>OX451741.1:1309696837-1310296837 GCA_948472305.1 Vicia faba | reverse complement strand
TTAAATCTAGTGATTTGGTTTCTAAGGACAACAGTTTTGCTGCGCGGAAAATATCTTACGAGAAATACTCTCCTAAGGTCTTCCCAGGTTGTTATTGAATTGGGTGGAAGGGAATCTAACCAATCTCGTGCTTTATCTCTGAGGGAAAAAGGGAATAATCTTAGTCGTATTGCCTCAGGCGAAGCACCATTGCATTTTAAAGTGTCTGATAATTGTATAAAAGTTTTAAAGTGTTGATTCGGGTTCTTAGTAGCGAGACCACCGAATTGGTTTTGTTGCACCAATTGTAGAAATGAGGGTTTTAGTTCGAAATTATTTGTGGTTATAGTTGGGTTTACGATACTTGAACTAGGTTCCTCATCTGACGGTTGGGCAAATTCCTTAAGGGGTCTTTGGTTACGATTCTCGGTCATAGTTTTTCTAATTCTACAGAGAAAATGGATGTAACGTTCAGGTTTTGCTAAAGGATTGAATAAGGTTCCAGTGCTGCGAGATCTTCGCATTAACCAGACTGTAAAACTTAGTCTAGACGGTGCGACTATAGGGTGCGAAATTTGACGAAATTGCTCCCCGGCAACGGCGCCAAAAACTTGATGCGATGTATTCGCAAGTGTACGAATCGTTTCAGAGTAATATAAAAGATTATCGATCCACAGAGACCAATCGTCAATCTATTGTTTCCTATTGTTATGGTGTTTAGCTAAGTCAATATTAAACAGGGAATTTAGCATGCAAGAAAGTAAAGTGCAGTGAAATAAACTTCAAATATAAAAGCAGGGTCGAATATAATTCACGTAGTCAGATGATATTCGCAATGCTTCGGAATAGAACTACTTGAAGGGAAATATTTTCTACTAAAGAAAAGAACTAATTTAACAGGAATTGTCGCTTTTGCGTAATCAGAACCGAGTTTACTCTCTAATCAGACCTTCTTATTGTCACTTATAAAAAGGCGCGCATTGCGTTAAAGTAATCAACCTATTTTTAAGAAATAGAGTGCTTGACCAAGTTGAAAAGTATTTTGATCTGGAATTTCTAATAAAAAGGGAACCTAACATTAACCATATAAACGCATCCGAAAATAGTTTCAAAATTGATTTCTTTGATAATAAAAATCCCTAACTAACCGGATAAAGCGCTTTCGCTTCCTTTGACCAGTTAGAACTAAGCGAGTTTAACAAAGGGTTGGACGGCTTTCGATCTTACCCAACAATAATAAAGTACAGAAAACTCGTATTAAAAACCAAAATAGCCCATAAGCATTTCTATTGACACATTATTTGGAATATCGATCTAACTAGATTCCTTACATTCTAGCCCAGTAAGGTTCAGCCTGACATGGGAATGTAAACAGACATGTTAAAATAAATCATGCGAGAAAGTAAATAATTTAAAGTGCGGTGTGGGAAATAAACAAAGTAAAAGCAGGTGCGGGAAATAAACAAAGTAAAAGCAGGTGCGGGAAATAAACAAAGTAAAAGCAGAGCGGGAAATAAACAAAGTAAAAGCAGTGTGGAAAATAAACAAAGTAAAAGCAGTGCGGGAAATAAACAAAGTAAAAGAAGTGCGGGAAATAAACAAAGTAAAAGAAGTGCGGAATATATAAATAGAAACCTGCTCTAAACGGGGAGGTTTTAAATCTGGTACAAACTGGAAGTTATATGAGACTAGAAATAAATAGCAGTTGAAAATAAATGTGTCAAGATAAACTTCTGTCGAAGTGCTCCAAACTCGATTACAGACTCAATCTACGAACTCGATCACAGACTCAATCAACAATGTAATAATTCCTCGATGTGAAGAATTATCGCTTTACAATGGTGAAATTATATGGCTTAAGTTCGAAACTATGGTTGGATAAAGTTTTCAACTAAGCTTGGGTGAATTGAAATGAAATCAAGAACTTCTATCTATAGAGGATGAGGAATGCAGGAAATCACAGGAATGCCCCCCAACTCCTTTTGGGGGGGAAAACATCGTCCAAAGGTGGCGTCCGCCATGGAGGCCATGGCGCCCGCCATGAGTGTAAATGAAAGGAAGTTGGGAATGTGGCAGTTGAGGTCAGCAGGAGGTGGTCCACGTCATGGCCTACCCCATAGCTGGCGCCATGGTGGACCCCATGAGTGCAAATTTGACCTAAACTCCTATTTTTCAGCCTGTTTTCCTTCATTTCTTCAGGGGAGCTATGGATATTTGAAATACCTGAAAAGGAAACAAAAGATAGGCATAATACAAGAAAACAATAATAAAAAACCTAAATAACATGTGAAATCAGAGTCAAAAACAAGTGTAAAGTAAGTGTTATCATATATGATCAGCCATCTCAATTCCTTCAGATATGTGGAATTAGATGGTGAATTTATTGAAACTCCATTCCAACACTTTGAAGAGGTCCCGCAAGACGTGGCGGTAACCAAGGTTGTTCCCAAGATTACAAGGCCTCCACTCTGGATGTCATCTCTAAAGTAGGCCAAAGAAGTGGTAGAAGAAGGTGGGTACACTATTTGGGGACAACTCCCAGATATCCCATATAAGTCTGACAAGTTTGGCATGGGTTTCACTTCAAGTGCTCAGAAGGCTGTACACCGCATTTGTGCCGGAGGACCACCCCTGAAGATCAGTAACCGTGAGGTCAACACCGTAGAAAGAGATGAAGATAGCTATGACTTGGAAGACTGGATATTCTCGACTGTCGGTGTAGGGCTCAATAATTGGGAGGCTAGAGATTTTGTCCCGATCACTTTTATCCCACAGTAATTTGTCTTTACATTTTGTTGGATCTGTAACATTAAAACAATTCGCACTCTTAAAACCTTGTGTCTTACCCGAGGCACAATGGTCCATTTATAAGGGTTATTATCTCATTTTCATATGACATCAATGAATCATGGACGCTTTTGCATACAAACGTTTGTGCTCATTGTTTTTTTCTTTTTACATTTTATTCTCTTTCAAAGATATCTATACCCTTACACACACTCACACTCACAATGCAGGTATACATCCGTTCGGGATCCCATGGGTAACAATACTGTTATGGCCTTTTGTGACTCTGAGAATCTAATCTACCAAGCCAAAGACAAAGGTGAGGAAGATTGTGAAGTACCAGGGGAACTTGCCAGACTACTACAACAAGAAGAGAGAACCATTCAGCCTCACGAGGAACCCGTGGATACAATCAACCTAGGTACCAAAGAAGACAAAAAAGAGGTCAAGATGGGTGCCAATCTAGAACCCGGTGTCAAGGAGCGTCTGATTTAGTTGTTACACGATTATGTTGAAGTCTTTTCCTGGTCATATGAAGACATGTTGGGACTTGATACAAACATTGTGGTACATTATTTGCCTACAAGAGAAGATTGTCCACCAGTAAAGCAAAAGGTTCGTCGAATGAGGCCAGATATATCATAGAAGATTAAAGCATAGGTCATGAAGCAATTCAATGCTGGATTCTTGGGTGTCACCTCCTATCCTCAACGGGTTGCCAATGTTGTTCCCGTGCCCAAGAAGGACGGAAAAGTACAAATGTGCGTGGACTACAGAGATTTGAATAGGGAAAGCCCTAAGGATGATTTTCCACTCCCCACATTGATATCCTAGTTAACAATACGGCACAACACAAAGTGTTTTCCTTCATGGATGGATTCTCAGGTTACAATCAAATCAAAATGGCGCCTGAGGACATGGAGAAAACAACGTTTGTCACGTAGTAGGGAACTTTCTTCTATAAGGTGATGCCATTCGGACTAAAGAACGTTGGGGCAACCTATCAGCGTGCCATGGTAGCTCTATTTCATGACATGATACATCACGAAATAGAGGTATACATGGACGATATGATAACCAGATCTCAAACAGAGGAAGAGCATCTTGATCACTTACAAAAACTATTCGAGAGACTGAAGAAGTATAAACTGAGGTTGAATCCAAACAAGTGCACATTTGGGGTACGGTCTGGTAAACTCCTAGGCTTTATCGTCAGCAACAAAGGTATTTAAGTAGATCCTGTCAAAGTTAAAGCAATACGAGAGATGCCTACTCCTTGTATTGAGAAGGAAGTTAGAGGATTCTTGGGACGTTTGAACTATATTGCCATATTCATTTCTCACCTAACAGCTACTTGTGAGCCAATCTTCAAACTATTGAAGAAGGATCAAGTAGTCAAATGGAATGACGAGTGCCAAATTACTTTTGACAAAATCAAAGAATACTTACAAGAGCCTCGTGTGTTAATGCCACCAGTCGAGGGAAGACCGTTGATCATGTATTTGACTATTTTAGAAAACTCAATGGGGTGTGTATTGGGGAAGCATGACGAGTCTGGCCAAAAAGAGCATGCTATTTATTACCTGAGCAAAAAGTTTAACGACTGTTAAACTAGATATTCACTGCTCGAGAAAACTTGTTGCACTCTAGCATGGGCTGCTCGCTGGCTAAGACAGTATATGCTAACTCATACTACTTTGTTGATATCTAAAATGGATCCGATAAAATACATCTTCGAGAAGCCTGCTCTTTCTAGGAGAATAGTGAGATGGCAGATAATCCTAACAGAGTACGACATGAAGTATATTACCCAGAGAGCTATAAAGGGCAGTGTACTAGCTGATCACTTTGCTCACCAAGCTGTGGAAGACTACCAGCCCATGAAGTTCGAATTTCCGGATGAGGACATCATGACATTAGAGAACTGTGAAGAATTCAGGCCATATGACGGACTGAACAAGGATCCCGATGGACCCTGTTCTTTGATGGAGCATCCAATGCACTCGGAAATGGTATTGGTGTTGTACTCATATCTCTAGAAGGGTGTCACACTCCCTTTACTTCCATAATTTGCTTCAATTGTATAAACAACATGGCGGAATACGAAGCGTGCATCTTTGGTCTCAATGCTGCCATAGACTTGGGGATCAAATCCTTGGAGGTATTCAGAGACTCAGCTTTGGTTATCAGCCAGATCAAAGGGGAATAGGACACCAAACACCCTAACCTTATCCCTTATAAAGAACATGTTTTGACATTGTTACCACATTTTGAGAAGATTACCTTCGAGAATTTCCCGCGAGAATAAAATCAGCTAGCAGACGCTCTAGCCACAATGTCATCTATGTTTAAACTTAATTGGGATAACGAGGCTTCCCAAATCACCATTGAACGAATGGAGGAACCAGTGCACTATCACGAGATTAATACTGAAGAAGTAGTGGACCAACCTTAGTTTCACGAAGTCAAGAGGTATCTCGAGATCCAAGAATATCCAGAAGGAGTTTCGGTCAATGATAAGAAGTTCTTAAGGAGATTCTCTGCTAAGTTTTTCCTTAGTAACGGCATCCTGTACAAACGCAATTATGACTCTGTGTTACTTCGGTGCGTAGATAAGGTTGAAGATGAAAGGATCATGGCTAAATTACATGAAGGCACTTTTGGTACCCATTCCAGTGGGCATACGATGGCAAAGAAAATCCTACGGGAAGGCTATTACTGGTTCACCATGGAAGAAGATTGCTATCAACACTCTCGAACCTGCCATAAGTGTCATATTTATACCGACAAGGTGCACATACCTCTGGTTCCTCTGAATGTCTTGACGGCTCCTTGGCCCTTTGCTATGTGGGGAATCGATATGATTGGGGAAATCAAGCCGACGGCCTTCAATGGACACCGCTTCATCTTAGTGGCCATTGATTACTTTACAAAGTGGGTGGAGGCATCTTCCTTCGCTTCCATTACTAAGAGTGTTATTGCCCGTTTCATCAAACAAAATCTCATTTGCCGGTACGGTATCCCAGAAAGGATCATCACTGATAATGGTACAAATCTCAACAACACTATGATTACTGCATTGTGCGAGCAATTCAAGATTCAGCATCACAATTCTTCTACCTATCGGCCAAAGATGAATGCTGATGTCGAAGCTGCAAATAAAAACATTAAAAAGATCATACAGAAAATGACGGTCACATACAAGGACTAGCATGAGATGTTACCATTCGCTCTCCACGGGTATCGTACCACATCACGTACACCAACTGGGGAAACACCCTATTCTCTGGTTTACAGCATGGAAGTTGTCTTGCCTATCGAGGTCCAGATCCCCTCTCTGAGGATTATGAAGGATGCAGGGCTGAACGAAGACGACTGGATCCAGACTCGACTTGATCAACTAAACTTGATTGATGAGAAGAGACTTACTACTGTTTTCCATGGTCAAATGTATCAAAAACGGATGATCAAGGCTTTCAACAAAAAGGTCAGACGCCAAGTGTATCAAGTTGGGGATCTAGTGATCAAACGCATCATATTGCCACAAGGCGATCCTAGGGGCAAGTGGACTCCTACCTATGAAGGACCATTTGTAATCAAAAATATTTTCTATGTGGGGCAATGATCTTGACCACCATGGATGGTGACTGTTAGAACAAAGTTTGAATCTACTACCCTATGTTTAAGTTTTGATGATAACAAAGTGAAAAGATATATTATTTATATGATTCATGTAAGAACTATCTGCTGCCTAAATTATTACGCTCTGATTTGCAGATACTCTGATTGATATAAGAAAGATCACACCTAATCAGCATCAGAAATTTGGTTCCTGACATCAGCATCAGAAGTTGCCATATTAGAATGTCAGAATCAGAAGATTGACTCACGTGAATGCTGAAGCCTGATGAACAGAACTGTGCTTAACACTCTGATAAAGAAACACAACAGTTCATCAGCAGCCAAGCAGAGTCAGAATGAGCCAAGCCAGAACTTGCATTAAGTAAGCAACGATACTGTGCATTGAAAGCAAATTAATACCAACGGCCTCATTCCAGACAAGATATGCTTGATAAGGAAAGTTTGTTATTAGCATTGAATCAAGAATATTGCTCCAACGTTCAAACATCTCAGTGCTATATAAACAAGACTTTGAAGATTGAATTGGCCAATGCTCTCCAAATCTTTACACGCCTAAAAGCTGATCATAATCTTCCTTCTCTCAGTTTGCTAAACACTACACATTCTCTTATTCAATCATTGTTTAGCAATCTAGTTTCTAAGCTTTAAGTTGTGTATACATCACAGTTGTGATACAGTTTTGTAGAAAACATTCACACACTTAGATTTATCTTCTTTGTAAGAAAGTGTTTCCTTGACAAACCGGGTTGTGGTTTGCATCAAGAAGGCTTTAGCAGTTGTTAAAGCAGTCTGTAATATTCAGTTGAATATAATGGATTAAGACCTCGTTGGAGAGAGGCGAAATCACCTTGACGGGTGGACTGGAGTAGTTTGAGATCAAACGAACCAGGATAAAAATATCTTGTTCATTGCATTGATTTTCAGTTTTACAATTCAACCCCCCCTTCTTGTGTTTTTCACTACTTCAATTGGCATCATAGCTCCTGGTTCTGAGCTAAAACACTTAACCATGTCAGTACAAGATCCAGCGTCAGAAAAACACAATGGCAGGAAACTATTCTCACACCAGCAATGACAACAATGAGGACAGAGACAGATTCAGCGGCAAACCTCCAGTCTTTGATGGAGAAAACTTTGATTACTGGAAAGACAGAATTGAAAGCTTCTTTCTGGCACATGATGCCGATCTGTGGGATATGGTGACAGATGGATACACGCACCCTATGAATGCAAGCGGTCAGAAGATTGATAGAAAAACAATGTCTGACCAACAAAAGCGTGACTTCAAGAATCACCACAAGGCCAGAACCATCCTCCTCAGCGCCATCTCCTATACTGAATATGAAAAGATCTCCAACAGAGACACAGCAAAGAATATTTTTGACTCACTCAGAATGACGCATGAGGGCAACGTTCAGGTCAAAGAAACTAAAGCTCTGGCGCTCATTCAGAAGTATGAGGCGTTCAAAATGGAAGAATCTGAATCCATTGAAACAATGTTCTCAAGATTCCAGATTCTGGTAGCTGGTCTCAAGGTTCTGGACAAAGGATACTCTACTGCTGACCATGTCAAGAAAATCATCAGAAGTTTACCCAAGCAGTGGAGACCAATGGTTACAGCTCTGAAGCTAGCTAAAGATCTCAACAAAATCACTCTAGAGGAACTTATCAGCTCCCTCAGAAGTCATGAGATAGAGCTAGAAGCTGACGAGCCTCAGAAGCAAGGTAAGCCTTTAGCATTAAAATCTAACAGAAAATCTGAGTCTAAAGTTTTGCAGGAAGTTGAAGAAACATCTGATGGATCCTCATCAGAAGAAGACGAACTCTCCCTCCTTTCCAGAAGAGTAAATCAACTGTGGAAGCAAAGACAAAGGAAGTTCAGGAATCCCAGAAGATCTGATCAGAACGAGTCTTCTTCCAGATACAGAAGGACAGATTCTTCCTCTAGATACAGAAGATCTGAAGGCTCCTCTAGTAGAAAAAAGCCAAACACCAAGGACATCATCTGCTATGAGTGCAATGAGCAAGGACACTATAAGAGTGACTGCCCAAAGCTTCAGAGGGAAAAACCCAAAAAGAAGTTTGGAAGAGAGAAGAAGAAAAGTCTCATGGCTACATGGGATGACTCTGACTCGTCTGAAGCTGACTCAGAATCAGATGATGAGAGGGCAAACATAGCTCTCATGGCTAACATCTCAGAAGATAGTGAAGCTTCTGAATCAGACTCAGAATCAGATACTGAAGAGGTATTTCCTAACTTTGCTGTTAACTTTACCAAGGCTGAACTTGCTGAAAGCCTTAATGAGATTCTGGAACGGTATCAGCAAATTAGAGTTAAATTCAGAGACCTAAAAAGGAATCTTGAATCTGACTCTAATAAGACTGAGAGTCTCAAATTGGAGAATTCTGAGCTGAGAAATAAGATTTCAAAATTAGAAAACACTTTACAAAACTCTCAGAAGGAACCAATTTCTGAAACTCCCAGCAACGCTGATGAGATCATCAAGGAGTATGATCACAGTTTCCAGAAGTTCCTCGCTAAAAGCATAGATAGAAGCAAAATAGCCTCAATGATCTATGGAGTTAGCAGAAACGGCAGGAAAGGAATAGGATACCAAGGTAAGGTTCCTACACCAAAGAATGTCATGGACTTAACCATTAAACACACTCCTCTGAATTCACATTTTGTGTATGGTCACACACATGATATTAAATACACTAGCAGTAAGCACTCTGTGAAACCAAAATTCAACCAGAGTTTTGGTAAAACTAACAAATCAGGACCCAAGAAAATTTGGGTACCTAAGGATAAAATAATACATGTTGCAGATATCTTTAGCAGCAAGTCAGAAACACCAGTCATGGTACCTGGACTCTGGCTGCTCGCGACACATGACGGGAAGAAGGCATATGTTCCAAAGCCTGGAACTTAAGCCTGGAGGCCATGTTGGTTTTGGAGGCAATCAGAGGGGAAAGATAATTGGCTCTGGAACTGTAGGTAATGGAAATCTTCCCTCTATTAATAATGTTCTGCTAGTAGATGGATTGATGCATAATCTGTTATCCATAAGTCAATTAAGTGATAACCGTTATGATATAATCTTTAATCAAAAATCATGTAAAGCTGTTAGTCAGAAAGATGGGACTATCCTGTTTAATGGTAAGAGGAAAAACAACATTTACAAAATCAAACTTTCTGAACTAAAGAGTCAGAATGTAAAATGTCTTTTGTCTGTTAACAACGAGCAGTGGATCTGGAACAGAAGATTGGGGCATGTTAGCATGAGAAGAATATCTCAGATTAACAAACTCAATCTGGTCAGAGGACTTCCCAATTTGAAGTTCAATTCAGATGCTCTGTGTGAAGCATGTCAGAAAGGCAAGTTTGCAAAACCTTCTTTTAAATCCAAAAATGTTGTTTCTACCTCTAAGCCATTAGAACTTCTGCACATTGACTTATTTGGACCAGTTAAAACTGCTTCAGTCAGTGGCAAGAAGTATGGGTTAGTAATCGTAGATGACTATAGCAGATGGACATGGGTAAAGTTCTTAAGACACAAGGACGAGTCACACTCTGTGTTTGTTACCTTCTGTAACCAAGTTCAGAATGAAAAGGATCTTAGAATCGTTAAAGTCAGAAGTGATCATGTTGGAGAATTTGAAAACAAAGATTTTGAGTCATTCTTTAATGACAGAGGCATCTTGCATGATTTCTCTTGTCCTAGAACTCCCCAACAAAATGGAGTTGTAGAACGAAAGAACAGAACATTGCAAGAAATGGCCAGAACCATGATCAATGAGACAAACGTTGCTAAGACCTTCTGGGCAGAGGCAATAAACACAGCGTGCTACATTCAGAATAGAATATCAATAAGACCTATTCTGGAAAAGACTCCATATGAATTGTGGAAGAACAGAAAGCCCAACATTTCATATTTTCATCCATTTGGATGTACTTGCTTTATATTAAATACAAAGAATTATTTGAACAAGTTTGACTCTAAAGCACATAAGTGTATCATGTTAGGATACTCTGAACGCTCAAGAGGGTACAGAGTATACAATACAGAAACACAGATTGTGGAAGAATCAATCAGTGTTCGTTTTGATGATAAGCTTGACTCTGGAAAGTCAAAGCAGAATGAAGTTTTTGTAGGTATGGAAATTGAATTTACAGGTTCTGAAGACAAGTCATCAGAAGCTCTCAACTCAGACACTCCTTCAACGTCTGAAAGGAGCACTGCTAGCAATCCTACAACAGCTGCTGATCAACCTCAGAAGAGATTACCCAGAAGCAACTTGGATCACCCAGAAGAGACTATCTTAGGAAGAAAGGAAGATCCAATCAGAACAAGAGCAAGCTTCAGAAACTCTAAAGAAACTCTCATGGGACTTGTGTCTCTGATTGAACCTTCTTCTATTGATGAAGCACTTCTGGATAATGACTGGATTCTGGCAATGCAAGAAGAGCTGAATCAATTCACCAGAAACGACGTATGGGATCTCGTTCCCAGACCAAAAGGATTCAACGTCATTGGAACAAGATGGGTGTTAAGAAACAAGCTAAATGAACAAGGTGAAGTCATTAGAAACAAGGCACGACTGGTTGCACAAGGTTATAGTCAGCAAGAGGGGATAGACTATACAGAAACTTTTACCCCAGTCGCCAGGTTAGAATCTATCAGACTTTTAATTTCATTTGCTGTTAATAGAGGCATCACTCTGTATCAGATGGATGTCAAAAGTGCATTCTTAAACGGTTATATAGAAGAAGAAGTTTATGTACACCAACCCCCTGGTTTTGAAAATACAAAACATCCAGAACATGTTTTCAAACTAAAGAAGTCACTATATGGTCTGAAACAAGCTCCCAGAGCTTGGTATGAAAGGCTAAGTAACTTTCTATTAGAAAATGAATTCACCAGAGGGAAAGTGGACACTACTCTATTCTGTAAATCAGTTAAGAATGACATCTTAGTCTGTCAAATTTATGTTGATGATATTATTTTTGGTTCTACTAATCCTTCTCTTGGAAGAAAATTTTCTAAGAGTATGCAGGCAGAATTTGAGATGGGCCTCATGGGGGAACTGAAATTCTTTCTAGGAATTCAGATCAATCAAACTCCAGAGGGAACTTACATTCATCAGAGCAAATACATCAGAGACCTTCTGAAGAAATTTGACCTCTCAGAATGTAAGCCATCAAAGATTCCAATGCATCCCACGTGCATTCTGGAAAGAGAAGAGGTAAGCAAAAATGTAGAACAGAAAGTCTACAGAGGTATGATTGGTTCTCTCCTCTATCTGACTGCTTCAAGACCTGACATATTATTCAGTGTTTGTATCTGTGCTAGATTCCAATCAGATCCTAGAGAATCTCACTTAACAGCTGTTAAGCGAATTTTCAAGTATCTGAAAGGTACTACTAATCTGGGTTTGTTTTATAGAAAATCTAGTGATTACAGCTTAGTAGGCTATTGCGATGCTGATTTTGCTGGAGACAGAGTGGAACGTAAAAGTACTTCTGGAAGCTGCCAGTTTCTGGGAGAAAATATGATCTCTTGGTCCAGCAAAAGGCAATCAACAATTGCGCTATCAACAGCAGAAGCTGAGTACATAGCAGCAGCAGGATGTAGCACACAAATGCTCTGGATGAAAAGTCAGCTTGAAGACTTCCAGATTTTTGAGAGTAACATTCCTATACTCTGTGATAATACTTCTGCTATTTGCTTAAGTAAGAATCCCATTTTACATTCTAGAGCTAAGCATATAGAAATAAAACATCACTTCATTAGGGACTATATTCAGAAAGGAATTTTGAACTTAAAATTTATAGATACAGACCATCAATGGGCTGATATCTTTACTAAACCCCTTTCAGAAGATAGGTTTAATTTCATTCTGAAACATCTCAGCATGAAAGTCTGCCCAGAATGAAAATGTTTTAATTCCATATATTTACCTTCAGAATGTAATTGTTTTACTGTGAACTTCTGATCAATCTTCTTTCAGAAAGATAGAACATGCAGATTGTATCAGATGCAAGTCTAAAGATCTGAGAGTCTAAGCTCAAAGACAGACGTGCTGATCACTACATCAAACAAGTGTCATCCAAGTATCAGCAAATCTCTGAAGCAGAATGCGTGCACGCTTCTGAGAAGGAAAAACGCTGATTGGGTGCATTGAGACACATGTCTGGTAACCGTTTTTAAGTATCTTTCTAAAATCCCCCAAAATCAGCAAGCATTTAATAAAAGTAATCATGCTTTTAAAACGCAATCATGATTTTTCTCTTTCTCAAAAACGTTTATTTTTTTTAAAATATTCTGAAACTCTATTTAAACACATCAACCTCTCATTCTAATTCTTTACAGTTTCTCACTAATACTCAAGCATTCTCTGCATTTTTCTGTGTTCATCTCTTGCAAAACCTTTTTTTTTTCTCAGTTTCTTCTCAAAATCTTTTAGTGTGAACATGGCAACCTCCAGCAGTGCTTCTGCAGGTCCTCAGAAGAAAGCATCATCTGAACAGTATCAAGTGCCATTCAGAACACTCCTCACTCCTGTGAAGAATCTTGAAGTGTTATCTGAATTGATCATTGATTTTGGAAGCTTGAAGGAGAACGGTTTTGACCTAACAGAAGAAGTTAGGGCACAGAAATGGGAAAGGTATTTTGACAGGTTGGTTGGACCAACATTCCCTATGTTAGTCAAGGAGTTCTGGATTCATGCGAAGGCTTCAACGCAACTAGTCACCTCCTTCGTTATGGGGAAGAAGATTGTGATCACTGAGGATCACATAGCAAGGTTAATCGGTTACAGTGGCGGTGGCGTTCGCTGTGTTGATATGGCTGAGAGATGTGCTGACGTGGGCGTGATAGCTGCAAGGATTTTCACCCATAGGGTGCCCAGCAGCAAGATCAAAGATCTGAAAGATCATCACAGAGTTTGGGCTAAGATAATTCTGGGGTGCTTCAACCATAGGAAGCCAACTAGTTCACCTGATTACATAAATGTGGATCAGCAGTTTCTGATCTACTTTATTGATCAGAAGGTAAAAATCAACTTGGCTCATCTTCTGTTCAACCACCTCAAGACAAGTGTGAAGGAAACCAGGGAAGAAGAAAGAACAAAGAGGGATTGGATACCCTTTGGAAGGTTGATATCAGATATTCTGACAGAGAATAGGCTGATAGAGCATCTGATAGAAGCTCAAGAGTTAAGCACCATTGAACCAACAGTTGGGAAGCCTCTGAACGCGAAGAACTTGAAGAAAATGAAGTTGATAGAGAATATCAAAAAGGAACCCAGAGCTACTCCTATTGCTGATATCACCAGCAGAAGAGTTCCACTGAGTGACTTTCCTTTATTTTCTGAGATAGAATCTAAACCAGAGGTGGTTCTCAAATACCTAGATGTGTGCAAGGCAGATGGTACAGATCCAAATCTGATTATCAAAGATCTGCATCAACCTCAACAAGAAGTGACTCTGAAGAAGACGAAGAAGAGGAAGGCACCTTCAGAAGGATCATCCCAGCAGACACCCAAGAAAAGAGGTAATTTATCTGCTGCTTTTGTTTTAAATTCTTCTACTATTCCAGCATCTATTCCTCCTCCAACCTCTCATAGAATCTCAATCCCCATCCCAACAATAGATGAAACTGAACCAGAAGATGACCCTTCTGAGGCATTAAAACTCAGAAGACCCAGAACCAAACATCCCAAACCAATCTCAACAACATCAGCAATTGACAAAGTGATGTCTGACATTGATCAACACACTTCTGATCACTCCGCTAATCCAAGCTCTGAACCACAAATTGTCCCTCCTCCACAACCAGAACAACAGCAATCTGCTGAAGAACAAGAACAACAACAACCTCTCTCATCAATTCCAGAAGAACCCCTTATCCCTGAACAACCAGAAATTCCAACAGCTTCTCCTCAACCAGAAATTCCGTCTCCCTCTCCTCAACCAGAAATTCATCCACCATCACCTCAACCTGAGTTTCATCACTCTGAAACTAAAACTCCTCCACCTTCTGAACCTCATTCACCTCAATCATCTGAACCACAACCTCTGGAAATCCAGCTGCCATGTGGAACAACAGTCACCATGGCACAGTTGCCATCCTCACCAGAATCTACACCACCAAATACTCCCAAAACACCAAACAGTCCAATCATAATTTTTGATTCTCCCACTCCATCTCCAAAACAAACAGCTGCCAAGCAAACCACCGAAAACCCCAGCAGGACCTTCATAGACTTAACAAGCCTTGACCGTCTTGCTGATCTGAAACACAAAATAGCCATCCCAAAACCAAAACAACCAGATGTTGGCTCTGGTATTATGAATTTTGAAACAGGTTTGCAGCAATGGATTGCTTCTCTGAAGCAAGTTTGTCCTGGAATGATTGACCCAGCTGCCTCTGACCAGCTCTGGTCACAATTCAGACTTTGGGTACGTGCTGAAGCCCTCAAGTTGCAGGATATCAACTATGAGCAGGCACAACAAAACTTCAGCAAGCTGCTGAAGGAAGTTGAAAGTCAGCTGCCTCAGGAAGTTGTGCTCCCTCTGGATAGTGAACCTTGGTCTGAGAAACAGCTAGCTTCAAAGGTGCAACCAGAAGAAGACAAGACCATTCAAGCTGAAGCAAGTCAAGCAGAAGATGTTGCAGAAAGCTCTCAGAAGCTTCCTGCTTCTGATGTTTCTCAAGCTGCCTTGGACAGGCAGACTCTGGAAGAGCTGAAGCTGAATGACATGCGTCTGCAGCAGAGGATGGATGAAAACGACCAGAAGATGAAAGAAAGAATGGATGTGCAGGATAGCAAGATTGACACTGTTGTCAGCATGGTGCACAAGCAGAATGAGACTGCTGATCAGATCAAAGCCATGCTGGAGAACCTGTTCACACGCTTCCCTCCTCAACCTTAGTTTTTTCATTCATGTCATTTTCATGTTTTCTTTAATTTTCTGATGTACTATTTGAATATGTTTTGTTTGATTCTGAACCCTTTTAATATGACAAGTTTTTATGATCTTAATTTGTTTTAGCACATCACCTACACTTTTTGATTGCTGACAAAAAGGGGGAGAACAAGAATGATATTTTAAACAATAACGGCTAACTAGACAGAAATTCTCGAACATTCTAACTCTATTATACTTGAAAATGTTTTCTGTTTTGCTTAAAGTCTACAGGTACAAGGAAGCTCCTGGACACTCTGAAGACTAAAAGATCTGAAGCTCTGATCCGCTCTGATACTCTGATCCAAAGCAAAGCTCTGACAAGAAAAGCTTCTGATACGCTGATCTGAAGCTCTGCTCTGATATGCTGATCTAAAGCTTCTGATAGTCAAAGACTCTGATACTCTGATGTTCAAAGAAAGGCAAAAAGATCTGATCCTAAAGAACACTTGTAATTAAAAAGGGAAGTAATAAACTCAGGGGGAGTATCTCTCAACTCTGATATCGTTTTATCCCTTATCTTTGATAACCTCTTACTCTGATGCATCTCTCTGATACCTTTTCACGTTATTTTCATTTAAAAAATATCTAGTTTTTGTCATCATCAAAAAGGGGGAGATTGTTAGAACAAAGTTTGAATCTACTACCCTATGTTTAAGTTTTGATGATAACAAAGTGAAAAGATATATTATTTATATGATTCATGTAAGAACTATTTGCTGCCTAAATTATTACGTTCTGATTTGCAGATACTCTAATTGATATAAACAAGATCACACCTAATCAGCATCAGAAATTTGGTTCCTGACATCAGCATCAGAAGTTGCCATATCAAAATGTAAGAATCAGAAGATTGACTCAGGTGAATGCTGAAGCCTGATGAACAGAACTGCGCTCAACACTCTGATAAAGAAACACAACAGTTCATCAGCAGCCAAGCAGAGTCAGAATGAGCCAAGCCAGAACTTGCATTAAGTAAGCAACGGTACTGTGCATTGAAAGCAAATTAATACCAACGGCCTCATTCCAGACAAGATCTGCTCGATAAGGAAAGTTTGTTATTAGCATTGAATCAAGAATATTGCTCCAGCGTTCAAACATCTCAGTGCTATATAAACAAGACTTTGAAGATTGAATTGGCCAATGCTCTCCAAATCTTTACACGCCTAAAAGCTGATCATAATCTTCCTTCTCTCAGTTTGCTAAACACTACACATTCTCTTATTCAATCATTGTTTAGCAATCTAGTTTCTAAGCTTTAAGTTGTGTATACATCACAGTTGTGATACAGTTTTGTAGAAAACATTCACACACTTAGATTTATCTTCTTTGTAAGAAAGTGTTTCCTTGACAAACCGGGTTGTGGTTTGCATCAAGAAGGCTTTAGCAGTTGTTAAAGCAGTCTGTAATATTCAGTTGAATATAGTGGATTAAGACCTCGTTGGAGAGAGGCGAAATCACCTTGACGGGTGGACTGGAGTAGTTTGAGATCAAACGAACCAGGATAAAAATATCTTGTTCATTGCATTGATTTTCAGTTTTACAATTCAACCCCCCCTTCTTGTGTTTTTCACTACTTCAGTGATGACCTGCCACATCCTGCGAACGCGGACATAGTCAAAAAATACTACGCATAAGAGTCCCGCTAGGTTGACATACCTAGGCAAAACAAGGGCATCTCGGCAAACCAAAAGGGTTCGGGCAAAAATTAGGGATAAAACAAAAAAAAATTTACACACGGCAAGTTGAAAACCCGAAAGGGCGACATGGGAAAAAAAGGGTTTCCCGGTGGACTGAAAACCCGAAAGGGCAGTCCAGGAAAAAGTTAGGGAATTAAAGCGTATGACTATGTCCCGTTGGATCACTTTACGGACAACCTTTGGCTTCCAATGACAAACTCAAAATTTCTGATCAATTCAATTATCTTCAGACGAGGCAACCGATAGACAAGACGCTCAGAGATACAAAGGCTATAGCAAAATGGAATCCCCATGGGATTTTTACACATAGCTATCTTTTCTTTGTATCAAATTTTTCTTTTTACGACAGCATTCTCTTACTAGAATGTTTGTCTCCTTGTACAAAAAATACCTACTCAAAGTCAATACAAAGATATCTCTTTGAAAGTGCAAAAACTATCTGTTTTTCTTTACGCTTGTGTTTTGTCTACAAAAACGTCCAATGATTCATTGTTGAACATATGCATTTGAAAATAATTACTATTCACAAATAAGGCAATTACTGATAGGTTGAATGGATAGGGAAATACCTCTAGGTTATTCCCTAAGAAATCCCCGCAGTACGTCGTTTAATCCCCAGCGGAGCAAAACTCCCAGTTATCACTCCCCAGTAGAAGTCATCAAATATCTCAGGATTCCCCATTAAGATTTTACAAGCAGTATACGGCATTTCCCTTACAACAGGGTTTATTTCTCTAAAAATTCATCAACACAAACTTCACAACCTGAAGACTTATACTCCATATCCTCAGCAGCAGTCAGGGATTTATTTTCCCCAGTCCCACAGCAGTGCAGCAAACTAGCTCATATACGCATACATTGCATCCATATATCATAAACATTGATAACACGAATGAATTATACTATACATTTCATACAACATAAACATTATGTTTTAGCTAACATTTTACCCTTTTCAGGATAAGGTTAACAGCTACCATTAACAAATATTCCAAATCTTTTGATACAGTTCAAATACGCTCCAGACACGGATGCCATTCTGATACTCATTCAGACTCAACTTTCAGATACAGTTCAGATACGCTCCAGACACGGATGCTATTCTATACTCATTCAGATTCAGACTTTAGATACAGTACAGATACGCTCTAGACACGGATGCCATTCTAATTCAACTTTCAGATACAGTTCAGATACACTCCAGAAATGGATACCATTCTGATACTCATTCAGACTCAACTTTCAAATACAGTTCAGATACGCTCCAGACACGGATGCCATTCTGATACTCATTTAGATTCATACTTCAGATACAATTAAGATACGCTCCAGACACGGATGCCATTCTGATACTCATTCTAATTCAACTTTCAGATATAGTTCAGATACGCTCCAGACACGGATGTCATCCTGATACTCATTCAGATTCAACTTTTCAAATACGCTCCAGACACGGATGCCATTCAGATACTCATTCAGATTCAGTCTCCAGATACAGTTCAGATACGCTCCAGACACGGATGCCATTCTGATACTCATTTAGACTCAACTTTCAGATACAGTTCAGATACGCTCCAGACACGGATGCCATTCTAATACTCATTCAAATTTAGACTTTAGATACAGTACAAATACGCTCCATACACGGATGCCATTCTAATTCAACTTTCAGGTACAATACAAATACGCTCCCGACACGGACGCCATTCTGATACTCATTCTTTCAGGTTACAAATTACAATTAAACAATCACTCTTGGATGGCATCTACAAGCCCATCTCCTACAGCTTTCTATCACCTCTCCAAATGGCATCTTTAAGCCTATTCCCTCAACCATCACATCGCCAAGTGCAAATTTTTGGGCACTCTAGTGTCCAATCATCTTCCACCTTCCAGTCATGACTGGAAAAGCATACCAATCTAACTCTTCAGGCTTAAGAAAATTGAACAGGGGCAGTTGTTGTACCCTAAACTTTTCCCTCTCATTTCTCAAAAGGTCACCCTGGACCCTCAGGTTTGCTTCCATCCAATTCAAAGCTTTGAATTACAAACTTTTCAAGAAAGTCATTCACAAGGGCAAAGTGGACATTTGCACACTGAAAAGTCAAACTTTAACTTTTGGATTAAATTCAAGTTTCAAGAGTCATATTTCATCAAGACATGTTGAGATATGAAGTTAGTTTCATCTAGAAATTCAAAAGTCAAAAGTTACTTTGGAAAAGTCAAATTTCTAAATACTTAGAATTTTTCTAAGTGTTTAAGAAATATGACCAGCTCAAAACTTTTGATCAGATTATCACCATGATGCAAGATGATTCTGGAAGAACTTCTATCACAAAAGTTGTAGACTTCAACAAGATATGAAACTTTCCAGAACAAAACTTCTCCTAGAAATGCCGGGATTTCAAGTTATGACTCCTCAAAGACACGTCCATGAAACTGAAGCATTCAGCAAATTCTGGACAGTTCCAAGACAGAGCTTGGTTACAACTTTTGGTCCAGTTTTCACAAAGATTCAGTCAGAGTTTGCAAGGGTAATTCAAAAAAGGTTTACAAAGCGTGTTGCAAGCTTCCTGGAAAGTCTGAGAGCTCCTTCAGAACATGCTGGAGCAAGGAGATACAAAGATCAGAAGTTGGATGTTTATTCTAAATTATGTTGAAGCTGAACCTCTGACCCAGATATAGGCAATGATGCAAAATCTCACATTGTAGGATTTCTGGTTTGATAAATCTCATCATCATTTAATGCTCACAACCACTTTTGAGTCTTTATCCAAAAGATTTCCCCACGTGTGGCATATGAGTACCTTTACTGTCTTGGAAAAGCAAACTTTTGTACAAAAGTGTGCTGGGCCCATACGTTGCTTTTGCTTTTGAGGTTACCTATCCTTAATTCCTGCTTAAAAATCCAGCTTAGGCGCTGCTAAAACTACTGACCACCATACCTATTTGAAATTACTTCAAGAGCAAGTCAGCGCCTAGCTTATGATGGTGGTGCCCCTTAACCTCTCCAAGCTACTAAACCTTTGCCTATAAATTAGACCTTATTGGCAACTGTAAAAGGGTCGAAAAATTGAGAAAGAAAAAGCCTTCAACCCCTGCTAAAATTCCAAGAATCCAAAACTTCAAACAGAAAATACAAAACCTGTTAACTTTTGATTTCTTGCATTCAAACTCCATTTTTTCTCAAGTGTTTCTTGACCAAAACCGTCCATACAGTTTCTGATTCACATATTAGAAGCTATCCTAATTTCTGTGTTCAGACTGTAACACACTCTCCATCCACATCCACCTCAAGAAGTCAGAACTTTACCCCTTGGCTTCTCCAGAATTTTTCTAATCATTCATTGCCCAAGTTGAAAGCTTCCAGCCTGCTGAGTACGTGAAGAAGCTGTTCAGAGCATCACCAGAGTTCAGAAACAGACTCCAGTTCAGAGTGTTTTCCAGCTACAAGGTAAGCTTCTGCTGACTCTCATCATATTACTTAGGCATTATCAGATTTGCATGTTCAAAAATACAATGTAGACATCATGTTTCTGATGTTGTACGTATTATGAGGTTTCACGTATTTGCACGCCTAAGTAGGGAGTAAATTAGTTCAGAACTTCTTAAGGAAATTAGAATTAGAAAATCCATGCTTGCTTCTGATTTATAGTTATGATATCTCTTGTTTCTAAAACATTATGAAACCTGCAATAACTGTGATATGTGCATCTTCTATTCTGTTGAGAAATGACTAAGTTGCAGATGTTTTGACTAGCATGGAGAGGGAGACTAAGCTCTGCCAGTGGCATCAGAACTTCTGAAATCTTCTTTGTTCCCAACGGACCCAAAACTTCTGACTTTACCTATTTCTACTAATATGATATCTGTTTTTGCAGCACGACAGGGACATAACTTCTGATCTCTCTTAGTTCAGCAATGTGCTGATTCTATTTTCTTTTCCTTACTATTTTTGCTATCACTTTCGTTTTCACTAATCAAAAACACCAAAAACATTTTACATTTTTACATGATTTATTTTATTTCTTTTAACATAAAAAGATCAAAATATTTTCTTAAATAAAACTTATTTCTTTACTTAAACACAACAAGTCCATTTTGCATTTCTTGTACATTCTTATCCATCCAATATGGTTGTAATAGTAACTTAGGATTTTAATTTTACTTGCAATCCCATTTATACTCGGTATACCTCATCCCCCTAATGATTGTAATAGTGTAGGATATTTATTTTCCGCAATTTACCGCTTATACAATTACTAGTAATTTTTTTGTATGAAAAGATTAAAACCAACAAATAGCAAACCCTAATAAAAGATAAATAAAGCATGAAAATCAACACATTTTCACACTTACACCCTAGGGTTATCCCACTTGGTTTCCTTTCAAAATGGCCATATTACGCCTGTAAGGTATCTTAGCAAAAATAAACAAAAACAAGATCATAGTCCCTCGATGATGCTATTCAAATTTGCCTTACAAAATGATCTTAGTCCCTCAAAAAGAATGCTAAGATGCCTTGTAAATATTGCTAATCATGGTTGTACGATGACCCACGCCCATCCCGTTAACATCCAAAGGTAGGGTTGCTTACCAAATCAATGGTAAGACAAAAATGTCAAAGGATAAGAAAATGAACAAGAAAGACTTTCAAATATGTAGATTGCTCCTAATTACTTGCTCCATTTCAAAATAAACATCCTTGCTATTTTCAAAACAATCAAATACACTTTCAAACATCTTACAAAATTGAAAACATTTTCAAAAGATCAACATCTTTGTATACATTATTACGAACGAGAATCATTACAAAGATTGCCTAAACAACGGCCTCTTTACAAAACACTTTCAAAAACCACACAAACCACAATTTCAAACAAAAGCAAGTGATCTAGCAAGTAACTAAGAGCCCATGGAAAACCAATGATAAAAAGGGTGCTAATACCTTCCCTTTTATAATCTACCCCCCGAACTCAAGAAACAATCTCAAAGTTCTTTCCTGTGCTTTTTCACCTTTCCTTTTGGATAAAAGAAAAGTCGGTGGCAACTCTTGCTAACCGCGACATTTGCGATAAAACGCAAAACCCTCAAGTCAGTTTTCTCACTATATCACACTATGGTAGATTTGTTTCATGATATGATTCATCATGAAATAGAGGTCTATGTGGATGATATGATTTCTAGATCACAAACTGAAGAGGAACATCTCGATCACTTGTACAAGCTATTCGAGAGGCTGAAAAAGTAAAAGTTGAGGTTAAACCCTAACAAGTGCACATTTGGAGTACGATCTGGAAAGCTTCTAGGTTTTGTTGTCAGTGTTAAAGGAATCGAAGTTTATCCTGCCAAGGTGAAGGCCATCCAATAAATTCCAGTCCCCCACTCAGAAAAGGAAGTTAGAGGATTCTTGGGTCGTCTTAATTACATCGCTCACTTCATATCTCACTTGACTGCTGCTTGTGAACCAATCTTCAAACTCTTGAAGAAAGATCAAGTAGTCAGATGGAATGATGAATGCCAAGCTTCCTTCAACAAAATCAAAGAATATCCGCAAGAACCTCCTATTCTCATGCCTCCAGTTGAAGGAAGACCCTTGATCATGTACTTGACAGTACTAGTAAATTCTATGGGGTGTGTTTTGGGCCAACATGACGAGTCTGGCCGAAAAGAGCATGCTATTTACTACCTGAGCAAAAAGTTTACCGACTGTGAAACCAGATATTCACTGCTCGAGAAAACTTGCTTCACTATGGCATGGGCTGCTCGCCGGCTAAGGCAGTATATGTTGACTCATACCACTTTGTTGATTTCTAAGATGGACCCAATCAAGTACATCTTCGAGAAACCTGCTCTTTCCGGATGGATAGCTAGATGGCAAATGATCTTGACTGAGTATGACATTTAATACACAATGCAAAAGGCCATCAAATGGAGTGTATTAGAAGATCATTTGGCGCATCAAGCTTTTGATTATTATCAGTCTAAGAACTTTGACTTCCCAGATGAGAACATCATGCTTGTGACCGACTGCGCGAAACTGGGACCGTATGACGAACCTGAATAAGAATCCCGATGGACTATGGTCTTCGATGGGGCTTACAACGCCTTGGATAACGGAATTGGTGTTGTGATCATTTCCCTTGAAGGTTGCCACACTCCTTTCACTGCCAGATTATGCTTCGATTGCATGAATAATATGGCTGAATACAAAGCGTTCATTTTGGGTTTGAAGGCTGCCATTAATTTAAGGATCAAGCATTTGAATGTGTTTGGGGATTCTGCTCTAGTGATTAGCCAAGTAAAATGAGATTGGGACACTAAGAACCCTAATCTTATCCCTTACAAGGAGCTTGTGCTATCTCTGATTCCTTACTTTGAAGAGATCACCTTTGAGCACTTCCCTAGGGAAGAAAATCAGTTAGCTGACGCTTCTGCCACTATGTCTTCTATGTTTAAGGTCAAATGGGACAACGAAGCTCCTATGATAACCATTGAGAGATTCGACGAACCTGCGCATTGTTGTGAGCTTGACACTGACACGGAAAAGCCATGGTACCATGAGGTGAAGAGATACCTTGAAGCACAAGATTATCCCGAGGGAGCATCCATCAATGACATAAAGTTCTTACGAAGATTTTCAGCCAAATTCTTCCTAAGTAACAGAATATTGTACAAGTGCAATCATGACTCTACTATACTCTGATGTATGGACAAGAAGGAGGCATAGGAAATTATGGAAGACATGCATGATGGTTTCTTTGGGACTCACTCAAGCGGACATACTTTGTCCAAGAAGATCCTGAGAGCTGGCTACTATTAGTCAATAATGGAGACTGATTGCCATCAACACTCAAAGACTTGTAAAAAATGCCAAATCTATGATGACAAGGTCCCTGTGCCTCCTATCCCTCTGAACGACATAACCACTCCGTGGCCATTTGAAATGTGGGGAATTGACATGATTGGAGAGATGAAACCCACTGCTTCCAATGGACATCACTTCATTCTTGTCGCTATTGATTATTTCACCAAATAGGTCGAAGCCTCCTCATTTTCCTTAGTAACAAAGAACGTAGTAACCAGATTCATCAAACATAACCTCGTCTACTGCTATGGTATCCCCGAAAGGATCATCACCGACAATGAGACTAACCTCAACAATGCTATGATTACCAAACTTTTCACCCGGTTCAAAATCAAGCATCACAATTCTTCTCCTTATAGACCTAAAATGAATGGTGCAGTGGAAGCGGCCAACAAAAACATTAAGAAGATTATGCAGAAGATGGTAGTAACCTATAAGGATTGGCATGAGATGTTATCATTTTCTCTTCATGGCTACCGTACTTCAGCTAGGACATCAACTGGGGCAACTACCTTTTCTTTGGTCTATGGAATGGAAGATGTTTTGCCAGTGGAAGTTCATATTCCCTCGCTAAGGATTATGAATGAGGCAGGCTTGGGCAAAGACGAGTGGATTCAAACAAGATTAGATTAGTTGAACATGATCGGTGAGAAGCGATTGGCTTCTGTTTTTCATGGTCAAATGTACCAAAAATGCACGATCAAGGCTTTCAAAAAAAGGATCAAGCTTTGAGTATATCAAGCTGGTTACTTGGTGATAAAGCGCATCATTCTGCCATAAGGCGACCCTAGTGGAAAGTGGACTCCAACCTATGAAGGGCCATTTGTTGTCAAGAGAGTGTTCTCTGGTGGTGCCATGATGCTGACTACCATGGATGGTGAAGACTTCCCACATCCCGTGAACGCGGACATAGTTAAAAATACTACGCATAAGAGACCCGCTAGGTTGACACACCTAGGAAAAAATAAGGGCATCCCGGCAAACCAAAAGGTTTGGGCAAAATTTAGAGATATATGCACAAGATTGTACACCCGGCAAGTTGAAAACCCGAAAGGGCAACTTAGGCAAAAATGGGTATCTTAGTGGGCTGAAAACCCGAAAGGGCGGTCCAGGAAAAAGTTAAGGATTAAAAGTGTATGACTATGTCCCATGGAATCACCACAATCAAATTTATTACCAAGGTCCGACTTCAAACGGTCCAAGATCAATCCAATTAACTTTTGTCAACGGAAAGGGGCATTCAAATACATTGGGGCAATAGTAGAGTTGGAATGCAATGAGATCATTTCCACATGGCTATTTGTTTTTATTTTCAATTTTTGTTTTCCTTTCAACGATTTCCTCCTACTAAGATCTTCGTCTCTCTGTACAAAAACGCCTATTCATGGGCAAAATATCAATACAAATATACTTTGAAATGCAAACTTTATGTTTTTGTTTTGAATGCAAAAAATGTCCAAATGACTAAAATTGAACGAACATATGCATGTGAACATAATTAAAACTATTTGGCATATGTGTCCTTCTAAGCAGCAGTAAACATATTTTTAATGTATATGGAATATCCCCATAGAGTTATTTCATTATCATTATCCCCACAGAGACGGTTACAATAAACCATTCCTCAAACAAAGTTACCCATAAAGTCTCTTTGCATAGGTTGATCTCCAACCAGAGTCTCAATCTCTTGACAGCTCTCTCCCCAGCAAAGTTGATCCTACAAGAAGAAGCCTTGTGGATCTCTTCTTGAAAGAACTCACCTCGTCAGAAGTTCATCAAGTATTCATCAACGGGGTTTATTTCCCTAACAAACAACATACAATAAATAACTTACGATATACAACAATCAACGAATAGCAAAATTCCCCGGGCATAGTCTATCTTCCCCAGCTGATTCTGTCTTCCCCGACTGAGTCTATCCTCTCCAGCTTGATTTTGCCTTTCAGACTATTACAAATCAGAGGGCCACAAGCCCTAATCCCCAGTGAAGTTGCCAACAAAGCCTTCGCTATCTCCAAAAGATACTATGAAGCCTGGACCCGACCAGATAATAGTATAATTTTCAAGCTACTATGAAGCCTGGACCCGACCATATAATAGTTAACTTCTCAAGACACTACGAAGTCTGGGCCCGACCAGATAACATTGTAACTTTTCCAGCAACTATGAAACCTGGACCCGACCAGATAATAGTGTAACCTTTCAAATACTATGAAGACTGGACCCGACCAAATAATAGTAAACTTCTCAAGATACTATGAAACCTGGGCCCGACCAGATAATAGTTCAACTCTTTGAGATATTGAAGAACCTGGACTCAACCACACCAGGGTATAACTTCTTTTCCCCCAGTAGAGTTTGCCTCTACCCCAACAAGTTACTGTGAAGTCTGGATCTGACTAGATATAAGTTTTCAACTTCATCTTTCAAGTAAGTTATTGTGAAGCCTGGACCCGACCAGATAGCAATTCCCCTCAAAAGTTCGTTTTGAAACCTGGAATCCGACCAGATAACAACTAAGTTTCAAGCAAGTTACTGTAAATACTAGACCCGACCAGATACCAGCTCAACCCTATCACTTTAGACAAGTTTATTGTGAAGCCTGGACCTGACCAGATAGCAATTAATTTCATCCACCTTAGAATTTGTGAATCCTAGATCCGACCAGATATCAGTTTTCAACTTCGTCTATTTAAGCAATTTATTGTGAAGCCTGGACCCGACCAGATAACAACTAGCTACAAACCTCAGCGAGACACTATGAAGCCTGAACCCGACTAGATAATAGTATAATGTTTTAAAGAAAAACTATAAATCCTGAACCCGACCAGGTAGTAGTTACCACTTCAAGTTACTGTGAAGCCTGGATCTGACCAAATAACAGTTCAATTTCAAGAAGTTTTCTGCAAAAGCTTGGAAGCTGACCAGATAACAGTTAATTTATTCTTCCCCAGTAAGTTACCGTGAAGCCTAGATCCAACCAGATAGCAGTTGACTTCCTCATCCTCAGCAAATTGTTGTGAAGCCTAGATCTGACCAGATAACAGCTAACATGCGAGAGATATTCCCCAGCGGCAGCATTCTTTCAACAAAGTTTGAAGATATGTATATTTCTTCATCCCCAACAACAATTCAGGATTCAGTTTTCCAGAATTTCTCAGCAGTAGTCAGGGATTTATTTTCCAGGACAAATATGCATCCCACATTCATACATCATAGCATATACATACTAGATTCATTTAGCACAATCTTATTCATTTTGTGAACATCATGCATACATCTGCATTTAACTAACCCTTTTTCCCACAGGTTAAACATCAAGTTTTAGTATAAATCGACCAAAGATTTGTACTGATATTTCTTCCAGTATTTACCATC
Organism: Vicia faba; assembly: GCA_948472305.1. Taxonomy (NCBI): domain Eukaryota; kingdom Viridiplantae; phylum Streptophyta; class Magnoliopsida; order Fabales; family Fabaceae; genus Vicia; species Vicia faba. The sequence continues at coordinate 1,310,269,512 of OX451741.1, read as the reverse complement.
ATTCCTCCAAATGGAGTCTATAAGCCCATTTCCAATACATCTTCGAGTGCAAATTTCTGGGAACTCTAGTGTTCAATCATCTTCCAGCTTCAAGTCACGAATGGCGGATCCGCCAATCTAACTCTTCAGGTTTAAGAAGATTGAACAGGGGCAGATGTTGTACCCCAAAATTTTCCTTCTCATTTCTCAAGTAATCTCTCACAAGATCTCCATTGATTCAAGACTGCACAAGATTTGATCAGCTCAAGACACCTCCTTAAGCACGGATAACTAAAAGTCAGGGTTTGAGTTTGCACAAGGATAAATGGACTTTTAATGCCCCATATTATTTTCATGGATAATTTTGGACCCTCAAGATTGATCATGTCAAGTTTCAAATCTTGGATCACATTTTTGCTCAGTCAATTGATCAGTTGACCTAAAATCAACTGTATTGGGGGAAAAGTCAATTGTGGTCAATTTGCATTCAAACTTCATAATTTTTTATCCATATCAACATCACAAACTCATATATGTAATTTGATCAAGTTTGGATCACAATTCCCCAAGAAATTTGATCAGATCATCAAAAGGGCAAAATGGTCAAAATTAGGGTTTTGACTGAAAAGGTGCAATTTTTGACTTTTGACCTAATCAATGACTTATTGGTTTAAGATATGATCTCAATGATTCAAAAGTAATTCATTTTGACCTAATGGCATGGCTCAAAATATTTCTCAAGTTCAATTGATTGATAGTTGAATTTCAGTCAACTGATGAAAAGTCAATTGTATACTGAAAAGTCAAACTTTGACTTTTTGGTCAAAATCAAGTTTCAAAGATTACAATTCACTAAGACAAGTCAAAATATGAAACTTGTTCATCAAGAAATCAAAAAGTCAAGATTCCTCTTTGAAAATTCAAAATTCTAAAACTTAGAATTTTTTCTAAGTGTTGGAAAATTCACTTTTTTTCACAACTTTGAGTCAAATTTCCACCATGATGCAAGATGATTCAAAGGAAACTTCCAACATGAAAGTTGTATATCTCAATGAGATATAAAAAATTGTAGGGCATAATTTTTCCTATAAATGCTTGTATTTCAAGTTATGAATTTGTGAAGACATGCTCATGAAACTTGAGACTTAGTGAAATTTTGCCCTAATTTAGGCAGAATTTTGACCTAACTTCATGGCAATTTTTCACCTAGTTCCAAATTGAATTTTTAAATATATCCAACATGAATATTGTAGAGGGTGTTACAATCTTTACAAAATGTCAAATAACTCATTGAGATCATACTTGAGCTAAGAGAATCGAAGCCATGAAGTTAGAGTTTCATTCTTGTATTACAAGTCAATTTTGTGATGAACACATGATCCAATCTTCAAGAATGCTTTACAAAACCTACTTTGCACTCTCCTAACTTTAATTTCACTCCATAATTAAATATTTACACAGTTGTTAGAAGCTTTAATCCAAGCATTCAATGCATTTCCCATGCTTAATACCATTTTAGGAAGAAAGGCAACATTGCCATTATGGAAAAGTGGCTTTTATGCACAAAGTCAATTCTTGAGCCTCTGACTTGTTCCCTCTGATCACACTCCGTCTACAAAGTCATAAGCCACGTGATAAAAGTTCTTAACCACTCTACATTCTTAGTACAAAACATTGAAACTTGATTTTATCATTTTTCTTCAAAATCAAGCAATCTAGCCATAACCCTATAACTGAGAAATATGTTGTGCAAAAGTCCTCTAACCTTTTTCATATAACCATACAAGTATATTGAAAGCCAATACACGATTTCAAGCACCCTCAGAACCTCTCAAACACCCTGCTGCACAGAACTGCCCAAACTTGACAGTTTTGAGCCAAAACTCACCATCTTCATTTCCACTCGTGTATTTTGAAAACTAATCCTCCAAACACCTTACATACATCATACACAAGTGATCAAAGTCCCTGTTTCAAGACTGTAACCCCTCCATCACTATCCACCATTTTCAAAACTAAAGCTTGCAACTTGACTTGAGTTGGGAGTTTCAGCCATCCTCAAAGCAAAAAAGGAGTTGGAATACATTCAAGGAGGTCCAGGCAAGCTACAGAAATCACCAGGCCATCTCAAAGGTTCCTCAAACTCCATACACGAATCCAGCTGCAAGAGGTAAGTTTTCAAACTTCTATCTCTTTATACAAGCATCATTTGATTCTGATTTGTGAAGATAAACTGTAGATATCATTGCCCTGAAATTGTACATGTCCATAGATTTCATTTATATTGATTGAGCTTAGAGAATTTTAGGTTTGAATCTCTGAAAAAAGTTAGGTCAGAATTTGGTACTTTTAGAAATTATCATTCATCTTTGATTTATATCTTATGATATTTATATGGTTGGATTTGTATGGAAAAATGGAGCAACTTTCATGTTTACATCTTTCATTTTTGTTAAGAAATGAGCAAGTTACAAGAGCCATGGATGGAGGTTGAAGATGAAGTCATTTTCAGGAGTTGATTTATGTTATGTATTTATTGTTTCACTTATGTTAACAAATGTACAGCCACCCCAGTGGCAAAGGTTGTGTGCGTGTATGGTAAGGGTCATGGGTTCAAGTCCCAGCGCTACCTTTTGTTTTGAGTTTCATCATTTTCTTTCTTTTTTGTTACCAACAGCGCGCATGGGCCTCCTCTCAATGGGGCCTGTCCACTTTTCTGCCCCATACCCCCTGCTTGCTTGCTACCACCCAGGTCCAAACCCCTTTTTTTTTCTCTGATTTTTAAACAAAAAATATCATTTGGGCCAGATTCAAAAACTACTTTTCTAAAAAACTCTCAAGTTTAATTTCACACCTCCATGACTTTTTCTTTATATTTTATTTTTATTTTATTTTCTTTATTATTTTTATTATTATTATTATTTTTATTTATTATTAATGAAAGTCAAAATATATTTTTTATTTATTATTTATATACTTATGGTTTACTTTCTTTATAAAACTAAAAAAGACAAAAAAATATTTCCTTAAACAAATTTAATTCTTTTCTTAATAAATTAATAATTAGATTTAGGTTTAATTATTTCCTTTTATTTAAAATTAACTTAGAATTTAGGTTTTCTTTTAATTAATTAATTTCCCATACCATTTTTATTAAACTTAAAACCTTTTCAAAAATAAAAAACCCTAAAAATGCTTTCTAACTTAATTTCTTTTCTTAATTAGTTTAGGTTTAATTTTTATTTAATTTTAATTAATAATTTTTCTTAATTAGGTCAAAACTAAATCCTTAACAAAAACCAAACAAAAATCATTTCTTTTCCATTTATCTACTTGTACATTATATTTTCAATTCTTGTACATTATTCAATATGGTTGTAATAGATAATTAGGTTTAATTTTCTTGCAATCCCCATTTGTAAATTTGTATACCCCCTCCCCTAATGATGTAATAGCGTAGTAATTTTACTTTCCGCAATTTATCGCTTTCATATAAATGTTAGTAATTAGGGTTTGTATGGCAAGACTAAAAATCAACAATTAGTACACCCTAATCCAAGATAAACAATGCATGCAAATCAAACACACTTGCACACTTGCACCCCTAGGGTTAATTCCACTTTGTTGCCTTACAAAAATGGTCATGTTATGCATGTGGGATGTCTTAGCAAAAACAAATAAAAAATACAAGATCATAGTCCCTCGATGATGCTACAAATATTGCCTTTTAAATGATCTTAGTCCCTCAAAGAGAAATGCTAAGATATCTCACAACATTGCTATCATGACTATACAATGACCCATGCCCATCCCTTTACATCCAAAGATAAGGCTTCTTACCAAATCAATGGTAAGATAGAATAATCAAAGGAAAGGAAGAAATGAATAAAGACTTTTGAGTAGGTAGATTGTTCCTAGTTGCTTGCTCACTTTCAAAACAAACATCCTTGCACACTTTCAAATAAACACTTTCCAAACACTTTCCAAACATAAAATATTTTCAAAAGTGCAACACTTTGTATACGTTCTTACGAACGAGAACCATTATAAAGTTTGGCTAAACGAAGGTGTCTTTTCAAAGTACTTTGAAAACCACCACAAAGCACATTTTCAAACAAAAGCAAGTGATCTAGCAAGCAACTAAGAGCCCATAGATAACTATGGATGAAAAGGGTGTTAATACCTTCCCTTTTCATAATCTACCCCCTGAACTCAAGAAATAATCTCAAAGGTCTTTCCTGTTCTTTTCAACCTTTCCTTTTGGATAAAAGAAAATTCGGTGGTGACCCTTGCTAATCGCAACATTTGCGATCAAACGCAAAACATCCCAAGTCTGTTCTCCCATCGTATTACACTTTCGATTCAGACCCATGGGATTCGAACTAGGATGATGCAGCCATAGGCTGTCGAATCCAAGACTAGATTCGATCCAAGTCTGGATTTTTATTTTGTTTCTCTAATAAATTTCCTGCGGATCCAGTGTTCCCAGATCAAAGGAGTATATCATTCACCTTCGACTAGTTGCCTCATTGGATCGAAAGGCAGCTCTAGGTTCCTTTTCGATCCAGGCCTGCATTTTACAATTTGCATAGTTTCCTTCACTATCCTGGCCCTTTAAATTTTGTTTTGTGTTATTAACTTATTTCCTTTTATTTATTTTGTTTTATTTACTCAGCAAAATAATTATAAAAAATCACAAAAATTAGGTCTAGTCTTATATAATTAAAATTAATTCTATTAACTAATTAATTAATTATTTTAACCTTTTCTTTAATTTAAAACTAAATAGACTTAGCATTTTTAATTAAATCATTTTCCAAAAAATAAAAACAAACAAAAAAGATTTCTATACCTTAGGATTTTTAGACGTTCTTTTCTATTTCGCACGCGTTTACATTCATATTATTGTATCTGTCTACTAGATGTAATAGAATTAATTAGGACTTTTACAATTTTATATATTTTTTTCCCGGTTTTGGACTATGTAATTAATCCCCCTCCCCGAAGCTTTATAATAGCGTAGATTTAAATTTCACATTTTAATTTCCTCTGTACATATTAACTGTTAAATGTATGGTAATATGATTGTATGGCAAGAAATTAAAAAGCAACATTAGCAAACCTAACATCAAAGACAAATAACTGAAATAAATACACTTGCACATATACACCTCTAGGGTACTCCCACTTCGGATGCCTTCGGAAAAAATAGTCATAACTCTCGAAATGTGAGAGATTTTAGTGGCTACCCTCTGGCTTAAAAAGATCATAATTCCCTCAATGACCCTCTCGAAGTTGCTTCGGTAAACAATGATCTTAAAACCCTAGGGTAGTTACTAAGGTTTCTTACCCAGTTGCCTTTATGACTATAAAATGTCCCTTCGAATGTCCCTCAAACATCCAACAATGGAGCTACCTACTCACTAATAGTATGATAGCACTGTCTAAAGGAAAAGAGGAAAAGAACAAGTTCTTTCTAGTAAAAGTAGATAGTTGTTAAATGCTGGCTCAAAAAAAACAAACTTATTACACATACACAAAACACTTTCAAAACCTTTTCAAAAACGCTTTAACAACACTCTTGAGGACTGATATAAGAGTTATCATAAAGAAAATCGCCGCACTAAGGCATTTCAAAAAAAAAACTTTTCAAAACACACAAAAGCACAAGGTATTTTTCAAATGAGATAAGTATCTAAGAGCCCGTAGAAAAATACGGATGGAAAGGGTGCTAAAACCTTCCCTTTCCATAATCTACCCCCCTTACTCAGGAAACTCTCGAAAGGTCTTTTTCTGTTCTTTTCACACTTTCCTTTGTTAAATAACTGAAAAGTCGATGGCGACTCTTGCTTATCGCAACATGTGCGAACACAAACATAAAACCAGTATAATAGTCAGTTCTTCCACCGTATCATAGAACTGGTGACTCTGCTAGGGATTAATAAAAAAAGTGGGGTTACCTTAGAGCTTAGGTCGTATTTAATTTGCTTTCCTTATATGCTTTGATTGCTTTATCTTTAAGGGTTTTTTCTTGGGTTTACTTGTAAAGATCCTACACTCGGATCCGGGGCACCTTTTAGGTAAGTAGCAATAGATCGTGGGGACTGTGTGGGGTATACCGACACGGTTGAAACAATAGCTATGGTGGTGTGACACATTTGTTGGTAGCGGTAGCCCTTGAGTGGTCAAGGAGAATACGGGGCCGTTGTGTGGTGTCACGAAGCACCAACTGACCTTAGAACCTTTAATTGAACAACTAGGCCATTAGGAAGTAGTGATATATACGGCTTTGGTGCAGTCCGAAGTTGGTTGATACTCGATATTACACTCATTGAGATCTGACTTCTGGGATATTTCGGTCGCCAATAAAGAGGCTTGCACTGAAACAATTCCTAGTGAAGAAAGATCAGTGATATTGAGATCCCCTAGAACCTGATTACTATTAATAGGACAAGTTGAGCTAACTAAACTTTAAGAGGGTATTTACCTTTAAACCCCATGCAAGCCTGAACCTAAGGCTACTTGTGTGATTTGGTTGCTTTCACTGTCTAACAACTTGAACTCATTGTAGGACTTTGTTTATATTCCTTGCAGGACCTTGTTTGTATCCATTATCCAATAAACTGGTTTTCTTGTAAGATTTATTTATCTCCATCACCTTACACTTTTGTTTGGTGCATAGCATACACACCATAATATCATACCATAGTATTTCCTTAACCATTTCAAGGATCTCAAAGGGCATGTGATGCAGGTTTTGATAAACCAGACGTCTGCCAAGGGGCAAGGGGATTTATTTTTGTCTAGCAAATACCATCAAAAGATCAAAACACGATACCTTGAGTCAGGGGCTATGACCCACTCGATATGGTGAGCTTGTTTCTCATAGAAGGACATTCAACAATACAAAGTTCTTCCGTCAAAGTTGCAGTCAAAATTCAACTTCTGACATTTTCTTATGTTTACCCTGCGAGATCCTTGAAAACATTGCATCCACACATCATGCATGTCATTACCTAACAGGTCTTCCAGTACAGGTTTCTCATGTTCTCGCTGTTTATTCCAGCAAGGAAAATGGCTCTCAAACAGAATAACAGAGTTCTCCAAACTCAGGATGCTCAGTTCAAGGAAATGTTCCTGAACCTATCCAAGGGGCAAGAAGAGTTGAAAGCACTCCTCAATGGGAATTTGACCAAGAAACATCCTGACAACAACAAAGATGACCAGTTGGAACAACTGCAGGTTGAGATGGAAAATGTGAGAATCCAAATGAATAACCAAATGGATCTTATCCAAAACTTAGCTCGGGGACAGGAAGATTTAGGGACTCTCGTCAATAAACTTCATCAAGATGGATACAACCGTATGAAGCAAACAGTCAAGACTGGGGATCAAGTTATTAATCAGTCCTTGATGAGATAAGAAGTTGGCTTGGTGGAGAGTAGACATTTCCAAAATGCTGCTACGTCACAACCTCGCCAACAACGACATGGTAATCAGCGTAGGCAGAATACATCTAAAAGGCGCTTTACTCAAATCAACGTGTCATTGGCTCAGGCATTGCAACTTGTGTTGGAGGCCAAGATGATTACATTGAAGGATCCTCCTCAGAATCCCAACACTGCTTCCCCAATGTACAATCCAAATGCAAGGTTTTCGTACCACTCCAACAGTCCCGGACATGACACTAATAGCTGTTGGACATTGAGAAATAAGATTCAAGACTTGATTGACGAAGGATTGCTGGAGTTTACACAAGATGGTCAAGCTGAATTCTTTTGCTATCCCTCAAAGGCACATCATCCAAAGTGACAAGTTCTGGCAAGGAGGCTTTTTGTTCATTAGAATTTTCAAAGTGTAATTTTATTTTGATTTGTTCGAACACTTATTTATGTCAAACTTTTTTATTTCATCAATACATTACATATGTTTGTTTTGAATCAATCCATTCGTATTCACTATATCCAAACTGTGTTTTTACTTCCTTTTTGTGATACTCAACTCTCGGTTAAAAGCTCTAAGCCTTTATAGGGAGAATGACGAAAATGATACCAAAATCTCTACAATATGCTTTTGAACAGACCCCGCTGACGATGTACAGGCGTTGTTTCAAATCCTAAACAGTGGGGTGATAAGGAAGGTAATCCCTAGTCAACCCCTTTGAGCCTAAGAAGCAGGAGTTTTTTCTTTTCACACAAAGTAAAACCCTTAATCATAACCTGGGGCAGGGTAGTTTCTCAGTTAATTCAAAGGTGTATTCGATCGCAAGCTTTCTCTTCATACACGATGAGTGGTGTTGAAGATACCCTTCTAAAACAAAAGGTGGTAATGGTTCCGCCTAATCATCAAAACATGCAGTCATTATCTCTCAAAAGAAAAGCCCTCTAAGTCAAAACCTATAAAGGAAACTTAAGAAAAAACGGGGGCATCCTGCTGACTGTAATCACATAAGAAACAGTTTAGGCAAAAGTAGGGATAATGAAAATAAAAAAAGAGCTCGCTACAAGTCCTCAACAAAAGGAAATACTACAAATTATGATTTCCTTCTCAAAACAAACATTCAATTGATAAATCACTGGAATATCAAGGCAAAGATTCCATACTCAATTGGGATTTAAACGCATAATTAACTGAATATATGACTGAAGAACATCACGAAGAACGGGATAGGTACAAATATATTTCGAGCCTTTATCCTCTGTTTCTTAAACCGTGAACCAGGCCATGTTACAACCCCTAAAAGTCCTAGCTGAAGCATGGGTTAGTTCGAAAGCATATTGTTACAAAAAGATATCCTGAGTCCTGTAAGGTTTGCTATAAATCCTGAGTCGATATCACACTCTTACAAAATTGGTTTATTTTACTAAAAAATAAATTTTCAAACTTCAAGACAGACATATGCTTTGCATTTTAAAAAATACCATTGTTTGCATATGACTAATTGTTCAACAGCAAAGAAATTCGCACAAACGAATATTCGATGAACGGAAGTCCTCTCAATGGACATAATCACCTCAGATGGAAAGACATTCCAGTAACAGGCCTTTTCACAATCAAGGGGCATAGCATGGTGTCTAGCTGATCTGGGGCAGTCAAGTCAAGATTCGAGGAATCTCTCAAAAGTGCCAAATATCCAGGGGTAGATCTCCATCTGAATCACTTGGGGGAATTGGACATGATTTCTAGCAACGAATCACGTGAAATTAAGCAAACATCTTCTGGCAGTGTGGCAACACTTACTACTATGGACAGTGATAATTCTCCGCACCCGATAAACACATACATAGTTAAAAGATACTACGCATGCGCAAAGACCCGCTAGGTCGACTGGCCTATGCAAAAATAAGGGCATCCCGATGAACCAAAAGGGTTCGGGGAAAAATTATGGATATACATAAAAACCTGTACACCCGGTAAGTCGAAAACCTGAAAAGACGGCTTGGTCAAAAAGGGTATCCCGTTGGACTGAAAATCTGAAAGGACAGTCCAGGGAAAAGTTAGGGATTAAAGTGTACGACTATGTCCCGTCGTCTCGTCACTTGTCTATTAGTAGAAGACTTATCACCCTGACAAGTATTTACTTAAAGACTCCAGGAATTGGGATGATATTCAGACCATCTATAAAATCCATGGCAAGTACTTTCTCCAGCAGGTACAGAAGTTGGGACATCCTACTATAAAGTCACTTCCATGTCCGTTCATACAGCCTAATGATGTCAAAAAATTTGATATCCCCGGCAGAGCAAAATTTCCAATTACTTACCCGGCATCTCAAGGAATTCCTTAGCCTGGGTTACAAGCTTTTCAGGATCCCCCAGCAGGATTTTAGAAAAATCCCCAAGCGGTTTACGGAGTTTCCCTTCCCCAATAGAGTTTATTTCTCTAACAACGGAAGTTCATCTCCCAGCAATTCAACTTCAACAAAATTTGAAGACCTACATTCTTCATCCCCAACAACAATCGGGGATTTATTTTCCCTAGTTCAACAACGCACCAATAGAACAAATGACACGTTCATACATTGCATTCATACACCATTTTACAAGCGTCATAACATATGTAGCACAAATGCATATATCACAGTCTCATTTATTTTGAGAACATTATTACCCAATGCATTTCATGCATCATGACACTGCATACAGTTGACTCTTTACCTTTTTTAGGAAATTTAGCAGGAAGATAACATCATCAAAAAATATCAACAGTTCCAGATTAATACCTGAAACAAGATAGAACAACTATTTGTGGACGACCGATTATAGATTAATACCTAGAACTAGACAGGAAAACTATCTACATGTGCAGATTGAAGATTAATACCGGAAACTAGACGGGAAAACTATCTTTCTTTCTAAGGCCAGAGGTTAATACCTGAAACCAATCAGGACAACTATCTCAATGAGCGACAAAAAAAAGTTCCAGATTAATACCTGTAACAAGCCAGGACAATTATCTGTGGACGATCAATTATAGAATAATACCTGGAACCAGATAGGAAAGCTATCTACAAGAGCATATTGAAGATTAATACCTGAAACCAGACGGGAAAGCTATCTTTCTTTCTAAGGTCCGAGATTAATACCTGAACCCAGCCAGTACAACTATCTCAACGACCGACAAAAACAAGTTCCAGATTAATACATGTAACAAGCCAGGACAATTATCTTTGGACGACCGATTGTAGATTAATACTTGGAACCAGACAGGAAACTATCTACATGAGCATATTGAAGATTAATACCTGAAACCAGATGGGAAAACTATCTTTCTTTCTAAGGTCATAGATTAATAACTGAAACCAGCCAGGATAATTATCTCCACGACCGACAAAAACAAGTTCCAGATTAATACCTGTAACAAGTCAGGAAAACTATATGTGGACGACCTGTTGTACCCCAAATTTTGACCTAAGATACCATCTCCCATCTGCGTCATTACATTGCAAGTGTTTTGACCTATCTTTATCAATTTTCAAAGCAGATTTTAAATTCATAACTTTTTCAAGTCAAGAGCTGTTTATTTTTGAAACGCTAAATTTATTAATTGATCAATGCTAAAATAATGTTTATTTAATTATTTATTATTCTGAATTTAAATAATTGGAATTTATTTTCAGTTATTATATAAATTAAAGAATTATAAATAACAAAGTAAATATTTGAAAAGAAGTTTGTTAATTGATCAATGATGTTTATTTAATTATTTATTATTCTGAATTTAAATAATTGGAATTTATTTTCAGTTATTATATAATTTAAAGAATTATAAATAATAAAGTAAATATTTGAAAAGAAGTTTATTAATTGATCAAACAATGTTTATTTAATTATTTATTATTCTAAGTTTAAATAGTTGAAATTTTATTTTCAGTTATTATAATTTAGAAGAATTATAAATAATGAAGTAAATAATTGAAGAGAAGTTAATTGATCAATGATGTTTATTTAATTATTTATTATTCTGAATTTAAATAATTGGAATTTATTTTCAGTTATTATATAATTTAAAGAATTATAAATGATAAGGTAAATAATTGCAAAGAAGAAAAGAATTAACTGGTAAAATATTGGAGTTTTATTCATTTTATTCTAATTGTTACAATTGTTGTTTAAATACCGTATTTATTTACAACGTATTTACAATGATAATTTTTACAATGTTTAAAGTGAAATAAAAGCTATCCTAATTTTTTTTCTAAGTTCTAAATCTTCATCTTCTATCCAATACTTCTTTGATGCTCATTTGATTTTACCTGCAAAGAATTAAAAGAAAAGTCAGAAATAGATATAATTAAAAGCAGACGATTAATTTAGCATTCATCATTAAAAGCAAACGGCTGGAATCAGTTTTTTTACCCTCTTTGCAAATCACGGGATTTCTCCCGGTTCACAAAAAGGGATGTTTATTTATTGATAAATATGAATGCACAAGTTAAAAATATGCACAAATTCAATTTTTCTAAATAAACTGCATATTTCAAAATAAACTGCATATTTCAAATAAAATGCATAGTTCAACAGCATGTGCAAATAACCAAGTCAAAGTTACATTTTCAAAGCAAAAGTCCAACGTAAACTACCCAATGTATGGGAAGAGGTCAAAAACACAAGGCTCCTCTACTGTAACAATGTAGATGGCAAAGAGGCAGTGTGCAGATTAAAACCAAATATGCAAGAAATGTTCCTAATTTCATCATTTTCCAGCTTTGCTTTTTCAGAACACAAGTACATTTAACATTTTAATGTTTCAAACTGTACTAAGGAGAGAGAAGAGAGAAAGAGTGTGGGTTTACAGGTTTTGGCCTTAGGCAGAAAAGGGATATAAAACAAAACTGCAATAATACAGTAAAAAAGGAAGTATAGAAAAGGGTATAGGCAAACTGATTGGAACAGTAGAGTGCAGAGGTATCAAAGGAAATAGTTAAATATACAAAACCTGAGCCATCAAAAAAAGAAGCCAGCAAACTGTTATTATAACAACAAACCCTTCAAGAAAAGTAGGGAGTTCATAACCTGTTGGAAGCCTAAAACAAAAACTGTCAAACAAATACAAAACGAATTCTCAAGGTCTCAAAGCAAAAAAAACCTCAAGAACCTACTGTCTCAAGACCAAAACCAATAACCATGGCCTAAAAAAAACAGTATAACCTGTTGTCTCAAGCCAAAAACCAGAACCTGTAACACAAAATCCCAGACCCTTAACCATGTCAAGCCTGTCCAGCTCTAAAGCCTAAGCCATAGAAACCATAACCAGTAAACACGACCTGTTAAGCCATGCCAAACCTGAAACGAGTTTCACCAACACAAAAGCCAGTAAAACCTTAAGCCTTTCAAACCATAACCTGTTCAACCTGTTTTCAGGCCTAAAACCCTCATACCTGCCTAAACATCCAAGGCCAAAACTTGTACCAGCCATACACGCCCAAAGCCAAAAACCAGAATACCACAACAACACAAACTTTGAAAACCAATGTCCAAACCCATCAAGCCTCAGAAATATTCCATCATAGGCCAATAAAAAAAGCAACAGAAGCACAGCAAAGAAGAAGAGAGGAAAAGTATTCAAGCATCCAAGCATCAAGGCCACCAAACAAAGAAACGTTCAAGGCAACTCATTCAAGCATCAAAAGCCCTCAGACAGTCTCATCACTGGGCAAAAGTTCACAGAAGCAAAGCATCAAGCCCACAGAAAGAAGAAGGAAAAGAAGCATACGAAGCAAAGAAGCAGCAAGAGAAAAGGATAAAGTTTTGTTTTCAGGATTTCATCACCAAACAGAAGAAGTAAGAAACGAAATACCAGGACTCTAAGCCACCGCGCTTCACTCCTCCGCCAGCAAGCCTCTGGAACGCCTCTTCCTCCTCCTTCATAAAGGTAGCTATGCTTTTTCTTTTTCCTTTCCACCATCTCAACAGAAACCACATGTAAAATAGAGTCAGAATCAAAATGGATGTAGATCATAAACATGCAAAAATCATAAAAAAAACCCCAAAGAGATAAAAACGGAAGTTAACCTTTGAACTATCGCGTGCTTCATCGTGGGAAGGAGAGCACAGAAGTGGCGTTGATGGCTCGGGAAAGGGAAGTTCAGAAGCGGGCATGAGAGCAACGAAGAAGACGAGCAAAGAAGAACGCGTGAACGAAGAGCAGCGGCGCTGTAACCTTAACCCCTTTCTTCCCTAAACTAAAACAAATATGTTTAACCCTAACAAGTTATGGAATAATTGGGCTTAACCAATTTCCTAAAACCTAAAAAACCAAACGATTTCTATTATAACACCCCCCATTTCTGTTTGTTTTTGTTTGGGCCCTTTAAAAACCCTTTAGCCCCTGCAATGGTTCATTGTCTATCCCCTTTATTTTTTTGATACCTCTCCTTCTATTTACTCTATATTAGCTTTTTTTAGAATGTTATTAATTTAGTTAATTAGTAAGTTTAATCAAATAGAGGTGTAATTTAATTAGATAATTTTAATAATTTGACCAATTTTTATTAGTTTAAGTCTTGGATTAATTTAGTAATTTTAGTTTTCTTTTTTTAATTATATTTAAGTTAATAGCTTTTAAAGTTTTAATTTAGTTTAGCATTATTTAATAATTCTTAAAATAATACTTTATATTAATACCAAAAAAATACATATAAAAATAACTTAAAATTAAAAACATTTTATTTTCTTTAATTAATTCTCTTGCTTTGTACATATTAAATAAAAATATAAAAAATCATGTAGTCTGTTATTTAATCATTGTTGTGGTTATATATCACTTAGCTACTTAATCATTATCTGCATAATTTTTTGTTTAATTATTTCATCTTTACTTGGTTATTCCGTTTACGTCTAAATCCAAGAGAAAAATGATTAAACTTGTTGACTTCATGTCCTCAAATCCAATCACGCGAATATCTTCATTTCATTAAAACTTAAGATAATTTTTCCCCAAATATTCAATCTTTTCAAAACTCATACCTTTTAAGTCAAAACTTCGACATTAGGTCGCCGTACCTTCAAAAACCCGTCCGTACCCCTTTTCGGCCAAAACAATTTATTTTTAATCAAATGAACATTTTAATAAACAGATATTTCAAAAGGTTCCTATAGAGTACTATAGATACATTGGGTGCTAATACCTTCCCACTGTATAACCAACCCCCGAGCCATAGACCTCTTTTCAAAATGCCTTGTATTTTCATTACTTTTAAAAGTATTATTTTACATTGCATACTTTAGGGTTTTATTTCGCTCTTTTCCCTTTTCCCTTGGAAATAATAAAGCGCGGTGGCGACTCTTGCTTTTGTGAGACGAATTAATTAATAATTCGATCTCCGATTTACCCTGCTACATTTTTTATCGCTACACGACCGATTGTAGATTAATACCTGGAACCAGACAGGAAAACTATCTATATGAGCATATTGAAAATTAATACCCGAAACCAGACGGAAAAACTATCTTTATTTCTAAGGTCAGAGATTAATACCTGAAACCAGCCAGGACAAATATCTCAACGACCGACAAAAACAAGTTCTAGATTAATACCTGTAACAAGCCAGGACAACTATATATAGATGACTGATTGTAGATTAATACCTGGAACCAGACAGGAAAACTATCTACATGAGCAGATTGAAGATTAATACCCAAAACCAGATGGGAAAACTATCTTTCTTTCTAAAGTCAGAGATTAATACCTGAAACCAGCCAGGACAACTATCTCAACGACCAAAAAAAACAAGTTCCAGATTAATACCTAAAACAAGACAGGAAAACTATTTGTGAACAGTTAATTGTAGATCAATTCCCGAAACCCGACGGGGAGACTATCTACATGACCATCCTGAAGCAATCTTACATGGGTTTCTTCTCCTAATTTCCATATGCAGTCTAACACGGACTCATCCTGAAGCAATCTTACACGGATTCCTTTTAATTTCTAGATGTAGCTTCACACTGGCTCATCAAGAAGCAATCTTACACGAGTTCCTTCTAACTTCCAGATGCAGCTTCACACAGGCTCATCAAGAAACAATCTTACACGGGTTCCTTCTAATTTCCAGTTGAAGTTTCACATGG
Organism: Vicia faba; assembly: GCA_948472305.1. Classification (NCBI taxonomy): domain Eukaryota; kingdom Viridiplantae; phylum Streptophyta; class Magnoliopsida; order Fabales; family Fabaceae; genus Vicia; species Vicia faba. The sequence continues at coordinate 1,310,253,961 of OX451741.1, read as the reverse complement.
ACTCATCCTAAAGCAGTGCTACACAGGATCCTTCTAATACATTTCCAAATAACAGTTAATTTTATCCTCACCAGAAAGTTACTGTGAAGCCTGGAGTTCAACCAGAAAACAACAAACTTTCATCTCTCTAGTCCAGAGATAACTCCTTAATAGAGCCATGGACAACTAAAGCTCCTAGACTCTATTCCCCATAGAGTTTTCCTCAAGCATGAGAACAACAAGAATCAATTTTCCCCAACGGAGTCCTCCTCAGACAATAGGAATAGGAATCCCCACAAAGAGACCTCTTATGAAGTCAACATCTACTTTGGATGGCATCTTTAAGCCCATCTCCAACAACTCTCAGTCATCTTCTCCAAATGGCATCTTCAAGCCCATTCCCTACACAGTCAATCATCACATCATGCGAGTGCAAATTTCTGGGCACTCAAGTGTTCAATTATCTTCCACCTTCAGATCACGAAGGAAAATAAGCCAATCTAAATCTTCAGGTTTAAGAAGATTCAACAGGGGAAGCTGATGTACCCCAAAATTTTCCCTCTCTTTTCTCAAGATATTTTCTCATAAGGATTTTCAAAAGTCCAAGTTTACACAAGTACAATTTTATTTTTGGCTTTCAAGCATCAAATCAAAGAAAACTAAGCTTTGATTCAACATCTGGAATCCTTCAAATGGGCTTTTATTTCGAAGTCTTCGATTGGGAATTTGGCCTCCTTCGGTGCAAGCTTAGCTCACCAGTCTTCGATTGGGCATTTGGCCTCCTTCGATGCAGGCCTGATTCACAAGCTTCGATTATGCGCTGGGCCCCTTCTATCAAGTTCAATTCATAAAGCTTCGACTGAGCATTGGCTGCTTCAGGCTGGCCTTCAATTCACAAATCAAGAACTTCTTTCATGTGTGCTTCAACCCACAAGGAAATGACTTCCTTTGTGCGTGCCTTCAGCGCAGAAGGAAAGGGCCTCTTCATGTTTTCCTTCGATCCACAAGGAAAATCCCCTTCAACTTGCCTTCGATTCACTATGAAAATACTTCCTACATGCATGCTTTTGATTCACAAAGCAATAGCTTTTTTCATGTGTGCTTTGACCCACAAGGAAATGACTTCCTCTGTGCGTGCCTTCAGCACACAAGGCAAAGGCCTTTTCATGTTTTCCTTTGATCCATAAGGCAAAGGCCCCTTTCATACGTGCTTCGATTCATTAAGAAGTTGGCTTCCCTTATGCTAGCATTGACTCCACCTCTAAACTTTTCAACACACAGTTTTCCACACTTTGACACACAAAATGGTCCCTTCGAAGAAACTTTCCAAAGGTTCATTCGAAGAAACATTCCAAAGGTCCATTTGAATGACACATTATTATGGAAAACCAGTTTGTTTTATGATGAGTCTTGGTCCAAGATGTTTGCTGACCAAAGTCCAACATGCTGTCAAGCCCAGGCCTCATGCACAATTTCATTTCAAAGGAAGTGACAAAAGAAGCTTCAACTGGCCAAAGTGAAGTGCTCGTTTGGGCTAGTTGGGTATTTTCAGAGCCATCGAAAGGAGCAGTTCAGAGCCAATCTAAGAACCAGGCGTGGGGGCATTCGAAAGAGTCAGGGGGCGAAACATGTCCAGGTTCACTCAAGATTTCAAAATGGCAAGAATTATCCAAATATGGAAAACTTTCAATATGTTGGATTTTTGTCTCATGGCCTTGAAAGGCTTTGTCTCTTGCCATACTTTCTCTTCTCCTAACTCTATAAATACAAGCCTAAGGACACATTGCACAGGGACGAAAAAAGAGGGACAAAAAAAAGAGAGACAGAAAAATAGAGGAGATAAGAAACACACTGCCTCAGAAAGTCACACCAAAAATCTCAAAATCTTCACAAAGTGATCCAAAATCGAAGCAACCTTCAAAGGCCTCTTCAACAAGCGCTCCACTCATTCCTTGAAGTTTGCAGGAGGCGTTCCCAAGCACTAGGCATGTCCAACATACACTGGAGCATCACTCACATAATATCTCCGTTGGTAATTTGCTTTCAATCTCAAACTAGCTAAGTATGCAGTTTTTAAATTCATGTTAATCATACATTCACGTTATTGCTAATGTTTATGGTTGCTTTCATGCGTTACATACAAGGTTAAGCACAGGGATGAGATTGTTCCATTGCTAGGGCATGATCTATATTTTCTTTTGAATCTCAGGATTCATGATGTTGCAAGATGAAATAGCTTCTGATTCAGACCCAGGGGACTCGAACTAGGATGATGCAGCCATAGGCTGTCAAATCCAAGACTAGATTTGATCCAAGTCTAGATTTTTATTTTGTTTCTCTAATAAATTTCCTCCAGATGCAATGTTCCGAGATCGAAGGAGTATATCATGCACCTTCGACCGGTTTCCTCATTGGATCGAAAGGCAGCTCTAGCCTCCTTTTCGATCCAGGTCTGCATTTTACAATTTGCATAGTTTCCTTCACTATCCTGGCCCTTTAAATTTTGTTTTGTGTTATTAACTTATTTCCTTTTATTTATTTTGTTTTATTTACTCAGCAAAATAATTATAAAAAATCACAAAAATTAGGTCTAGTCTTATATAATTAAAATTAATTCTATTAACTAATTAATTAATTATTTTAACCTTTTCTTTAATTTAAAACTAAATAGACTTAGGATTTTTAATTAAATCATTTTACCAAAAATAAAAACAAACAAAAAAATTGTATACATTAGGATTTTTTAGACGTTCTTTTCCATTTCGCGCGCGTTTACATTCATATTATTGTATCTGTCTACTGGATGTAATAGAATTAATTAGGACTTTTACTGTTTTATTTATTTTTTCTCCAGTTTTGGACTATGTAATTAATCCCCCTCCCCGAAGCTTTTTAATAGCTTAGATTAAAATTTCATATTTTAATTTCCTATACATATTAACTGTTAGATGTATGGTAATAGGATGTATGGAAAGAAATTAAAAGCAATGTTAGCATACCTAACAACAAAGACAAATAATTGAAACAAACACACTTGCACATATACACCTCTAGGGTACTCCCACTTCAGTTGCCTTCGGAAAAAATAGTCACAACTCTCGAAATGTGAGAGATTTTAGTGGCTACCCACTGGTTTAAAAAGATCATAAGTCCCTCGATGACCCTCTCGATGTTGCCTCGGTAAACAATGATCTTAAAACCCTAGGGTAGTTACTAAGGTTTCTTGCCCAGTTGCCTTTGTGACTATAAAACGTCCCTTCGAATGTACCTCCACATCCAATGATAGGGCTACCTACTCACTAATAGTAGGATAGCACTATCTAAAGGAAAAGAGGAAAATAATAAGTCCTTTCGAGTAAATGTAGATAGTTGTTAGATACTGGCTCAAAAAAAACAAACTTATTACACATACACAAAACACTTTCAAAACCTTTTCAAAAATTCTTTATCCACACTCTTGAGGACTGATACAAGAGTTATCATAAAGCAAATCGCTGCACTAAGGCATTTCAATAAAAAAAACTTTTCAAAACACACAAAATCACAAGGTATTTTTCAAATGAGCTAAGCATCTAAGAACCCGTAGAAAACTATGGATGGAAAGGGTGTTAACACCTTCCCTTTCCATAATCTACCCCCTTACTCAGGAAACTTTCGAAAGGTCTTTTTCTGTTATTTTCACCCTTTCTTTTGTTGGATAAAAGAAAAGTCGGTGGAGACTCTTGTTTACCGCAACATTTTGGAACACAAACGCAAAACCAGTATAACAGTCGGTTCTGCCACCATATCACACATACAATGTGGTTGAGGTGTCTTTCCTTAGAGTGAGTATGTTATGGATATAGCACGCAGTATTCATAGCTTCAGCCAAAAATTGGTAGGGTAACTTCTTAGCATGAATCATAGCTCTGGAAGATTCTTGAAAGGTTCTATTTTTGCGTTCCACAATCCCATTTTGCTGAGGAGTAATTGTAGAGTAAAATTCATGACTGATTCCTCCAGAAGAGCAAAAATCAGCAAATTTATTATTCTCAAATTCCTTTCTATGATCACTTCCGATTCTGATGACATGACTATCTTTTTCCCTTTGAAGTTTTTGACAGAGATCTTTAAACACTTAAAAAGTTTCTGATTTTTCTCTGATAAAACTTATCCATGTATACCTAGAGAATTAATCTACAACAACAGAGACATACTTCTTTCCACCAATACTTTCAACCTGCTTAGGTCCCATCAAGTCCATGTGAAGAAATTCCAAAACTTTTGATGTAGTAAGATGTTGGATCTTCTGATGTGACATCTTAGTTTTCTTTCCAATCTGGCAGTCACCACAAACTCTCCCTTCTTCTATTTTTAGCTTAGGAATCCCTCTCACGACTTCAATAGATATGATTCTTTTCATTCCTTTCAGATGCAAGTGTCCCAGTTTTTTATGCCACAATTTTACTTCATTTTCTTTGGCTAAAGCACATGTTGAGAAGAGGCTCAACTCTTTGGGAACCCATAAATAACAGTTGTCTTTAGATCTGATTTCTTTCATAATAACTTCATTCTTTTCATTGCAAATGAGAAATTCTGCCTTGGTGAAGTTAACTTTGAATCCTTGATCACATAGTTGGCTTATACTTATTAGGTTAGTTGTTAAACCTTTAAGAATTTACACATTGTCAAGTTTTAGGACTCCTGAACATTCTAGTTTTCCAACTCCTTTGATTTCACCTTTTGCTCCATCACCAAAAGTCACATAACTGGTAGAATGAGTTTTGATATCTACCAATAGATTCTTGACACCTGTCATGTGTCTAGAATAACCAATGTCAAAGTACCAATCATCTTTGGTTGATACTCTGAGAGAGGTATGAGCTATGAAACAAGCAACATTAGACTTGGGAACCCACTTTTTCTTCTTTTTGCTATTTTAAGAGATCTGAACAGTCTTGGGAAGAGGAGTAGTTTTAGGATACCCATACAACTTGAAATAGAGAGGTCTTATGTGACCAGACCTTCCACAGTGATGACACCTCCAGGGATGGGATTTCTCTCTAATGTGAGTAAATTTTTTCTTACCATGATGTTTGCCATGATGACTTTTCTTATCATGATGTTCAGACATTTGATTCGACATCTTTGGTTTATACTTGGCATGAGTGGAATTTGATGAAGGTTCTTCTCAAACATGTTCCTTTTTCTCATTAAACCCTAGACCATTCTTGTCTCCTGTCACTCTTCCCACTTGAAGAATTTCATCTAATGTGTCAGACCCATTATTCAGCATCTTGAGAGGTTTAACCATTCTATCAAGATTTGAATTCAGGGAAGTCACTTCACTTTCTAGATCGGAAATAGTTTTCAGATGCTCTTTCCTTTTTTCCTTCATTTGGGTAATGAGTGCTTTTTGTTTCTCCCCTTCTATGCAAACTTATGCACTTCTGAGACACAGTTCTTTGTACGAGGCAGCTAGCTCATCAAAGGTTAGTTCTCCATCACTAGAATCTTCATCAGACAGATATTTGTCTGTCAATGCTTTAACATACATTACAGATTCCTCTTCAAGATCACTCTCAGAATCATCTTCAGACCAAGTAACAGATAGATTCTTCTTCTGTTTTTTAAGATATGTAGGAGATTCAACTCTAATGTAACCAAAACCTTCACATCCATGACACTGTATTCCTTTCCCTTGAGTGGATTTTTCTTCAACCTTTTTTCTTCCAAACTCATTTGAATTAAGGATGTCAGATGAGATGTTCTTGACATTTGATCTTGGGTTCCTATCCATCCTTTTTATCAATTTGTTAAATTGTCTTCCAAGCATAACTAAGGCATTTGATATTCCTTCATTTGTACCTAGATCACATTCCTCCTCCTCATATTCAATATTGGTAACAAAATCTATGCTTTTGTTCTTCTTTTCAGATCTTTCATTGATGCTTAATTCAAATGTTTGAAGTGATCCAACAAGTTCATCCACTTTCATCTTGTCAATGTCTTGTGCTTCTTCTATGGTAGTCACTTTCATATCAAATATCTTGGGAAGAGACCTAAGCATATTTCTCACCAATTTGTCTTCTGGAATTTTTTCTCCTAAAGCACTGGCAGCATTAGCAATCTCAAGAATGTTCATATGGAAGTCATTAATACTTTCATCATCCTTCATTCTCAGATTTTCAAATCTGGTGGTGAGCAACTGAAGTCTTGACATCTTCACTTTTGATGTGCCTTCATGGGTAGATTAAAGAATCCCCTAGGCATCTGTTGTACCCCAAAATTTGCCCTCCCATATTCTTCAAGAAATTGCCAAGTCAAGCTTCAAAATTCCCCAAGGGTTGCACAGTTCAAGGGCCTCCTAAACAGTCAAAATTAGGGTTTTGGTCCTGATCAAGAAAATGAAGTTTCCAAGGGTCCAATCAAGTCCCACATGCCTATAAATATGGTCAAGCATCCTCATATCAAGTTTCAAGACTTTCAGCACAAAATTGCACAGTCAAAAACCCTAATTGCACTACAGTCAACTGTAGGGGCAAAATGGTCATTTGATTGTCAAAAGTCCAAATTTTTGGTCAACATCTCATTTTGAAGCCACAAACATCATTTTATCAATGCTTGATCATGATTCTCAAAGCTTGGCTCAAAAATCATCAAGATGCAAAAGTTTCCTTATTTGGACAGTTGAAAAAGTCAACTGTAAATTGACCAGGGCATAACTTTCACATGGATTATCAGAAAAATTCCATCCAAAGCTCATTTTGAAGAGAAAGACATTTCCTACAACCCATATTCATACTTCAAGTCGAAGAAATGCTCTCACAAAAAGTTATCAATTTCAACATTATAGGTCATTTTCAAAAGTCAACAAAAAGGGACTTTAAGTCAAAGGCCATAACTTGAGATTGGTAAATCAAAATGACATGGGACCAAAGGCATTGGTTAGAGGACTCAAATACCTTTCCAAAATGTCCAGGAACATGAGCAAAACTTAAAAATTGAGCAAGTTATGCCTTGTGGAAGTTGGGAAATTTTTGGATATTTTGAAAAGTCAACATTGATTCAAATGACCTAAAATTGCTAATGGGCCTCTTTTTCTTCCACAATTCATTATCCAAGGCATGTGCACGACCATTTGGCCCAAAGGGAAGTTTTTCTTCATTATTTATTTATTTATTTGGATTTTTATTATTAATAATTCATTTATATTAATTAAAATACATGAAAAATGTTAAACCTACTATTTCAAATCTTTTTGTGCATATAATATCTCCAATATTTCGTGCAAATCAAATTAGGGAAGAATTGAAATTGATTGGATATGATTGAGAGCTAAAAATCATGAAAAAAGATTGAAAAATTATGGTTTGCAAATCAAATCTTTTTCACATCAATGCATGGATTTTGATCAAGTTTCTTAACCTAAAACACTCACACATAAGTACAGAACAAAACCCTCGTGCCCAGGAGCTGGAAGCTGCGCCATACATAGAAAACAAAACTTGAGTTTTTGGTTGAAAAATTGAAAACTAAAAACAGGGATAGAGGTCGATTCAAGCCAAGAAATTCATCTCATCATCTTCCTGAGACCTTAAGCAACGTACCTGAATAGATTTCCAAGTCCCTAACCCTTTGAATCATTGTACAGAAGTCAAACTTTTTCACCTTTTTCTCATAATCGTATTTTACAATTTAAGCATATTCATTGCATTTTGTTTATGAATTCTTATTAATTAACTGATTTTGAAGCTAACCCAATTGTTTGATTGAATTTTTATGTACCCTACGCGAATCTACCATTGTCGTATTTTAGGGTTTGCAGAACTTTGAATTGGGGTTTTTCATTTAAGGAAAAATTAGCACTCAAGACCTGGACCATTGAATCAAGCATGCTTGGACGAAGAGGAACCCACCCTCGCGCTCAATTTATGAGCCTCCCTGAGCTAATCGCTATTTTCCCAAATGGCCTATTCTGAAACGGTGTAAAACCGTTGCCAATGTTTTGTGTTTCAGGAAAAAAATAAAGCAACGAAGAAGATGACCCCGTGGCGATCAGTGATTGGCCTATTTGAATTTTACGCGCTAAAATTCCACTAACATTTGTTTTATTGTATATTGTTTGTTATTCACGTAAGGTACAAAGAAACAAAGTAGCTCCACTGGCAGGCATAAGCGTTGGTAACGTTCAGGACCTGGGTTCGATCCCAGGTCCCCACCCCTTTCCTATTATTTTTTCTTCAATTATCATCCTATGCAATTTCAGCATCAAGGACCACCATGCGTCCACAATTTCTGGCGTGCCACTTGGCCAATAATGCCAATCCAAGGGATCAGATCTGATGGACACCATAGGCACTAGTCAACGGAGCTACATGCTAATCAGAAAGTGTACCAGGCCTGAAGATCATTGGGCCCAGATTGCTAAAGTTTCACCTCCAAATTAGGGGCAGAACCCCCTAGGTTTGCTTTATTTCTTTTCATTATTTTGATATTATTTTCAATTATTGCCTTTATTTTAATTAGTTTTTTTAATTCAATTATTTTCATAAAAAACATAAAAACATAACAAATCAGAAAAGATAAAAAATAATAAATATTTTTTTAAAACTAGTATTTTTGTAAATAAATTCATTAATTCACTTAGTTTTAAATTTAGGTTTTAATCTTAACATTTTTCACTAAAACTCAAAACTTATAGAATTAGGGTTTAATTAATTTTTATCCTTTTTTCTTTTATTCCACAGTAATTAATTGTTAAAATATTATTTATTTTTATAAATTAAGAATTGCATGTAAATAATTAGGTTAATATTAGGTTAAAATTTAATTCTTTCTTAATAAACTAAAAAACAACTAGAATTAGGGTTAGCATTTTATTCTAATTAATTATTTTTCATAAAAATAATAAAATAAAAAAATACCAAAAAGACAATTTCTTTTCCTTTTAATTTTATTAATTTAATAATCATTTAATTTAGTTTCATAAAAAAGGGTCCAACGCCCTCGTTTCTAATTTAAATTTCGATTCGCATATTTCTTTCTTTTTCTTTTAATTTTTATGTACCTCTCCCAAAGCCGTGTAATTAATTTCTCGCACTTTACCTTTTCCTTAATTCTTTATTTTTCTGTCAAATCGGGTTCTGGAAATTTTGGCGATGTGGACCCGCGCCTTGTGTAATAGCTTAGAACTTTACTTTTCTCGCACTTTTAACTATTAATCAATGCATGCAAGAATGAATGACAATAAATAAAAACAAACGATAGATCACCAATAACATGACAAGATAAGATATCTGAATCTGACACACAAATCACACACCACCCCTAGGGTACGCCTCACTGTTGCCTTGCCTCGAAAGGTGATCGTCGAGTAGAGGATGTTTTAGTAAGTCCTCATGATCCGGGAACCTGGCATGAGGGTAGCTTCTAAGGTGTCTTCCTATTGCTCCGGTGATCACCATGTCCCGAACCTCGAATTGACCCGAACACCTCCAACGGTGGTGCTACCTACCTCTCAATGGTGGGATGGCACTACTTTAAAGGACATCTACACAGACGAATTCCTTAGGGTAGGTAGACGACTCTAGATACTTGCTCTAATTTCAAAAACAAATCAAAAAAATACTTTTCACACCGACACCTTTTCAAAAAGCTTTCGAAAGAAATTTTTCAAACACTCTTGAGGACCGATACAAGAGTCGAACTGAAATTTTCAAAGAAACTTTTTAAAACCCACAGTTGAAAAGCAAACAAACCATTTTTGAAAACACATATGAGCAAGTATCTAAGAGCCCATGGATAACCATGGATAGAAAGGGTGCTAACACCTTCCCTTTCTATAATCTACCTCCCGAACCGAGAGCAATCTCTTTAAGGAATTTTTCTGTGCTTTTGTCCTTTCCATTTGGAGAAAATAAAAGACGGTGGCGACTCTTGCTTCCGCGACATTTCGCGAACCAGCGTTAAACAGTCAGTTCCAGATCCACCGATCACAGCATCCTTAGCTACTTCACATGTGTTTACTAATCTAAAAATGTTCTTGTCAATTCCATTGAATATAGCACTCAAGGCTTTAGAATTTCCAAGAGCAATTTCATCCTCTTCTTTAGACCAGTCTTCTTCTGGCTTTAACTCAGAAGTAGGATCTCCATTTTCTCCCAATTTGACAGGGAGTTTCCATCCTTTTCAGAAAACTTTCCAAGCCCTGTTGTCCAGAGACTTTAGAAAGGCCACCATATGTGGTTTCCAATAGTCATAATTGCTTTCATCCATAATGGGTGGTCTGCTCACAAATCATCCTTCCTTGTCCATAGTACCAGAAAGTATCTTCCCTAGATCTCACCCAGATATAGATCAGGATGCCTGCTCTGATACCAATTGAAATTCTGGTATCAAATATGAGATATCGAAGGAGATGTCACGACACAAATATCCGAGGACGGTATAAAATGCAACAATATTAAAAGAAAAACGCAGTAAAAATATAAGGGATTGTTAACCCAGTTCGGTGTACAACAACACCTACTCTGGGGGCTACCAAGCTAGAGACAAGTCCACTAAATAGTATCAATTCATAGACCCTCAATAAACAACCAGTTTACGGTCTAATCACTTAATCACTACATGTGCTATACTTCTACCTAAGACACACCTAGGTATGAGGCCCTCCTTAAATCCCTTCAATCACTAACAGAAATATTAAGTTTCAAAGACTTCAATCATTCAATACTTAAAAGATTATGAATGATCCACAATTAACAACTCAAATTACAACTCAAGTATTAAACCAATACTTAGAGTGTATTACAATTAAAAAGACTTAGACTTATAAAATAGAAAGAATATATTCTTCTTTTTAAAAGTTTCAGCTTGATGAATAAGGATGCAAGTCCTTATAAAGGCGCAGCTGTGGGCTTGGGCTGAAAAACAAATATTCCAATCCCTTGAATATTTCCATGAAAACAGGCCAATATATAATCCATAAGGATAATGCAAATAGAAAATATCCCTCCATATTTTTTGCAAACTATGAGTCACAAATCCTGAATAATGGCGCGCATAAAAATAGGAAATAGATATGAAGTCACGTTCATATCATGAGGAAGATGTCAAGACATCTTCTTTGACATCATTCAAAACCAGTTTGCTTCAAATGTCAAGACATTTAGAAAAACATTATCAAGTCAGTGTTTTAACAAAATTGCTGCCAACAAACACTTACATAAATCTTTGGTTGATTTAATCTGAGCTAGAGAAGGTCTACTGAGAGATGTATTAGAATAAATATTTAGTCGATTTAATCTGAGCCAGCAGATGTCTTTAAATATTTAACTGGGAGAAGTATCAAAATAAATCTTTGGTAAATTTAATCTGAGCCAGAAAAGTTCTGCTGAGAGAAGTATCAGAATAAATCTTTAGTCGATTTAGTCTGAGCCATCAGATGTCTTTAAATCTTTAACTAGGAGAAGTATCATAATAAATATTTGGTCGATTTATTCTGAGCCAGAAAAGGTCTACTGAGAGAAGTATCAGAATAAATCTTTGGTCAATTTAATCTAAGCCAGCAGATGTCTACTGAGAGAAGTATCAGAATAAATCTTTGGTTGATTTAATCTGAGCCAGAAAAGGTCTACTGAGAGAAGTATCAGAATAAATCTTTAGTCGATTTAGTCTGAGCCATAAAAGGTCTACTGAGAGAAGTATCAGAATAAATCTTTGGTCGATTTAATCTAAGCCAACATATGTCTACTGAGAGAAGTATCAGAATAAATCTTTGGTCAATTTTATCTAAGCCAGCAGATGTTTGAAGGGAGTGTCCATCATGTAGATATTTGCCCTGTCTTGTTTCAGAGAATGACCTATAATCTCTTTTGAGGATTTGTTGATGATATCAGTCTGTCGATTGATTCTTCCTGAAAAGGTAAAGAGTTAACTGTATGTAATGTCATGATGTATGCAATGGATTGCGTGATGATGTTCTCGAAATAAATGAGTCTGTGTTACATGCGTTTCGTATGTATATGTTATGGCATATGAATGTAAAATGTTGTTGAAGTGTATCTTTGTCTGGGAAAATAAATCCCTGACCATTGTTGGGGATGGAGAGTATGTGTATCTTCAATATTGTATAGAATTATTTCACCGGGGATTCCTGCTTACTTGTTTGAGGAAACTCTGCAGGGGATGTACTGATTTCCTGTTTGGGAATTAGAGTTTAGGAACATTGGTCGTCTTTTGCTCTACTGGGGAGTTTAATTCTTATATACCCTGACTGGGGATAAAAGAAATGGATAACCTTCTGATTCGTCTACGGAATATAAGGTTAACTGATATCTGGTATGTTTCCAAGTTTTGCAGCAAGTCTTTGGGGATAGTGGCAACTTTACTAGGAGAAGAATTTTGTCAGTGATTTGTAGTAGTTTTAGGAATAGACTCGAGCTGGGGAATTTGTATGCTTTTGGGGAAATAAACCCTGTTGAGGAAATAAACCTTGTTGGGGAAATAAACCCTATTGGCGGGGTGGTACTATAGTAAGGAAACAAACTCTCTTGAGGAAATTGAATTTGCTAAAGGGAAGAAATCTGCAAGGTTTCTTTTTTAATTTTGGAGAACCAAACTTAGTTGGGGAAGAGAATTTCCAGGAATTGTACTGATTGGAAACTCCGTAGGTTGGTGATATTGCCGGGAAAAGAGATTATACTCCTTTATTTGCTAGAGCGATCTGCCAGGGAGATTATGGGGAATGTACCCTTATTTGTGAAGACTACTTTGTGGGGGTAATATCATTCTCTGTTCGGATTGATGGACAGCTAGAGTGTCATCTCAGCTCCTAGAATCTTGAGTGAATGCTTATTCCTGTTCTTATACGTATATTTCTTAACAGTTAATCATGTTCATATGCATATGTTCATTCAATTTTAGTCATTGGACGTTCTTGAAAACAAAATAGAAAAACAAAAAGTTTGAACTTTAAGATATATTTGTATTGATAATTTGCCTATAAACAGGCGATTTTGTACAAAGAAACGAAAATCCTAGTAAGAGGAAGTTGTCGCGAAATGAAAAGAGTAAAAACTGAAAACAAAATGTATAGCCATGTGGAAGTGATCTCATTGGGTTCCAAACTATGATATTGCCCATATGTCTTTGAATATCTCGTCACTTGCCATCGGAAGAAGTTGATTGAACCATTTGAACTTTCGACTTTGGTAAAAAATCTTATGTGTAAGTGATTCAATGGGACATAGTCGTACGCTTTTAATCCCTAATTTTTGCCTGGACCTCCCTTTCAGGTTTTCAGTCCACCAGGAAACCCTTTTTTGCCAAAGCCTCCTTTTCAGGTTTTCGATTTGCCAGGTGTATAATTTTTTGCATGTATCCCTAATTTTTTCCCAAACCCTTTTGGTTCGTCGGGATGCCCTTATTTTTTCCTAGGTAAGTCAAACTAGCGGTTCATTCTTATGCGTAGTATTTTTTTACTATGTCCTCATTTACAGGTTGCGGGAAATCTTCGCCATCCATAGTGGTTAGCATCATAGCAACGCCCGAGAATACTTTCTTGACAACAAATGGCCCTTCGTAGGTGGGAGTCCATTTTCCCATGGGATTACCTTGTGGTAGAATGATATGCTTTATTACCAAGTCACCAGCCTGGTATACTCGATGTTTGATCTTCTTGTTGAATGCCTTAATCATACGTTTTTGATACATTTGACCATGACAGACAGCAGCCAGTCTCTTTTCGTTAATCAAATTCAACGGATCCAACCTAGTTTGAATCCATTTGTATTTGTCTAAGTATGCTTCTTTCATAATCCTTAGAGAAGGGAATTGAACTTCGACAGGCAGGACCGCTTCCATGCCATAGACCAAAGAGAAAGGGGTTGCTCTAGTTGATGTTGGCGCCGAAGTACGATAACCATGAAGAGAAAATGGTAACATCTCATGCCAATATTTGTATGTCACCACGGTTGTACCCCAAGTTTCCCCCTAAGATCCCTTCATCATAACATATTGATTCAATCACAACAAGATCACATTAGGGCTTTTGGTTTTCCTCCCTATCTTTAGCTTTGCTCTTTGAGGAATCACCAAGCACCTTAACTTGTTTTTCTTTTTTTATTATGCATGTTTTGTTTTGATTTCCCTTTTAATTAATAAAATGCAATGTTAGTTTGTCTTATTTGTTAATAATGTAGGTAAATGCAATGTGGCTTAGCAAGTTGATCCATGGGTTCATGAGTTTATTTCCATGCCCTAGTCAATAAAGCTTGAGAAATTCAAACCTCACCATTGAAGTTGTTTTGTAAGAAATGGCATGGCAAGGCTTATTTTGGTTCACCATATTTCAAAGTTATCAAGATTGATTCAAAAGTACAAGGGGTTGATTGAAGAAGTTGTCATGGTTGGACAAGGCTTGGTTCCCATTGGTCACAAGTGCATATTTCTCTCAATTCTCAAGATATGTAAGTGGCATTGGTTGCTATGGGTTCTCATTATCATCCTCAACAAATTTTAACTACAAAGCAAGATTTTTGGTACAAGAAGGTTGTTTAAAATTGTCAAAGTTCCTCAAAGCATTTTCTTAATCTAGGAGCTAGGGTTTTGAACTTCAAAGAAGTATATCTTGCTCATCTTTTGGTATTTTTGAGTTATTCCAAAAAAACATCCTTATCTTAAAAGGGTTAATAACAAATCACTTCAAAAATTTTAAGGAGTTTTCATGTGGAAGAAACTTGATGATGAAGAAATATTACAAATCCTCTAGATGAATCCCCAATTTCCCATATGTGACTTCAAATGATCATAACTTGGTCAATTTTTATCACCTTGAGCCTACTCTTTTTCCACAGTGATCTTGAGGATGATAACTTTATTACTTATTTTATGTGTAAAGTGATAAAATGGATGGAAGATGTCCTAAGGATACAAAAGATTATAGGTCCTTTCATGATTCTTTGCCAACTTCAACAATTCATAACTCTCTCAATTTTTTGAGATTTTGAATGTTTCAAGTTTCAAAATGTCATTCAAGAGGTCTATTTAATGCCATCCTTTTTGGTCAAGAGCAAATTCCAAGTGGAAGTCCATGTTTGGATGCAAAACATTATAGGTCACTTTTGAAGAAAAACTTGAAATATTTCTAAGTATGGAAAGTCAACCTTTTTTCCCAACTTTGACCCATTGCAACTTTCAGTTCAAACATCCATTTGATTCCATTATTTTCCCATTGTAAATCTTTGTAAAGCATCAAGAATCATGCCCTAAGACCTCTTGAGCTGAGAATGCCATTGATTTGAACTTGGTGACTTGAAACTGAAGTTTCTTCAAGAGTCCGAATTTGAAATCCTTGATTTAGCTTCTAAACACATTTTTCTTCTGCGTGTTTTTGCTTCTGAACATGTTTAGTGAACTTCAAGAAGTGATTAGCATAGCAAAACGCGCATTTTGGATGAGTTTTGATCAAAATAGAAGTCACACTTTTCTTGTTTGCAACTTCACACAATTTCCCTCCAAACTTCATCATTTCACACGCTTGAACACTCCATTTGATTCCCTATAAATAGAGGGTCATCCCTCATTCATTTCCTCAAGCTTGAACAACCAGAATCACCCTGCCAAACTTGCTTCATAACTCATTTTTATGCAACTTCGAAATCAGTGTTCAAGCCTTTTTCAATCCATTTTTTCTATCAATTCACCTTCCTGGATCTTCCCTGAAGCTAACCATACAATTACCTACAAGAATCGTAACCTATATTGATCCATAGAAGTCCAGTTCCAGAGCACTGCAACTCAACTTAAATAGGTAGATTTCTCCATCAATTCTTCCAAACTTTGATATCATTGTGAAACTCTCATTGCCCTGGTTCTAGTCGCAACATTTCTTTTTAACTGGAAGCACATTTTGACCATGAAATTTTAAATCCATTTTCAAAACTTTCCTTCTAAATTGCTTGAGCTACAGTTTATATAAATTTTTCGCGAAGGTTTGTTTGTCTTCGTCTTGATGAGACGAAGCAAATGGCATAGGTATGAGCTTCTGATTTTACAGTTTGAGAGACCTGCAATTCACGTTGGCTAGAGGTTGAATATGACCAACGTGTCATCTTCCAACCAATGATAGCGTGCCATTTGTATTTTTTGAATTTCTGATTTAATAATCGATCCAGTGTTTTATTCACTAATGACCGTGATATACACAGCGCGCCAGATCCCTTGGATTTGATTACTAACGCGTTTTAACTCTCATCCATTGGTCCACATCTTTTTGGTTTTTATTTTATTTTCTGATTTTTATATATAATTGTTTTAAACTTCAAAAAATCATAGAAAATTCATTTTAAGTCCAAAAAATCTGAAAAAATTACGAAAAATATTTTTGATTTTTCTCTTTCTGATTTTTATTTTTTCACAATTTTATTTTGTGTTTTGATATTTTTTTTATAAATTTTCACTTTATTTGAATTGTTTTAAATGTTTAAAAATACTTTTATGCATTTTTAAATTCTGGAAAAAAATATCGAATGATCCAATGATATTGTGACAAATATTGGTGACCTCATTTATTTATTTTTTCTGACTTTGTTATTTTTTATCATTTTTTGTTTATTTTATTCATTTCTTTTAATTTTAAAAAATAGTTTCTGACTTTGAAAAATTACCAAAAATTTATAAAAATATTTGAGTTCATTTGTGATTTTTCTATGGTCTTACTTCATATTTCTTAATTAATTTGAACATAGTTAATATTTTTTCTCTCTCTTTTTTCTATTTTTAAACATTTTTAAAGCTTTTTTAATGTATATATTAAATGCAACATTATTTTGTGATTATTTTCTGGCTGATCTTGGGTTGAATTTTTTGATCATGTACTTTATTAATATCATTGGATCCATGGTGTTGAGTCTAACTCCACAAAAATGGATTAATGATTTTAATAATAGTTTGATTAAATTTTAATTCAAGTGTGGTTTGTATATTCTTTCTCACCCCTCTTCATCTTATCCCTTTCTTATTGCACTAAGTGTTATTGGAACATGATCTCTATATCATGTCTCAAAACAAATGGTGCATAGATTGCTATTGATCATCCTCAAAATAGGTGCGACTTCTATATAAGTCCACTTATGATTGCTTAACATAGCGCTAAATTTTATCTTGATTCGAATAAATGATCATTCGTGGCCAAACCTATATTTGTAAGCCAAAGTATGTTAATTTAATCTCTTTGATCCAATAACCTTGAGATTCATTGTGTGGAAGCTTTGGTTCTACCAATCCTCTAAAGGATCTACAACACTTTTGGTCAACGCGGATCACTTAAACATCGTTGATCATTAAATGTTACTCTCTTGAGGATTCCAAAATGGATGATATACTTCACAAAAAGCAAATGCAACTTGTTGTGTTGAGGATTTGGTTCTACTAATCCTCTAATGAGTTCCAAATGCTAGTTTCAATATGGTCATCCAACTAACCACTAATTATTAACAATTTACTTTATGCTCCATGTACCATTTGCTTTAGCATTTACATTTCATGCCATTTTTTATCTTTGCTCATTTGAGCATTTATTTTCTTGTCATTTTTTATTTTTCTCACTTGAGCTTTTCTTTTCTTTTCTTAAGATACGTAATAATCAACATGAACCATAAAAAGCTTTAATGATACTTGGACTATTTGGTTACTATCCTTGGCATTATGGAGTATTTGACTTCTTGGACATAGGATTAGAAACCTTAGCCTATGTTGAAGACCTTGTTACCTTAATTGATATTTTATCTGGAGTTCTTGAGGTTTACCTCAAGACATTGGGTTGTTTGTTTGTTTTGTGTGCAGATTATTGTGATTGCATTCTTTGCTTGTAATCTGGAATTTACCCGTATACAGCTGTTACTCTGCCCAATTTTTGTGAAGACTTAATACACTTGAAGTTTGGTTCTCTCAATAGGTCTAGTATCTTTGCTTGTTTGGTTTCAATCCAAGGAATGGGATTTCTATCTTGACTCATAATGTCAAGCATTGGCTTCTTGTTGGTTAGATGGTTCTTATCCCTAGCTTTTACCTTATGCTTTAGGATAGTCTCTTTTATCCTCCCATCTTCTTTAATTTCAAAAATCTCCCCCCCCCCCCCTTTTGAAAACTCTTCTTGCTTCTAAACTTGAACCACTTTCATAATAAACTTGAACTTAGGTCCATGCATTTTCAAACCATTTTCATAAATAAACTTCAATCAATTTAATTATACCTTGACATTTTTTATGTGAAGACTAAAAGTCAATCAATCTCATTCAAACAACTTTTTCCACTTTTCCATTTACTTTAAAACTTTTCTCAAAATATTGGAATCTTGTCAATCCTTGTAGTGATGCAAACAACTATACTTTTACAATATGTAGTGAAGTGAGATATTTTCCACTTGGGTGTTGAGTGAGGCATTATTGATTTTTAAAATCCAAGCCATATCCTCCACTTTAAGATGATGTAAATTCTCCCTTCTCATGATTGTGGGTAGTAAGCATATTTTCCACACGGACAATGACGATGATGTCTTATCTCATAAAACTAATCAACACACTTGTGTTTTAATATTTTTTAAAGGTAAACTACGTGTACCCTGATCCCATATTGTACGAAAGGTGGTACGTAGGCACTAAATATTCACAACAGCGGCGGGTGTAAAAATCATAAAAAATACTTCTTTTATCACCTCCACTATCTATTTTTTATACAACATTTTATAGCCAAAATATACAGATTTTACAAAGTGGTTCCTTCGGAGTACCATAGATGTTTAGGGTGCTAATACCTTCCCTTTGCATAACCAACCCCCTTACCTTGAATCTTTCCCCCTCTTTTTGGGTTATTCTCTCTTTTCCCATTCCTTTGGAAATAATAAAGCACGGTGGTGATTTTTTATTCTGATCTGTACAAGTCAAGTCAATCTAATGGCTTAGTCTTAAACATTTCTACCGCTACAGAAAAAATGGTGACTTTACTGGGGAAAGATTGACCTCTTGCCGGTCCATCCCTAAGTGGGTTTAGCCTATCTTTGTTTATATTTGTATATGTGTTATTGTTGTTTATGTGTTATATGTTGTATATATGTTTATCTGGATCTTCCTGGTTTTAAGGGTGCTTGGTGGTTACTTATAAGTCATATACTCGAACTTAGGAAAACATTAAGATAGGACGGGTGGTATAGTCATGTTAACTTTGAGGGAGTAATCCCAAAAAAGGAGGCATGAGATCCCCCACTCAGTGGAGGCCCCTTTGACTGTAGTGTCATTTACCGAGTAATCGAGAAGACATGCTGCTTTTGACCTGGGAGCCTGCTGAAGCTGAGGATTGTAGAATACCTAACACATCTTGGCCTTTTAGGTGTAGTGCGGAAGCTATAACGGAGTAATCCGGAATTAGTTGTCACACGATACTACGCTCGGACGAGTTTTTCTTGAGAATATTACTAATTACCGAGTTAATTGGGAAGTTGGTAATATCCGAAGGAAGGATGTAGACTCTGGGAACCTCTAGAATCTTGTTCAGCAGCTGATAACTTTTAGACCATACCTTATAGATAGTACCTTCGACCTCATGCTCGTGACGTTGAACCTATAAACCTTATGTGTGTGATCTTGTGTATGATTGTTGCACCATGCATCCATGCACTCATAAGCATCTTTTGAAGAAATTTTATTTCAAGGGACTTGAAAGTTGACCATTGGTAAATATCTCAGTTACCTTTTGACCATGGATTCTGGAAAAAGAAAGACCCGAAAATACAGTTTCAAAGATGCCAAGATAGATGAGTTGATCAGTCTAATTCCCTAGGTTGAGTGTTCTACGGATTTTTGGAATAAGTATGGATCCATCATTCCTCTCATGAAGATTAGGATGAAGGAGGGTATTCTCTCGACCTTGGTCCAGTTCTATGATCCGATGTATCATTGTTTTACTTTCCCTGATTATTAGTTGATGCCTACACCAGAGGAGTATTCTTATCTGTTGGATTTTCCTATTACCAATCGTGTTCCTTTTACTGGTTTGGAGGGTGAGCCAAAACAACACGTGATTGCTGCTTTGATCCATCTGGGGAAGTATGAGGTTGAAGCCCATATGACTACTAAAGGATGGATTAGATGATTACCAGCTCAGTTCTTATTGGAGAAAGCTCGTTACTTTTCCAGGATGAAGAGTACAGTTGCTTTTGATGCCATCTTTGCTCTACTTGCTTACGAATTATTTTTATTTCCTAATGTGGACATGTTTGTCGATGTTAATGCTATCAGGATCCTCGTGATTGGAAACCTGGTTCTTACATTGTTGGGTGATGCTTATTACTCTATTCATCTTCGGAATTCTTATCATGAGGGGATGATTATCTTTTGTACTCCTTTGTTGTACCGGTGGTTTATTTCTCATATGCCTCAGTCTGATGCTTTCTGGGATGTCAGGAAGGAACCCGTTGGGCTCCTAAGATCATGGCACTTACCCACTCGGATATTAATTGGTATCATCAAGCTTACCGGGATGTAGAGATTGTCAACAGTTGTGGTAGTTTCCCCAATGTACCTCTTCTTGGTACAAAGGGAGGAAATAACTACAACCCTGTTCTTGCACGACGACAGCTTGGTTATCCGATGAGGGATAAACCAAATAGTATTCATTTGAGTAGTTTCTTCCTGAAGGAGGAAGAGGACCAGAAGGAGGCTATGGAGCAGATTGCGAAGGCTTGGCGTCACATTCATAAGAAGAGTAGGAAAGACTTGGGACCTAGAGGGGTTGTTTCTTTGGAGTCTTACCTTCAGTGGGTCCAAACGAGAGCTATTCAGTTGAAGATGTCGTATTCCCGTGAAACACCTATGTCTGATTTGTTTGTGAAGACCACTCCTCCCTTATTGGATGATATGGAAGAGCTACAGCTTGCTTTGGTCAGGATACAGCAGGAAAAGGATGCTTGGAAGAATAAGTGCCAAACTTTAGAGATTTCCTATAGAGCAGACTTGAAGGAGAAAGACGACTTGATTGAGATTCTTGAAAGTCGGGTTGTAGAGACAATGGAGAGGCAAGGGGATTTATTTTCTCCTAAGCCTTAGTCAGATGCTAATTACTCACTTCATGATTCAGATGATTGGAAGGAGGTTGCCACCAGATATGCGGAAGAAAACCAGAGGTTGAAGGATTAGATTGTCAGGTTTACAGGGAAGCGCCAGTGTATAAAATGATCTTTGTTAGCTTTACTTCTTAGGGTTTTAGACTTTACTTTCATCTTGTACTTGGGATTACTGAAACTTGTAATCCATTTTGAAGTTATTATAATAAAAAATTTCAGTATTTCAAATGTGTTATTACTTTGATATTTGTAATGTGTGTATAAATCTTTAAGCCCCTTGAAATATTAATAATAAAATAAATCATGTGCATATCATGCATCATATTGCACATATTTCTTGCATTTGTTATGCATATCCAGGTGTCTTACCAAGCTTCTTTACTTCGTTCAGCAAGTTGTCTCACCACTACAATACTCGAGCTAATTTCAGAAGGAAGATGGACAAGTAAGAACAAGAGAATTGCGAGCTGCGCGAGGAATTTTCTGCTCTGAGGCCGGCATGGCCAATCTTACTGCTCTGATGGAATCTCTGGTGGCTGCTCAAAATCAGCCACCGAGTGTTCAACCTCAACCAACAAGGGTTACTGCTGAAGCTCTGACTGTTCCTGTGTCTGCTACTCCAGTTGTTATTCAGAATCGCATGCCTCAAGGATATCCATGGCGAATTCCAGAGAACTGTGTGCTTGAAGGTTTCAATCTTGGTCCTCAAGATACTCCAGTTGTTCAGACTATTGTTACTCCTGCACCTCCTGTGGTGCATGTTGCTCCTGCTGCACCTCCTTCAGTAAATATGGTTCCATTTGCTAATGATGATTTGTATCGTCCTTTTCCTCTACCAAGTGAAGACTTGGGTCTCTATGAAGAATGGCTGATTTTCAAGAGCAGTTTGACAAGATGCAGAGGGAGATGAAGGCCCTCAGGGGAAAGGAATTGTTTGGGCAGAATATGAATGATTTATGCTTGGTTCTGAATGTCAAGATACCTACGAAGTTTAAGGTCTTGGAATTTGAGAAGTACAAGGGCGACACTTGTCCTCGTGCTCATCTTGTGATGTATGTAAGAAGAATGTCTACCCACACTGATGATCAACGTCTGCTGATTCACTTTTTCAGGATAGTTTGCCTGGTGCTACGCTGAAGTGGTATATGAGTTTGGACAATGTCAATATCCATACTTTCAACAACTTGTGAGAAGCCTTTATCAGAAAATACAAATACAACACGGACATGGACATGGCGCCTGACCGTGATCAACTCAGGTCCATGGTCCAGAAAGACAGGGAATCATTTAAAGAATATTCACAGAGATGGCGTGAGGTAGCCGCCCAAGTGATTCCTCCCATGGAAGAGAAGGAGATGACTAAGATTTTCTTGAAGACTCTGGATTCTTTCTACTTTGAGAGGATGGTAGCGAGTGCGCCAAGTGACTTTACTGAAATGTTAGGCATGGGTATCCGCTTAGAAGAGGCTGTAAGAGAGGGCCGTCTAACGGAGAAGCCATCCTATGGGTTTTCCAGAAAGAAGGAAGGAGATACAAATGTTGTTATGCAAGAGAGGAGGGTTAATCCTCCTAGAAGAAATTATCACTGTCATCAACAGGTTGCCTCAGTGACTCCAGATGTTGGTGTAGCTCCAACCACCATTGCTTATCATAGACCATCCCATCAGGGGAATCAAGGGTATAACCAGAGAAGGGAGAGTTATGACCCGATCCCTATGAGATACAGAATTACATCCGGGGTTAATTCAGAAGAAGTTGGTTCAAATTTGACCACCTCCTGCTATACCATCACCATTACCTTGGTATTACAAGGAGGACCAAACATGTGCTTTTCATCAGGGAGCACCAGGGCACAATGTTGAGAACTGCTATCCTTTGAAAACTGAAGTACAAAAATTAGTGAAGTCTGGTATCTTGTCCTTCAAGGATGGAGGAGCAAATGTTATGAACATGGTGGCCGGTTGTCCAGGCGACTTCCAGATTTTTGATATTAAATTGGTTATAGGAGATTTGGTAAAAATGCATGCAAACCTCTGAATTTAGCTAATATACGCATGACCATGCTGGTTGTGCTATTTGCAGTATAGATATACAGGGCTATGACAAGATAAAGGTTGATTTGCAGGAGATGATGGATGAGGGCCTCATCCATATAATCAGGCATGGGGCAGAGTATGAAGAGAAAGTAAACATGGTTTCTGGATGTCATGGAGAGTTCAAAATATTTGATGTAGAATACATGAATGAGGATCTTGTATAATTGCATGCTACTTTCTGCTACATGGCTGGTCAGGTAGAACATCAGTATGGATCTTGTTGAATTTGCTGCCGAGACTCCTGGGGATGTTCAGTTGTAAATAAAGGTATTCAGTTTTTGTTGGATAATGGAACTATCAAGGTTACAGGCGAAAGGGATGATTACCATGAAGTTGATGAGATTGAGGTTTGTTTGGTTGAAGAAGAGTCAGATGTCGAGTATGCCTCTACGGATGAGTTCTTCTCCTCAGATGAAGATATGTTTTCCAGAGATGACTCTGTAATGAATGATTGTGTTGAGGAGGGAGTAAATGTTATTGTGCCTTTCTTTGGGGAACCTACCTCTTTTGAAGTTGAATATCAGAGCAAGCCAGCTATTACTCCATTGGTGATTAGTTTGTCGGGTCATGTTCCCTACAAGTCAGACAAGGTTGTACCCTACAAATATAATGCTACAATTTTAGAGGATGGTGTGGAAGTTCCCATCCAGCCAATTCCTAATGTTGGAAATATTGATGAGACTAGCAGAGTGACTCGCAATGGTCGTGTATTTGCACCAGTTATTCGTGGAGATGTTAGTACTAGAAAGAAAATTATTGAAAATGTTGAACCCAAGAAGGCAGTGGGTGAATCTAGTGGAGCTACGCTAGAAAAGGAGGTGGATGATATTTTGAAGATAATCAAAATGAGCGACTACATAATTTTAGATCAGCTACTGCAGACTCCTTCAAAATATCTATCTTGGCTTTATTGATGAACTCCTATGCTCACAGAGAATCTTTGATGAGGGTATTGGACCAAGATTTTATGGAAAGTGATATGCCTATAGACCAATTCAGTAGTGTAGTAGGGAACA
Source organism: Vicia faba (assembly GCA_948472305.1). NCBI lineage: Eukaryota > Viridiplantae > Streptophyta > Magnoliopsida > Fabales > Fabaceae > Vicia > Vicia faba. Next base: position 1,310,229,770 of record OX451741.1, on the reverse strand, counting down.
TTACTTCATGTAATAACCCGAGTTTCTGCGATGATGAACTGCCCGATGAAGGAAGGAATCACAATTTGGCCCTCCACATCTCTATGAACTGCAAGAATGATTCATTATCCAATGTGGTGATTGATAAGGGATCCGCATTTAACGTTATACCGAGGAGCACACTTATGAAGTTGAAATATCAAGGAACGCCCATGCGCCCAAGTGGCATTATTGTGAAAGCGTTTGATAGATCAAGGAAATCTGTTATTGGTGAAGTGGACTTGCCTATTCATATAGGCCCACATTTGTTTCATATTACCTTCTAGGTCATGGATATTGTACCCGCTTATAGCTTCTTGCTGGGACGGCCGTGGATACATGAGGAAGGGGCTGTCACTTCGACCTTACATCAGAAGTTGAAGTTTGTGCGTGAAGGAAAAGTGGTAATTATAAATGGAGAACAGGAATTATTGATATCTCATTTGTCCTCTTTCAGCATTGTGGAGGCGGATGAAGCTGTTGTTGGAACCCAGTTCCAAGCTTTATCTATTGATAACATAAGAGGAAATGAGAACTCTATGGCTTCGTTTAAGGATGCACAGCAGGTTGTGCGTAATGGCCATAGTGAAATATGGGGACAGATTGTTGATCCACCTGTAAACAATAATAGAGCTGGCTTGGGGTTCTCTGTGAAGAATGATAAAGGTAAGAGCATGAAGTCGAAGTCTGCTGCAAGCAAGTATCAAAACATCTTTCGCAGTGGGGGTTATTTTCATCCAATTGTTTCTGGGATTGATGCCATTGTGGAAGATGAAGCAGAGCCAGAAATGCCAAATTATGTGATACACAGAGTTAGGGTTCAGAACTGGATCACCATTGATGTTACCTCTTGCATACATGTTTCAAAGTAATTTGTTTTTGTTAATATTTTTGAAAAGCTTTCAATCTGCCCAAGGTGAAAGTATTAATATTGTATGGGCTTATCTGTTTGCTTGGATTTTTAAAATCAATAATAAAAGTTGTCTTTGTTTCCCAAATTGTGTCTTTATTTTTTGCTTTTTCCTTGGAAAATGGTAACCAGAAAAAACCTTTCAAAATAAATAATAACTGAAATTCAATCTGCTTGATCACTTGTTATATGTGTCAGTTTCTAAAAGCAATCATAAATCATATGTGCAGATTAATTAAAAAACTCGTTGAATACAATGACCCTGCACCCTCTCCCAACTTTGAATGTCCTGTGTATGGGGTGGAAGAAGAAGACTATGATGATATTCCAGAAGAGGTCTTACAGTTGCTTGAGCGCGAGGAGGATGCCATTCAGCCATATAAAGAACCATTGGAAGTAATCAATTTGGGTTCAGAAGAACATCCGAAGGAAGTCAAGATCGGAGCATTATTGCATCCTGATGTGAAGAGCAGGTTGATTGAGATGTTGAAAGAGTATGTGGATATTTTTGCTTGGTGTTACCATGATATGCCTGGTGTGATACGGTGGGAGAGAACTGACTGTTTTTGGAATGCTGGTTCGCGTTTTGCGTTTGTTTTCGCAAAATGTCGCAGTAAGCAAGAGTCGCCACCGTCTTTTATTTTATCCAACAAAGAAAGAAAAAAAAGCACAAAAAAATTCCTTTTTCAAGATGTTTCTCGGGTCCGGGGGGTAGATTATAGAAAGGGAAGGTGTTAGCACCCTTTCTATCTATGGTTATCCACGGGCTCTTAGGTACTTGCTCAAAGTGTTTTCAAAAATTGCTTTTCTTTGTGTTTGTGGGTTTGAAAGAAGTTTTTGTTTGAAAGGAGTGTAAGTGCGAAAAGTTTTGTTTTTGTTTTAAAAGGAGCAAGTACTTAAGAACCATCTACCTACTCGAAAAAGGAATCAATTTGTACTAATGTCCTTTAGACAATACTATCCCACTATTGATGAGTAGGTAGCATCGTTGTTGGAGTTTTAAGGGTCAATTTGATTAAGGGACGTGCGGTCACTAAAGCAATGTTAGGACGCCTTAGCGGTAACCCTAATGTCTTAGATCATTTTTCCGAGGCAACCATTTCGAGGCAACTATGATCTTTGGACAAGACGGCGACCTCTAAAACTTCCTATACTCAATGACCGCGTTTGAAGGCAACCAAGTGAGGTGTACCCTAAGAGTGCGCATGTGCGAGTGTGTTGTTTCGGTTAATTTTGTCTTTGTACATGTCAATGGTTATCTATGTTGATTTTAGGTTAAACATTTGATCTTGTCATACATTCCCTATTATCAAACATCTAACAGTTTATAAGTTGCGGAAATTAAATTGCGGAAATTAAAACTAACTATTACAAGGTGTCGGATATTTACATCGCCAAAAACAACCCTTGAAATTAAAATGCGGGAAATAAATAAAACGATAAAAGTACTTAAAGTCCTATTAAATTATTACATTCCTGGTAACAGATACAATAATATGATAAAATGGATCGCGTGCGGGAAAATTAAATCGGGCGCATTCTAGGGTTTTGACCTTTTGTTTATTAAAGAAAATATTTTTTTGGTTTTATTTTAAATTTATGGAAGAAATTAAATTAAGTTAATTATTAAATTAATAAACAAATTAATTAATTAATGAAAATCATATTTTTGGATTTTTGATATTTAAAGAAATAGAAATAAATTAATCAAAGTTAATAAAAAAACCTAATTGTCTGAGTTAATTTTAATTATTACAAAAAAGATATTAAAGTTATTTCCTAATTAAACTAAGTTAATTAAATTAATTATTTATTAACAAAAATAAAATACTGAAATTAAATTTAATTAAGAAAATATTTTTGGTTTTTTATGATTTTATGAAGAAAAGGTTTAATTGGTTGGTTAATATAATAAAAATAATAACAATAAAATAAAAAGAAATAATAAAAGAAAAGAGAAAAAAGTGAGGGTTTGGGCCTGTATAGAGGGTGAGAATTGCAATTTCAAGGCCCATTTGAGTTGGCCTGCGTTGACCTTTCCTGCTTCCATGCATACGCGCTGACTTTGGCGCATGGTAGGCATTCATTCTGGACCACCAGATCTGGCCTGGGGCCATCTGGCAGGTGATTGATTGAGGGCACATGATGCATCATGTGTTGGAGCTTGCATTGGATCACCTGGAAATAAAATATAACAAATATATGGGGGACCTGGGATTCGAACCCAAGTCCTGTAAGTCATTGGATAATGCCCTTGCCACTGCACCACTACGCTTCATTTGTTAATGTAATAAGAATAAAACATAATATTGGAAAACATGTTAATATGCTAGAATTAAAAAAAAACGCGCCAAGTATTTGAATGGGCCAATCAGGGAGAGACGCGTCATCGTCTTCTTCGTTTAGCCTTGGATATTTACCTGTGGATTTATATCCGCAGCTAAATTCGCATGTCCAACCTAAAATCAATTCTAAGCCATGAAAACTCAATACAAGACCATGGTCATGCTCGTCTCTCTCCCCTGGTTACATCCATGTCCATCAATGGCTCCAATTTTGTGCCTGTAAATAAAATACCCAAAATGTAATCTACGAAACCCTAGGTTCGGTTATAGGGCTATGGTTCATATAAACGCAATCAAATAATGCCAAAAGTTCAGAAATTGAATGAGCATCATGAATATACCAAAGATTTGTCAAAAAAGTGCAAGAATATGGGGTTATGATTTCGAACGAAAGGTGATTTTTTGAGACACTTACAAAGGTTCTGGGCACGTATGGAGACTGGTTTTGGATTGGTTTCGCTTCAATGATTGCCCAACAATGGATTAGTGTGGAGTTTTGCTTTTGAATTGGCCTTTATGCACGATTTCAGTTTCACACTTTTTGCCAATTTTTCAAGTTTTGCTTTTGGTGTTCTTGCAGCCTCTAACCTCTGAATTCGTGTCCTTTGCATTGTATATGTATGCTGCAATGTATTAGGTCAACTTTTGTGTACTGAATCCTTGTGCATCAATGCTTGGAGATTTTATTTGATCCTCCATTGACAACTTTCCAATTTTGCCAAAAATCTAATCTTTTTGCACATGTAATGTTTGATACGAGTTTGATCATGTCATTGATGATGATTAGGTCCTGAAAATAGAAAAAGATCTCATGTAATCAAGTTTTGTGATTTTATTTGATTTAAATTGATTAAAAATGAAATAGTTCAAATAAAAATCAAATAAAATAGAAAAATTGACAAATGGGCTCAAGGCTGAGGCTAGGACACGTGTGTAGTGTGACAAGATCAAATCAAGTTGAAAAGAATGGTCCCATTTGACAAAATTTGAAGTTTTGGGGATAGTTGACTTTTGGCAATTTTGCAAAAATGGCCAACTTCAACAATGCATAACTTCTTCAATTTTGAACTTTTGAAAGTGTTCTGGGACTTTTTATAAATCTTGTGATGTCCTCTAATCAAAACTTTCGGTATCATCTCATTTTGATATTCCATGCTCAAGTTATAAACTTTGGAAAAAGAAGGTGTTTTTGTTGACTTTCAAAAATGACCTATAATGTCCAAATTTGTAACTTTTTGTGAGTGCATTTCTTGATCTTTGGGTATGAAGATGGATTGTATGAAAATGCATTATGTTCAAAATGAGCTTTGGATGGGTCATTTCTCATAAAGTATGAGAAAGTTATGCTTGGTCAAAGTTGAGTTGACTTTTCCTGCAAAATCCTAATTTAGCAACTTTTGAGTCTTGATGAATTTTGAGCAATACTTGATGAATCATGATTAACCCTTGATAAAATGATGAAATATCCTTCAAAATGAGAATGTTGACAAAAAATCTTGAAGTTTGACTGTATTTGGGTCACAGTTGACTTTAGCCCTAGCATAGTCGATTTTTGGACCCTTTGAGCAATTGACTGAGCAAACTTCCTCTGCAAGGCTTGAAATTTGACATGGATGATCTTGATAACATATTAGGACATTGGGGAGCACTTGAGGTCATTTGTACACAAGGACCTTGAAGCAAAACAAAACCCTAGTTTGAGGTTGATTGCCTTAGGAGATAGCTTGATTGTCCAACTCTTGAGCAATCATGAGCCTCTTGGAGATTATTTTTGCAATGTCTTGGGAAATATGAGAGGGGAAATTTTGGGGTACAACAGCTGCCCCTGTTCAATTTTCTTAAACCTGAGGATATAGATTGGCTTTCGGGCCTTTCGTGATCCGAAGGTGGAAGAAGATTGAACACTAGAGTGTCCAGAAATTTGCACTCGCATGAAGTGGTATCAGCCTTGTGATGTCGGGAATGGGCTTACATATGCCATTTGGAGAATGTTGATAGGTGGTCTGAACTTCGGCTGGGATACGAATCAGGGAGATCTTATCGTCGATCTAACTGAACCATAGAAGGTCTTGGATTTAACTTTGGCTGGATCGGCATCAGAAAAATCTTCGAATCGATTTAACTAGACCAGACAAAAGTCTTGGAATAACTTCAACTGGAATACGAATCAGGGAGATCCTCGCATCGATCTGACTGAACCAGAGGAGGTTTTGGATTAACTTTGACTGGATCGGCATGAGAAAAATCTTCGAATCGATTTAACTGGACTAGACAAAAGTCTTGGAATAACTTCAACTGGAATACGAATCAGGGAGATCTTCGCGGTGATCTGACTGAACCAGAGGAGGTCTTGGATTAACTTTGGTTGCATCGGCATCAGAAAAATCTTCGAATTGACTTAATTAGACCATACAAGAGTCTTGGAATAACTTCAACTGGAATACGAATCAGGGAGATCTTATCGGCGATCTGACTGAACCAGAGGAGGTCTTGGATTAACTTTGACTGGATCGGCATCAGAAAACTCTTCGAATCGATTTAACTGGACCAGACAAGAGTCTTGGAATAACTTCAACTGGAATACGAATCAGGGAGATCTTCGCAGCGATCTGACTAAACCAGAGGAGGTCTTGGATTAACTTTGACTGGATCGGCATCAGAAAAATCTTCGAATCGATTTAATTGGACCAGACAAGAGTCTTGGAATAACTTCAACTGGAATATGAATCAGGGAGATCTTCGCAGCGATCTGACTGAACCAGAGGAGGTCTTAGATTAACTTTGGATGGATCGGCATCAGAAAAATCTTCGAATCGATTTAACTGGACCAGACAAAAGTCTTGGAATAACTTCAACTAGAATACGAATCAGGGAGATCTTCGCAGCGATCTGACTGAACCAGAGGAGGTCTTGGATTAACTTTGCCTGGATTGGCATCAGAAAAATCTTCTAATCGATTTAACTGGACCAGACAAAAGTCTTGGAATAACTTCAACTGGAATACGAATCAGGGAGATCTTCGCATCGATCTGACTGAACCTGAGGAGGTCTTGGATTAACTTTGGCTGGATCGGCATCAGAAAAATCTTCGAATTGATTTAACTGGACCAGACAAAAGTCTTGGAATAACTTCAACTGGAATACGAATCAGGGAGATCTTATCGGAGATCTGACTGAACCAGAGGAGGTCTTGAATTAACTTTGACTGGATCGGCATCAGAAAAATCTTCAAATCGATTTAACTGGACCAGACAAAAGTCTTGGAATAACTTCAACTGGAATACGAATCAGGGAGATCTTATCGGCGATCTGACTGAACCATAGGAGGTCTTGGATTAACTTTGACTGGATCGGCATCCGAAAAATCTTCGAATCGATTTAAGTGGACTAGATAAAAGTCTTGGAATAACTTCAACTGGAATACGAATCAGGGAGATCTTCACGGCGATCTAACTGAACCAGAGGAGGTCTTTAACATAGCTGAGAATTTAACTGCATCTTTCCTGAAAGGTAAAGGTCAGTCATATGCAATGCATGATATGGATCAAGCAATCATGTTCTCAACATAAATGAGATTGTGTGGTATGATGCGTATATGCATGTATCATGATGTATGGAAATGTAATGTTTTAGCTGGGGAAAATCAATCCCGGATAGCTGCTGGAGAATAGAGTTGGATTCTTCATTTCCGCTGGGGATGGTGAACAAAGAGAATAAACCTGCAGGAAAAGAGAACTCCGATGGGGAATAAACTGATGAGGAGATTACTCTGTGGGGAAGAGATGCTCTGTTGAGGATTCCACTGATAAATTCTGTTGGGATGAATCATCGTTGCTGGTGATATAGATTATGTTGGGGGATTGAATTTCCGTTTGTGAAAGGAAAGAACTTCGTTGGGGATGATATTTCAGTTGCGACTTGTTGGGGATAACCTTGTTTTGCTTTTATGGGGATAATCCTTTGAATTCTGCTGGGAATAATCCTTTGAACTTGGTTGGGGAGACTTATTTTTGTACTCCGCTGGGGATAAACTTCCAGAGTCTACTGGGGATGATGCTTCAACTCCGTTGGGGAAGCTTCTTCAGACTGCGCTGGGAAAATTTTAAATCCACTGGGGATATCTTGTATCCTGCCGGGGAACATTCTTATACTATGTTGGGGAATATTAAGACTGTCGGGGATATCAAGCTTTTTTAGTGTTGATGGTAGATAAATTCTGCTTGGGGAGAGCATTGCTGATTCATTCATAGTTGCAAGTCTAAACTGGGGGAGATCTACCATTACTGTCTTACTCTGCGGGGAGTGAAGGTATCTTAGTCATATTCTTCAGCTGAATCTACCCTTGTACCTGGTGGACAGAGCAACTATACAGCTTGAACACTTCTTATTGCCCTTGTTTCTGATATTACCCGTAATCATCTTTTGTTTCGCATGTAAATATTCATGAGCAGCAATTAATGTCAAATGCATATATCAAAAATGAAGATTGGGCGTTCTTTGCAAAACAAAACAGATAAAGAAAAACAATTTGAAATTTCTTTGAAAATGAATTGTATTGATTTTGAAGTTTGGCTTGTAAATAGGCGTTTTTGTACAAGAGGTTGGCGTCCTAGTAAGAGAACGCCGCCGTATAATAGAATTTACACAATTTGTGAAAAACTAAACAAAACAGCTATGTGAATGATCCCACTGGGTTCCAACTCTGCTATTGCCTTTATGTCCTCGAGCATCTCATCACTTTGCTACTTGGTTGAAGGTAGATCAGATTGATTAGTGTCGTCCGAGCTTGATGGTTGATATCGAAGTCTGGATGCAAGGTGATCCAATGAGACATAGTGTTACGCTTTGATCCCTAATTTTTGCCTGGACCGCCCTTTCGGGTTTTCAGTCCACCGGGATACCCTTTTTTTCCCAAGCCGCCTTTTCAGGTTTTTGACTTGCCGGGTGTAGAGATTTTTCATTTTCATCCCTTATTTTTGCCCGAACCCTTTTGGTTCGCCGGGAAGCCCTTATTTTTGCCTAGGTCAGTCAACCTAGCGGGTCTTTGATTATGCGTAGTATCTTTTCACTATGTCTGCATTTACGGGGTGAGGAATGTCGTCACCGTCCATGGTGGTTAGAATCATAGCTCCGCCTGAGAAAATGTTCTTAACCACAAATGGCCCTTCGTAAGTAGGGGTCCATTTGCCCCTGGGATCACCTTGAGGTAATATAATGCGCTTGATAACTAGATCCCCAACTTGATACTCTTGTCGTCTAACTTTCTTGTTAAATGCCTTGATCATCCGTTTTTGGTACGTCTGACCATGACAAATAGCAGTGAGCCTCTTTTCGTCGATTAAGTTCAACTGATCAAGCCGGGTCTGAATCCAGTCATCTTCCCTCAAACCTGCATCCTTCATGATTCAGAGAGAGGGTATCTGAACTTCAATGGGCAAGACTGCCTCCATGCCATATACCAAGGAGTAGGGTGTTGCCCCTGTTGACGTCTGCGCTGAGGTACGATACCCATGAAGAGCAAATGGTAACATCTCGTACCAGTCTTTGTATGTCACTGTCATCTTCTACACAATCTTCTTAATGTTTTTATTAGCTGCTTCGACAACCCCATTCATCTTCGGCCAGTAGGTAGAAGAGTTATGATGTTGTATCTTGAATTGCTCGCAGAGCTCGATGATCATCTTGTTGTTAAGATTGGTACCATTGTCTGTAATGATCCTCTCTGGTACACCGTATCGACAGATCAGATTATGCCGAATAAACTGTGCTACGACGTTCTTGGTTACAGTAGCAAAGGAAGCTGCTTCAACCCACTTTGTAAAATAATCAATTGCTACCAGGATGAAACAATGCCCGTTGGATGCCGTAGGTATGACCTCGCCGATCATATCAATGCCCCACATTGCAAAAGGCCAAGGTGCCATCAAGATGTTCAGAGGAACTGGAGGTATGTGCACCTTATCAGCATAGACTTGGCACTTGTGACATGTCCGAGAATGCTGATAACAGTTGGCTTCCATTGTAGACCAATAATATCCTGCCCGAAGGATTTTCTTTGCCATAGTGTGCCCACTGGAATGAGTTCCGAAAGTACCTTCATGTAACTCCTCCATGATCCTTTCTGCCTCGTTCTTATCCACACATCGCAGTAAGGTTGAATCATGGTTACGTTTATAAAGAATGCCATTGCTGATGAAGAACTTCGCCGCGAACCTCCTCAGAAACTTCTTGTCATTAACAGATGCACCCTCGGGGTATTCCTGAGCTTCAAGATACCTCTTCACTTCATGAAACCAGGGCTTTTCTGTTACCTCTTCAGTCTCAATGTCACGGCAATGCGCAGGTTCGTCCAATCTTTCAATGATAATCCGGGGAGCTTCGTTGTCCCAATTGACTTTGAACATAGAAAACATCATAGCCAGCGCGTCCGCCAACTGATTCTCCTCTCTAGGGAATTGTTCAAAGGTTATCTCCTCGAAGTGCAGAAGTAAAGTCAACACATACTCCTTGTAAGGAATAAGATTTGGGTGTTTCGTATTCCACTCGCCTTTGATCTGACTAACCACGAGAGCGGAATCTCCGAAGACACTTAGAAACTTAATCCTTAGGTCAATTGCTACTCGAAGACCCATGATGCATGCTTCATACTCTGCCATATTGTTGGTGCAGCTGAAACATAGTCGGGCGGTGAACGGAGTATGAAAGCCTTTAGGAGATATGATCACGGCGCCAATGCCATTACCCAAAGCATTCGAAGCTCCATCAAAGTACATAGACCATCGGGATCCCTCCTCAGGTCCTTCATCCGGTCCAGGTGTCTCACAATCAGTTATCAACATGATATTCTTGTCCAGAAATTCAAAGTTCATAGACTGGTAATCATCCAATGCCTGATGTGCTAAATGGTCTGCCAATACACTTCCCTTGATTGCCTTTTGGGTCGTGTACTGGATGTCATACTCAGTCAAGATCATCTGCCATCTTGCTATTCTTCCGGACAAGGCATGCTTTTCGAAGATATACTTGATTGGATCCATCTTTGATATCAACAGGGTAGTGTGAGTCAGCATATACTGTCTCAGCCGGCGAGCAGCCCATTCCAAAGCGCAGCAAGTTTTCTCGAGCAACGAGTATCGGGTCTCGCAGTCGGTAAACTTTTTGCTAAGGTAATAAATAGCATGCTCTTTTCGGTAAGACTCGTCATGCTGACCCAGCACACACCCCATTGAGTTATCGAGTACTGTCAAGTATAAGATTAAAGGTCTCCCTTCAAATGGAGGCATCAGAATAGGTGGCTCTTGGAGATACTCTTTGATCCTTTCGAAAGCAGCCTGACATTCATCATTCCATCGTACTACTTGATCTTTCTTCAGTAACTTGAAGATTGGTTCACAAGTAGCAGTCAGATGCGAGATGAATCGGGCAATGTAGTTCAGACGTCCCAGGAAGCTTCTGACTTCTTTCTCTGTTCTGGGAGCTGGCATCTCCTGTATAGCCTTCACCTTTGCAGGGTCCACTTGAATACCTTTATCGCTTACGACGAAACCCAGCAGCTTACCAGATCTCACCCCGAAAGTGCACTTGTTCGGGTTTAACCTCAGCTTGTACAACTGCAGCCTGTCAAACAGCTTATGCAGATGGTCAAGGTGTTCTTCCTCAGTCTGGTACCTTGCAATCATATCGCCGACATATACCTCAATCTCATGATGGATCATGTCATGAAACAAAGCAATCATGGCACGCTGATACGTTGCCCCAGCATTCTTCAATCCAAAAGGCATGACCTTGCAGCAAAAGGTACCCCACTGAGTAACAAAGGTTGTCTTCTCCATGTCTCCGGGAGCCATTTTAATCTCATTATAACCGGAGAAACCATCCATAAAGGAGAATACCTTATGCTGAGCAGTGTTGTCAACCAGAACGTCGATATGAGGTAGAGGGAAGTCGTCTTTGGGGTTTGCCCTATTCAGATCCCTATAGTCAACACACATTAGAACTTTACCATCCTTCTTCGGCACAGGAACCACATTGTCCACCCACTGAGGGTAAGAAGTAACTGCTAGAAAACCGGCGTCAAACTGTTTCATAACTTCAGCCTTGATTTTCTCAGACATCTCTGGGCGCATTCGGCGGACCTTCTATTTCACTAGTGGACAGTCTTCCTTAGTAGGCAGGCGGTGAACCACAATATCGGTATCCAAACCAGGCATATCTTTGTAAGACCAGGCAAAGATCTCAACATAGTCACGCAGCATCTGAATCAACCGTTGCTTCACACTAAGCTCCAAATTTGCACCGATCTTGACCTCTTTCTTGTCTATCTCTGTACCCAGATTCACTGATTCCACCGGCTCTTCGTGCGGCTGAATAACCCTCTCTTCTTGAAGTAGCAGTCTTGCAAGTTCACCAGGCACTTCGCAATCATCTTCACCTTCGTCTTCGGCTAAGTTGATCGGACTTTTGAAGTCATAATTGGCAGTAGCAGAGTCGTTACCAGTGAGATCCAGAGTGGATGTAGACCTGTGTATATGAGTGTGTGTAAAATAGTTGTTTTGCAATATATAATAAAAGAAAAACAAGGAGCGCAAGATTTGAAATGCAAGAAATGTCCAATTCTTTTATTAATGATATATGAAAATGACACACATAAATCCCTCATAAACAAAGCCATAGTTCCCCGGGTAAGACATCGGGCCGTAGAGTTTAAAACATTGTCTGCTACAAATTCAAAACAAAAAGTTTCATTACTGAGTAACAAAAGAAATATGGATGAAGGTCTTTACTGTCCAATTGCTTGCTCCACCGTTGGTCGTGGGATAGATCCAGCTGTCAAACTCAGACTCTTCCACATCATCTTCAATGGCATTCACTCCCGAGTTGCTGATGAACACAGGAGGTCTTTCGATTCGTGCATTCCGAACATCCTTTTGAGCTTCTGCGGTGAAACCCAAACCAAACTTGTTAGTCTTCTGTGTAAAATCAGGGAGTCGTCCCCAATTTGCACACCCACCTTTCTCAACAACATCCCGGGCATCCTTAAAGGAAGCCATCTTCATAGGAGAATCTTCAACAATAGTCTCAGTTGATGCCGGCGTCTGGGGAACCTCTTCAAAATGCTGAAATGGGGTCTCAATGAATTCCCCATCCATCTCTACATATCGGAAAGAGTTGAGGTGGCTCACCGTGTACTCTTCCTCTCCTTGTACTATCACAATCTTTCCTTTCACTGGGTGTTTCAACTTTTGGTGGAGCGTTGAGGTTACGACCCCAGCTTTGTGGATCCATGGGTGACCCAACAAACAAGAATAAGATGGTCGAATATCCATCACATAGAACGTAGAGTTGAAAACCTGAGAACCAACCTTAATCGGAATATCCACTTCTCTGTGCACCATCCTCTTAGACCCATCAAAGGCCCTAACAACAATGTTGCTTGGTTTTAGCTCCAACCCTTCACAATCCAACCGGTCTAAAGCTTTCTTAGGCAAAACGTTTAATGAGGAACCAGTATCTACCAATACATGAGCAAGAGTAGTGCCCCTGCATTCAATGGAGACATGCAGGGCATCATTGTGATTCTTCCCTTTAGCAGTCAAGTCGGCGTCAGAGAAACCCAACCCATTATCAGTAGTCAGATTGGCCATGCAATCTTTAAACTGATCATCTGATGTCTCTTGTGGTACGTGTGCAGTCTTCAAAAATGTAATCAGAGCCTTGGCATGGGCCTCTGAGCATAGAAACAGTGACAACATAGAAATCTTGGACGGGGTTTGCCCCAGCTGTTCAACTACATTGTAGTCACTCTTTTTGATGATCTTTAGAATCTCTTCCATATCTTGTCTAGAAGCTTCAACAGTAATCGTCTTCGGTGCCTCCGTCTGGGCAGGCTCACTGGTAGTCCCTTTGCCCTGAGTGTCAGATGACTCGGCGACAGGGGTAAGGATAGGAACTTGAATAGGAATAGTAGCAGGTACACTGGCAGGTGTAATAACAATAGGTTTCGGGCAGTTGGTGGAGAGATATCAGGTGAGAACAGTCTTCCGATGCAGGTGACTTTAGCAGGTCAAACAATATTGCTGACGTCAGTATCAGCATCCAACTCTTGTTTAACTCCATGAAAATAAACATCAGCCCCGTAGTGCCAAGGGACAGCTTTATCAGAGGTGTAGGGGATAGGCCCAGGAATAGTGATGATCAATGGTGCGGTTCTTGGAACAGGTGTAACTCTAACAGGCTTCCTCGAGGGAGCCTTGGAAGAATTGTCGAAAATGGTAATAATAGCAACTTCTTCAGTACGAACTAAAGGAACAACAGTCTTCTCAAACAGAATTTCTTTACTATCCATCAGGCGTTGGACACCTGACTTCAAAAGTGGGCAACCAGTAGTTAGGGAAAAACACATACGGCAACCTTTGTCACAGCCCGGAAATAAACCGGTTAGCAAAAGGTTCTTCTTCACGATCATTAAAGGGGTAACAATGTCATTCACAGAAACCACAAACGAGTCTTCATCTATAGCATTTACTCCATGCTTGGGCATAGGAGCAGTCACAACATTAGGTCTTTCGGGCGCCTCGAACTCAATCTCCTTAGCATCAATTAAGTCCTGTATCTTATTCTTCAAAGACCAACAATCATCTGTATTATTCCCCAGGCTATCAGAGTGAAAAGCACAACGAGCATTAGGGTTGTACTTCGGTGATGTTGTATTTGGATTCTTCGGGGCTTCTCTTGGAATCACTAGATTGGTCTTCAATAGCTGTGGCAGAATCTGAGATAAGGTCATGCTGAGACGGGTGAATTTCCTTCGAGGTCTCTCGTCCTTTTGTTGATTGTTGTGCTGAGCAACGCCAGCAGGTTTTGAAATAACAACCGCATTAACAGCTTGGCGGCGTTCAGGTCTATTCTGGCTTTTCGAACTATAGACAGCACTGGACTCTTTCTTAAAAGGCTTTTTCTCGGTGCTTGATGAAGCACCCTTCTGTATCTTACCAGCCTTAATACCAGCCTCAATCCTCTCACCGGTCATAATTAGCTCTGTAAACCCAGACGAAGAGCTCCCAATCAGATGGTTGAAAAATGGACCAGACAAGGTCCCCAGAAACATATCCACAAGCTCCCGATCAGCCAAGGGTGGTTGCACTCTTCCGGCGAGGTCCCTCCACTTCTAGGCATAATCTTTGAAACCTTCACCCGTTCCCATGGACATACACTGGAGTTGGGTACGCGTGGGAGCGAGGTCGGAATTGTACTGGTACTGCCTGTAGAAAGCAGTAGCCAAATCTTCCCAACTGCGGATACTGGCTCCGTCCAACTGGTAAAACCATTCAAGCTGAGTCCCTGAGAGACTGTCTTGAAAGAAGTGGATCTATAGGTTCTTATCAGCGGTGTACGGCTGAATCTTCCTTACATATGAGCGGGGGTGCAGCTTCGGACAAGAAACTCTATCATACTTAGCAAAGGCTGGTGCCTTGAACTTGTGGGGAATTACCACCCCATATGATAGACCCAGATCACCAAAGTCCAGACCAGGCACTTTCTGAACTTCCATCACACTCAACTGGTCTTCCAGTTGTTTGTATCTATCCTCAGTAGGAGGATATTGGTCTTCATCGAAGTCCGTCTCGTTGTCGGAGACCACAGAGCTAGGAGCCCTCCTTTCTTCTTGACTATCTTTCCCTCCAGATGAGGTGGTCAAATCAACTTCATCCCGTAGCCTGTTTCCAAACCTGTGACCTGTGTTAAACAGGACTTTCCTCTTCTTCTTCTTCTTCTCTTTCAGAATCAGGGTCTTCAAATCTTGCTGACCCTTAGCTAGATTCATGAACAGCTCTTGGAATTGGGCATTTTGGGCCTGTAGGGCCTTGATTGCTTGCTCAGCTGATGGTTCAGCAGACATGATGAGTGCTGAAATAAACAGCGAAGAAGATAAGAGACCTAAAATGGGTACCTGTTATGAAGTGCATGGGGTGAAATGCGTACGACATGATTTCAAAGACAATCGAGAGATTCAAATTTGTAAACAAGAAATGAAACACACTTTTATTAGATAAACTTTGAAATTCAAATTGTTCAACAAATTGCCCTTAAGGCGTTACAAGAATGGAAATACTGAAAAGTAAACAAAAAACTGGAAAGGAAATAATCAAAGGACAATCAGTGCTCCCATGGTCGCTTCTTGTCGATGCGGACATAGTCATTGAGAATCCGCTTGTTCTCCAGCTGCCTAGTCAACTTCTAGATCTTCTGCTCTTGCTCGTTAAACTTTTATCGGTAAGCATCCCACTCTTCTCTCAGCTGCATCCAAGACCTTTTCAGTGCCCCAATGTCAGTGGGCATGTAAGGATGGATGATGGTAGGAAGAACCCCTTCTTCATTAGCAACTTCAACAATGATAGGCAGGATGACTTCATACGGCATACCCAGCTTTTGAGCATGGATACGAACCCATCTGAGATATGGCTCCATTGGAAGAGAAGTCTTTGGACCCAGCTCATGTGGATCAGATCTGTGAACTCTATCCCAAGCCCTTATGAATCTGCAGCGTTGCTCGTCGCTATCCCCTTGAAAATCAAAGATGATACTAGGCATTAGCAGCTCATGAGGTCCTTCTCTTCTGGCTCGCCCAAACTGACGTAAGGCCAAGCATGGATTGTAAGTATTTCCTCCATGGGTTCCTATCAGTGGAACATTGGGGTACTCCACACATCGATCAATAATAGCCACCTCGTCCATACCCTTGATAGTCCAGATGATGTCATTATGAGAGAGAGACATAACCCTATAAGCCCAGCCCATGCTTTCTTTGTTCTTCAGCACTGATTTGGGGAGGTGCGAAATAAACCACCTCACCAATAACAGAGCACAGCACATCAAGGTTCCCCGCTTTCGGGCAGTACGGGCATAAAGCTGATGAAGAATGTCACCCAAGAGAGTGGGTACAGGATTACGAGAGATGAAGATTTTCACCGCATTCACATCAACAAAGGAGTCAGGATTCGGAAACAATACCAAGCCGTATATCAGAAGAGCCAGAATATCTTCGAATGCCTTGAAGTCTAGACTATCCCAGAAATAATTAGCCTTACCAACCAAGAACTTAGTCAGAAAGCCCTTTGCTCCACTTCTAGTCTCCCAATTAGCCATTACCTCATCCTTTGTCATATGAAGGGCTGAAGCAATCTCTTCGGGCCTAAGGATCTTCTCCCAACCAGTAAACGGGGTCTGCTCCAAAATAGAGATACCGAGCAGATCAGAGAACTCTTCTAAGGTGGGAACCAACTGGTAGTCCTAGAAAGTAAAGCAATGGTACAGTGGATCATAGAATTGGACCAGGACACTCATCATCTGCTCGTCCAATTTGGAAGTGACCAAACCCAAGAGGTAACCATGTCTCCTGATGAAGGAGGTGGTATCTGGCATCTTTGCAACCAACTATTTAAGCATGGTGGGAACCTGGACAAAGTTGATCCAGTTGGTATTCCTACGCATGGGCATCATGACCTACAAAACAGAACAAAGATGAGTCCCTCCTGTCTTTTAAATAGGTTAGTCCAATGCGAGATGTATGCAATGTTATGATGTCATGATGTCATGATAGAAGGCACACCACAAGTATCTACAAACATCAAACATGGTAAAGGCACACAAGTCACACAGAGAGCCCTTAGATTTTAGGCTGGCAAGGAGCTTAGGTACTACCCTCTTTCAGTGCAGTTGGTTTAAACCTGTCCTAAAAATAGTAATCGGGTTCTAGAGGATCTCAATATCACTGACTACCCTCAATCGGTCATAATTCCAGTTTAGCAACCTTTTCTTGCGGTCGGAATCATCGCGAGAGTTTAGTCTCAATGAGTGTAGCATACTGCTACTGTTCTATGGCCAAGTTGGTCAATTTAAAGGTTCTAAGGTCAGTTGGTGCTTAATGACCCCTTAGATGACCCATATTCTCCTCGTTCCAACAGAAGGGATATCGGTACAATCTAAAGTGCCACACCAACGTAGCTACTGCTTTAACCGTATCGGTCTATGTCGTACAGTTCCCTCACAGTTTATTACTACTTACCTAAATGGTATCCCCCATATCCGGGTTAGGATCTATAGTAACTCTGATACAAGCCCATAAATATAAAGCATACAAAGCAAACAATTGAAAACACAATGATCTAATCCTAAGGTATACCCCACTTATTAATTCCCCAGCAGAGTCGCCAGTTCTGTGATATGGTGGGAGAGAACTGATTGGTTTTGGAATGCTGGTTCGTGTTTTGTGTTTGTTTTCGCAAAATGTCGCGGTAAGCAAGAGCCGCCATCCTCTTTTACTTTATCCAACAAGGAAAGGAAAAAAGCACAAAAAAATTCCTTTTCGAGATGTTTCTCGGGTCCGGGGGGTAGATTATAGAAAGGGAAGGTGTTAGCACCCTTTCTATCCGTGGTTATCAACGGGCTCTTAGGTACTTGCTCAAAGTGTTTTCAAAAATTGCTTTTCTTTGTGTTTGTGGGTTTGAAAGAAGTTTTTGTTTAAAAGGAGTGTAAGTGCGAAAAGTTTTGTTTTTGTTTTGAAAGGAGCAAGTACTTAAGAACCATCTACCTACTCGAAAAAGGAATCAATATGTACTAATGTCCTTTAGACAATACTATCCCACTATTGATGAGTAGGTAGCATCGTCGTTGGAGTTTTAAGGGTCAATTCGATTAAGGGACGTGCGGTCACTAAAGCAATGTTAGGACGCCTTAGCGGTAACCCTAATGTCTTAGATCATTTTTCCGAGGCAACTGTTTCGAGGAAACTATGATCTTTGGACAAGAGGGCGACCTCCAAAACTTCCTATACTCAATGACCGCGTTCGAAGGCAACCAAGTGAGGTGTACCATAAGAGTGTGCATGTGCGAGTGTGTTGTTTCGGTTAATTTTGTCTTTGTACATGTCAATGGTTATCTATGTTGATTTTAGGTTAAGCATTTGATCTTGTCATGCATTCCCTATTATCAAACATCTAACACTTTATAAGTTGCGGAAATTAAATTGCGCAAATTACAACTAACTATTACAAGGCGTTGGGTATTTACATCGCCAAAAACAACCCTTGAAATTAAAATGCGGGAAATAAATAAAACGATAAAAATACTTAAAGTCCTATTAAACTATTACATTCCGGGAAACAGATACAATAATATGATAAAATGGATCGCATGCGGGAAAATTAAATCGGGCGCATTCTAGGGTTTTGACCCTTTGTTTATTAAAGAAATTATTTTTTTGGTTTTATTTTGAATTTATGGAAGAAATTAAATTAAGTTAATTATTAAATTAATAAACAAATTAATTAATTAATGAAAATAATATTTTTGGATTTTTGATATTTAAAGAAATAGAAATAAATTAATCAAAGTTAATAAAAAAACCTAATTGTCTAAGTTAATTTTAATTATTACAAAAAAGATATTAAAGTTATTTCCTAATTAAACTAAGTTAATTAAATTAATTATTTATTAACAAAAATAAAATACTGAAATTAAATTTAATTAAGAAAATATTTTTGGTTTTTTATGATTTTATAAAGAAAAGGTTTAATTGGTTGGTTAATATAATAAAAATAATAACAATAAAATTAAAAGAAATAATAAAAGAAAAGAGAAAAAAGTGAGGGTTTGGGCCTGTATAGGGGGTGAGAATTGCAATTTCAATGCCCATTTGAGTTGGCATGCATTGACCTTTCCTGCTTCCATGCATACGCGCAGACTTTGGCTCATGGTAGGCATTCATTCTGGACCACCAGATATGGCCTGGGGCCATCTGGAAGGTGATTGATTGAGGGCACATGATGCATCACGCGTTGGAGCTTGCAATGGATCACCTGGAAACAAAATATAACAAATATATGAGGGACCTAGGATTCGAACCCAGGTCCTGTAAGTCATTGGATAACGCCCTTGCTACTGCACCACTATGCTTCATTTGTTAATGTAATAAGAATAAAACATAATATTGGAAAACATGTTAATATGCCAGAATTAAAAAAAACGCGCCAAGTATTTGAATGGGTCAATCAGGGAGAGACGCGTCATCGTCTTCTTCGTTCAGCCCTGGATATTTACCTGCGGATTTATATCCGAAGCTAAATTTGCATGTCCAACCTAAAATCAATTCTAAGCCATGAAAACTCAATCCAAGACCATGGTCATGCTCGTCTCTCTCCCCTGGTTACATCCATGTCCATCAATGGCTCCAATTGTGCCTGTAAATAAAATACCCAAAAAGCAATCTACGAAACCCTAGGTTCGGTTACAGGGTTATGGTTCATATAAACACAATCAAATAATGCCAAAAGTTTAGAAATTGAATGAGCATCATGAATATACCAAAGATTTGTCAAAAAAGTGCAAGAATATGGGGTTATGATTTCGAACGAAAGGTGAATTTTTGAGACACTTACAAAGCTTCTGGGCGCGTATGGAGACTGGTTTTGGATTGGTTTCGCTTCAATGATTGCCCAGCAATGGATTAGTGTGGATTTTTGCTTCTGAATTGGCCTCTATGCACGATTTCAGTTTCACACTTTTTGCCAATTTTTCAAGTTTTGCTTTTGGTGTTCTTGCAGTCTCTAACCTCTGAATTCGTGTCCTTTGCATTGTATATGTATGCTGCAATGTATTAGGTCAACTTTTGTGAACTGAATCCTTGTGCATCAATGCTTGGAGATTTGATTTGATCCTCCATTGACAACTTTCTAATTTTGCCAAAAATCCAATCTTTTTGCACATGTAATGTTTGATACGAGTTTGATCATGTCATTGATGATGATTAGGTCCTGAAAATAGAAAAAGATCTCGTGTAATCAAGTTTTGTGATTTTATTTGATTTAAATTGATTAAAAATGAAATAATTCAAATAAAAATCAAATAAAATCGAAAATTTGACAAATGGACTCAAGGATGAGGCTAGGACACGTTTGTAGTGTGAAAAGATCAAATCAAGTGGAAAAGAATGGGCCCATTTGACAAAATTTGAAGTTTTGGGGATAGTTGACTTTTGGCAATTTTACAAAAATGCCCAACTTCAACAATGCATAACTTCTTCAATTTTGAACTTTTGGAAGTGCTCTGGGACTTTTTATAAAGCTTGTGATGTCCTCTAATCAACACTTTCAGTCTCATCTCATTTTGATATTCCATGCTCAAGTTATAAGCTTTGGAAAAAAAAGGTGTTTTTGTTGACTTTCAAAAATGACCTATAATGTCCAAATTTGTAACTTTTTGTGAGTGAATTTCTTGATCTTTGTGTATGAAGATGGATTGTAGGAAATTGCATTCTGTTAAAAATGAGCTTTGGATGGGTCATTTATCATAAAGTATGAGAAAGTTATGCTTGGTCAAAGTTGAGTTGACTTTTCCTACAAAACCCTAATTTAGCAACTTTTGAGTCTTGATGAATTTTGAGCAATACTTGATGAATCATGATCAACCCTTGATAAAATGATGAAATATCCTTCAAAATGAGAATGTTGACAAAAATCTTGAAGTTTGACTGTATTTAGGTCACAGTTGACTTTTGCCCTAGCATAGTCGATTTTTGGACCCTTTGAGCAATTGACTGAGCAAACTTCCTCTGCAAGGCTTGAAATTTGACATGGATGATTTTGAGAACATATTAGGACATTGGGGAGCACTTGAGGTCATTTGGATACAAGGACCTTGATGCAACACAAAACCCTAGTTTGAGGTTGACTGCCTTAGGAGATAGCTTGACTGTCCAACTCTTGAGCAATCTTGAGCCTCTTGGAGATTATTCTTGCAATGTCTTGGGAAATATGAGAGGGAAAATTTTGGGGTACAACACCTGGTCTAGATACAGATATTGTAAAGCACCATTTTCCGCTGAAGCCAGAGTGCCTGCCAATCAAACAGAAGTTGTGAAGAACTCACCCAGATATGGCAGTAAAGATCAAAGAATAAGTTTTAAAGCAGATTAATGCCGATTTTCTTGTGGCATCAATGTATCCTCAATGGATTGCTAATATTTTCCCAGTACCGAAGAAAGACGGAAAAGTTCGCATGTGCGTAGATTACAGAGATCTAAATAAAGCTAGTCCAAAAGATGATTTTCCATTGCCACACATTGATATGTTAGTGGATAGCACAGCAAAATTCAAAGTTTTCTCTTTCATGGATAGATTTTTCGGGTATAATAAAATAAGGATGGCACCGGAGGACATGGAAAAAACAACGTTTATCACACTCTGGGGAACATTCTGTTACAGAGTGATGCCTTTCGGGTTGAAGAACGCTGGTGCAACATACCAGAGGGCTATGACAACCCTATTCCATGATCTGATGCACAAGGAAATTGAGGTATATGTTGATGATATGATTGCTAAATCCTGGACTGAAGAAGGGCATGTAGAAGATTTGTTGAAGTTGTTTCAGCGTTTGAGGAAGTATCATCTCCGCTTGAATCCAAATAAATGTAACTTCAGTGTTCGGTCGAGGAAATTGTTGGGTTTCATTGTTAGCCAGAGAGGGATTGAAGTTGACCCTGACAAAGTCAAAGAAATTCAAGAAATGCCAGCATCGAGAACTGAAAAGCAAGTCAGAAGGTTCCTCGGGCGTTTGAATTATATTTCCAGACTCATTTCCCACATGACTGCAATGTGTAAACTGATATTTAAGTTTTTAAAGAAAGATTAAGGTTGTGTGTGGACAGATGACTGCCAAAAGGAATTTGAAAGTATTAAATAATATCTGCTTAAACCTCCTATCTTGCTCCCTCCTGTTGAAGAAAGACCATTGATTATGTATCTAACAGTGTTAGATAATTCCATGGGTTGTATTCTGGGACAACAAGATGAAACATGGAAGAAAGAGTATGCCATTTATTATCTCAGTAAAAAGTTTACTGATTGTGAGTCACGGTATTCCATGCTGGAAAAGACATGTTATGCTCTGGCCTGGGTGGAAAAACATTTGCGGCAGTATATGTTGAATCACACTACTTGGTTGATCTCCAAAATGGATCCAATCAAGTACATTATTGAAAAGCCTGCTCTTACTAGGAGAATTTCCCACTGGAAGATGTTGTTATCTGAATATGACATCGAATATCGCACTTAAAAAGCTATTAAAGTCAGCACGTTGGCAGATTATCTTGCTCACTAACCAGCTGATGATTATCAGTCTGTGAAGTATGATTTCCCCGATGAAGATGTGATGTTTCTGAAAGTGAAAGATTATGATGAACCATTGCCTGAGGAAGGTCTTGATCTTGAATCTCGTTGGAGTGTGATATTTGATGGAGCTATGAATGCTTATGGTAAAGGAATCGGTGTTGTGATTGTCACTCCACATAGATCACATATTCCTTTTACTACAAGGTTGACATTTGATTGTACTAATAATATGGCAGAATATGAGGCTTGCATGATGGGTCTCGAGGAAGCTATTGATCTCAGAATTAAAATTCTAGATGTGTATGGAGATTCAACTTTGGTAATAAGTAAGATTAAAGGAGATTGGGATACTCGTCACCCCGGCTTGATCCCTTACAAAGATTATGCTAGAAGATTGTTACCCTTCTTTAATAAATTTGAATTCCATCACATCCCCAGAGACGAAAATAAAACGGCGGATGCTCTAGCGACTCTGGCTTCTATGTATCAAGTGAATACTCTGAATGATATACCTCGAATTATAGTTCAGCGACTAGATATGCCCGCTCATGTGTTTACAACAGAATAGGTAGCAGATGAGAAACCTTGGTATTATGATATCAAGCATTTCCTTCAGACTCAGGAATATCCGATTGGTGCATC
The DNA here is from genome assembly GCA_948472305.1 of Vicia faba. Classification (NCBI taxonomy): domain Eukaryota; kingdom Viridiplantae; phylum Streptophyta; class Magnoliopsida; order Fabales; family Fabaceae; genus Vicia; species Vicia faba. Next base: position 1,310,206,689 of record OX451741.1, on the reverse strand, counting down.
ACTATGTCTGTATCCAATCCAGGCATATCCTCATAAGACCAAGCGAAGATATTAGAATACTCACAGAGTAGCTCAATCAATCTGAACTTTATACTTTCTTCGAGATCTGCCCCTATCTTGACTTCTCTTCTTACCTCTTTTGTGCCAATATTCACCACCTCAATTGAATCCTGATTCGGCTGGATAACCTTCTCCTCTTGTTTTAACAATCTTGCTAATTCCTCAGGAAGATCACAATCCTCATATGCTTCTTCTTCAGCTTGATAAATAGGAGTATCAAAGTCATAATGAGCCATAGCAGAGTCGTTATCAATATAATCGATGGTGGAAGTGCATCTGCATGAACAACATTTTGGCGTTTTTTTGTGACAGTGTGTGAAAAGAGAAACATTACCATTTTCCACCACAGCTCTCGCATCCTTGAGAGAAGACATAACAGTTTCAGGCTTCCTTTTCTGCTCTGGAGGAGGAAAATTGATAGCATGAACTGTCTCAAACGCCTGAAACAGAGTCTCATGTATCTCGCCTTCAACTTCAACATAGAAGAATGATGTCAAATGACTCACAATGTACTATTCCTCGCCGCACACAGTTATCACCTTTCCCTCTGCAGGATACTTGAGTTTCTGATGAAGAGTATAAGTGACTGCCCCTACTTTATGAATCCACGGCCGCGCCAACAAACAACAATACTTTGGTTGTATATCCATCACAAAAAATGTAGCCGTGAAGGTGCGAGGACCAACCTTAATTGGTAACTCCACCTCCCCAAACACTGACCTTCGAGACCCATCAAACGCCTTCACCATCAAATCACTAGGGCGCAGCTCCAGTCCAGAGTAATCAATTTTAATCAAGCTGACTTAGGCAATACATTCAAAGACGACCCTGTGTCCACCAAAACCAGGGATAAAGTAGTGCCCCTGAACTCCATTGAAACATGTAACGCTTTGTTATGGTCTCGCACCTCCGGAGGAAGATCAAAATATGTGAAGCCCAGACAGTTCCCGACAGATATGTTAGCACAAACATTCTCAAACTGATTGACTGTTATCTCATTTGGCACGACCGCGTTCTTTAACAACTTCATCAAAGCATTTCTATGAGGTTCTGAATAAATCAACAGAGACAAGATAGACATCTTAGAAGGAGTATGGCTCAGATGATCAATTATGTTGTAATCACTCTTTCTGATAATTTGCATTAACTCTTCAACCTCATCAGGAACTGAAGAAGCTTCTGGTATCGGGATTGGTTGAGTCATACTGGCTGGCGTAACCCTTGGATTACCAATCATCGCCTGTTGTTTTCCTTTTTCTCTTGCAGAAGCATCTGCCGCATCTTGCACATTGGAAGGACTAAATACTCTCCCGCTTCTAGTCATTCGACCCATACCAGAAAAATTATGAACTTCCCCTTCATTATCTTCAGCACATTCTTCCTCAGACAAATGAGTACTTACCTCCTGCTTCACCCCATGGTAATAAACATCAGCACCATAATGCCATGGGATGGCTTTCTCACTGGTATACGGCATGGTACCAAGTACCGTAATCATCAAAACATGTGCCCTAGATGGGGTAGGAATGCGCACAGGGGTGTAAGGAATAGATACCACAACAACATCTTCTCCGGTAACCATACGGTAGCTCGGTTTTCTATCGAACTGCAGGGAACCCAACTTTATCATCAACTGGATACCGGCTTTTAAATCATCACAGCCCTTCGGTTTCTCTCTACACTTGGCACACTCTGAAGTACAACCCGGAAAAATAGAATTGTCAAGCAAATACCTCTTGACATACCACAACTGAGTAGTTACTTGTTCCACATTCATGATTAAATTCAACACCTTACCATTATCATCAATCATATTAACAACACCCCCTTCATGCCTACGCATTGGGTTTTGAGTAACATTCGGACCAGTCACTGAAGTAAACTCAATTCCCTTAGCATCCAACAAGTCTTGTATTTTTCACTTCAACGCAAAGCAGTTGTCAGTAGAATGACCAACTCCTCCTGAATGGAATTCACATCTTGTGTTAACATCATAGTTAGGAGGAAGTCTTACGGGGGGTGGTGGCATATTTCTAAAACCGATCAACTTCAAATCGAGCAAATGGTGGAATGCTTCAGTAAGAGATATCGGAAAGGGATCGAATTTTCTCACCTGTCTCCACTGTTGATTATTATACTGACAGGGAGCATCTTGCTGTCTTTGTTGTTGAGGCACCATATTCGGTCTCTGCTACGGAGGAGCATTAACAGGAATAGAAACGTAATTGATTTGTTAGTGCTGACGATCCTCTCCTCTTCCTCTATGAGAGTAAACCTCACTTGCTTCTCCTTCCCTTTTCTTAGGGTAAGTGTTGAATGGTTTCTTACTGCCCCCTGATGAGCCACTAGAACCTCCAATCTGAATTTTCCCCAATTTCAAACCTACCTCAATTCTTTCACCAGCCATAACCAAGTCTACAAATCCTGCCGAAGTACTTCCTATCAAGTGATCATAGATGGTCCTTGCAGGGTACTCATAAACATATCAATGAGTTCTCTCTCCATGAGTAGAGGTTGAACCCTCGCAGCCAACTCACGCCACCTCTGAGCGTATTCCTTGAAAGATTCTCTTGGTCCTTGTGACAAATTCTGTAACTGAGTGTGATTAGGCGCCATATCCATATTGTACTGATAATGTTTGACAAATGCCCGAGCAAGATCATTCCAGCAACGAATATGGGTTTTCTCCAACTTCATGTACCACTCCAGGGATGCCCCAGATAGGCTATCCTGGAAAAAGTGAATCAAAAGCCCCTGATCCTCAGTATGTACCGACATCTTTCAGAAATAAGCAGTTGCATGAGTAACAGGACATGACGTTCCGTTGTACTTTTCAAATACAGGAGGCTTGAACTTTGGAGGAACTTTCACCCAAGACACCAACCCGAGATCATTAGAATCCATACCACGGGCTCTTTGCCCTTCCACAGCCTTCAAAAGTTCTTCCAACAACCGATACTTCCTATCCTCAACCTGAACTTCTGGCTCTGAATGCCGAACAGAAAACTGATCTTCATCCTGATCAAAGTCATAATCTTGCTCCTGATAGTTCCTTACACCGCCCTGATTATCTCTTTTATTCCCCACAAGACGAGGTCCCGGAGACGGGGGAAAATGCCCTATGTTACGCACAAAAGGGTTTCCGGGCATCCCGTGAAAATTTCCAACAGGCTGATCTTGCACATCCCCCAATCCTATAAAAATGTCCTGATAGAGCCCTTTATTTCCACCATCCCCTGGATAGCGGCGCTGATTATTGATAATGGCAGCCAGCTCCTCCTGTCGGTGATTCACATTGGTAATGACCTCCATGAATTGAGTCATTTGAGTAGCCATCTGGGCCCTTATTTCAGCGAGTTCAGCTTGAACTTGTTCCATCTTTCTTGGCAAATTGTTTCTGGTGGAATACCGATGAGTAGTCGTCTTGAATTCTGAATAAGAAAAGCAGAAGAATAAGAATATCGTCTTGAGATAACCTGTAATGTTATGAAATGCATGATGTGCATGATATGTTTGTCATTTCCCGGTATTCAAGAGTCCTTTTATTCATCAATCACGGCGTGCAACCAAAAAAAATCAAGCATACAATCAAAGGAAAAAAAGACAATAAGACAAACACTCCAATTATTTACAAACAAAAGAAACGATGTTCGAGTGACTTCGGAAATTTAAGAGTGTAACGATAAACAACAAGATACGTTTTTCAAAGTAAACCTAACAAAAAACTGAATAATAAAAACAAACAATGGTCCCTTCCAACAATCCTGGGGGTGACCAAATACACCAAAGGTAAGTAACAAAACTAAATCTCCGGAACAAGACACGCTTCAAGGTGTTGATAATACTCTTCAATCCTGGCTTTCTCTTTCAAAAGTTGTGTTGCGACTACTTTACTTTCTTGAAACCGATTCTCTACGACATGCCTCTGGGCTACTTCCTTCTTAAGTTGAGCATCTTTGTCTTTGAGCTGTTTCTCCAAGTTTTGAATCTTCTTTCTGTAGCTATTCTCAGATGCTTGAAGCTTCTGACACTCTTATTGGGTCTTACTCAACTCTTCTTCCATTTCAGCATGAGATCTCTTCCTAAAACTGGTTGCATCAGAAGTTTCCCCTTGAGCTTCTTTGAGTTTGCGAGCTAAGTCGGCCCTTTCTTAATCTACCCAATAAAGTTTCATCCATGCCTCACGATCTTTTGCACGAAGTTGAATGTTCTCAACATGAACCTGGGTGAACACCTCGGTAGGCACCGTGTTACTCAGAACAGTAGGAGGTTGCTCACATATAGGAGCCGACCTCGCAAATGGAAACCGTAATATTAACCTTGTCCCTAATCCATTCTAGGTAAGAAACTCTAACAATAGGAACCTTCTTGCCCAAAGTAGTTCTATCCTTCTTGTGAATTCCCTTCCAAGAACTTCTCACTCTTTTCAACATCACAGGATCACTTCCTTTAACAAAATACACTAATTCAGAAACCTCTTCAACCTTTGGCGGTCCATCCATTGCATATCCCAATTGACGATAAGCAAGCACAGGATTATAGTTGATACACCCCTTAGTTCCTATGAGGGGAAAATTAGGGAAATATATGCAGCTAGTGATAATACTTCGTACTTCCCCCATGTCATAATTCCACCGGATATCAAATCAAGTAAGGTTGACAAGTCTTGATGACCAACAGAGAGAATATCTGGTATCCACGAAAGAGCCACTTACCGGTAGGTGCAACTTAAACCATTGATACAACATCGAATGACATAAACTTACATTACCTCCTTTTCCATGCCTGAAATGAATGGTGTAAAGAATATCTGCTAAGAGTGTCAGTACCGGGTTCTTATTTCTAAAAACATAAATAGCCGTCAAATCCACAAAATTTCTCTTGCGAGGGAAGAGGATGATCCTGTATATCATGAGAGCAAATAGAGAGCTGAAGCCACTCTAATTCTCGTTCTTTGCCCAGTCTTCAGATTTCTTCACTAAGAAATCCAAATAAAACCCTGTAGTATCCTCACTTGATTTTCAATTGTCTTTCACCTCTTTCCAATTCAAATGAAGAATTTCAGCAATAACTTTGAACTTCATCTTCTCTGGCACTTGGACAAAAGGAACTTCATCGGACAACTTGATATTAAGTAGGTACACGTACTCTTCTAGTGTGGGAACCAGTTGATAATCTTAAAAAGTAAAACATCGTAATTCCTTCTCATAGAACTGGAAGAGGGTGATCAAAGCCATTAGGTCAACTAGAGTGTTAAGGATTAGTAACAACTTGCCATATTTTTTGTTGAAATTATTCAGAACATCACTCTTCAGATAAGAACTCAACATATTCAATTCGTACACATCAATAGTAGGAATCTTATAAGCGAATGTATGTATGTTGGGCTCTTTAACACGAACTGAATCAAACTCATCTGACGGGAGGCCAGCCATTTCTGATGGAAAGAAGACTCTCGAATGTCCCTGGAAGATGACATGCGCATGCTAGTTATTTTTTATACATCTTTTTTTTAGAAATAAATATGCTATGATGCAACATGACAGGATCAAAGTTTCACACTAGATAATGGCTGGACCATTACAGAACAGCACCACTCAAGATCAAAAGAAAATCCCAAAGCTTCAAAACTATCATGGGAACCTGAGTCACCTTCGCAACACAAAGTCACCAACAATACATGTACCTGTAAGAAAAGTTTTACCGCCCCTCTCACGGGTGTAGTCTAGGTCAAGGTAAGGTTAAAAGCCAAACCAGAGTACAAGAGCTTGACTGTCGGTATCATCATACGATAACACCTATCCGAACTACCTCTGAAGTCATGGGTCTCATGGTCAGGTCTACAAAGCATCCGCCTCATAGCTTCCATGGCCACTATATTCCTAGTTCCTATGGGATTCACTCATAGCCTGGGTATGAGGCCTTTTACCTCATGGAACAACCCACCCACCAAGAAATCCATAATCCAAACAGTCCAGCCAAATCCAGTATGCAGAAAGTAAAACGCACATAGGATGCAATGCAAACAGATAAATATGCAAAGCGGTAAAATAAACACCCAAAAAGAAAACAAACAAGAGCTAGGATCGACTCCGAGATGGACCAGCAAGAGGTCAATCTGTCCCCAGTAAAGTCTCCAGCTGAAACGACCTGGCGGAACCGTCATCTTTATATGAAATATCAATGAAGTCTCCACTGAACATCTTTTATCCCGCTAAGAGGGAAAGCTAAACATCGATAAAACCTGAAGAGGGAGAAATCACGGTATTTCGACTGAGAGATCGGGTAAGGGAGTATATTACGCGAGGGGAAGGTATTAGCACCCCGCACGCCCGTAGTACTCTACGGTATCCACTCTTGTTGTCTAATCTAATGGGTGTGGTCAAAACCTATGTCTATGGCTTAAAGCTAAAAAAGGGAATGCATGTGAGAGAAAAAAACAATGTAGGGAAAATAAAAGTTGTGCTCGATTGGGCCCTACCCCAATGCCTACGTATCCCTTTTAAGGAATCAAATCAGCCGTAGTTCGGCTCATATATTCTGGTTGGTTTGTATTTTTTAGTTAAGACAACAAAAACAGTCAAGATGGCAAAACATCAAATAAAATGACAAACAAATGAGATGGTAAAACATCGACTAAATAATAAAAAGTAACATGTCGAAGATGGCGAAACACCCAATGATAAAAAAAAAACACACCTAACAATGACATTGAGAGTCAAAGTAGGATAACCAACATGTGCGATGGCGAAACATCGGCTTAAAACAAATGTGCGATGGCAAAACATCGACTATAAGATAGCGAGGTATCATGGCAAAGATGGCGAAACATCAATAAACCGAATGACAAAACAATCACACCTAACAATGATATTGAGAATCAAAGTAGGATAACAAACATGTGAGATGGCGAAACATCAGCTTCAAACAAATGTGCGATGGCGAAACATCGGCTATAAGATAAAAAGGTATCATAGCAAAGATGGAGAAACATCAATAAACCAGGTTTAAAAACAAATCCAAGAGGCGCACAAACAAATAAGATTGATTTGTATCTTTTACCTTGAAGAAGGGTTTGAGTTTATTAGAGGTGTTTTATAATTTGCCAAGAAAACAATTTTTGTTTTAAGATGTAAAATGCAAAGGAAGGGAAAAAAATAACTAAGGGAAACTAGCCTAGCACTATCGTTAGTGTTATCATACAATGATTGACCCTAAGGTTGAGGATAAATGAAATTCCTACCGTATGCTAGCATACATGGATTCCTACCTTAATCAACATGTCAAAGGAAGCTTAACAAAACTATCCTATAGGGAACAGGCAATGAGAGCGAAGTCGTGATCTCAATTTCTAAATTGAGTGACTCATCGATCAATAGTTAAATAAAAAAAACAATAAACATCCTATAGGGAACATGCACTGATAGCGAAGTCGTGGTCTCAATTTCTAAATTGAGTGACTCATCGATCAATAGTTAAATAAAAAACAATAAACATCCTATAGGGAACATGCACTAAGAGCGAAGTCGTGATCTCAATTTCTAAATTGAGTGACTCATTGATCAATAGTTAAAGAAACAAACACAAACACAACACATGTATCAAACAAAACAGAGGGCCTCCTGACATATATCAGCAACAGAGGTCCCATCATGCAACATAGAACTATGAAAATAGAAGAAAGGAAATAATGCAATACCAAACGGATAACTATCCATAGAAACTGAGCAAGAATAAAAGAAACCCAGAGAACTTCAAGAAAGCTGGCATCAGCAGACAAATCAAGTCAGAAATTACGCCATCAGGATGTAAGTATTAAGATTTTTAGATATGAACAGATCCCATGGGCAATGTACAACATTCATAATCACATACATATATCCTGCATAGACTATCAAATATTCCAAGCACAAGAGTAGTACCAATATAATAAATTGTGTTCCACAAATAAAGTGAAACACAGTAGCCTCAAGTCAAAAATGGAAAACTTTTCTCAGAGTACCTCGCGCATTCAACAGCCAAGTTAGTATTCCCATAAATAGAATGATGACTCACATAAGGGATGGATGATGACACCATAATGAAGTGATAAAACATGATAGCAACTATCAAAACATTAGATATGATAAACAAAAAGAAACAGGCATATGTACAATTTGGTCAAAAGTTAGAGGAATGTTGCTCCTTTCTATCACCATATTGAATTGACAATTCAATATCAATCAAGGATCATGGGAGCTTGAGAAGAATAAAATCAAAGACCATGAAGGTCAGTAGCAACCACAACTCAATCATACTCAATTACTTCATCATAGCTCACAAGCATAATAGAAGAGGAATCCCACACAATGCATCAAAGATTAGATCTCAAGCTAACCATGGAAGAAAGTCAAACAAGGACAAAATTAGAGAGTTTGTAACAATCAAAGATTTGAAGTAAAGCTTCCAAAACATGATTAGGACATGATCAAAAGGTTAAAGTGTTGATTCTAAAACATGTTGCACAAGTGCATTCAAAATGCCTCAAAAATTTAACAAGGATAAAAGTAAAAAGCCAAACTCCATTCATGATTAGAACTAACTTAAGTAATAGGGATCAATTACTCTCAAGTCCTCATGAGACTATCATTGAAGTATCATTTCCCTTCATGTTATCATTGGCCATCTAATGACCTCAAACTCAAATTGAAAGCTCAAGTTTCAAAGTGAAGATCAACAAGAAAGCAAAAAGTCATAAAACATGCATCAAAAGGTTCAATCATTCAAACATTGGGCATTAAGTGAAATTACTTGAGTTTATGTGGATAAACAGAACCAACATGATCATTAGCTGCCCAATTATTGGCCTCATTCAAGTTCATTGGCCATCAAGCAAATTGCAACAAGATATGCAACATTAATTGGGTACCTTCACTTCAAAAATACATCAAAAAAAGAAATGGGCTTCCATAATTCAAAAAAAAAATCTTAGCATCTTTGAGATGTATAAGAGTCAGCAAGCATCTTTTAAGTTCATGGATGGATGAGGAAAGGATCAATCAAATTTCAAATATCAAAAACTAGTTGGAAAAAACCACCAAACTAAACAAGTTTTCAAAATATTTTTGTGGAAAAATACGAAACCTTATCAATTAATTCAAGAAAAATCTTTTTAAAGACCTCAATCCATCTATGAACCTTAAACAAGAACCAAATTCAATTGAAACTCAAGACTAGTTGCTTTTTGGAATCAAAACAAACAAGGGAATTACCAAAACCCTAATTATTTAGAAAATGAACTCAATTATTGATTAATCAAGTTCCAATTCTAAACAAATCAAATCAAAATCATACAAAAATAAATAAATAAAAAACTCCAAAGATCAAAGAACTTAATTTTCAAATTTTTAGGATTAAAGAAAAGTCAAAAATAAAATCAAAAAAATCAAACCTTTAAACAATTAAACAAAAATTCACATCTCAAAATAAAATTCCAATCAAACGTCAGAAAAATATTCAACCAAAATTATATTCAAATATTAGAATTAAAAACCAGCATCCATGATTTTTTGTTGAATTTTTGAATTAAAGGAAATATTAAAATAAAATCAAACAAACAATTAAACAATTAAACTATTATTTAATGACAAAAATGCAAACCCTAGCCAAAAGTCATAAAAAGGTCAAAACAAAATTATATTCAGACACTATGATTAAAAACAAACTTATATGATTTTTTTTTAGGATTTTTGAATTAAAGGAAATATTAAAACAAAAATTATGAAGCAAACATTTCAAATAAACTTCTCAAATTAAATTTCTAATCAAAAATAGAAAAAATGCTAAACCAAAATCAGAATCAATTTCTAAATTATTTTAAGAGTCCAAAACATTTTTTGTGGAATTTTTAGGTCAGAGAACTATTAAAATAAAAATAATCATTGAACAAACAATTAATTAAACTTATGAATTTTTAAACCAATCAAAACATTTTTAAAAATTCCAATAAAATTACACAAGATAGTAGAATTTGTTTTGGACTTGTGATAATTTTTTAAGAATTTTCTAAATTGTTTTGATCAAGAAAAAAAAATCAGAAAATGAATTGAAATCAAAATATAAACTAAAATTCAAAAATTCAAATGGACCGTTCAGATGATGACACCTAATCATCCCTAACCTCCAGCCAAACCAGAAAACGCGCGCGCCCATCAGTGTTGCACCCCAACTTCAGTCCTTCCAAACAAACTCATTTCTCAACCATTTTTCATCAAATCAAGTGCAAATCAAAGCTAACATATCATACTACATTATGCAATTCGAATCAATCTCAAAGATCAAGCATGGATCAAGAAATAAGGTCTTAAAAACTGGAAAAACACATTGTAAATACCAAAACCAAAAACACGATTTCACCAATTCTGCTTGAATCAAAGCTCAAATATACATCAATCCTAATGATTGGCCAGCTAGCAACTCAATGAACATGACCTACATCATCAATTCAAGCTGAATCATGCAAATCAAAGTTCAAGAAAACTCACATTGATGTGAAAACTGGAAACTCGATTCCTTCACTCCAGAAGCAAACCAATGGTGCAAGCTTGATCTCCTTACTTCACTGAATCTGAACCACCGAGAATTTTGAAGAATGATCCAAGGAGAAGAGAGATTCGAAGCAATTTGCAGAGATACTTGAAAATATTCAGATCTGAAGTGTGGTGACTATGAACCTCTAATCTTCAAAATGAGCCCTGGTTCTTATTATATAGCACGAGAGGAAGAGGATAGAAGTGGTATTTGGTCCTCAAAGCCGTTGGAGGGCAAGTTTGGTAGTTTATGCAAAAAGTGAGGTTGCACATAGAGCCTGCGTTTCACTCGTGAAAGCTCTCATTTTCTTTGCGTTTTATAAGCCAAATGAGTTCAGAAACAAATGCTCAAAGTTCCAAGTCATGACTACTTGAAATGAGAGAGTGTTGATGAATTTGCAAAATCGGGCAAGTTTGTGATTTTTTCAATCAAACAAGTGCAATACCATATGAGGCACGAAATGGTGAGTGTAATGGGCCTCAGCATGTTAAAAATTAGTTATGGGCTTGATTGGAAACAAAAGGAATGGCTGAAACTCGAGTTCTCAAGAAATTGCATTTTGCTTGCTTGGTCAAAATTCAATAAAATGCCTCAAAATTCCAAAGCTCATAACTTGCTCATATTTTTGAATTTGGACACAAATGAGTACAATTTGGAAAGGTATTGAAAGGATCTACAATACCTTAGTTTTGAGTGTTTGAAATTGAATCCATTAAGGTCCTCAAAATTTGACATGAAATTCACTAATTTTGGAAAATGACCTATAATTTTAACTTGAGGCATGAAGTTCCAAAGACCATAACTCTTGACTCTTTGCCAATTTGGACATGAGACCAAAAGGAGATAAAAGATCAGCCTCTTATCTTTCCAAGCATATTTCATTTGCAGTTTTTTTGATCAAAGGTGAATAAAATATGAATTTTTGAAGTTAAGTCCTCATTTTCCAAAATTAGAAACTTTTAGGGTTTCTTCATGAACAAGTTTCAACCCAAACCTCAATATTTTTTATCCAATGATTAAAATGGACTTGAAATATGAAAAGTACACCCTTGGGTTGATGGTTGACCAAAAGTTCACTAGGTCAACCTTGACTTTGACTGATTTTGACCAAAATGACCATTTTTCCCCTTTGAGTTAATTGGACCACTTCTCTTCAAAATTGATGGTCAAAACTTCAAACATATGATCTTCCAAATATATAGAGGTCATGTACAAAGTTTCACTTCAAAATTCTCAAGAAACCTTGATAAAATCCCAAACCCTAGTTTTGGTTAACACCTTAGGAGACTGATGAATCATCTCCAAAATTTCAAATCCTCTGGGCATCTTGACCAATTTCTTGCACAAAGACTTTTCAAATACCAATGAGATGTTGCAGCTTCCAAATCAAGACTTGTACATTGATCAATATCCTTGATCAAGCAAAACCCTAATTTTGACTGGTGAATCAAAAGAGTGATTCCTCTTATAATCAATCACAAACTTCAATCCTCTGATGATCTAAAGAGATGGATAAAATATCTTGAGATATGCAATAACTTTTGAGCTTGAAAGATCCAGAGGTTTAGATGATAAGGTTCTACTTGAGCAACTTGTCAATGCAATCAACCTTCAAAGCTTGAGGAAGACTTGATAACCAAAGTATTTTGATCCCATCACAATGTATGAATGAAATGCAATATGATATTCATGATGAAACATAAGCCTAAATCAAGAGGGTAAATTTTGGGGTGCAACAGCTGCCCCTATTCAAATATCTTCAACATGATAAGTGAGAAAAGTGACAACTTTCGAGCGTTCAGAGTTGAAGATGATTGAATACAAAAGAACCCGAAAATTTACACTCTTGAAGAAAGAAAAAGAAGCATAAAACCCCAAGACATGCGTTAGAATGAAGCTGTAACGCAGGTTGAAATAGAACAAAAACAAAGAGTAGACGCAATTAAACTTCCGGACAAAAGTGCCAGGGCAAAACTGAGCTTCAAAAAAAAAGAGGTGAGATAAAACTCAAACTACAGAGTATAGGCGAAATTAAGCTCTGGAAAAGAAAACGTACGCGGGTGAGGAGGCAAAACTCTAAGCTCAGCCCAAAGCAAAGTGTATAGAGTGCGTGATTCTAGGAGCACTTGCTAATCTCAAACTAAGATAGACAGTATGAAGGAACTGAAAGAATCCCAGAAATGAGGAACAAAAGCGAGACGAAACTCGACTCAATAACCAGTTAGACGAAACTAAACTAGATGAGTACCAAGACAAAACTAGATTTCACGCACGGGTAACGAGGCAAAACTCGACCCATAGCACAGTGATGAGAGTGCATGTTTCTCATAGCACCTGCTAATCTCAGATCAATGGATAAACAGTGAAGAAATCTTATAGAAGAATCCAAGGAACAAAAGAGACTGATTTCAAACCAGGGACGCAGTACTAACACTGCACTCGGTAAACGAACACCGTCAAAGGGTCCAAGGTATGAAAGCAAAAACGAGACAAAACTCGACTCAATAACTAGTTAGGCGAAACTAAACTAGATGAGTACCAGGACAAAATTGGGTTTCATGCACAGGCGACAAGGTGAAACTTGACCCAAAGCGAGAGTGATGAGAGCACATGTTTCTCAGAGCACCTGCTGGTCTCAGATCAATGGATAAACAGTGATGAAAACTGATAGAAGAATCCAAGGAACAAAAGAGACTGATTTCAAACCAGGGACGCAGTACGAACATTGCACTCGGTAAACGAACACCATCAAAGGGTCCAAGGTGTGAAAGAAAAAACGAGACGAAACTCGACTTAATAACTAGTTAAGTGAAACTAAACTAGATGAGCACCAGGACGAAACTGGATTTCATGCGCAAGGTGAGGAGACAAAACTCTGAGCTCAACCCAAAGCAAGGAGATTAGGGCGTACACCTAAAAACCTGCTGAAAGCGAATATCAGGACGAAATTGGTATTTGAAAGGTGCATCAATAGACCTTGGAATGAATCGGAGAGGGTAGTGAAGACTAAACCCGAGAAGACCGCGCCAGGGCGAAACTAAACTACAGTTAAAAGTAGACATTCAAACAAACAAATTATTGACGTCAAAAGGATATTGGTATGGGGAGGAAACTGAGATAATAAGGACGAAGACCTCGTTGGGGATTTAATCCGAAGTATTAGCAAATTCACTGGGGACAACATAAACAAAAATGGCTTATGTTCGTACGCATGTTTGAATTATTTCTATACAGCGCAATGTTCCATATAATGGAAATGCTACGCGTTTTGGTAGATGCAATGTAATGATGCATGTTTAAAATTTTCACTGGGGAATGGCCCATTTAGAAGCCAATAACCAAGAAGTCAGAATCTGACCTGACTTGCAAAAATAAATTGCAAAATCCAAAGGAGAGGAGAAAATATGGGGAACCACTAGAGAGGGAACCTCAGAGAGATAAAGTTTCGCGGGGAATAACAACCGAGCAACCAGTAGAAACGGGCCACAAACATTGAGAGGAGTCGCAGAAATAAATTGCAAACTCCTAGAGAAGATCAGATTGACACTGTAGCTTCTGGAGAGGGACTCCATCTGAAGATTAGACATTAAGGGAGAAGATCAGGGCAAAACTGTAATCTCTGGAGAAGACAGCGCGCGGCCGTGTTGAGGATGACACCAAGACAACAGACCTGACGTGTGGGGTGAAAACCTTTGCTTGGGGAACAAAGCTCTGCTGAGGAAACAGGACTTCACCGGGGATACAGAACTTTGTTGAAGATTTATGTTGGAGAGATTTTTCTTTTGGAATGCAACCATTGGATGGATCATGCAGATAGTCACACAGTATCGACCTTGTTAGGGATAAGGAAATATCTTAACATAAGGATGCCCCAATCAACAGATCAGCCGGGAAATGAGAGGTCATGGCGAGGGATCTCTGTTGGCAACTCTATTGGGGATATGCGATATCCTTAAATCCCGAGTCTCAGAATGAAGCCTTTAAAAGAAGATTCCAGTGGCAACAAAACTTCGCTGCGGAAATGAAACCTCAATGGGGATAGGTAAAGTCCTATTCCTACATGGGCTCTGCCCAACAGAAGAAAAACCAAATATTCCCTTCCTGGAAATCATTAAGCTCTTTACAGGTGTTCAACGTGTAAACTCTTTTTTTTATGTCAAACAAATGTTTTGCATGCAGGAAGATGTTTATTTTGGGAATGACATATCTGATGCGACGATTATTTAAGCCTTGAAGTTGAAAACCTTAACAAAGTGTCGTATCTTTATTGTGAATGAATCACTGGCTAGAGTGCAAAAAATTTCAAAACTTTTCTTCCCCCTTTTTTTTTTAAAACGAGTCAAGATGCGGGTGATAAGATACCAACATGAATATGCAACACATATTTGGGAGTTTAGGAAACATTATCCTGTTGTAGTATGCTTTCGAGCTAAACCCTTGTTTCAATTAGGACTTTCAGAGGTTGTAATGTGGCCTGGTTCGAGGGTGTTTTTTTTTTAGAAAAAAGTTTTTTAAGGCTCAAGTTATTTGGTTCCCACCCCCTTCGTGATATTCTCCTGTCCTAAGTTCAATTGACTTATCACAAGCATTCATCTTTCAAAAGGATTTATAATGGTTGAGTGATCACGACAAATTCTCCAACATGATTGTCACTTAACTTTTGCTGCTTTTGTTTTTGATTTTATTGTTCCTCTTCTTTTGATGAAAATTTTATTCGATAGTCTTTTTCGGCCTTTTAGATTCTTCTTTTCCCTAACTTTTGCCTAGACAAAATCTCTTGAATTCTAATTTTGGGAGTCCAGCGGGACGCCCTAACTTTTTCCTAAGCGACTTGTTTTCAAGTTTCGACTTAGCAGGGCTTTTTGTTTCTTTCTCTCTTTTTTGAAGAAAACAAATTTCTCATTCCTTGGTCGGCGAGGGAAAGCCATTATTGTATCGATTCGATCTCGACCTCAGGTCTTTGTGAGGGAATAAACATCGTGGTTTAGAGATTTTTCCTGATCTCATGATGCGAAAGATAAGATGTGGTGATCCTCATATGGGACATTCCTTCTGAAATTTGAATGCTTGGTCAAATTAACTGAACATCTATCCTGCCCCTGGTTAAAAAAATAAGGTTTTTTTAACGGAAAAGAAACTCCTACTTCGAAGGCTCAGAGGGGTTAACGAGGGTCTAACTCCCTTATATATCCGGTGTTTGGGGATTGAAACAATGCATGTACATCATCAACAGGGTTCTACTCAAAAGCATACCACTACAGTCATTGTTTTCTAGCTAAACTCCTTCCTCCCAACTCTTGGCTAAGCAAAATAATTGGCACAGTTGGTATCAAAATGCCTGAAAAATCGATTAAAGAGTGATACTGGATGGATTAAGTAAAAATGAAACAATTTCTTCAAGGCAAAAATATTCCACGCATCAAGACTGACATTCGGCCATAAACAAAATCCTATATGCAGACAATGCTAAAACAATCAATCAAGATAACACATGAAAGTGCGGTAAAGAAACGTAATAAAAGCCATTGAGGGGAAGAAATATCTCCAACTAGGTTCGCCAGTCTCATCGATCTGCCGTAATATTGATATTACCCTGACCCATGACCTTTACCAACAGCACGGAGCTGTGAAACAAATTGGCAAGGCATCCACCAGTAAAGTGAATGAGAACCCTATCAATCATAGAACCAAACACGCCCCTCGCACAGTAGTAGCTGTGTTTGTTATCCGTATTTCAAGCGATCAACTAACCATGTCTTAGATTTCCATTTTCGTGTAAGGTCCACGAAGTTTATATGCACATGCTTATCAAAATATTGGACGTTATTTGCAAACAAAATAGTAAAAAGGGGGAAAAGAAACGTATATGTATACTTGAAAGAAAATATTCTATTGATTTTGAGAAATCAGCCTGTGAAAAAGGAATTTACATTTGGGAGCAAGTAATTACAAAATCAAAGTAAACAAGTGTTTACAAATGGTAATGTGAATGTGAATATCCATCAAGTCCCGATTCTTCTATGACTCTTACGCTTTCATCTTCCTACTTTCAGACAGATCATTCTTGGATTAGCTTCGAGCTTATGTCAGGTGACGGAACGAAGGAAAGAAACAAAGGAGCTCATGTCGAGCGTAGTCATTTGCTTTAAGTCCCTAACTTTTTCCTGAATCTCCCTTTCTGGTTTTCGATTCACCAGGACACCCTCTTTTTGCCTAAACCTCCCTTTCGGGTTTTCAGTTTAGCGGGTTTTTTTTATTATTTTTTATGCAAAGTATGTTTCAACTACGTCAGCATTCACAGGGAGAGGTAAGTACTCTCCATCCATAGTCATGAGCATCATCGCTCCTCCAGAGAAAAATTTTCTGACCACGAAAGGACCTTCATAAGTCGGAGGCCACTTGCCCTTGGGATCTCCCTGGGGGAGAATTATCCTTTTTAGCACAAGGTCACCTGGCTTGTAGCACTGAGGCCGTACCCTCTTATCAAAAGCTTTCCTCATCCTTTGCTGATATTCCTGACCATGACAAACAGCCGTCAACCTCTTCTCGTCAATAAGTTCCAACTGATCCAGCCGATTCTGTATCCATTCACTTTCATCCAGCTCAACATCCCTCATGATCCTAAGAGAAGGAATCTTGACTTCTATCGGCAATATTGCTTCCATGCCGTAAACCAATGAAAATGGGGTTGCCCCAGTCAAAGTACGCACAGTGGTGTGATAACCATGCAAAGCGAAAGACAGCATCTCATGCCAATCTTTATAGGTTACCACCATCTTCTGTATGATCTTCTTAATATTATTATTGGCCGCTTCGACAGCACCGTTCATCTTTGGTCGGTATGGGGAAGAGTTATGATGCTTGATTTTGAAGGACTCACAAAGCTCCTTCATCATTTTGTTGTTCAAATTAGACCCATTATCGATAATGATCTTTTCAGGAACTCCATAGCGACAGATAATATTGTGCTTAATGAACCGAGTTACCACATGCTTGGTGACATTGGCATAGGATACAGCTTCGACCCATTTTGTAAAATAATCTATGGCAACCAAAATGAAACGGTGCCCGTTGGATGCAGTCGGTTCAATTTTGCCAGTCATATCAATTCCCCACATCACAAACGGCCAAGGGGAAGTCAATACATTCAAAGGTACTGGCGGCACATGCACCTTATCAGCATAGATTTGACATTTGTGGCAAACCCGTGCATGATTGTAACAGTCAGTCTCCATGGTGGACCAATAATAACCTGCTCGCAAAATATTTTTAGCCATGGTATGCCCACTGGAATGGGTCCCGAAATCACCTTCATGTATCTCTTCAATGATTCTAGTTGCTTCTTTCTTGTCAACACATCTGAGCAGTAAACCGTCATGATGCCTTCTATACAACACACCACCACTGAGAAAGAACTTGGCTGAAAATCTTCTCAAGAACTTCTTATCTGTGACGGATTCCTCTTCAGGGTATTCTTGTGTTTCAAGTTATCGTTTAACATCATAAAACCAAGGATTACCATTTGATTCCAAACTAGCCTCAAAACAGAAAGCTGGCTCACTCAAACTTCTGATGGTAATGGAAGGTGCCTCATTAGCCCACTTAACCTTGAACATGGAGGACAAAGTTTCCAGTGCATCAGCTAGATTATTTTTTTCTCTTGGAATGTGCTCAAACGTGATCTCTTCGAAGTACGGAATCAGCTTCATAACATGCTCACGATAGGGAATTAGGTTCTGATGGCGAGTCTCCCAATCTCCATTAATCTGGCTGATAACAAGATTGGAATCCTTGTAAACTTTCTAAAATTTGATACGCAGGTCGATTGCCGCTTCAATGCCATAAATGCAAGCCTCATATTCGGCCATGTTGTTAGTGAAATAGAAACAAATATGAGTCGTGAAAGGAATGTGGTATCCCTCAGGGGAAGTGATAATAGCTCTGAAACCGTTGCCCATGGCATTGGAGGCACCATCAAAAACAAGCGTCCAATGTGATCCCGGCTCGGGTCCTTCGTCTGGGTCTGGCATGTTACAATCCCGAATATACACAATTTCCTCATTTGGAAAATCAAACTTCATCGCTTCATAATCGTTCATGGGCTGATGAGCAAGATGGTCGGCCAGTACACTACCCTTAATTGCTTTTTGAGTAGTGTATTGGATATCATATTCAGTGAGTATCATTTGCCAACGGGCTACCCTGCCTGTAAGAGCTGGCTTCTCGAAAATATACTTGATTGGATCCATTATGGATATCAAGTAGGTGGTGTAAGTTAAAATGTATTGCCTCAAACGTTTGGCGGCCCAGGAAAGCGCATAACATGTCTTTTCCAGCAATGAGTACCTCGACTCGCATTCTGTAAACTTCTTACTCAAGTAGTAAATAGCCTGCTCTTTCTTCCCTGTCTCGTCATGCTGACCGAGGACACAACCCATTGAGCTCTCCAACATAGTTAGATACATGATTAGTTGCCTTCCTTCCACTGGAGGCATGAGTATCGGAGGTTCCTGCAAATACTCCTTTATTTTGTCAAAGGCCTTATGACAATTCTCATTCCATTTTACTGTCTGACTTTTCTTCAACAATTTGAACAAAGGTTCACAGCTGGCCGTGAGATGAGAAATAAATCTAGAAATGTAGTTTAACCTTCCCAAGAAACCACGTACTTCCTTCTCTGTCCTTGGTTCAGGCATTTCCTGTATCGCTTTTACCTTGGTCGGGTCCACCTCGATACCTTTTTCACTTACAATAAAACCCAACAACTTGACGGATCTCACCCCGAAGGTGCACTTATTCGGATTCAGCCTTAGCAAGAACTGCCTCAGTCTCTCGAACAATTTTTCCAAATGAACAAGATGTTCCTCTTCCGTTTCAGACTTAGCAATCATATCGTCCACATAAACCTCAATATCTTTGTGAATCAAATCATGAAAGAGAGTGACCATGGCGCGTTGATATGTTGCCCCGACATTTTTCAAACCAAACGGCATCACTTTATAGCAGAAAGTTCCCCAAGGCGTGATAAATGTTGTCTTCTCCATATCCTCCGGAGCCATCTTAATTTGATTGTAACCCGAAAAACCATCCATGAATGAAAACACTTTGGAATGAGCGGTATTATCGACCAACACATCAATATGCGGAAGAGGGAAGTCATCTTTAGGGTTGGCCCTGTTCAAATCCCTATAATCCATGCATATCCTGACCTTACCATCCTTCTTAGGCACAGGCACAATATTTGCAATCCATGGCGGATAATTGATGACCTTTAAGAAATTCGCGTCCAACTGCTTCTTGACCTCCTCTTTGATCTTCTTGGACATCTCAGAATGAGTTCTTCGGAGCTTTTGCTTGACAGGGGAATAACCATCTTTTAGCGGTAGTCGATGCATCACTATGTCTGTATCCAATCCAGGCATATCCTCATAAGACCAAGCGAAGATATCAGAATACTCATGGAGTAGCTCAATCAATCTGACCTTTATACTTTCTTCGAGATCTTCCCCTATCTTGACTTCTCTTCTCACCTCTTCTGTGCCAATATTCACCACCTCAATTGAATCCTAATTCGGCTGGATAACCTTCTCCTCTTGTTTTAACAATCTTGCTAATTCCTCAGGAAGATCACAATCCTCATATGCTTTTTCTTCGGCTTGATAAATAGGAGTATCAAAGTCATAATGAGCCATATCATAGTCGTTATCAATATAATCGATGGTGGATGTGCATCTGCATGAACGACATTTTAGCGTTTTTTAGTGAATGTGTGTGAAAAGAGAAACATTGCCATTCAAATAAAAAAGAAATGGAGAAAAATTTTGAATGCAAAAACATCCTTTATTTCATGATAAACTTTTGAAAATAAACATGGTGGCCCTACACAAATGATCCACCACGCCTAGGGCAGAGCGTAGGAATTATGATATGATAATAAAAGAAAACAAGAAAATTACTCCTCATCGCTTGAAATTTGGATAACATCTACAGAAGTCCAATTGTTGAGTGTCTAGCCTGGAATACTCGGACGAATCCAATCTTCGATATTGTAGCCATCAACCCTATCATCGCCAACTACGTTGACGTGTCCTTCCTGAGTAGCACAAGGACGGGAAAATTTCACAGGAGTAGATAAACTTGATGCTCTGGGAGTTGTACTCTGCTAACCTGGGCTAAAACCAAGACCAAATTTATTAAATTTTGGGGTAACGTCTAGCACCTGACCCCAACCTTTATGGTTACCATTTTCCACCACAGCTCTCGCATCCTTGAGAGAAGACATAACAGTTTCAGGCTTCCTTTTCTGCTCTGGAGGAGGAAAATTGATAGCATGAATTGTCTCAAACGCCTGAAACAGAGTCTCATGTATCTCGCCTTCAACTTCAACATAGCGGAATGATGTCAAATGACTCACAATGTACTCTTCCTCGCCACACACAGTTATCACCTTTCCCTCTGCAGGATACTTGAGTTTCTGATGAAGAGTAGAAGTGACTTCCCCTGCTTTATGAATCCACGGCCGCCCCAACAAACAACAATACGCTGGCTGTATATCCATCATAAAAAATGTAGCCGTGAAGGTGCGGGGACCAACCTTAATTGGTAACTCCACCTCCTCAAACACTGACCTTCGAGACCCATCAAACACCTTCACCATCAAATCACTAGGGCGCAGCTCCAGTCCAGAGTAATCAATTTTCATCAATGCTGACTTAGGAAATACATTCAAAAATGACCCTGTGTCCACCAAAACCCGGGATAAAGAAGTGCCCCTGAACTCCATTGAAATATGTAACGCTTTGTTATGGTCTCGCCCCTCCGGAGGAAGATCCAAATTAGTGAAGCCCAGACCGTTCCTGGTAGATATGTTAGCATAAACATTCTCAAACTGATTGACTGTTATCTCGTGTGGCACAAACGCATTCTTTAACAACTTCATCAAAGCATTTCTGTGAGGTTCTGAATAAATCAACAGAGACAAGATAGACATCTTAGAAGGAGTATGGCTCAGATGATCAATTATGCTATAATCACTCTTTCTGATAATTCGCATTAACTCCTCAACCTCATTAGGAACTGAAGAAGCTTCTGGTATCGGGATTGGTTGAGTCACATTGGCTGGCGTAACCCTTGGATTACCAATCATCGCCTGTTGTTTTCCTTTTTCTCTTGCAGAAGCATTTGTCACATATTGCACATTGGAAGGACCAAGTACTCTCTCGCTTCTAGTCATTCGACCCATACCAGAAAGATTATGAACTTCCCCTTCATTATCTTCAGTATGTTCTTCCTCAGACAAACGAGTACTTACCTCCTGCTTCACCCCATGATAATAAACATCAGCACCATAATGCCATGGGATGGCCTTCTCACTGGTATACGGCATGGGACCAGGTATCGTAATCATCAAAGGAGGTGCCCTAGATGGGATAGGAAAGCGCACAGGGGTGTAAGGAATAGATACCACAACAACATCTTCTCTGGTAACCTTACGGTAGCTCGGTTTTCTATCGAACTGCAGGGTACCCTCCTTTATCATCAACTGGATACCAGCTTTTAAATCATCACAGCCCTTCGGTTGCTCTCTACACTTGGCACACTCTGAAGTACAACCCAGAAAAATAGAATTGTCAAGCAAATACCTCTTGACATACCACAACGGAGTAGTTACTTGTTCCACATTCATGATTAAATTCAACACCTCACCATTATCATCAATCATATTAATAGCACCCCCTCCATGCCTAGGCATTGGGTTCTGAGTAACATTTGGACCAGTCACTGGAGTAAACTCAATTGCCTTAGCATCCAACAAGTCTTGTATTTTGCACTTCAACGCAAAGCAATTGTCAGTAGAATGACCAACTCCGCTTGAATGGAATTCATATCTTACGTTAACATCATAGTTAGGAGGAAGTCTTGTGGGGGGTGGCATATTTCTCAAACCGATCAACTTCAAATCGAGCGAATGGTGGAATGCTTCAGTAAGAGATACTGGCAAGGGATCGAATTTTCTCACCTATCTCTGATGTTGATTATTATACTGACGGGGAGCATCTTGTTGTCTTTGTTGTTGAGGCACTATATTCGGTCTCTGTTTCAGAGGAGCATTAACAAGAATAGAAACAGCATTGATTTGTTGGTGCTGACGATCCTCTCCTCTTCCTCTATGAGAGTAAACCGCACTTGCGTCGCCTTCCCTTTTCTTAGGGTAAGTGTTGAATGGTTTGTTACTGCCCCCTGATGATCCACTAGAACCTCCAATTTGAATTTTCCCCAATTTCAAACCTACCTCAATTCTTTCACCAGCCATAACCAAGTCTGCAAATCCTGCCGAAGTACTTCCTATCATGTGCTCATAGAATGGTCCTTGCAGGGTACTCATAAACATATCAATGAGT
Source organism: Vicia faba (assembly GCA_948472305.1). NCBI lineage: Eukaryota > Viridiplantae > Streptophyta > Magnoliopsida > Fabales > Fabaceae > Vicia > Vicia faba. The sequence continues at coordinate 1,310,183,659 of OX451741.1, read as the reverse complement.
TCTCTCTCCATGAGTGGAGGTTGAACCCTCGCAGCCAACTCACGCCACCTCTGAGCGTATTGCTTGAAAGATTCTTTTGGTCCTTGTGACAAATTCTGTAACTGAGTGCAATTAGGCGCGATATCCACATTGTACTGATAATGTTTGACAAAAGCCCGAGCAAGATCATTCCAGCAACGAATATGGGTTTTCTCAAACTTCATGTACCACTCCAGGGATGCCCTATATAGGCTATCCTGGAAAAAGTGAATCAAAAGCCCCTGATCCTCAGTATGTACCGACATCTTTCGGAAATAAGCAGTTGCATGAGTAACAGGACATGACGTTCCATTGTACTTTTCAAATACAGGAGGCTTGAACTTTGGAGGAACTTTCACCTCAGACACCAACCCGAGATCATTAGCATCCATACCACGGGCACCCTGCCCTTCCACAGCCTTCAAACGTTCTTCCAACAACCGATACTTTCTATCCTCAACTTGAACTTCCGGCTCTGAGCGCCGAACAGAAAAATGATCTCCATCCTGATCAAAGTTATAATCTTACTCCTGATAGTTCCTTACACCGCCCTGATTATCTCTTCTATTCCCCACAAGACGAGGTCCCGGAGACGGGGGGAAATGCCCTACGTTGTGCACAAAAGGGTTTCCGGGCATCCCGTGAAAATTTCTAACAGGCTGATCTTGCACATCCCCCAATCCTACAGAAATGTCCTGATAGATCCCTTGATTTCCACCATCCCCTGGATAGCGGCGCTGGTTGTTGACAATGGCAGCCAGATCCTCCTGTCGGCGATTCACATTGGTTATAACCTCCATGAATTGAGTCATTTGAGTAGCCATCTGGGCCCTTATTTCAGCGAGTTCAGCTTGAACTTGTTCCATCTGTCTTGGCAAATTGTTTCTGGTGGAATACCGATGAGTAGTCATCTTGAATTTTGAATAAGAAAAGCAGAAGAATAAGAATATCGTCTTGAGATAACCTGTAATGTTATGAAATGCATGATGTGCATGATATGTTTGTCATTTCCCGGTATTCAAGAGTCCTTTTATTCATCAATCACGGTGCGCAACCAAAAAAAAATCAAGCATACAATCAAAGGAAAAAAAGACAATAAGACAAACACTCCAATTATTTACAAACAAAAGAAACGATGTTCGAGTGACTTCGGAAATTTAAGAGTGTAACGATAAACAACAAGATACGTTTTTCAAAGTAAACCTAACAAAAAACTGAATAATAAAAACAAACAATGGTCCCTTCCAACAATCCTGGGGGTGACCAAATACACCAAAGGTAAGTAACAAAACTAAATATCCGGAACAAGACACGCTTCAAGGTGTTGACAATACTCTTCAATCCTGGCTTTCTCTTTCAAAAGTTGTGATGCGACTACTTTACTTTCTTGAAACCGATTCTCTACGACATGCCTCTGGGCTACTTCCTTCTTAAGCTGAGCATCTTTGTCTTTGAGTTGTTTCTCCAAGTTTTGAATCTTCTTTCTGTAGCTATTCTCAGATGCTTGAAGCTTCTGACACTCTTATTGGGTCTTACTCAACTCTTCTTCCATTTCAGCATGAGATCTCTTCCTAAAACTGGTTGCATCAGAAGTTTCCCCTTGAGCTTCTTTGAGTTTGCGAGCTAAGTCGTCCCTTTCTTAATCTACCCAATAAAGTTTCATCCCTGCCTCACGGTCTTTTGCACGAAGTTGAATGTTCTCAACATGAACCTGGGTGAACACCTCGGTAGGCACCGTGTTACTCATAACAGTAGGAGGTTGCTCACATATAGGAGTCGACCTCGCAAATGGAAACCGTGATATTAACCTTGTCCATAATCCATTCCAGGTAAGAAACTCTAGCAATAGGAACCTTCTTGCCCAAAGTAGTTCTATCCTTCTTGTGAATTCCCTTCCAAGAACTTCTCACTCTTTTCAACATCACATGATCACTTCCTTTAACAAAATACACTAATTCAGAAACCTCTTCAACCTTTGGCGGTCCATCCATTGCATATCCCAATTGACGATAAGCAAGCACAGGATTATAGTTGATACACCCCTTAGTTCCTATGAGGGGAAAATTAGGGAAATATCTGCAGCTAGTGATAATACTTCGTACTTCCCCCATGTCATAATTCCACCGGATATCAAATCAAGTAAGGTTGACAAGTCTTGATGACCAACGGAGAGAATATCTGGTATCCATGAAAGGGCCACTTACCGGTAGGTGCAACTTAAACCATTGATGCAACATCGAATGACATAAACTTACATTACCTCCTTTTCCATGCCTGAAATGAATGGTGTAAAGAATATCTGCTAAGAGTGTCAGTACCGGGTTCTTATTTCTAAAAACATAAATAGCCGTCAAATCCACAAAATTTCTCTTGCGAGGGAAGAGGATGATCCTGTATATCATGAGAGCGAATAGAGAGCTGAAGCCACTCTAATTCTCGTTCTTTGCCCAGTCTTCAGATTTCTTCACTAAGAAATCCAAATAAAACCCTATAGTATCCTCACTTAATTTCTAATTGCCTTTCACCTCTTTCCAATTCAAATGAAGAATTTCAGCAATAACTTCGAACTTCAGCTTCTCCGACACTTGGACAAAAGGAACTTCATCGGAAAACTTGATATTAAGTAGGTACGCGTACTCTTCTAGTGTGGGAACCAGTTGATAATCTTGAAAAGTAAAACATCGTAATTCCTTGTCATAGAACTGGAAGAGGGTGATCAAAGCCATTAGGTCAACTGGAGTGTTAAGGATTAGTAACAAATTGCCATAATTTTTGTTGAAATTATTCATAACATCACTCTTCAGATAAGAACTCAACCTCTTCAATTCGGACACATCAATAGTAGGAATCTGATAAGCAAATGTATGCTTGTTGGGCTCTTTAACACGAATTGAATCAAACTCAACTGATGGGAGGCCAGCCATTTCTGATGGAAAGAAGACTCTCGAATGTCCCTGGAAGATGACATGCGCATGCTAGTTATTTTTTATACATCATTTTTTTTAGAAATAAATATGCTATGATGCAACATGACAGGATCAAAGTTTCACACTGGATAATGGCTGGACCATTACAGAACAGCACCACTCAAGATCAAAAGAAAATCCCAAAGCTTCAAAACTATCATGGGAACCTGAGTCACCTTCGCAACACAAAGTCACCAACAATACCTGTACCTGTAAGAAAAGTTTTCCCACCCCTCTCACGGGTGTATTCTAGGTCAAGGTAAGGTTAAAAGCCAAATCAGAGTACAAGAGCTCGACTGTCGGTATCATCATACGATAACACCTATCCAAATTACCTCTGAAGTCATGGGTCTCATGGTCAGGTCTACAAAGCATTTGCCTCATAGCTGCCATGGCCACTCTATTCCTAGTTCCTATGGGATTCACTCATAGCCTGGGTATGAGACCTTTTACCTCATGGAACAACCCACCCACCAAGAAATCCAGAATCCAAACAGTCCAGCCAAATCTAGTATGCAGAAAGTAAAGCGCACATAGGATGCAATGCAAACAGATAAATATGCAAAGCGGTAAAATAAACACCCAAAAACAAAAAAACAAAAAAAAGCAAGAGCTAGGATCGACCCCGGGATGGACCAGCAAGAGGTCAATATGTCCCCAATGAAGTCGCCAGCTGAAACGACCTGGCGGAACTGTCATCTTTATATGAAATATCAATGAAGTCGCCACCGAACGTCTTTTATCCCGCCAAGAGGGAAAGGTAAACATCGAGAAAACCTGAAGAGGGAGAAATCATGGTCTTTCGACCGAGAGATCGGGTAAGGGAGTCTGTTACGTGAGGGGAAGGTATTAGCACCCCACACACCCGTAGTACTCTATGGTATCCACTCGTGTTGTCTAATCTAATGGGTGTGGTCAAAACCTATGTCTATGGCTTAAAGCTAAAAAAGGGAATGCATGCGAGAAAAAAAAAACAGTGTAGGGAAAATAAAAGTTGTGCTTGATTGGGCCCTACCCCAATGCCTACGTATCCCTTTTAAGGAATCAGAGCAGCCGTAGTTCGGCTCATATATTCTGGTTGGTTTGTGTTTTTTAGTTAAGACAACAAAAACAGTCAAGATGGCAAAACATCAAATAAAACGACAAATAAATGAGAAGGTAAAACATCGACTAAATAATAACAAAGTAACATGTCAAAGATGGCGAAACACCCAATGATAAAAAAACACACCTAACAATGACATTGAGAGTCAAAGTAGGATAACCAACATGTGCGATGGCGAAACATCGGCTTCAAACAAATGTGCGATGGAAAAACATCGACTATAAGATAGCGAGGTATCATGGCAAAGATGGTGAAACATCAATAAACCGGATGTCAAAACAATCGAACCTAACAATGATATTGAGAATCAAAGAAGGATAACAAACATGTGTGATGGCGAAACATCAGCTTCAAACAAATGTGCGATGGCGAAACATCGACTATAAGATAAAAAGGTATCATGGAAAAGATGGTGAAACATCAATAAACCAGGTTTAAAAACAAAGCCAAGAGGCGCACAAACAAATAATATTGATTTGTATCTTTTACCTTGAAGAAGGGTTTGAGTTTATTAGAGGTGTTTTATGATTTGCCAAGAAAACAATTTTTGTTTTAAGATGCAAAATGCAAAGGAATGGGAAAAATCAACTAAGGGAAACTAGCCTAGCATTATCCCTAGTGTTATCATACAATGATTGACCCTAAGGTTGAGGATAAAGGAAATTCCTACCCTATGCTAGCATACATGGATTCCTACCTTAATCAACATGCCAAAGGAAGCTTAACAAAACTATCTTATAAGGAACAGGAAATGAGAGCGAAGTCGTGATCTCAAATTCTAAATTGAGTGACTCATCGATCAATAGTTAAATAAAAAAAACAATAAATATCCTATAGGGAACATGCACTCAGAGCGAAGTCGTGATCTCAATTTCTAAATTGAGTGACTCATCAATCAATAGTTAAATAAAAAAACAATAAACATCCTATAGGGAACATGCACTGAGAGCGAAGTCGTGATCTCAATTTCTAAATTGAGTGACTCATCGATCAATAGTTAAAGAAACAAACATAAACACAACACATGTATCAAACAAAACAGAGGGCCTCCTGATATATATCAGCAACAGAGGTCCCATCATGCAACATAGAACTATGAAAATAGAAGAAAGGAAATATTGCAATACCAAACGGATAACTATTCTTAGCAACTGAGCAAGAATAAAAGAAACCCAGAGAACTTCAAGCAAGCTGGCATCAGCAGACAGATCAAGTCAGAAATTACGCCATCAGGGTGTAAGTATTAAGATTTTCATATATGAACAGATCCCATGGGCAATGTACAGCATTCATAATCACATACATATATCCTGCATAGACTATCAAATATGCCAAGCACAAGAGTAGTACCAATATAATAAATTGTGTTCCACAAATGAAGTGAAACACAGTAGACTCAAGTCAAAAATGGAAAACTTTTCTCAGAGTACCTCGCGCATTCAACAACCAAGTTAGTATTCCCATAAATAGAATGATGAATCACATAAGGGATGGATGATGACACCATAATGAAGTGAGAAAACATTATAGCAACTCTCAAAACATTAGATATGATAAACAAAAAGAAACAGGCATATGTACAATTTGGTCAACAGTTAGAGGAATGTTGCTCCTTTCTATCACCATATTGAAATTGACAATTGAATATCAATCAAGGATCATGGGAGCTTGAGAATAATACAATCAAAGACCATGAAGGTTAGTAGCAACCACAACTCAATCATACTCAATTACTTCATCACAGCTCACAAGCATAATAGAAGAGGAATCCCACACAATGCATCAAAGATTAGATCTCAAGCTAACCATGGAAGAAAGTCAAACAAGGACAAAATTAGAGAGTTTGTAACAATCAAATATTTGAAGTAAAGCTTCCAAAACATGATTAGGACATAATCAAAAGGTTAAATTGTTGATTCTAAAACATGTTGCACAAGTGCATTCAAAATGCCTCAAAAATTTAACAAGGATAAAAGTAAAAAGCCAAACTCCATTCATGATTAGAACTAACTTAAGTAATAGGGATCAATTACTCTCAAGTCCTCATGAGACTATCATTGAAGTATCATTTCCCTTCATTTTATCATTGGCCATCTAATAACCTCAAACTCAAATTGAAAGCTCAAGTTTCAAAGTGAAGATCAACAAGAAAGCAAAAAGTCATAAAACATGCATCAAAAGGTTCAATCATTCAAACAAGGGGCATTAAGTGAAATGACTTGAGTTTATATGGATAAACAGAACCAACATGATCATTAGGTGCCCAATTATTGGCCTCATTCAAGTTCATTAGCCATCAAGCAAATTGCAACAAGATATGCAACATTAATTGGGTACCTTCACTTTAAAAATACATCAAAAAAAAGAAAAGGGCTTGCATAATTCAAACAAAACTTTTCTTTGCATCTTTGAGATGTATAAGAGTCAGCAAGCATGTTTTAAGTTCATGGATGGATTAGGAAAGGATCAATCAAACTTCAAATATCAAAAACTAGTTGGAAAAAACCACCAAACTAGACTAGTTGGAAAAATATTTTTAAAGACCTCAATCCATCTATGAACCTTAAACAAGAACCAAATTCAATTGAAACTCAAGACTAGTTGCTTTTTGGAATCAAAACATACAAGGGAATTAGCAAAACCCTAACTATTTAGAAAATGAACTCAATTATTGATTAATTAAGTTCCAATTCTAAACAAATCAAATTAAAATCATATAAAAATAAAGAAAACTCCAAAGATCAGAGAACTTAATTTTCAAATTTTTAGGATTAAAGAAAAGTCAAAAATAAAATCAAAAAAATCAAACCTTTAAACAATTAAACAAAAATCCACATCTCAAAATAAAATTCCAATCAAAAGTCAGAAAAATATCCAACCAAAATTATATTCAAATATTAGAATTAAAAACCAACATCCATGATTTTTTATGGAATTTTTGGATTAGAGGAAATATTAAAATAAAATCAAATAAACAATTAAACAATTAAACTATTATTTAATGACAAAAATGCAAACCCTAGCCAAAACTAATAAAAAGGTCAAAACAAAATTATATTCAGACACTATGATTAAAAACAAACTTATATGATTTTTTTTTTTTAGGATTTTTGAATTAACGGAAATATTAAAACAAAAATTATGAAGCAAACATTTCAAATAAACTTCTCAAATTAAATTTCTAATCAAAAATAGAAAAATGCTAAACCAAAATCAGAATCAGTTTCTAAATTATTTTAAGAGTCCAAAACATTTTTTGTGGAATTTTTAGGTCAAAAGAACTATTAAAATAAAAATAATCATTGAACAAACAATTAATTAAACTTATGAATTTTTAAACCAATCAAAACATTTTTAAAAATTCCAATAAAATTACACAAGATAGTAGAATTTGTTTTGGACTTGTGATAATTTATTTCAGAATTTTCTAAATTGTTTTGATCAAGAAACAAAAATCAGAAAATCAATTGAAATCAAAATATACACTAGAATTCAAAAATTCAAATGGACCGTTCAGATGATGACACCTCATCATCCCTAACCTCCAGCCAAACCAGAAAACGCGCGCGCCCATTAGTGTTGCACCCCAACTTCAGTCCTTCCAAACAAACTCGTTTCTCAACCATTTTTCATCAAATCAAGTGCAAATCAAAGCTAACATATCATACTACATTATGCAATTCGAAACAATCTCAAAGATCAAGCATGGATCAAGAAATAAGGTCTCAAAAACTTGAAAAACACATTGTAAATACCAAAACCAAAAACACGATTTCACCAATTCTTCTTGAATAAAAGCTCAAATATACATCAATCCTAATGATTGGCCAGCTAGGAACTCAATGAACATGATCTACATCATCAATTCAAGTTGAATCATGCAAATCAAAGTTTAAGAAAACTCACATTGATGTGAAAACTGGAAACTCGATTCCTACACTCCAGAAGCAAACCAATGGTGCAAGCTTGATCTCCTTACTTCCCTGAATCTGAACCACCGAGAATTTTGAAGAATGACCCAAGGAGAAGAGAGATTCGAAGCAATTTACAGAGATACTTGAAAATTTTCAGATCTGAAGTGTGGTGACTATGAACCTCTAACCTTCAAACTGAGCCTTGGTTCTTATTATATAGCACGAGAGGAAGAGGATAGAAGTGGTATTTGGTCCTCAAAGCTGTTGGAGGGCAAGTTTGGTAGTTTATGCAAAACGTGAGATTGCACATGGAGCCTACATTTCACTCGTGCAAGCTCTCATTTTCTTTGCGTTTTATGAGCCAAATGAGGTCATAAACAAATGCTCAAAGTTCCAAGTCATGACTACTTGAAATGAGAGAGTGTTGATGAATTTGCAAAATCGGACAAGTTTGTGATTTTTACAATCAAACAAGTGCAATACCATATGAGGCATGAAATGGTGAGTGTAATGGGCCTCAGCATGTTACAAATTGGTTATGGGCTTGATTAGAAACAAAAGGAATGGATGAAACTCGAGTTCTCAAGAAATTGCATTTTGCTTGCTTGGTCAAAATTCAATAAAATGCCTCAAAATTCCAAAGCTCATACCTTGATCATATTTTTGAATTTGGACACAAATGAGTACAATTTGGAAAGGTGTTGAAAATATCTACAATCCCTTAGTTTTGAGTTTTTGCAATTGAATCCATTAAGGTCCTCAAAATTTGACATGAAATTCACTAATTTTGGAAAATGACCTATAATTTTAACTTGAGGCATGAACTTCCAAAGACCATAACTCTTGACTCTTTGCCAATTTGGACATGAGACCAAAAGGAGATGAAATATCATCCTCTTATATTTCCAAGCATATTTTATTTGCATTTTTTTTATTAAAGGTGAATAAAATATGGATTTTTGAAGTTAAGTCCTCGTTTTCCAAAATTAGAAACTTTTAGGGTTTCTTCATGAACAAGTTTCAACCCAAACCTCAATCTTTTTGATCCAATGATCAAAATGGACTTGAAATATGAAAATTACACCCTTGAATTGATGGTTGACCAAAAGTTCACTTGGTCAACCTTGACTTTGATTGATTTTGACCAAAATGACCATTTTGTCTCTTTGAGTTAATTGGTCCACTTCTCTTCAAAATTGATGGTTAAAACTTCAAACATATGATCTTACAAATATATAGAGTCCATGTACAAAGTTTCACTTCAAAATTCTCAAGAAATCTTGATAAAATCCCAAACCCTAGTTTTGGTTAACACCTTAGGAGACTGATGAATCAATTCCAAAATTTCAAATCCTCTGGGCATCTTGACCAATTTCTTGCACAGACTTTTCAAATACCAATGAGATGTTGTAGCTTCCAAATCAAGACTTGTACATTGATCAATAGCCTTGATCAAGCAAAACCCTAATTTTGACTGGTGAATCAAAATGTTGATTCCTCTTATAATCAATCACAAACTTCAATCCTTTGATGATCCAAAGAGATGGATAAAATATCTCGAGATATGCAATAACTTTTGAGCTTGAAAGATCCAGAGGTTTAGATGATAAGGTTCTACTTGAGAAACTTGTCAATGCAATCAACTGTCAAAGCTTGAGGAAGACTTGATAACCAAAGTATTTTGATCCCATCACAATGTATGAATGCAATGCAATATGATATTCATGATGAAACATAAGCCTAAATCAAGAGGGTAAATTTTGGGGTGCAACACAACCCTTTGGGTTTTCACCCGCCAAGTGCTCGGTTTGATTTAAAATCCCCCATGAGTTTGACCTCTTTTTGTAAAGTTGACTTCTTGATCCCCCAGGGAGGCTATCCAAGGGCATCTATTGTTGGAATAAGTTTGCATGATATGAAGACTCAATCCGAGATTTCCAAGAGAAGGCTTCACTTATTTGATAAACATCTTTTCTCCCTTTGCATGCTGAGTTGGACTCATTTGCGAAGCATCTCCCTCTCGACAGTACTTGCATTTAGTTTGATTTCCTGATAATTCGGCAAGGGTAATGTTTTATTTAAGAAGTGTTGAATTGGTTATCAAATTTTTTGGTTTTCACTCGCCAAGTGTTGGGTTTGATTTAAAATCCCCATAAGATTGATTTCTTACTATAATGTTTGACTTCTTAACTCTCTAAGTTGTTGTCCCTGTGAGGTTTCATACTTTTTCCCCAGAGAAGTTGGTGCAATACTTACTCTCAATATTGAAGAACGTATCTCTGGTTTCCCCAATGAAGAACGTATCTTGGTTTCCTCTCTTCGATGTGGTGTTGACCTCCCAAACAGAGTCGGCACGAGGTCCCCCGTTGATATCTTAATGATGAGGCATTATCTCCTCTAGTGAAGTCTGTATGATATTTCTCCATTGAAGTCAACAGGGTAACACTCTATACAGCTCTTTGTCTTGTGGCTTTATCCAATGGCTTTATCTCTCGTGGAAGATTTTTGCTTTAGCCTTCCTATACAGCTCTTTGTCTGGATGATTTGGATTTCCCTCTTGAGTTTATTTCTCAAAGGATGTATTTTGCTTGACTGTTTCACTCCAATTTATTTCTGGTTTGAATCTTTGATCCCCAGCAATATTATTACTTTGGATTTTTACAAGCTTCGAGCCTTGGTTTGAGAATATGCATTTATTTTGCATGAGAATACTTTATCTCCTCAGCAGGAATATATTGGCATTTCCCCAGGAAGCCATGGTTCATCCCCCAGGAAGTCATGATTCATCCCCCAGGAAGTCATGATTCATCTCCAAGGAAGTCATATTTCTTTCCCCAGGAAGCCATATTTCTTTCCCCAGAAAGTCATTTTTACAATCCTTCTTATAACAGCAAGTAACAGGTCTCCTTTTTGAGCAACTTATACTTCCCCGTAAAAGTCGACGTTACTTTTTTGCTATCTTCTCTATGAGTGGATAGTTTGCAGTTTGTTGTCAAATTACTCTAGTGGATGGTAAGTCTTTCAATATGGCAGAGACAATTCATTGTGAAATCCTTACAAGTGGTAGTCTCTTTATTTGAGATATCTTATATATTACCCTTTCCATGCGGAATTCCTTGGTTAAAGAAGAAGTTGAGACCCATTCTAGGTGAAACGCTGGAATTTTGGCGAAAACTTGTTATCTTTTTTGCTACCCTCAGTGAATGTTAGTAGTTCATCGTCAGTGAACAACCAATGTTATGATATATTTTTCTTTCTACCTTCAGTGAAAGTTGGTAGTTTATCATCAGTAAACGTCGATGATTTTTTATCTCTACCTTCAGTAAACGTTGGTAGCTCACCGTCAGTGAATGTCGGTGTTGTTGTTTCTTTTCTCTTTCTACCTTCGGTGAACGTTGGTATCAGTGAAAGTTGGTGATTGTTATCTTTTTGCTACCCTTAGTGAACGTTGGTAGTTCATCGTTAGTGAACGGAGATGTTATGACATATTTTTATTTCTACCTTCAGTGAAAGTTGGTAGGTCACCATTAGTGAAAGTTGGTGATTGTTATCTTTTTGCTACCCTTAGTGAATGTTGGTAGTTCATCGTTAGTGAACAGCGATGTTATGATATATTTTTATTTCTACCTTCAGTGAAAGTTGGTAGGTCACCATCAGTGAAAGTTGGTGATTGTTATCTTTTTGCTACCCTCAGTGAACGTTGGTATTTCATCGTTAGTGAACGGCGATGTTATGATATATTTTATTTTTACCTTCAGTGAAAGTTGGTAGGTCACCATCAGTGAAAGTTGGTGATTGTTATCTTTTTGCTACCCTCAGTGAACGTTGGTAGTTCATCGTTAGTGAACGGTGATGTTATGATATATTTTCTTTCTACCTTCAGTAAAATTTGGTAGGTCACCATCAGTGAAAGTTGGTGATTATTATCTTTTTGCTATCCTCAGTGAACGATGGTAGTTCATCGTCAGTGAACGGCAATGTTATGATATATTTTATTTCTACCTTCAGTGAAAGTTGGTAGGTCACCATCAGTGAAAGTTGGTGATTGTTATCTTTTTGCTACCCTGAGTGAACGTTGGTAGTTCATCGTCAGTGAATGGTGATGTTATGATATATTTTCCTTTCTACCTTCAGTGAAAGTTGGTAGTTTATCGTCAGTAAACGTCGATGATTTTTTGAGGAACTTTGACAAATTTAAACAACCTTCTTGTACCAACACTGTTGCTTTGTAGTTAGAAGTTATTGAGGATGATAATGAGAACTTATAGCAACCAAAACCACTTCCATATCTTGAGAATTGAGAGAAATATGCACTTGTGAACAATGGGAACCAAGCCTTGTCCAATCACGACAACTTCTTCAATCAACCCCTTGTACTTTTGAATCAATCTTGATAAATTTGAAATATGGTGAACCAAAATAAACCTTGTCATGCCATTTATTCCAAAACAACTTCAATGGTGAGGTTTGAATTTCTCAAGTTTTATTGACTAGGGCATGTAAATAAACTCATGAACCCATGGATCAACTTGCTAAGCCACATTGCCTTTACCTACATTATTAACAAATAAGACAAACTAACATTGCATTTTATTAATTAAAATGGAAATCAAAACAAAACATGCATAATCACAAAATAAAAACAAGTCAAGGTGCTTGGTGATTCCTCAAAGAGAAAATCTAAAGATAGGGAGGAGAACCAAAAGCCCTAATGTGATCTTGTTGTGATTGAATCAATATGGTATGATGAAGGGATCTTAGGGGGAAAAATTGGGGTACAATAGCTTCCCTTATTTAAGTTTCTTCTATCCGGAGATATGAAGGTTAAAAATCTTCGTGTCGACGCGATCGAAGATACTTAAATATAAAACAAACCCTATTTTTGGCCCTAAGATGCCATGCAATGCTTATGAGTATAAATGCATATGAACAACTTCAAAGGGACGCAAAACACCACTAGGGATGTAGCAAAGGAAAAAAGGATCAAAAGAGAAAACCCAACCAGGAAAATAAACCACTGGTGAATCAAAAAGACCCAATTCATAGAGGATGGTAAAAGATCAAAGGATACACCAACTTTTACCGAAGGCAAAACTACCAACGTTCACCGAAGGTAGAAAGAGAAAAGAAACAACAACACCGACATTCACTGACGGTGAGCTACCAACGTTTACTGAAGGTAGAGATAAAAAATCATCGACGTTTACTGACGATAAACTACCAACTTTCACTGAAGGTAGAAAGGAAAATATATCATAACATCGCCGTTCACTGACGATGAACTACCAACGTTCACTCAGGGTAGCAAAAAGATAACAATCACCAACTTTCACTGATGGTGACCTACCAACTTTCACTGAAGGTAGAAATAAAATATATCATAACATTGCCGTTCACTGACGATGAACTACCATCGTTCACTGAGGATAGCAAAAAGATAATAATCACCAACTTTCACTGATGGTGACCTACCAACTTTTACTGAAGGTAGAAAGAAAATATATCATAACATCACCGTTCACTAACGATGAACTACCAACGTTCACTGAGGGTAGCAAAAAGATAACAATCACCAACTTTCACTGATGGTGACCTACCAACTTTCACTGAAGGTAGAAATAAAATATATCATAACATCGCCGTTCACTAACGATGAACTACCAACGTTCACTGAGGGTAGCAAAAAGATAACAATCACAAACTTTCACTGATGGTGACCTACCAACTTTCACTGAAGGTAGAAATAAAAATATATCATAACATCGCTGTTCACTAACGATGAACTACCAACGTTCACTAAGGGTAGCAAAAAGATAACAATCACCAACTTTCACTAATGGTGACCTACCAACTTTCACTGAAGGTAGAAATAAAAATATGTCATAACATCTCCGTTCACTAACGATGAACTACCAACGTTCACTAAGGGTAGCAAAAAGATAACAATCACCAACTTTCACTGATACCAACGTTCACCGAAGGTAGAAAGAGAAAAGAAACAACAACACCGACGTTCACTGACGGTGAGCTACCAACGTTTACTGAAGGTAGAGATAAAAAATCATCGACGTTTACTGATGATAAACTACCAACTTTCACTGAAGGTAGAAAGAAAAATATATCATAACATTGGTTGTTCACTGACGATGAACTACTAACATTCACTGAGGGTAGCAAAAAAGATAACAAGTTTTCGCCAAAATTCCAGCGTTTCACCTAGAATGGGTCTCAACTTCTTCTTTAACCAAGGAATTCCGCCTGGAAAGGGTAATATATAAGATATCTCAAATAAAGAGACTACCACTTGTAAGGATTTCACAATGAATTGTCTCTGCCATATTGAAAGACTTACCATCCACTAGAGTAATTTGACAACAAACTGCAAACTATCCACTCATAGAGAAGATAGCAAAAAAGTAACGTCGACTTTTACGGGGAAGTATAAGTTGCTCAAAAAGGAGACATGTTACTTGCTGTTATAAGAAGGATTGTAAAAATGACTTTCTGGGGAAAGAAATATGGCTTCCTGGGGAAAGAAATATGACTTCCTTGGAGATGAATCATGACTTCCTGGGGGATGAATCATGACTTCCTGGGGGATGAACCATGGCTTCCTGGGGAAATGCCAATATATTCCTGCTGAGGAGATAAAGTATTCTCATGCAAAATAAATGCATATTCTCAAACCAAGGCTCGAAGCTTGTAAAAATCCAAAGTAATAATATTGCTGGGGATCAAAGATTCAAACCAGAAATAAATTGGAGTGAAACAGTCAAGCAAAATACATCCTTTGAGAAATAAACTCAAGAGGGAAATCCAAATCATCCAGACAAAGAGCTATATAGGAAGGCTAAAGCAAAAATCTTCCACGAGAGATAAAGCCATAAAAATGTTGAGACTAAGCCATTGGATTGACTTGACTCGTACAGATCAAAATAAAAATCTCCACCGCGCTTTATTATTTCCAAAGGAAAGGGGAAAGAGAGAATAACCCAAAATAGGGGGAGAGAATCTAAGTTAGGGGGTTGGTTATGCAAAGGGAATGTATTAGCACCCTAAACATCTTTGGTACTCCACAGGAACCTCTTTTAAAATATGTGTATTTTGGCTATAAATGTTGTATATAAAAATGGATGGTGGAGATGGGAAAAGAAATATTTTTTTACAATTTTTGCACCCTCCGCGGTTGCGAATCTTTAGTGCCTACGTACCACCTTTCGTGCAATAGGGGATCATGGTACTCATAGTTCACCTTTAAAAAATTTAAAAAACAAGTGTGTTGGTTAATTTTAAGAGACGAGACATCATCGTCTTATCCGAGTGGAAGAACATACTTACTACCTACGATTATGAGAAAGGATAATTTGCGTCATCTCAAAGTGGAGGATTTGGCTTGGATTTTAAAAATCAACAAAGCCTCGCACAACACCCAAGTGGAAAATATCTCGCTTCACTACATATCATAGAAGTATAGTAGCTCGCATCACTACAAGGATTGGCAAGAGTCTAATATTTTGAGAAAAAGTTTAAGGTAAAAATCCAAAGTGGGAAAAATAGTTTGAATGAGATTGATTGATTTTTAGTCTTCTCACAAAAATGTCAAGGTATTATTAAGTTGATTAAAGTTTGATTAAGAAAATATTTTTGAAAGTGCATGGACCTAAGTCCAAGTTTATTATAAAAGCGGTTCAAGTTTAGAAAACAAGAATAGTTTTGAAAAGGAGGGAGATAATTTTTAAAATTAAAGAAGATGAGAGGAGATGAAGCGACTATCCTAAAGCATAAGGTAAAAGCTAGGGAAAGGAATTGTCTAACCAACAAGAAGTCAACACTTGACACAATGAGTCAATGTAGAATTCCTATCCTTTGGATTGAAACCACACAAGCAAAGATATTAAAACTCTTAATAAAGCCAAGCTTTAATTATATTAAGTCTTCACAAAAATTGGGCAGAGTAACGGCTGTATATAGATGAATTCCCGATAAAGCATGTAATCAAAATAACATGCACACAAAATAAACAAACAACCCAATGTCTTGGAGTAAACCCCAAGAACTCCAGACAAAATAACAATTGAGGTCACAAGGTCTCTAAGTAGGTCACAACTTCTAATCCTAAGTCCAAGAAGTCCACAACTCCATAATACAAAGGATAGTAACCAAGTAGGCCAAGTGACATTAAAGTTTTTTATGGTTCAAGTTGATTATTAGGTATCTTCAAAAAGAAAATGAAAGCTCAAATGAGCAAAACAAAAATGACATAAAAAGTAAATGCTCAAGTGAGCAAAGATGAAAATAGCATGAAATGTAAATGCTAAAATAAATGTGCTTAAAGTAAAAACATAAAGTAAAAGCATAAAATAAAGATAATTGTTACGAATTAGTGGTTAGTTGAATGACCATCTTGAAACTTGCATTTGGAACTCATTAAAAGATTGATAAAATTAAAGCCTCTCAACAAGAAGTTACATTTTCTTTTTTTCAAGTATACCATTCATTTAAATTTCAAGGCAACAATAAATGATCAATGATGTTTAAGTGATCCAATTTGACCAAAATTGATGAAAATTCATTGGAGGATTGGTAGGACCAAAGCCTCCTAACAATGAATCTCAAGGTTATTGGATCAAAGGATTCAAATTAACATACTTGGGCTTACAAACATGGGTTTGGGCCACGAATGATCATTTTCTCAATATCGGGACAAAATTTAGCGCTATGTTAAACAATCGTAAGTGGACTTATATAGAAGTCGCACCTATTTTGAGGCCGGTCAATAGCAAGCTATGTACCATATGTTTTGAGAAATGATATGAAAATCATTATCCAATAATATTTAGTACAATAATAAAGGGATGAGATGAAGAGGGATGGGGTAAGAATTAAACCACATTTGAACCAAAAATTTAATCAAACTATTATTAAAATCATTCACCCATTTTTTGTGGAGTCAAACACAACACCATGGATCTAATGATATTAATAAAGCTTATGACCAAAATTTTATAGTCCAAGATTAGCCAGAATATAATACAAAATAAAATAGTATTTTAAAATAAAGAAAAATATTTTTAAATGAAAATAAAGGGGGAAAATAGCAATTGTTTTCAAAACATCCAAGAAAAATCAACTAAGACTATAGAAAAATCAGTAATGAGCTCAAACATTTATACACAAATTTTGGTAATTTTTTAAGGTCAGAAACTATTTTTAAAATTAAAAGAAATAGGCAAAAAAAACCAAAAATTGTGAAAAATAGTAAAGTCAGAAATAAAAATAAAATGAGGTCACCAATATTTGTCAAAAGGTCATTGAATCCTTCCATATTTTTTTCAGAAATTAAAAATTAAGAAAAGTATTTTTAAACATTTAAAATAATTCAAACAAAGTGAAAAATTATAAAAAATATCAAAACACAAAATAAAATTGTGAAAAAAAAAATCAGAAAGAGAAAAATCAAAAGTATTTTTCATGATCATTTCAGATTTCTTTGAAGTAAAATGAATTTTCTATAATTTTTTGAAGTTTAAAACAATTTAAATATAAAAAATCAGAAAATAAAATAAAGTCAAAAAAATATGGATCAATGGATGAGAGTCAGAACGCGTTAGTAAGCTAATCCAATGGATCAGACGCGATGTGCATGTCATAGTCTTTACTAAATAAAGCATGGAATCATTTATTTAAACCAGATTTTGAAAAATGTGTGGCACGCCTTCATTGGTTGAAGATGACATGTTGGTCATCTTCAACCTCCAGCCAACGAATCTGCAGGTTCCGGAAGTTGTAAAATTAGGACACGAGACCAGTACCATTCGCTTCGTCTCTTCAAGACGATTCCAATGGTACCTTCGCGAAAAATTTATATAAATTGTAGCTCTGTCGGTTTTAAAAATAAGTTTTGAAAAGACATTTGAAATTTCATGGCCAAAACGTACTTCTAGTTGAAAACAAGTGTTGTGATTAGAATCAGGATTATGAGAGCTTCATAACAGTATCAAAGTTTGAGAGAATTGGTGAAGGAATCTACCTATTGAAGTTAAGTTGCAGAGCTCTGAAACTGGACTTGGCTAGCACAATTTAGGAAGTCTTAGAGCTTAATTCTTCTTCTGTTAGCTTCAGTGAGGTTCAAGGAAGGTGAATTGACAAATAAAACTGATTGAGAAAGGTTGTAAGAGCAAATTCGAAGTTGCAGAAAATTGAGTTCAAGAGGAAGTTTGGCAGGGTGATTTTGGCTCTCTAAGCTTGAGAAAATGAATGAGGGATGATCCTCTATTTATAGGGAAGCTGATTGAATGCTCAAGTGTGTGAAATGATGAAGTTTGGAGGGAAATCGTGTGAAGTTGCAAACAAGAAAAGTGTGACTTGTAATTTGATCAAAACTCATCCAAACCTTGAGTTTTAATATGATAATTACTTCTGGAGGTTCACTAAACATGTTTAGAAGCAAAAGCGCGCAAAAAAAAGTGTTCTGAAGCTAAATCAAGGATTTCAAATTCTGACTTTGGAGAAAACTTCAGTTTCAAGGTACCACATTCAAATCAATGGTGTGCATAATTTAGGAAACCTTGAGAATTTATTCTTGATGCATTGGAAAGATGAGATCAAAAACTTTACAATGTGAAAAGAATGGGATCAAATGGATGCTTGTGCTGAAAGTTATGACGAGTCAAAGTTGAGAAAAAGAGGTTGACTTTTGTACTTAGAAAAATTTCAAGTTTTCTCTTCAAAAATGACTTGTAATGTCTTGCATCCAACCATGGCCTTCGATTTGAAATTTGCTCTTGACTAAAAAATATGGCATGAAGTAGATCTCTTGAATGACATTTTGAGACTTGAACCATTCTAAATCTCCAAAATTGAGAAAGTTATGACTTGTTGAAATTGGCATAAATTCATAAAATGACCTATAATCTTTTGCATCCTCAGGGAATCTTCTATTCATTTTCACACTCTGCACTTAAAAGAGGGGTTTAATTTCACATCTTTAAGATCAATGTGGAAAAATAATGGGTTCAAGCTGATCAAAATTGACCAAGTTATGATCTTTTGAAGTCATGTATGGGAATTTGATGGTTTGTTTAGAGCATTTGTAATCTTTCTTCATCATTAGGTATCTTCCACACAAAATTTTCTTGAGACTTTTGAAGTGATTTATTGATAACCCTTTGAATAGAAACATGTTTTTGGAATCACTCAAAAATACCAAAAGATGAGCAAGATATGGCCTTTAGAAGTTTAAAACCCTAGCTCCTAGAGCAACAAAATGCCTTGGGAAACCTCTTCAATTTTGACAATCCTTCTTGCACAAATACTTTTGTCTTGTAAATAGAAGTTGTTTAGGGTGTTAATGAGAAACCATAGCAACTATAACCACTTCCAAATATATAGAATTGAGGGAGATATGCACCTGTGATCAAGAAATCAAGGACTTGTCCAACTAGGTCAAACTTCTTCAATCAACCCTTGTACCTTTGAACTATTCTTTGCAACTTGAGGCATGATGAATCATAATATAATTTTTCATGATGTTATTTCAAAGAACATTTAATGATGAAGCTTGAATCTCAATGAAGCTTTGTTGAAGAAGACATTGGGATAAACTCATGAACCTGTAGATCAACTTGATGGATTGTGTTGTGCTTTCACCTATAATATCATAAATTAGGACAAACATTCATTGTATTTATTATTTAAAATTTAATTAATACAAAATATAGATGATCACAAAATATAAGTCAAAGTGATCGGTGATTCCTCATGAGCAAAGCTAAAGATAAGGAGAAGAGTAAAGCCCTAGTGTGCTCTTGTTATGATTGATTTGATATGATATGATAAAGGCAGTAGGCAAGAATGAAACGATGTTCGTTAGAGGCAGTAGGCTTGATTTCTATGATCATATCAATACCCCACATTGCAAATGGCCAAGGAGCAGTCATGACATTCAAAGGAACTGAAGGTACTTAAACCTTATCAACGTAAATTTGGCACTTAAGGCAAGTCCTCGAGCGGAGGCGACAATCGGTTTCCATGGTCGACCAATAGTAGCCAGCTCTCAGAATCTTCTTGGCCATAGTATGTCCACTAGATTGAGTACTAAATATTCCTTCGTGCATGTCCTCCATAATTTTCTCTGCTTCCTTCTTGTCCATACAACGAAGCAGGGCTGAATCATGGTTGCGCATATATAGAATCCCATTTCTCAGGAAGAACTTGGAAGAGAACCTCCGTAGAAATTTCTTTTTGTTGGTTGACACCCCTTCCGGATATTCTTAAACTTCGAGATATCTTTTCACTTCACGAAACCAAGGCTTCTCTTCTACACCACAGCATCAATCTCATAGCAATGTGCTGGTTTGTCAAATCTTTCGGCAGTAATTCTGAGAGCTCCGTTGTCCCATTTAACCTTGAACATAGATGACATGGTAGCTAAGGCATCCACCAACTGATTTTCTTCCCTCGGGATATATTCAAAGGTAACCTCTTCAAAGTACGTGATCAAGGTTAGCATAAGTTCTTTGTAAGGGATGAGATTTTGATGTTTTGTATCCCATTCTCCTTTAAATTGACTAATCACCAAAGATGAGTCTCCAAATACACTTAAGAATTTGATTCTTAGGTCTATATCAACCTTAAGACCCAAGATGCAAATTTTGATGTTTTGTATCCTATTCTCCTTTAAATTGACTAATCACCAAAGATGAGTCTCCAAATACACTTAAGAATTTGATTCTTAGGTCTATATCAACCTTAAGACCCAAGATGCACGCTTCGTACTCGGCCATGTTGTTGGTGCATTCAAAGCAAAGTCTGGCAGTGAAAGGCGTATGGCAACCTTCAAGGGGAATGATCACAACACCAATTTCGTTACCCGGTGTGTTGGAAGCTCCATCAAAAACCATAGTCCATCAGGATCCTTGCTCAGGTCCTTCATATAGTCTAAGCTTTTCACAATCTGTAATCAGCATGATATTCTCGTCCAGGAATTAAAAGTTCATAGATTGGTAGTCATCCACAACTTGATGCGCCAAATGATCTACCAGTACACTCTCTATGATTGCTTTTTATGTGGTGTACTGGATGTCATATTTAGTCAAGATCATTTGTAGTCGAGTTATTCTTCCGGAGAGAGCTGGCTTCTCAAATATGTACTTGATGGGATCCATCTTAGAGATTAATAGAGTAGTATGAGTCAACATATACTATCTTAGTCGGCGAGCAGCCCATGCCAAAGCACATCAAGTTTTCTCGAGCAGTGAATATCTTATTTCAGTCGTTAAACTTTTTTCTAAGGTAGTATATTTCATGCTCTTTTCGACCAGACTCGTCATGTTGCCCCAGCACACACCCCATTGAATTCTCTAACACGGTTAGGTACATGATCAGATGTCTTATTTCAACTAGTGGCATCATAATTGGAGGTTCTTAAAGGTACTCTTTAATCTTGTCAAAATATATTTGGCAGTCGTCATTCCACTTAACTACTTGATCTTTCTTCAATAGCTTGAAGAGTGGTTCACGAGTAGTAGTTAAGTGAGAGATGAATCAGGCAATGTAGTTGAGTCATCCCAAGAAACCTCTGACCTCCTTCTCAGTACAGGGAACTGACATTTCTTGGATATCTTTGACTTTGGCAGGATCGACCTCAATTCCTTTGCCACTAACGACAAAGCCTGTAAGCTTTCCAGACCTTACCCCGAAGACGCATTTGCTTAGATTCAGCCTCAGCTTGTATTTCTTCAGCCTGTTAAACAGTTTCTAAAAATGAACAATGGGATCTTCTTCAATTTGTGATATGGATATCATGTCATCCATTTAGACTTCTATCTCAAGATGAATCATGTCATGAAACAAAGCCATCATAGCCCGTTGATAAGTTACGCATGCGTTCTTCAGCCAAAAGGCATGACCTTATAATAGAAGGTGCCCCATTGTGTGACAAAAGTAGTCTTCTCCATGTCTTTGGGTTCCATTTTAATTTGGTCGTAACCTGAGAAGCCATCCATGAAGGAGAATACCTTGTTTTGAGTAGTGTTGTCAACCAAGACATCAATATGTGGTAGTGGGAAGTCGTCTTTGGGGATTGACCTATTTAAATCCCCGTAGTCCACACACATATGGACCTTAACGTCTTTCTTCGGCACTAGAACAACATTTGCAACCCATTGGGGATACGACGTCATTTACAAGAAACCTGCATTGAATTGTTTCATTACCTCACCCTTGATCTTCTCATACATATCAGGACGCATGCGATGAACCTTTTGTTTGATCGGAGAATAACCCTCTTTCATTGGTAGACGATGAACCTTGATATCACTATCGAGTTATGGCATGTCTTCGTATGACCAAGTGAATACCTCAATGCAGTCGTGCAACATCTGAACCAATCTGCTCTTGACACTGTCTTCCAGGTTGGCGACAATCTTGACTTCTTTCTTATCTTCCTCGGTACCCAAAGTTATCACTTCGATCGGTTCTTCGTGCGGTTGGATAGCCTTTACCTCTTGTATCAGGAGTCTGGCGAGTTCTCCAGGTATCTCATAATCTTCTTCACCTTCATCTTCAGCTTGATAGATTGGATTTTCGAAGTCATAAATGACAATAGAAGAATTGTTGTCAATGAGATCCGGAGTGGATGTAGATCTACAAATGTGTGTGTGTGTGTGCATGTAAGGTCACATGGCTATTTCGATAATGCAGAAAAGTAAAAGAAAGACAAGGAGCGCAAAATTTGAATGCAAAACCGTCCAATGTTTTCATTAAATGAGCATATGATATATGAAATGACAAACCCTTAACAAATGTACCATTGTGCCCCGGGCAAGGCACGTGGTTTAAAGTCATTGTTTTTAAAAGAAATTATACAAAAAAAAACTTTTTAAAGCAATAAAAATAGGAAATAGCAATTACTCCTGACTAAAGGAGATTGAGATGAAGTCATTAGCCATCCAGTTGTTGAGTCCACCATCAGTAGTTGGGAATATCCATTCGTCCAAGTCACCATCACTATCAGTGTCTTCCAGAGAATTGACTTCATTGTTGCTAATAAGGAGAGGTGGTCCCCCGGCATGAGCACGTCGAACCTCTCTATGAGCCTTTGAAGTAAAACCCAACCCAAATTTGTCGAATTTGTAGGGGATATCAGGAAGTTGTCCCAAAATAGTGTAACCTCCATCTTCTACAATAGCCCGAGCATTCTTTAGGCAGGGCATTCTTGGTGTGTCCTTAGAAATCTTAGGAGTAGCACAAATAGCTTTAGCAAAAGCAATCGTTGGAGGGATTAACTCAAATGTATGACAATGAATTTTAATGAATTCTCCATCCATTTCAACATATTTGAAAGAATTCAAATGACTGACCATATATTCTTCCTCTACATAGACTGTGACAATCTTCCCTTTTACTGGGTACTTCAGCTTTTGATGTAATGTAGAGGTAACCGCACCAGCTCCATGGATCCATGGGCTTCCGATTGAGCAAGAATAGGTCGGGCGGATATCCATTACATAAAATGTGGAGTTAAAAACTTGAGATCCCACCTTGATCGGAAGATTGACCTCTCCATGGACCATCCTCTTTGACCCATCCACAAGATCACTGGGTTTCAGCACCAGCCCTTCACAGTCCAGTCTATCCAAAGCAACTTTGGGTAAAACATTTAGGGAGGATCTAGTATTTACCAATACTTGCGCCAGAGTGGTGCCTTTGCATTCAATAGAGATGTGCAGAGCCTTGTTATGATTCTTCCCCGTCGGAGTTAAATCTGCATCAGAAAATCCCAAGCCATTATCAGCAATTAGGCTTGCAACACAATTCTCAAATTGATCAGCAGTGGTTTCTTATGGTACATGGGTGTGATACGGTGGGAGAACTGACTAGGGTTTTGCGTTTGTTTTCGCAAATGTTTCAGTTGAGCAAGAGTCGCCACCGACTTTTTATTTTATCCTAAGGAAAGGTTTAAAAAGCACAGCAAAAACCTTTGAGATTTTTCTTGGGTTCGGGGAGTAGATTATAGAAAGGGAAGGTATTAGCACCCTTTCTATCCATGGTTATCCATGGGCTCTTAGGTACTTGCTTAGATTAACTTGCCTTGGTTTTCAATTGTTTGAAATGGTGCTTGGTGTGTGGTTTTGAAAATGTTTTGAAAAGATGTCTTGTATAGGCTACCCTTGTAACAATTCTTTACTCGAATGTTTTACAAAAGGTATTTTGTCTTTTGAAAAGATGTTTCAAGGTTTTTTGAAAGTTCGTTTTGAAAGTGTTTGTGAAGTGGGGTTTGAAAAATAGGCAAGCGTTTTCTTTGCAAATTGACAAGTACCTAAGAGTTATCTACCCTAAAATTTTCTCAAAGATTCTTGTTATGTTTTAAACCTTTTGACAATTTTGTTCCACCATTGCATTTGGTGGACAATCTTGTGTTAGGAGGTGAAAGGGACGGGCGTGGGTCATCGTTTAGACCATAATTGCAATAGTGTTAAATGTCTTTGGGCAATTTTTTCTTTGAAAGGGATTTGATCATTTTAGGCCAAACTTTTTGAAAGCGTCATCGAGGGACTTATGATCATTTGATTGTTTGTTTTACCCAAAGAAATTCAACATGCAATATGGCCCAATTTATTTGAAGGCAACAAAGTGGAATACCCTAGGGGTGCAAGTGTGAAATGTGTTATCCATTTTCATGCTTGTTTATCTTGAGATTAGGTCAAACTATTTTGTTCATTTTATTCGCATACAAACCCTAATTCTAGCATGGTATGTTTAGAAAGCATTAAAGTGCGAAATTTAAATTCCTACACTATTACAACACAATAATATGGGGAGGGGGTACAAATGTTTCAAATGGGGGTTATTTAGACAAGAAATTAAACCTAGCTATTACATCATTTTCTTTGAATATTTACAATATAATTAAAGGGCATAAATTAAATAAAAATGAAATAAATATGCAAGATGTAAAAAGAAATTTTTTATATGCATGAAAAAGTATTATTTATGTAAAATAAAAAAAGAAAATAAAAAAAGGTATTATTTTTGGAGTATTTTCATATTTAGGTCAAAACCCTAGTTTACAAAATAAAATGTATTATTTATTCAATATATACAATACTTATTATTTACATACAAGAATAAAATAAAAATAAAGTCTAATTGTGAAAAATGTATTTTTAATGTTAAATATTAATAAAATAAAATATGTATATTTTTGGTATTTTATTCTAAGTATACTAATGTATAAGTATTTATTTATATTATTTACAAAATATATTAAATATGCACAAAATAATAATATCTAATTTTTTATAAAAAAGTATTTTTTTTATACAAAATGTTTCAAAAGGAAAAAATGAAATAAAAATCAGAAATATAATATGTTTACATTATTTTTTCTAATATTTCTAAATAATAGTATATATATATATATATATTTGTATATAAATGTCCATATAATCAAATAAATACTTAAAAAATGCAAAAATGGTGTAAAAATGATTTTTCAAGTTTTAAATATTATTGAAAAAAATAAATGAGTCAAAATGAAAAAAGAAAAATAAAAAAAAAACATTAAATCAAACAAATGGGCTCAGGGGGGTATGAATCACAAAATATGGTGCAAAAAGCAGAACCAAAGCTGACCCAGCCCATGAGGCACCTTCTTCAACCTCTGAACAAAGCTATTCAAAAAAACGCGCGCAAGAACCTTCATTCGAATATCCTGATTCCTTGATTTTTTGAACAAACTTCCAACATAAGAAATGTTAAGCATTGAATCACGATTCTAAATATATAAAAAACTCATCCTAACTCTCATAAATGAGAGAGAATTTTAACAATCCCAAATCCTGACCTAAGTTTTCTGCCATTTTCAAACCTTAAATTCTCACAGCTCAAGCAAAAGAAATGAAAAGTAAAAGCATGTACAGGTTCAGTGGCATGAGTAGAACATTCCTTATTCACAAACTTAGAGCTAATGATGCCTATACTAAGAGTTAGAAGTTCACCAAAGTACCTGTTCAGTTGAAGTTCTATCTGGCAATGGGGAAGCTTTCAATGCAAGATAATAGTTGGTATAGCTTCCTTGAGGTGTGGTGATGCTGTTCCAATATGTACTTTGCCTTGAGACACCTTGAACTGAGCTGTAGAACTTCAACTGCAAAATGAAAAAGTGAAAATGGTGGAACTTGTTAGAGGAATTACAGATCGTGTTTCAGGTCTTGGTCAGCTTGCACTGATGCTAGGGAATGTGTGTGAACTGGTTTGGGCAAGAAAGCTTGAGAGGAATGAAAGATGGCACTCAAACTGCAGGCCTTGCCCTGTTCTTGCAGTTTGAAGGTGATTCTGAGATTAAGAGTGTATGAGGGATGTTAGGGTCGTGTACTAGCTTGGTTGGGATGTCCTGGATGTGTTTCACAAGTTTGCTCAAGTGTTTGTAAGCTGATATGAGAGTTGTCTTACAAAATGCCAAGTTACTTACACTTTAAGCAACAAATGCCCAAGTTGTGTTCTAGGTCAGTAGAGGCCCCCTAATGTGCTGCATAATCTATCCTTGATCAGAGTGTTTTGCTCATAATCTTGTGCCAATTAGATCTCATCTGTACCTCTTGGATTTTCAATTGGACATAAAGCTTAACTTTTCAAAAATGGTTATTTTGCTTTTTCCATAAATGGATTAAACTTGTATGTAATGCTTGAACTCAAAGAACAATGCTTTAGCACAATGAACGTGCATTAAATTATTGAGTGTTGGATGGTTTAAGGACCTGTAATATAGCACAAACCAAGCTGACTTGCAAATGGCATGAGTTATGAACATGTACATGACCGATTCAAAAGTGAGTTTTTGCTATATTGTGAAATTCGATTCTCCCTAACCATGAGGTTGTTTGGGAAGTTCTTGGACATTTTGGAAAGCTTGGAATGTGTAATACAATCCATCTTTGAAATGCAAATTGAAATTCCAAGTGGAAGTGTATGGAAAATGGCCTTGAAGTTAGGTAGAAAACCTTGTCAAAATAGGTTAAAATTTCACTAAGTTAAGAATGGTTTAGTGCCCTTATTCAAAAATTTGTAACTTGAGATACAAGCCTCATTTGGGAAAACTTTGTGAATCAAAGTTGTAGATTATGCAACAAGCTACAACTTTCATGTTTTGACTTTTGTTTGAATCCAAATAGATCTTGGTGAGAAAGTGGGGCAAAGTTGGGAAAAAATTAGGGTTTTTCATAACTTAGAAAAATTCTAAGTTATGAAAAATTCTCATTTCTAACCCTAATTTGCATTTTTTGATTTCTTGGTGGACAAGTTTCATGATTTGGCATGTTTTGATGAAAAATGAATCTTGACTCTTGATTTTGACCAAAAAGTCAAAGTTTGACTTTTCAGTATACAGTCAAAATTGATCAATTGACTGGGAAATTCAACTGTCAATCTTGTGTACTTGGAATCTTTTTAGTTTGTTGAGCATGTCAAGATAATTCCATGGGGTCCTTGAGTCCATATGTGAGCTTGGTTTGCCATTGGCTAGGTCAAACAGTCAAAAATTGCCTTTGTGCAGTCAAAACCCTAAAAATGACCATTTTGCCCTTTTGGTGATCTGATCAAATTTCTTGTGGAATTGTGATCCAAACTTGATCAAATGGTTCATAATGTTGATGTGGGTAAATTTTCATGAGGTTTGACTGTCAATTGGCCACAGTTGACTTTTTCCCCAATTAAGTTGATTTCTAGATCAACTGTCCAATTGACTGGGCAAAACTTGGAATCAAGACTTGAAACTTGATGAGGATAAACTTGGGAGTCCAATATGAAGCAAGAAAGTCATCTTAGGCATTTTAGGTCAAAACATCTCTGTGCAAACACAAACCCTAATTTGGGTCCACAGTGCAAGGAGAAGTCTTGAGCAGATGAAACCCTAACTGGATCTTGATCTTCAAAGGCTTTGTGATGAGAAATCAATGAGAAATGGGAGGGAAAATTTTGGGGTACAACAGTTGCCCCTGTTCAATCTTCTTGAATCCGAAGAGTTAGATTGGCAAGCTTGCCTTTCGTGACTCGAGGGTAAAAGGAGATTGGACACTAGAGTGCCCGGAAATTTGCACTCGTCAAAGCAATGGATGCGGGAATGGGCTTAGAGATGCCATTTGGAGATGTGACAGAAACTTGTCGGGGATGGGCTTAAAGATGCCATCTGGAATGAGTATCAGAAAGGTGTCCATGTTTTGAACCACATCTGAATTGGGGGGTTGAATAAGCAATAGATCGACATCCGTTGTTGGGAGGAATCTGTAAACTGTTTTCAAAGGTTGCATCTGAACAAGTGATAGATTAACATCCGTTGTTGGGAAGAATCCATAGACTGTTTTCAGAAGTCTGGAGAAGAAACTGAACAAGCGATAGGTTAACATCCGTTACTTGGAGAACCCGTAATCTGTTTTCAGAAATCTTGAAGTTGAATAAGCAATAGAGCAGCATCCGTTGTTGGGAAGCGTCCGTAAACTATTTTCAAAAGGTTGCATCTGAACAAGTGATAGATTAACCTCCGTTGTTGGGAAGAATCCATAGACTGTTTTCAGAAGTCTGGAGAAGAAACTGAACAAGCGATAGGTTAACATCCGTTACTTGGAGAACCCGTAATCTGTTTTCAGAAATCTTGAAGTTGAATAAGCAATAGAGCAGCATCCGTTGTTGGGAAGCGTCCGTAAACTGTTTTCAAAAGGTTGCATTTGAACAAGTGATAGATTAACCTCCGTTGTTGGGAAGAATCCATAGACTGTTTTCAGAAGTCTGGAGAAGAAACTGAACAAGCGATAGGTTAACATCCGTTACTTGGCGAACCCGTAAACTGTTTTCATAAATCTTGAAGTTGAATAAGCGATAGAGCAGCATCCGTTGTTGGGAAGCGTCCGTAAACTGTTTTCAAAACGTTGCATCTGAACAAGTGATAGATTAACCTCCGTTGTTGGGAAGAATCCATAGACTGTTTTCAGAAGTCTGGAGAAGAAACTGAACAAGCGATAGGTTAACATCCGTTACTTGGCAAACCCGTAAACTGTTTTCAGAAATCTTGAAGTTGAATAAGAACCGGTGTAGGGTTGCTTGATGATGAGTCCGTGTAAAACTGCATCTGAAACTGTTAAGGATAGCTTTTTATTCTTATCCTGAAAAGGACAAAATGTTAGCTAAACACAAAATTATGTTGCATGAAATGTATGATGCAATATATGTTATATCAATGTTTATGATATGGATGTAATGAATGCGCATGAAAGCTGATGAGCTGTCTTGCTGGGGATAGATGAATCCTGGATGGCTGAAGATAAAAGCATCCTGACTGCTGCCGGGAAGAATAATTCCTTGGTTGTTGCTGGGGAACAAAGAGCTTAGGTTGTACCAAACCTCTGGGGAATTCCTGATGACTTCTACTGGGGAGTACCAATCTAGTAGGCTCATGCCGGGGATAGAAGACTGAGAATCTTCAGTTTGGCGGGAAACATCTCTGGCGACTTCACTGGGGAACCCAAGATTTGTTTTCCTAAAACTCTGCAGGGAGAAGGTTCATTATTCTGGCTTCGCTTGGGGATTCTGAAACTTAAACTTTGGGGGGAATTGAATTCCTGAGGACCCTCTGGCTGGGGGATTATAAAGATAAGTTACGTTGGGGAATTTTGATGAACTCCGCTGGGGATAGGAAGAATTTTGGCGGGCGCTATCTTCCGTGGAAATAAGCTGAGGATAACCCATTTATAAGCCCTTGTGAGGAATAACTTTGAATAAAACTCGGGAGAGACGTCCGTACTCCGTAGTGGATAAGCTTCCAGAATCTACTGGGGATTTCCTTTGAAGGGGTATCAAGATATCCAATTGTACCTTTGACTGATCAGTAATCCTCTTTCTTGGTTCATAAGGAAATGATTATGTTCAAATGCATATGCCTATTTAACAAAACATTGGACGTTTCTCAAAATAAAACAAACTGTGCAAGAGAAAAGAAAAGGAAATGACATAAATTTCTGGGAAAAATATTTGTATTTAATTTCTATGAGTATATTTGTACAAAGGAGACAATCATCCTAGTAAGAGGATTTTGTCGTAAATATTGAAAGATTTATACAAAATAAAGATGGCTATGTGAAATAATTCCATGGGATTCCATTCCGCTATAGCTTTCTCAACTCTGAATATCTGTCCATTCAATGCTTCGTTTGACGATGACTGGATTGATCAGAAGCCTGGAACTGGTTGATGAAGGAATTGTCTTTGAAATGATCCGACGAGACATAGTCATACGCTTTTATTCCCTAACTTTTTCCTGAATCGCCCTTTCGGGTTTTCGATCCACCGGGAAACCCCTTTTTGCCCAAGCCGCCCTTTCGGGTTTTCAACTTGCCGGGTGTACAGATTTTTTTTTGTTTTTATCCCTAATTTTTGCCTGAATCGCCCTTTCGGGTTTTCGATCCACCGGGATGCCCATTTTTGCCCAAGCCGCCCTTTCGGGTTTTCGACTTGTCGGGTTATTTTATGCGTAGTATCTTTTGACTATGTCCGCGTTCGCAGGGTGCGGCAAATCGTCGCCGTCCATGGTGGTCTGAATCATTGCACCACCAGAAAATATGCTCTTGATCACAAATGGTCCTTCATATGTAGGAGTCCATTTGCCCCTGGGATCACTTTGCGGCAAGATAATCCGCTTGATTACGAGATCTCCGACTTGATACACTTGACGTCTGACTTTCTTATTGAAGGCCTTGATCATCCGCTTTTGATACGTCTGACCATGGCATATAGCAGCAAGTCGCTTTTCGTTGATCAGATTGAGTTGATCAAGTCGGGTCTGCATCCAATCATCTTCATTCAAACCTGCATCCTTCATAATCCTTAGAGAAGGAATCTGAACTTCCATAGGCAAAACAGCTTCCATGCCATAAACCAAAGAAAACGGGGTTGCCCCAGTTGAAGTACGTGTCGTCGTACGGTATCCATGCAGAGCAAACGGTAACATCTCATGCCAATCTTTGTAAGTGACTGTCATTTTCTGAATGATCTTCTTAATGTTTTTGTTCGCAGCTTCAACAGCACCGTTCATCTTCGGCCGATAGGGAGATGAATTGTGATGATAAATCTTGAACTGTTCGCACAAAGCAGTGATCATTGTGTTATTCAGATTTGTACCGTTGTCTGTGATGATCCTGTCTGGAACACCATACCGACATATGAGATTTTGCTTGATAAAGCGGGCAACCACATTTTTAGTAACAGAGGCGAAGGAAGCTGCTTTGACCCATTTGGTGAAATAGTCAATGGCAACCAGGATGAAGCGATGTCCGTTGGAAGCCATGGGCTTGATCTCTCCAATCATATCAATGCCCCACATTGCAAAGGGCCACGGAGCAGTCAGGACGTTGAGAGGAACCGGAGGGATATGAACTTTGTCAGCATAGACTTGACACTTGTGGCAAGTACGGGAATGTTGATGGCAGTCAGCTTCCATGGTAGACCAGTAATAGCCTGCCCTTAGGATCTTCTTAGCCATTGTATGCCGGCTCAAGTGAGTGCCAAATGTGCCGCTGTGTATATCAGTCATGATCAACTCTGCTTCAGCTTTATCTACGCATCGGAGTAATACACAATCATGGCTTCGTTTGTAAAGGATGTCGTTGCTCAGGAAGAACTTAGCAGCAAATTTCCTTAAGAACTTCTTGTCATTTACGGAAGCTCCTTCGGGATAATCTCTAGTCTCGAGATACTTTTTGATTTCATGGAACCAAGGTTGTTCCACTACTTCTTCGGTATTAATCTCGTGACAATGCGCAGGTTCATCCATTCGCTCGACGGTGATTTGGGGAGCCTCGTTATCCCAGTTGAGTTTAAACATGGAGGACATTGTGGCTAGAGCATCTGCTAGCTGATTCTCTTCTCGCGGTAAATGCTCGAAGGTAATTTGCTCGAAATGAGGCAACAATGTCAGGACATGTTCTTTGTATGGGATAAGATTAGGATGCTTGGTATCCCACTCTCCTTTGATTTGACTGATAACCAAAGCCGAGTCCCCAAATACGATCAAAGATTTGATCCCAAGTCTATAGCAGCCTTGAGACCAAAGATGCAAGCTTTATACTCAGCCATGTTGTTTGTGCAGCTGAAGCAAAGTCGGGCCGGGAAAGGTGTGTGACAACCTTCCGGAGAAATGAGTACCGCGCCGATACCGTTTCCAAGTGCGTTTGACGCACCATGAAAGTACAGGGTCCATCGGGATCCCTTGTCAGGTCCGTCATATGGTCCGTTACCTTCAATGTTGTCCAAATTCATGATGTCCTCGTCTGGGAAATCAAATCTCATGGGTTGATAATCTTCGATAGCCTGATGAGCCAGATGGTCAGCTAGTACACTCCCTTTTATAGCCTTTTGGGTGGTGTACTGGATGTCATATTCAGTTAAGATCATTTGCCATCTTGATATCCTTCCAGATAAAGCGGGCTTTTCGAAGATATACTTGATAGGGTCCATTTTGGAAATCAACAAGGTAGTATGAGTCAACATATACTGTCTTAGTCGGCGAGCAGCCCATACCAAAGCGCAGCAAGTTTTCTCGAGCAGTGAGTAGCGAGTCTCACAGTCGGTAAACTTTTTGCTAAGGTAATAAATAGCATGCTCTTTTCGACCAGACTCGTCATGCTGGCCCAAAACATACCCCATTGAGTTATCCAAGACGGTCAAATACATGATCAATGGTCTTCCTTCGACGGGTGGCATCAGAATAGGAGGTTCTAGCAAATACTCCTTGATTCTATCAAAAGCAGCTTGACAATCGCCGTTCCACTCGACTACCTGATCTTTTTTCAAGAGTTTGAAAATTGGCTCACAGGTAGAAGTCAGATGTGAGATGAATCTGGCAATATAGTTTAAGCGCCCCAAGAATCCTCTAACTTCCTTCTCAGTACGGGGAGCAGGCATCTCTTGTATTGCTTTTACTTTTGCGGGATCGACTTCAATGCCTTTGTTGCTTACAATGAATCCCAGGAGTTTACCAGACCTAACTCCAAAAGTGCATTTACTTGGATTCAGCCTGAGCTTGTATTCTTTTAACCTGGCAAACAGCTTCTCCAGATGTTCAAGGTGCTCTTCCTCTGTTTGTGACCGAGCTATCATATCGTCTACGTAAACTTCAATCTCATGATGTATCATGTCATGAAATAAAGCTACCATGGCGCGTTGATAAGTTGCCCCTGCATTCTTCAGCCCGAACGGCATCACTTTGTAACAGAAAGTGCCCCATTGTGTGACGAAAGTAGTTTTCTCCATGTCCTCGGGGGCCATTTTGATTTGATTGTAGCCCGAGAATCCATCCATGAAGGAAAACACTTTGTGCTGAGCTGTATTGTCGATTAAAATGTCAATGTGAGGTAGCGGGAAATCATCTTTGGGGCTGGCCCTATTCAAATCCCGGTAGTCCACACACATCCTGACTTTGCCATCTTTCTTAGGTACCGGCACAATGTTAGCGACCCATTGAGGATAGGACGTAACAGCCAGAAAGCCAGCATCGAATTGCTTCATTACTTCTGCTTTGATCTTTTCGGACATGTCAAGCCTCATTCGGCGAACTTTTTGCTTGATCGATGGACAGTCTTCTCTTGTGGGGAGACGGTCAACCACGATGTCTGTGTCTAAACCCGGCATGTCTTCATAAGACCAAGCGAAGATTTCAACATACTCATTCAACAACTGTATCAGGCTTTCCTTGACATTCGGTTTCAAATTGGCACCCACTTGCACCTCCTTCCGGTCCTCCTCGGTCCCTAAGTTGACAGTTTCTAATGACTCTTCATGCGGTAAGATGGTCCTTTCCTCTTGTTGCAGTAGTCTGGCTAGTTCCCCGGGTACTTCACAACCTTCGTCATCTTCATACTCGGCTAGATTGACCAGATCTTCAGAGTTATTGAAAGATATAGCAGAATAGTCACCCATGGAATCCGGAGTGGATGGGTACCTGCATTGGTGAGTGTGGGTGTGTGTAAGGGATAGCCATCCTTAAACAAAAAATGCAAAAGGAAATAAAATGAACATAAGCAGTTTATCAAATGAAAAACGTCCAATGAATCATTAAACATGGCATATGGATATGAAAAATAATCAAAACCCTTACAAGTGGACCTACATGCCCCGGGCAAGGCAGGAGGTGAAAAGATAGTGTATGGATTGTTTGAAAGTAAATATTACAGACCAAATAAGAAATGTTTAACAGATAAATTACTGATGAATAAAAGTGATGGGGACAAAGTCTTTTGCCTCCCAGTTGCTCAATCCTCCCTTGATAGTTGGATAAATCCACTCTTCAATGTTGCTCTCCTTGTCTTCATCTTCCAAGGTGTTGATTCCGTGGGGAGAAATTTTGACTGGCGCTCTTTCAATCTTCGAACGGCGCATAGCTTTCTGGCCTGCAGCGGTGAACCCTAATCCAAACTTGTCAGTCTTATGTGGAATGTCAGGTAACTGCCCCCATGCTGAATTCTTCCCTTCTTTTATTGCGGCCCTTGCATCTTCCAGAGATGCCATCCTGGCCATCTGTCTCGGTGTCTCAGCTGCCAATAAATATGTCCACTAATTCTTTGTCAGTCAAAGGGGGTTGCACCCTTCCAGCCAGATCCCTCCATTTTTTAGCATACTCTTTAAATCCTACGCCCGAGCCCATAGTCATATTTTGTAATTGCACGCGAGTTGGTGCGAGGTCAGCATTGTATTGGTATTATCTTTAGAAGGCAACATCCAAATCCTCCCATGTATGGATATTATAGTCCCTTCTAATTGATAGAACCACTCCAAATGTGTCCTGGATAAGCTCTCTTGGAAGAAATGAACCCATAACTTCCTATCAGCGATGTGTGGTTGAGTCTTACAGACATAAGACCTCGGATGCATCTTGGGACAAAAGATCCCATCATACTTGGCGAATACAGGAACCTTGAACTTGTGTGGGATGACCACCCCAGGGACCAAACCTAAATCTCCAAAGTCCAAACCAGACACTGTTTGGATCTCTACAGCCTTAAGTCAGTCTTCTAGTTATTTGTAGTTGTCATCCTCCGGTGGGTACTGCTCATTGGAGTAGTCTTCATCCTCAGAAATCTGGTTATTTCCACCACCAGCTCTGGTGCTTCTAACATCCACGTCTTGATTGTATTCTTCCTCAAAAGAAGCCTCTTCTATTTGAGCCAGTCGGGCGGGCCCCTTGAACCTTCTTCCCATGTTAAGAATAACAGCCCACTTCTTAGTCTTCTTTTTGGTGGCAAAGAGTGCCATCATTTCTTGCTGTCCTTTTGCTAGGTTGGGGAGAGTCTCTTGGAACTGTGCATGTTGAGTTTGCAGATCTTTGATGGTTTTCTCTAGAGCCATATTATACTTAAATAAACAGTAAAAAGATGAGGAAACATGTATCGGAAAACATGCTTATGACATGATGCATGCTATGCAAATTCAATGTTTTCAAGGACCTTGGGAGATTTAAATTTGCTAGCCAAAAGGGAAAAAACAACGATTGCATTAATAAGTTCGAGAGTTACAATTTTCCCTTGGGCTTACAATGAAAAAGAAAAAAGGTCTCAAAGAGACAAAAAAAACTCCTAAAACCTAGACTCAGGTCTCCCACGGACGCTTCCTCTTTGTGTCGATGTAGGCATTTGGGCTTTGCTCCTCGTGAAGTTGCTTAGTGAGCTCCAACACTTTCTTATCGCTTACACATAATCGAGCTTCAAAGGTGTCTCTTTATCCCTTTAGTTGGATCCAAGATCTCTGCAATTCTTCAAAGTTGGTAGGCATGTCATGGTAGAGAATGGTATAAGGAACATTCCCTTCGACAATGGGCTCCATAATCACTGGTAGGATGGCTGGATATGGCATCATGAGACTTTGAGCACGAGCTCGTAGCCATTTGGGATAAGGCTCAAGAGGGATGGAATTATTATGCCCCAAAGTCTTGCTATCAACCTTGCTTACCATTCCCCAAGCATGTATAAACCTTCAATGATAACCTTGAACATCGTTCTAGTAGTCGAATGTAATACCTTGAATGAGTGCGTCGTGGGGACCATCTCTTCGAGCATAGCCAAATTTCCGTAGAGCTATAGAAGAGGTTATAATTAATACCTCCCCTAATGCCCAAGATTTGAACATTGTGGAACTCCCCACAACAGTCAATGATAGTAACATCCTCTTGAGATCGAGAGCACCAATAGATATTTGTATGAGAAAGCGACATTATCCTTTGCGACCACCTCAAACCTTGCTCATTCTTCAATACTGATCGGGGAAGGTGTGAAATATAGAACCTAGATAGCAAAGTCAAGCAACACATAAGATTCCCTCACATCCTCATAGTGCGAGTATGAAGAGAGTGCAAAACGTCTCCAAGCAATGTAGGCACGGGGTTACGAGTAAGGAAAATTTTGACAACATTCACATCTATGAGTTGGTCAGGGTTAGGAAAAAGAACCAACCCATAAATTAGAAGAGACAAGATCTCCTCAAAAGCTTGAAAGTCCATGGCATCCAAAAACAAACGAGCCTTCTCTAACAGTAATTTAGCCAAAAAGCCTTTGACCCCACTTCTTGTCTCCCAATTAGCTACAATGTCAGAACTCTTCAAATGTAAGGTCGTGGAAATAACTTCAGGTCTTGGAGCTTCCTCTAAATCGGTGAAGGGTATTTAATTAAGAACATGTACTCCTATTAGTTGAGATAATTCTTCCATTGTGGGAACCAATTGATAATCGGGAAAGGTGAAATAATGATATACAGGGTCAAAGAACTGAAAGAGCACCCTCATCATGTCTTATTCAAAGCTTGAGGTGACTAGATTGAGAAGTCGACCATATCTTTTGGTGAATGGAGAATTTTCAGGAGCCCCTGATGCTAACTCTTTAAGTTGAGGGGCACCCATACGAAGTTGATTCGGATGGTATTTCTACGAGCGGAAGCCATAACCTACAAAACAGAACAAAGATAAACCCTTAGGTCCTTGAAATGGTTAGTGAAAATGCTATGACATGATGTTATGATGTAATGAAAAAATAATCATACACAAACATAACACACAAGGCCAGGTTTAGGCTTGCATGGGGTTTATAGGTAAGTACCCTCTTGAAGTTTTAGTTGGTTCAACGTGTCCTAAAAGAAGTAACCGGATTTTAGCAACCTCAATATCACTGATCTTTTTTCATCGGGCATTGTTTTAGCTCAAGCATCCAAACTGCGACCAAAATATCCCGAAAGTCCGATTTCAATGAGTGTAGTGTTGAGTATCAACTAACTTTAGTCTTGCACCAAAGCCAGCTATCTCACTACTTTCTAATGGCCAAGTTGTTCAACTAAGGTTCTACGGTCAGTTAGTGCTCCATGACACCACACAACGACCCCGTATTCTCCTTGACTGGACTCAAGGGACACCGGTACCAACAAATGTGTCTCACTAACATAGCCATCACTTCAACCGTCAGTACTATGCTACACAGTCTCCACGATCTATTGCTACTTACCTAATATACCCCAGATTCGGGTATAAGATCTATACAAGAAATAAACCCAAACATAACCCCAAAATGTAAAGCATACAAATCAATAAGTGTTGTACCCCAAAATTTTCCCTCTCATTTATCAAGAATTTGCTCACAAGATCTCCCTTGACCCAAGACTGCACTAGGGTTTGATCAGCTCAAGACACCTCTTTAGGCACTGATGACCAAAATTAGGGTTTGAGTTTGAACAAGGATATTTGAGCTTCCAATTCCCCATATGACTTTCATGGATCATTATGGACCCTCATGATTACTCATGTCAAGTTTCAAGCTTTGAATCACACTTTTGATCAGTCAATTGAGTAGTTGACCTAAAAATCAATTGTATTGGGGAAAAAGTCAACTATGGCCAATTCACAATCAAACTTCATAATTTTTTGTCCACATCAACATTTTAAACTCATGTGTATCATTTTATCAAGTTTGGACCATAACTCCTCAAGAAATTTGATCAAATCTCCAAAAGGGCAAAATGGTCAGAATTAGGGTTTTGACTGGGAAAGGGCAATTTCTTATTTTTGATCTAGCAAATTGTCAATTGGTTTAAGGCATGATCTCAAGAGTCCAATTTCATCATTTATGACTTAATTACATGGTTCAAAACATTGCAAGTCCATTGGATTGACAGGTGAATTTTTCAGTCAACTGATCAAAAGTCAACTGCATACTGAAAAGTCAAACTTTGACTTTTTGGTCAAATTCAAGTGCCAAAGATCACAATTCATCAAAACATGTCAAAATATGAAACTTATTCATCAAGAAATCAAAAAGTCAAGATTTCATTTTGAAAAGTCAAAATTTCTAAACTTAGAAATTTTTCTAAGTGTTGGAAATTTCATGTTTTTTCATAACTTTGAGCCAAATTTTCACCATGATGCAAGATGATTCAAGAGAAACTTCTAACATGAAAGTTGTAGATATCATGAAATATACAACTTTTATTCACACAACTCCTTCCAAAAATTCTTGGATCTCAAATTATGATTTTATGAACATAGGGTCATGAAACTAAATACTTCGTGAAATTTTGCCCTAATTTAGCCAGGATTTTGACCTAACTTCATGACACTTTTTCACATAGTTCCAAGGGGAATCTTCAAAAGAAATTCAAATATGGGTTGTAGAGCACATTGCAATATTTCCAAAAGATCCAAGAACTCCTTGAGATCATTCTTGAGTAGGGAGAATCGAAGAGATGAAGTTAGGGTTTTGTCACTTGAATTACAAGGCATTTTGTGATGAACAAGAATTCAATTTCAAATCTATGCTGCACAATCTTGTTTTGCAGGCCTCTACACCTAAATATATCTCCATAATAATAAGATTACACTTGATTTTGAGCTATTATCCACTTGATTCAAGCTTTATCCAAGTTCCATTTCCATTAAAGGCACAAAGTAACATTGCCATTCTAGTAAAGTGGCTTTAATCACAAAGTCAACTTCTCTTGAGATTTGCATTTGCTCTTTCTGCACAAGCATCCTATACATAATCAGATAAGCATGTTTAAAGTGCCTAACCACTTTAGATATCCTTGTACCTTTCCTTGGAACAATGCTTGTCAAGCTTGCTTCAAAAACAAGCCAAAAAGCCATCACATGTGAACTTGTACTCCTGATCACCCAAGCTCTCAAAAACCTTTTCCTATACATTGAGACACTATTATGCAACTTAGGACATGATTTTTTCAAGCCTGAAACTCTCTCAAATTCCCTTTAGCCATAAATTGCACACAAACTCCATTTTTGTGCAGGTTCTGACCTTGAACTTGTATATTCTTTTCCCTCGTGCGATCTTTGGCATTTTAGTTCCTAAAGCTCCTATACATCAAATATAACTTGTCCCTGTCCCTGTTACACGACTGCAACACCATTTGCATCAAACTCCATAACTAAAAACAGAGCATTTCACATTGACTTCTCCAAGTCATTTCAGCCACTCTCAACTCAAGCAAACCATTGCATTAGCTTCCTAGGACCTCAAGGAAGCTAACCCGATCATCACCATCACTTAAAACAAGCTCAAACTCTAAATACGATTTCCATTTTTAAGGTAAGTTTTATCAACTTGGAACTCTTCATACAGGCATCATCAATAGTTTATTTGTGAATAAAACATGTAGATATCATTGCCCTGAAGCTAACCACGTCCTTAGTTTCCATTAATTTTGCTTGAGCTTAGAGAATTTTGAAACTGAAATTTCTGAAATTTTTAGGGTTCAGATTAGGGCCATTAAAATTCTTGCTTATCTTTGACCTATAGTTTTAATACTTTACATTTCTGGAATCGTGAGAAAATTAATTACAAGTTTCATGTTTACAATTTTCATTTTTGATGAGAAATAAGCAAGTTACAGTTGGTGGCTGGAGGTTGAAGATGAAGTCTTCAAAACACGTTTTGCCTTAAATATTTATTGTTTCATTTGTA
This sequence comes from Vicia faba, assembly GCA_948472305.1. NCBI lineage: Eukaryota > Viridiplantae > Streptophyta > Magnoliopsida > Fabales > Fabaceae > Vicia > Vicia faba. The sequence continues at coordinate 1,310,143,662 of OX451741.1, read as the reverse complement.
TTAACGGATGTATAGCCACCCCAGTGGTAGAAACGCGCGCCTGTAACCTATGGGACCTGGGTTCGAGCCCCAGTGTTACCCTTTTCATTTTTTCATTTTTTACAATTCTGACTTTTTTGTTTGCAGGGCGCTGGGCCTCTTTAGGTCTGGCTTGTTTTTTTTGTTTTTTTGCTGACTGACCTCCCTACTTCCTCTTTGCACCCCCTGGCCTAAGTTTTATTATTTATTTATTTATTTCATTTTTCTTTTCTTAAATATATTTTCTAAATACTAAAAAATCATAAAAATACAAAAAATGATATATTTATATTTTGACTTAGTTTATTTTATTTTTCTCACAAAAATATTTTTATCAATTATACTTTTTTTTACTTATTATCTTGTAAATATAAATAAATTTAGGTTATTATTTATTTTATTTCATACTAATTTAAATGCATTATTTTTTATATATAATAAAAAATACTAAAAATATTTTATAATACTATAAATATTTTTAAGATGAAAATACCAAAATACTTTTCTTGAATTTATTTTCTTTTGATTAATTAATAGAACTAGGTTTTCATTTAAAATCTTTTCTTAATAAATTAATACTTAATTAACTATTTTCTTTATTTAATTAGGTTAAGACAAAATCTTCTTTCATGAAAACCAAACAAAATTCATTTTCTTTACATTTTTGCATCCTTGTACATTTATTCATTTTTATACTTTGTATTTTTTAATCCCTTGTATATTCATATCAATTCAATATGGTTGTAATAGACTAATTAGGTTTAAATTCTTGCAATCCCCATTTACAAATTGTACACCCCCTCCCCACAAATGTTGTAATAGCGTAGTAACTTTAAATTTCGCAATTTATCATTTTTATATAACATGCTAGTAATTAGGGTTTGTATGGAAAGACTAAAACCAATATCTAGAAAACCCTAATTCAATACAAAAACAAGCATGAAAATAAAACACTTGCACACAAGCACCCCTAGCGTTATTCCACTTGGTTGCCTTATACAAAATGGCCATACTACGCATGTAAGGTATCTTAGCAAAAAACAAGCAAATACAAGATCATAGTCCCTCGATGACGCTATCTAAGTTACCTTATAAATGATCTTAGTCCCTCAAAAATAATGCTAAGATACCTTTCAACATTGCTAATCATGGTTATACGATGACCCACGCCCGTCTTGCTTACATCCAAAGATAGGGTTGCTTACCAAATCAATGGTAAGACAACAATGTCAAAGGAAAAGAAAATGAACAAGAAAGACATTTGAGTAGGTAGATTGCTCCTAATTACTTGCTCCATTTCAAAACAAACATCCTTTCCATTTTCAAAATAAACACCTACACTTTCAACACATCTTACAAAACTTGAAAACATTTTCAAAAGATCAACATCTTTGTATACATTCTTACGAACAAGAATCATTACAAAGATTGCCTAAACAATAGCCTCTTTTACAAAATACTTTAAACAAAACCACATCAAGCACAATTTCAAACAAAAAGCAAGTGATCTAGCAAGTAACTAAGAGCCCATGGAAAACCATGGATGAAGAGGGTGCTAATACCTTCCCTTTTCATAATCTACCCCCCGAACTCAAGAAACAATCTCAAAGGTCTTTCCTGTGCTTTTTCACCTTTCCTTTTGGATAAAAGAAAATTCGGTGGTGACTCTTGCTAACCGCAACATTTGCAATCAAACACAAAACCTTCAAGTCAGTTCTCCCACCGTATCACAACAAGTAAAGCAAATAAAAGTGATCTAGCTCTTAAGGTAACCCCACTTTTCGTAATGTCCCCAGCAGAGTCTCCAGTTCTGTAATATGGTGGGGAACTGACTTGGTGTTTTGCGTTTGATCGCAAGTGTTGTGGATACCAAGAGTCACTACTGACTTTTCTTTTATCCAATAAAGGAAAGGGCGAAAAGAACAAGAAAGACCTTTTGAGAATTTTCTTTAGTTTGGGGAGTAGGTTATGAAAAGGGAAGTTGTTAGCACTTTTTCATCTGTAGTTATCTACGGGCTCTTAATTGCTAGCTCACTTTAAAGTGCTTTTGTGTTTGTGTAAGTTTGAAAATATTTTGAAAACTCCTTCGTGCGGAAAACTTTGGAATGATTCTCGTATCGTTGAGAATGTATATAAAGTGTTGGTTTTGAAAATATTTGTTGAAAGGGAGTGTTTGGAAAGATGTTTTGAAGATTCCAATGTAAGGAAATTTTATAATGATTCTCGTATTATTGAGAATGTATACAAAATGTTTGTTGTGAAAGATGTTTTAAAAGTGTGAGGTTCAAAGATTATTTTGATTTATGAGCAAGCAATTACGAGCAGTCTACCTACTCAAAAAGTATTTTTTTTTCTTTTCCTCCTCCTTTAGATAATGCTACTTCACCATTGGTTGGTAGAGAGCCATGTCATTGGATGTGAGGTACGGGTGTGGGTCATCGTACATTCATAAAAGGTAACTTGTAAGATGCTTTAGCAATTGTCGTAAGGGACTAAGATCATTTATCAAAGGAAACATCAAAGGGTCATTGTTGTACCCCAAAATTTACCCTCCCTTTTTCACAAACAAATCACAACTTCAGGGTTTTCCCTGATCTTTCAAGATTGGCCCAAGAATCGGTCAAACAGACTTTTCTTTGTCAGTCAATCAAGAATCAGGGTTTCCATTGATTTTATTGAAATTGGCTCAAGAATCGGTCAAACAGACTTTTCTTTGTCAGTCAATCCAGAATCAGGGTTTCCATTGATTTTATTGAAATTGGCCCAAGAATCGGTCAAACAGACTTTTCTTTGTCAGTCAATCCAGAATTAGGGTTTCCATTGATTTTATTGAAATTGGCTCAAGAATTGATCAAGCAGACTTTTCTTTAACGACAAGTTTGGAATTAGGGTTTTTCGCACGCATTTCTCAGAAGAAATTGAATCCACAGTATTTCACTTGACTGTTACATTGTTTTTACGCTTGTTCAAGATTGTTGTTTGTTTCTCGAAACCTAAACATCTGGGATAGGAGCTGAGGCTTTTGATTTAAACTTTGAAGCATTAGGTTTGATCAGTGAAGTGAAAGGTGTATGGATGTTTGTTTTTTTAACTGTACAAAGCATATGATTAATTGGAATGTCGGGCGTATTGTGGTTAATGCAAGGTTACGAGACTGCAAAGTTTGTTGATTATTTATTTTATCTGGATTAAAGTTATTGGGATACATTTCCAGTTATTTTAATTCAAGAGATTTAAATAATTAAATAGACAGTGCAAAATAAAGAATGAAATATTTGACAGTAAAGAATTCTTATTTGACAAAGACTTTTATTTATTTTATTTCAAATATTGTTACAAATGTTATTCGAATATTGTAAATTTATTTACAGTGTTTACAATAATATTTATTACAATAAATGAAAAGAAAATAAATATAAAGCCTAAGTTTCTTGAAATCTTCTATCTTCTATTGTTTCTTCCATTATTCAACTGATAATTACCTGCAAAGGACAGAAGAAAAAGAAATCAGTGCAGATAAATTGAAAAGCAGTTTTAAGCAGATAAATAAAAAAGGATCATCATTAAAGCTTGTTGGCCGGAATCAGATTGTTTTTGGTTTCATCATGTTTTTCTTATCCTCTTTGCAAATCACAAGAAGATTTCTCTTCTTGGTTCACAAAGAGGAAAGTAAAATAATTTGCAAACAATCAATTAAATGCAAAGATACAAGGCACAAGACTGCACAATGTCAAACTGAACAACAAATTGCATTAGTCAACCAAAAGCAAACCAAGTTGCACAAAAGCAAACTAAGTACACAAAACTGTCAAACAAGTACACAAGCTGTCAAAAATTTGTCAATGCAGAAAATATGGAAAATGCAGAGGTAAACCAAGATACAAGCAAGAAGGCTTGTCATTATTCATCATCACATTCTGGACAAAACAAGCTTTTCAGATTAAAAATATATTAAGCAAAAGATGCTTTTATGGAGAGAGAGAAAGAGAGAGTGAAGTAGGTTTTGCAGTTTGGCAGGCTGTACAAAAGCAATGAGAAAGAAGATAAATATAACAGGCTAATAGTTCAGAGGGGGAGAGAGCACAAAAAGACCAGAAGTGTAAGCCTGCTTCCAGAACCACAAACTGCAAGTTATCACAACCTGCATAACTGCTTGTAACAGAAGCACAATAACTACAGCTCAAGCCACAAAACTGCAACTGAGTTCAAGCCTGCTAAAAAGGCTACAAACTGCAAGCAAGCTCTACAAAAAAGATTCAAGCCTGCCTAAAACTGCATAAACCTGCCTTCCCAAACACTCAGTACAAAACCTGCATAACAAAAATCAAAAGTGTGCAAGCCAAACTCAGTAACCTGCCTAAAAAAAACCAGAAGCAAAGCTGCCTCACAAACCATTCAAACCTGTCCAAAAGCCCAAGCCTGGTTTCCCAAAGGCTAAAACAACAAACTTATAAAACAAAAAGACAACAAGTTACCAAGCCTGCATAAGCCTGCTTCAAAAATCACAAGCATAGCAAGTTATCAAAACCTGCCTCGAAACCATTAAAACAGGCTGAATAAAAGTCTCAAGCATGCCTTACCAAACAAGCCTTCAAACTTGTTCAAACTCAAGCCTTCAAACCTGTGGCCTGCATAACTGCAAGTTATCAAACTTGCAAAACTGCCTAAAATCAAACCTGTTTCAAAACCTGCAGAAGCAAGACAGCCTGCCTTACCAAGCAAGCACAACAAGCCTGCCTAAAGCCAGTTCAACCTGCATAAACTGCAAACACCAAGAACCATTCAAAACTGCAACTTCTCAAAACTACAATCTGTCCAAACTACAGATTCAAGATAAGTTAGCCGAAACAAGGAGGAACCAACAGTTTCAAGCCTAGCCTCATCAACCATCAAAAACAGTTCAAGCATGGGCACCCTCATCATTAACATAGCAAATGAAGAGAAGAATTAAGGAGCAAAAATCTCAGAATACCATCATCATTGACAAAGAGAAAGAGGAAGAATGTAGAAGCAAAACAAAAATCCAAACGACATAGTTTTCAGAAAACATTCATCATCAAACATCCAAATCAAGAACAACAAATAGCTCTTTCTCAGTTCAAGTTCATCATCACAAAAAATCATAAGCCAAATCAACAACAATAGAAATATCTCAAGATATCCAACATTCAAAGAAGAGAAAATCAGAAACAAGCATTCAAGCGTTTTCAGAAATAGGGTTCATCACAAAACGATTCAAGAGGAACCAAAAGATACGAAGTACCAGACAAGCGTTGACCTCATCTCCTCCACCTCCGGCCACCGAGAGCACCGTCGTTCCGCCGTCCACTCTCCAGAAACGAAACCCCAAAGGTATTACTTTCCTTTCCCTCTTTCTTTTCCTACATCTCACACCAAGATATCAAAGATTAAAACTTTGCAAAAACAACAAAATGTACCAGATTAAACATGTAAACTGTAAAAGAGAGCGCGTTTAGAACAGAGAAACATACCCTTTCAAACCACTGTCATGTACTGTCGTGGAGAGGAGATGGTTGGAGGTAGCGTTCTAGCGGCGGGAGGTTGAAGGATTAGTCATGGCTCCGTTTGAGAACGAGGAAGAGAGAGCGAAGATGAGAGGAGCGGCGCCGTTTACAAAATTGCAAACCCTAGATTCTGAGCAAAACAAACACAAACCCTAAAAAAAACATTGTACTTTTCGTTTGGGCTTTTGCCTCATGAACCATTAAAGCCCAATTGTTTCCAGCGCTTTCACCCCCCCCCCCCCCCTCTAGTCTAGTTTTGTTTCTTTCATTTGGGCCAAATGCATTCCTTGGGCCCATCCTCCTACTTATCAAAATAAATTTGTTCTTTTAAGAATATTCTCTTTCTTCTAATTAATTCACATGCTAACTTAACTTGGTTTTAATTTCCTTTTAAAGTTATTATTAATCTTGTTCATAATAAAAAATATACAAAAAGAAAAGAATATTTAGTCTAAATGTTTTTGGTTTTCTTTAAACCTAGTTATTAATTGATAAAATACAAAAAAAAATGTCTTTAAACATTAAGTTAAATAATTCTTTCCTCTTTTCTTTAAAACCCTTTGTTTATTTATAACTAACAAAAATACAAAAAAAATAATAAACACTTAATTTTCATTAGGTTAATATTTCATTTGATCATTTGTAAATAACCACATACATCTCACAATACTTCTGATTCTCTTCGATTCTTATACCTTGTTATATTTTTACATTGAGAAAGCGACAAGTTCAATTTGGTTGTAACATAATACTTTGACATTATTATTATTCTGATAAGACTCATCCCCATTGGTAAACATTTGTACCCCCATCCCCATATAGTAATTAGGGTTTGTATGCGAAGATTCAAAATCAATCGCTAGATGACCTAATACAAGATAAATGCATGAAAATCAATACACAATCCACACTTGCACCTCTAGGGTAACCTCGCTTGTTGCCTCGGAAATGCAATCATGTCCCTCGAGTATGAGACACTCTAGCAAATGTCCCTTCGATAAACAAAGATCGTAGTCCCTCGATGACCCTCGATGTTGCCTTTGATAAAACGATCTCGTCCCTTACAAAATTGCTAGAGCGTCTCACAAGTTGCCTTCAATGATTGTATAGGATGACCCACGCTCGTCCCGTTCAACATCCTAACACAAGGTTGTTCACCAAATACAATGGTGAAACAACACTGTTAAAAGGGTTAAAAACATAAGAAAAATCTTTGAGTAAAATAGGGTAGACAACTCTTAGTTACTTGATCAAAAATCTTGCAAAACATCCTTGCCATTTTTCAAACACACTTCACAACACAACTTCACAACACAACTTCACAACACAACTTCACAACACAACTTCAAAACAATTTCAAAACAACTTTCAAAACATTTAATTATCTTTTCAAAAAGACACACACCTTTGTATATATTCAAACAAGAATCATTACAAAGGTTGCTTAGACAAGGCATCTTTTTTCAAAAACATTTTCAAAACCACACACACAAAGCACCATTTCAAACAATTGAAAAGCAAAGGTAAGTGATCTAAAACAAGTAACTAAGAGCCCATGGATAACCATGGATGAAAAGGGTGCTAGCACCTTCCCTTTTCATAATCTACCCCCCGAACCCAAGAAAACATCTCAAAGGTCTTTCCTGTGCTTTTTGGCCTTTCCTTAGGATAAAATAAAAAGTCGGTGGCGATTCTTGCTAAACCGAACAAGTGCGAAAACAAACGCAAAACCTCAAGTCAGTTCTCCCACCGTATCACAGTCATCAAGGGACTAAGATCTTTAAATCGAGGGTCTTTTCTAAAACACCCCACATTCGAGGGACATGATTGTTTATATCCGAGGCAACAAGTGTGGGTTACCCTAGAGGTACATGTGTGCAAAGTATTTTAATTTCATGTATATTGTCTTTGAATTAGGGTTTTTTAATGTTTGATTTTTAATCTTGTCATGAAAACCCTAATTACTAACAATAATAAGGAAAGCGATAAATTGCGGAATTTAAATGTCATACGCTATTACAACGCATTGGGAATGGGTACAAGTTTGTGAATAGGGGGAAGAAAGCAATAAAGCTTAATTATCTAATACAAACCATTGAATACAAATAATAATAGAATGTACAAAATGTATAGAGGAAGAAAGAAATTGTCTTTTAGGATTTTTTGATGGGGAAAAGATTTGATAATTAATCCTAATTAAACTAATTAATTTTAATTACAAGAGAGATTAATTAGTAATTTAATCAAAATCTAAAATCTAAGTTAATTGAAATTAAGAAGAAAATAAAACCTAAGTCTAAATAATTTCTTTAGAAAATAATTTGAATGTTAATGTTAATTTGGAAAGAATATTTTAAAGTTTGGAAAATAAGCAAAATCTAGTTCTAAATATTAACAAAAATAAAACAAATGTTTAAAATAAAATATTTTTAATTTAATTATTTTAAGAAAATATATTTTTGGGTTAAAATAAAATAAATAAATAAATAAAATATAGAGAAAATATAAAAAATATAAAAATATTTGACTGGGATGTTGAAAAGTGAAATCGGGGTTAAAAATAGAAAACATGCCCAAAACAGTTTTTTGTTTGAGTCAAAAAACAAAACAAAAAACAAAAAATATAAAAATGAAAAAAATAAAAAAGATAAACGGGTCTGCGCTGTTATGAGTGATTGGGGTGTGTGTGGAAAAAATCAGTCAAGGCCCAGAATGAAAAGTCTAGCGCCTGAGAGATTCAGTGTGATTGCATTTTGAGAGTGTATTATGGGCATCCATCTTGAGGCGCTTGATTTGAATTTATGATGATCATATGATGAGAGAATGAGGAACACTGTGCGCTTCCTGGACTTTCCTGCATATAATCTCATAGAAACAAATATGAAAGAAATAAAAGGGTACCACTGGGGCTCGAACTCAGGTCCATATAGATCAATGCCTTAACGCGTGCTTCTCTGCCACTAGGATGGTTGTTTCATCCGTCAATAATACAACTTGAAATAAACTTAAAATAAACTCATTTCTAAGATTTGAAAATGACTTCATACTCAACCTTGTGCGCGCAGAGAAGAACAACACCATGGCCAATCTGTAACTTCTTCATTTCTCAACTATTTTCAAAAATGTAACCATGAAAGTTGTTCCATTTTTCACCATGAATTCAACCATATAAATATCAAAAGCTAATTCTCAAAGATAAACATGAATTTTTGTTGGTACCAAATAAAACCTAATTTTTTCAAAAAGTTCAACTTCAAAATTCACATCACTCAGACAACATAAATGAAAACTAAATGCATGGTTAGCTTTAGGGATATGATGTCTACACTTTTCATTCACAAAGTAACCATTAATGATGTTTGTATAAGGAGTTCAAAGTTGAGAAAACTTACCTCAAAACTGGAAATTGTGTTTGGAGTTTGAGCACTTCTAGAGGGGTGGTGATGATCTGGATAGCTTCACTAGACTCCTAGGAAGTTGATGCAACTCTTACTTTGTGTTAAAAGTGCCCGAATCTTCCTGGAGAAGTCAAGTTGTAGAGGTGTAAAGTGAGGTTTGGACAATGATGGTGGAGGTGTTACAGTTATGAAACATGGGCGAGGATGAGTTATAAATGACGTATGAAAGCTTTGTGATTGATTTAGAGAGGAAATGCACGAGTGGATTGTGAGTTTGAATTTTTTTGTCAAAAATTGCAACAATGGAGGTTTTGTGTACAATTCTGAGTTCCAGGGAGTTTGTGAGTGTTTCAAGGCTTGTGTGATACGGTGGGAGAACTGACTTGGTTGGTTTTGCATTTGTGTTTGCAAATGTTGTGGTTTAGCAAGAGTCGTCGCCGACTTTTCTTTTATCCAACAAGGAAAGGTGAAAAAGCATAGGAAAGACCTTTAGAGATGTTTTCTTGAGTTCGGGGGGGTAGATTATGTAAAGGGAAGGTATTAGCACCCTTTTCATCCATGGTTTTCCATGGGCTCTTAGTTACTCGCTAGATCACTTGCTTTTGTTTGAATGGGTGCTTGTGGGTTTTGAAAGTATTTTGAAAATGTGACTTTGTAATGATTCTCGTCTCTATAAGAACGCATACAAAGTGTTGTTTTGAAAATAGTTCAAAAAGATGTTTGTGAGATGTGTTTTTTGAAAGTGATTTTGAAAAGGTGTCTTTGTAATGATTCTCGTCTCTATAAGAATGCGTACAAAGTGTTGTTTTGAAAATAGTTCAAAGAGGTTTTTGCGGAATGTGTTTTTGAAAGTGATTTTGAAAAGGGCTTTCTTTGTAATGATTCTTATCTCTATAAGAACGCATACAAAGTGTTGTCTTTTGAAAAATGTTTCAAATGAGAGTGTTGGTGTATAGAAATGTTTTTGTTGTGAGCAAGCAAGCAACTAGGAGCGAATCTACCTACTCAAAAGGTCTTAGATGTTCTTTTCCTCCTCCTTTAGATGTTGCTATCTTACCATTGATTTGGTAAGAAGCCCCATCGTTATAAGTGAAGGGACGAGCGGAGGACATTTGTATAGTCATAGAAGGCAACCTATGGGACGTTTTAGCAATGTCGTTTATGGACTAGATCGTTTACCAAAGGCAACATCGAGGGTCATCGAGGGACTACGATCTTTTATCGAGAGCCTTTTGCTAAAACGCCCATGTTCGAGGGACATGACTATTTTTCCGATAGGAAACAAAGTGAGAATACCCTAAGGGTGCATGTGTGCAAAGTATGTTTGATTGCATGCATTTAGTCTTGATTAGGGTGATCTATTTGTCAATTTCATGTCTTGCCATACACACCCTAATTACTAGCATTTACATTTAAAGCGATAAATTGCATAAATGTAAAGTCCTACGCTATTACAATATTTTAGGGATGGGGGTACATATTTATGAATGGGGGTTGCAAATAAAATTAAATCCTAAGTTACTATTACAACCATATTGAAATGTACAATATAAGAAAGAAAAAAAGATTTGTTTAGAAAATGGTTTTGTCTTAAAAAGGAAATAAATTAATAAAAGAAAGAAAATATTTTTATGTCTTTTATATTAAAAAATGATGAAAAAGAAAATAAATGAGACGTAGACTCGGCGTGCTGCTACAAGCAAAACGAATGGGATCAGAAGTTCCGGAGTCAGGAGCGTTGTGACTCAGCAGGAAACGTCAGTGGGTATCAGAAGTTCTGAGTTGGTAAACATTGGGGTCTTACAATGAACATTAGAGGGGAAACACAAAAGTTATGGGTGGTATTCAGACAGTGGACCACAAGTCAGAAGTTCTGTATTATACTAAAACAGTGAGTAAACCCCAGAAATTCAGTGTATTGTCAGCATGTAAAAACCAGAAACTCTGAGTGTGTAAAAAACAGCGAGTGGAAATATCAGAAGTTCAGTATGTTTGACATGTAGGGAGAACTCAGAAGTTCTGTGTTGTGTTAGAACAGTGAGTGAATCATGGAAGTTCTATGCGTTAGAGTGGTGAGTGAAGAACAGAAGTTCTGTGTTACATTTCAGCTCTTTCCTTATATCAATCAGCACAATGATAGCTTATTCAGTTTTCAGCAAACAGCAAATCAGAAGGATAAACAACACAACAGTTTATGGAAGTTCTGATCCTGGTCCTGAGTCTATCCTTAATCAGGAAGTTCTGATCCTCAGTTTTTCTACTTACACGGTGATATGGACAACATCAATACTATGATATATACATGTTTAATGATGTTCTGAGTGAAAAGGTGTAGAGTCAGAAAGACTTACCTTGGACCTAGAGTGTGGGCTTGGAGCTTTGAGCTACTGCCTTCATAAGTTCTGGTGTCAGCGAGAGTAGCGGAAGAGTGGTTGTGTTCTTTGATTCAAAAGGGAGGAACAAAAGGTTTTGTTTTGGATTTGGGAAGCTTTTCCCTGTTTCCTCTTCTCTCTTTTGGCCAATCTCCTTCCTAAAAGCCATCCCTTTGCAAGTTTGATGGAGCAACTTATTAATAGATGAATTTATTGTGGTTTGGGGGGGGGGGGGGGGGGGACAGATCGGATTTGAACTTTTGGCACACTATTCCATTGCTTTTTTATCACAGCTTTTTGTATTTGGTGCAAATACAAGATTTGGGAAAATGCAGTCGTGGACTGGATTAACTGCTGGTTAGAGTATTGTACTGTAGTAGTGCAACAGGTTGTTTAAACGAGGTCTTGGGATTTGGTGATGTTCTTCAAATGCTGAAGGGGCTTGTTCTGACCGGAGCGTTGAACATAGCCTCCATATGCTGAAGAATCATGTTCTGACTGAAGCATCATGTTCTGACCAAAGAGCATCTCTTCTGCATGTTCTGATTGAAGCATCATGTTCTGAACCGTGTTTGCAACTTCAGACTGCACTTGCATAGAGCCTGGCTCAGAAGTTCTGAAGTATCATATTCTCTAGACACTTAGAAAATTTTCTAAACGTTTAGAAAATTTGATTTTCAAAGTAACTTCTGACTTTTGATTTTTGATGAACCAATTTCCTGCCTTAATGAAATATGATTCTTGGAACTTGATTTTTGATTCAAAAGTCATAGTTTGACTCCTTTGGTGTGCAAATGACCATTTTGCCTTTGTGAGTGATTTTCTTGAAAAGTTGTAATTCAAGACTTGGAACTTAATAGAAACAAACCTGAGAGTCCAGGATGATCCTTTGAGAAATAGGAGGGGAAATTTTAGGGTACAATAGTTGCCCCGGTTCAATCTTCTTAAGTCTGAGGATATAGATTGGCTGATCTGCCCTTCGTGATCTGAAGGCGGAAGATGATTGAACACTAGAGTGCCCAGAAATTTGCACTCGCATGAAGTAACACTGATTGGTGATGTCGAGAATGGGCTTACAGATGCCATTTAGAAGGCAACGGGAAATCACAGGAGATGGGATTAAAGATGCCATCCGGAAAAGATTGGTTGCATAAGATATTCCTGGATGAGAGTTCTTGTACCTGCTGTCGAGGGGGGAACTTTGTCGGGGAATGTCGACTTATGCACTGAGAAGTAAAGTCTAGGAGCTTCGGTTGTCCATTACTCTACTGAGGAATTATCTCCTGACTGAGGAGGTGAAAGTAGAACGTATACCTAGTCAGGGTCCAGGCTGTACAGCAACTCGCTGGGGAAATGTGAAATCGACCGTATCTGGTCGGGTCCAGGCCATGCAGTGTTATAAACTGCTGCTTGGAGATGAGGGAGAAGGAACCTGGATAGTAGGGTTACTTCGAAATGAAATCCTGGATGGTAGGGCTTGCGGGAAGGAACCTGGGTAGTAGGGTTACTTCAAAATGAAAGCCTGGATAGTAAGGCTTGCGAGAAGGAACCTGGGTAGTAGGGTTACTTCGAAATGGAAGCCTGGATAGTAGGGCTTGCGGGAAGGAACTTGGGTAGTAGGGTTACTTCAAAATGAAAGCCTGGATAGTAGGGCTTGTGGGAAGGAACCTGGGTAGTAGGGTTACTTCAAAATGAAAGCCATGATAGTAGGGCTTGTGGGAAGGAGCCTGGATAGTATGGTTACTTCGAAATGAAAGCCTGGATAGTAGGGCTTGTGGGAAGGAACCTGGATAGTAGGGTTACTTCGAAATGAAATCCTGGATAGTAGGGCTTATGGGAAGGAATCTGGATAGTAGGGTTACTTCGAAATGAAAGCCTGGATAGTAGGACTTGTGGGAAGGAACCTGGATAGTAGGGTTACTTCGAAATGAAAGCCTGGATAGTAGGGCTTGTGGGAAGGAACCTGGGTAGTAGGGTTACTTCTAAATGAAAGCCTGGATAGTATGGCTTGCGGGAAGGAACCTGGGTAGTAGGGTTACTTCGAAATGAAAGCCTGGATAGTAGGGCTTGTGTGAAGGAACCTGGATAGTAGGGTTACTTCGAAATGAAATCCTGGATAGTAGGGCTTGTGGGAAGGAACCTGAATAGTAGGGTTACTTTGAAATGAAATCTTTGATAGTAGGGCTTGTGGGAAGGAACCTGGATAGTAGGGTTACTTCGAAATGAAAGCCTGGATAGTAGGGCTTGTGGGAAGGAACCTGGATAATATGGTTACTTCGAAATGAAAGCCTGGATAGTAGGGCTTGTGTGAAGGAACCTGGATAGTAGGGTTACTTCAAAATGAAATCCTGGATAGTAGGGCTTGTATGAAGGAACCTGGATAGTAGGGTTACTTCAAAATGAAAGCCTGGATAGTAGGGCTTGTGGGAAGGAACCTGGATAGTAAGGTCACTTCGTTTGATCTTGTAGATTAGTTGACCCGTTTGGTTTCGGGAACTGATTTTCTCTTGGTTGCCTGCAGATATGACATGTATAACTGCTGGAATTGTTGGTGATAATTGTCTTTCCTGAAAAGATAACAAGGTTAGTTATATGCGATGCATGAAACGCGTTGTGAGATGACGTCCTCGAGATTATGTTGTATGTGATATGTATGCGCATGTCATGATTTATGAGCATGGGATGTTGGTTGTGACATATCCGAGTCCGAGAAAATAAATCCCTGACCACTGCTGGAGAAAATAGAATCCTGACTGTTATAGAGAAATATTGCTCTTCTACTTTCGCTGGGGATGATGAATGGAAGTGACTGTACTTTTGTCAGGGGGAATTTTGTTTGAGAATAACTCTGCAGGGAATAATTTGGAAGGTGAATTTCCAAAAACAAAAGTAATGAGCTCTGTCAGGGATTGAGTTCCTTTATCCAGAGAAATAAACACTGCTCGGGAGAAAACTATATGAACTGCTCGCGATTACAAAATTTGGCCGGGGAACATAGATGTTGGTTCTCTGAAGGAACTTGGCTAGGGAAAGTAACTCTTGTTTGGGGAAGCCAATGTCAAATCTTTGGTTGCTCCTACTATGTGGGGAGGCATAAACGTCACGGGGTCGCATTCTGAGGAAATGACAATGACTTTGCATCAGGACTTTTCTGCCCCTATACCTACTAGAGAAAGTGCCTACGGAGGCTTTGTAGATTGAGTGTTATCCCAACTCATGAGGTGCTTGGTAACTGCCGATCAGAATGATAAGTCTTCTACTGATAGGCAAGTGACAAGATGACGGGGCATAGTCATACGCTTTGATCCCTAACTTTTGCCTAGACCACCCTTTCGGGTTTTCAGTCCACCGGGATACCCCTTTTTTGCCCAAGCCGCCTTTTCAGGTTTTTGACTTGCCGGGTGTAAAGATTTTTTTTGTTTTTATCCCTAATTTTTTCCCAAACTTTTTTGGTTCGTCGGGATGCCCTTATTTTTCCCTAGGCCAGTCGACCTAGCGGGTCTTTTTCATGCATGGTCTTTTCCAACTATGTCCATGTTCTCTGGATGTAGGGCGTTGTCACCGTCCATAGTGTTATGTTATAGTACTGTCAAGATGTTTTCTTGATGGCACATGATTCGTTGCTGGAATGCGTGCGTAATGCCCCAAGTGATTCAGATGGAGATCTGCCCCTGGTTATTTGGCACTTTTGGAGAGACTGCCCCAGCTGTGTTAGACATCATGTCACGTCCCTTGCTTATGGGAGACTTGTTGTTGGAAGTGTCTTTCCTGCTGAGATGATTCTGTCCATTGAGAGGATGTTTGTTCATTGAATATCCATTATGCGGATTTCTCTATTGTCAAACAACTAGTCATATGCAAACAATGTCATTTAAAGAATGCAAAGCCTATGGCTGTCTTGAAGTTTGAAAATTCATTTTTTAGTAGAACAAACAAATTTTGTAAAAGTGTGATATCAACTCGAGATTTATAGCGAACCCTACAGGAGTCAGGATACCTTTTGTAACAATATGCTTTCGAACTAACCCATGCTTCAGCTAGGACTTTTAAGGGTTATAACGTGGTCTGGTTCACAGTTCAAGAAACAAAGGATAAAGGCTCAAAATTTATTTATACCCACCCGCTCTTCGTGATATTCTTCAGTCCTATGCTCAGTTAATTTCACATTTAGAATCCCAGTTGAGTTCTGAAATATTGTCCTTGATGTTCTGGTGATGGTTCGGATACTGACAGTTTATTTTGAATAGGCAGACATCTTTTTTGTCGAGGATTTGTATGACCTCTTTCTTTTTTATTTTACTATCCATGTCTTTTGCCTGAACTGTTTCTTTTTTATTATAGTCAGCGGGATGTCCCAATTTTTCTTAAGTCTCCTTCGTAGATTTTGACTTAGTGGGCTTTTCTCTTTGAGAGATAATGACTGCCTATGCGATAGGGAACCATCACCATTTTTTGATTCCAGAGGAATATTTTTGATGTTATTCGTTGTATCACGAGATGAGAGTTTGCGGCCAAACGCGCGTTTGAATCAACTGAGAGACTACCCTGCCCCAGGTTTTAATTAAAGGTTTCAATTTTGTGTAAGAAAGAAAACTTCTACTTCTTTGGCTCAAAGGGGTTGACTAGGGGTTATCTTCCTTATAACTCCAATGTTTAGGATTTGAAGGAATGCATGTACATCGTCAGCAATGTCTGGTTCAAAAGCATACTGTATGAGATTATGGCATTGTTTTCGTCATCCTCCCTCTAAAGGCTTGTAACTTTTAGCAAGAGTTAAATGTCATAAATAAATTAGAAAGCATAGTTTAAATATAGTGAAAACGAATGGATGAATTCAAGACAAACATATGCAATACATTAATGAAACAAAGTTTGACATTAATAGATAATTGTTTGAATAACAAAAGAGAAATTACAACTTGAAAATTCAAAATGAACAGAAGCCTCTTTGTTTGAACTTGTCACTTTAGGTGGTGAGCCTTTGGCATAAGAATTCAGTCTGGCCATCTTGTGTGAACTCCAACATTCCTTCGTCGATCAGGTTTTGAATCTTGTACTTCAACGCCCAAAAATCGTTTGTATCATGTCTAGGACTATCAGAATGATAGGCACACCTGGCATCGGGATTGTAGCTGGGAGAAAAAGTTTTGGGATTTGGATGAGGTCTTATTGGTGTAATCAGATTCATCCTAAGCATGTGTTACAAAGCTTGAGACAGTGGTATATTGATGTTGGTAAACTGTCTTTTGGGCTCGCTTTGCCTTTGCTGATTTTCCGATTGATGTTGACGAAGTCGTTGTTGGGCTTGTGACGTGGAAGCAAATTGGGAAGGTCTTCTCTCCCTTAAACCGGCTTCTTGTCTCATGGGAGGATGAATGATGACTTGATCCCCAATTCTATCTATTTTCCCCATTTGGTTACATCCGTCTTGACGAAGCTTGTTAATGAGGACTCTCAGCTCTTCTTGTCCTTTAGCCAGGTTTTGAATAAGAGCCATTTGGCCCACCAGTTGTCCCATCATCTGGACTTTCATTATAGCCATTTCAACTTGTAGCCTTTCTAACTGATCATCCTTGGTTCCCTCCAGATTCTTGATGACCATCCCCCTTGTGAGGAGAGCTTTCACCTCTTCTTGCCCCTTGGACAAGTTCAAGAACATCTCTTGAAGTTGAGCATTTTGAACCTGAATGCTCTTGATGGTCTGTTATAGGGCCATCTCTACTGAAATAAACAGTATGAGGATAAGGAAACCTGTATGGGAGAAACCTGTCATGATATGATGCATGATATATGTATGCATGTTTTCAAGGATCTCGCGGGGTTAGTAGTCACTTACAGTTTCGAATTGGAGAACTTTGTATCGGTGGATGTCCTTCCACGAGAATTAAGCTCACTATGTCAAGTGGGTTGTAGCCTTTGACTCCGGTTTGTTGTACTTGATTTTTTACGGTGTTTGGTTAGAGGAAAATAAATCCTCTTGCCCCTTGGTAGACGTCTGATTCCACGTGACCCTGCATCAAAGACCCTTGAGATCCTTGAAATGTTATGGTTCAATGTTATTGAAAATTCTATGGTATGATGTTATGATGTTATGATGTTATGTACAAATATGCGAGGTAAGCAAGTTATATACAAATAATCATATTCACACAAGGCATATAAGTCCTTAGGTTTAGGCTTGCATGGAGTTTGTAGGTAAGTACCCTCTTGAAGTTTAGTTGGCTCAACCTGTCCTAGCTAATAGTAACCGGGTTCTAAGAGATCTCAATATCACTGATCTTTCTCCCAGCTTCATTCAATAGGCGATTGACTCGCAACCAAACAAATCTCAAGAGTCCAACCTCAATGAGTGTAGCATCGAGTATTTGTCGACCTTGGGAGTACACCAAGGCCGGCCACCTCGCTACGTCCTACTGGCCAAGTTGTGCAATCTAAAGGTTCTAAGGTCAGTTGATGCTTTATGACACCACGCGAAGGCCTCGTACTCTCCTTGATTGACTCAAGGGTTACCGGTACCAACCAAAGTGCCACATCAACGTAGCTATTGCTTCAACCATGTCGGTATACCCCACACAGTTCCCTCACAGTTTATTGCTAATTACCTAAAAGGTGTCCCCAAATCCGGGTGTAGGATTTTTAACAGTAACCCAAACAATGACCCATAATGTAAAGCAAACAAATCAAACAATGTAAGCAAGTAAATGTGATCTAACCCTAAGGTAACCCCACTTTTGAGTATAATCCCCAACAGAGTCGCCAGTTCTATGATACGGTGGGAGAACTGACTTGATTGGTTTTGTGTTTGTGTTTGCAAATGTTGCGGTTTAGCAAGAGACGCCACTGACTTTTCTTTTATCCAATAAGGAAAGGTAAAAAATCACAGGAAAGACCTTTAGAGATGTTTTCTTGAGTTTGGTGGGTAGATCATGAAAAGGGAAGGTATTAGCACCCTTTTCATCCATGGTTTTCCATGGGCTCTTAGTTACTCGCTAGATCACTTGCTTTTGTTTGAATGGGTGCTTGTGGGTTTTGAAAGTATTTTGAAAATGTGACTTTGTAATGATTCTCGTCTCTATAAGAACGCATACAAAGTGTTGTTTTGAAAATAGTTCAAAAAGATGTTTGTGAGATGTGTTTTTTGAAAGTGATTTTGAAAAGGTGTCTTTGTAATGATTCTCATCTCTATAAGAATGCGTACAAAGTGTTGTTTTGGAAATATTTCAAAGAGGTGTTTGCGAAATGTGTTTTTGAAAGTGATTTTGAAAAGGGTTTTCTTTTTAATGATTCTCGTCTCTATAAGAACGCATATAAAGTGTTGTATTTTGAAAAAAAATTCAAATGAGAGTGTTGGTGTATAGAAATGTTTTTGTTGTGAGCAAGCGAGCAACTAGGAGCGAATCTACCTACTCAAAAGGTCTCAGATGTTCTTTTCCTCCTCCTTTAGATGTTGACATCTTACCATTGATTTGGTAAGAAGCCCCATCGTTGGATGTGAAGGGACGAGCGTGGGACATTTGTATAGTCATAGAAGGAAACCTATGGGATGTTTTAGCAATGTCGTTTAGGGACTAGATCGTTTACCGAAGGCAACATCGAGGGACTACGATCTTCTATCGAGGGTCTTTTGCTAAAACACCCATGTTCGAGGGACATGACTATTTTTCCAATAGGCAACAAAGTGAGAATACCCTAAGGGTGCATGTGTGCAAAGTGTGTTTTATTGCATGCATTTAGTCTTGATTAGGGTGATCTATTTGTCAATTTCATGTCTTGTCATACACACCCTAATTACTAGCATTTACATTTAAAAGCGATAAATTGCAGAAATGTAAATTCCTACGCTATTACAATATTTTAGGGATGGGGGTACATATTTATGAATGGGGGTTGCAAATAAAATTAAATCCTAAGTTACTATTACAACTATATTGAAATGTACAATATAAGAAAGAAAAAAAGATTTGTTTAGAAAATGGTTTTGTCTTAAAAAGGAAATAAATTAATAAAAGGAAGAAAATATTTTCATGTCTTTTATATTAAAAAAATGATGAAAAGGAAAATAAATGAGACGTAGACTCAGCGTGCTGCTACAAGCAAAACGAACGGGATCAGAAGTTCCAGAGTCAGGAGCGTTGTGACTCAGCAAGAAACGTCAGTGGGTATCAGAAGTTCTGAGTTGGTAAACTCTAGGGTCCTGCAATGAACATTAAAGGGGAAATACAAAAGTTCTGGGTGGTATTCAGACAGTGGACCACAAGTCAGAAGTTCTGTATTACACTAAAACAGTGAGTAAACCCCAGAAATTCAGTGTATTGTCAGCATGTAAAAATCAGAAACTCTGAGTGTGTAAAAAACAGCAGGTGGAAACATCAGAAGTTCAGTATGTTTGACATGTAGGGAGAACTCAGAAGTTCTGTGTTGTGTTATAACAGTGAGTGAATCATGGAAGTTCTATGCGTTAGAGTGGTGAGTGAAGAACAGAAGTTATGTGTTACGTTTCAGCTTTTTCCTTATATCAATCAACACAATGATAGCTTATTCAGTTTTTAGCAAATAGCAAATCAGAAGGATAAATAACACAACAGTTTATGGAGGTTCTGATCCTGGTCCTGAGTCTAGCCTTAATCAGGAAGTTCTGATCCTCAGTTTTTCTACTTACACAATGATATGGACAACATCAATACTATGATATCTACATGTTTAATGATGTTCTGAGTGAAAAGATGTAGAGTCAAAGACTTACCTTGGACCTGGAGCGTGGGCTTGGAGCTTTGAGCTACTGCCTTCATATGTTCTGGTGTCAGCGAGAGTGACGGAAGAGTGGTTGTGTTCTTTGATTCAAAGGGGAGGAACAAAAGGTTTTGTTTTGGATTTGTGAAGGTTTTCCCTGTTTCCTCTTCTTCCTTTTGGCCAATCTCTTTCCCAAAAGCCAGCCCTTTGCAAGTGTGATGGAGCAACTTATTTATAGATGAATTTATTATGGTTTTGGGGGGAAAAACAGCTGGGATTTGAACTTTTGGCACACTGTTCCATTGCTTTTTTATCACAGCTTTTTGTATTTGGTGCAAATATAAGATTTGGGAAAATGCAGGCGTGGACTGGATTAACTGCTGGTTAGAGTACTGTACTGTAGCAGTGCAGCAGGTTGTTTAAACGAGGTCTTGGGATTTGGTGATGTTTTGATTGCAGAAGATCAAAAATGTAACCTCCAAATGCTGAAGGGGCATGTTCTGACCGGAGCGTTGAACATAGCCTCCATATGCTGAAGAATCATGTTCTGACTGAAGCATCATGTTCTGACCAAAGAGCATCGCTTCTGCATGTTCTGATTAAAGTGTCATGTTCTGAATCGTGTTTGCAACTTCTGACTGCACTTGCATAGAGCTTGACTCAGAAGTTCTGAAGTATCATATTCTCTAGACACTTAGAAAATTTTCTAAACGTTTAGAAAATTTGATTTTCAAAGTAACTTCTTACTTTTGATTTTTGATGAACCAATTTCATGCCTTAATTAAATATGATTCTTGGAACTTGATTTTTGATTCAAAAGTCATAGTTTGACTCCTTTGGTGTGCAAATGACCATTTTGCCCTTGTGAGTGATTTTCTTGAAAAGTTGTAATTCAAGACTTGGAACTTGATAGAAACAAACCTGAGAGTCCAGGATGATCCTTTGAGAAATGGGAGGGCAAATTTTGGGGTACAACAGCTTGTGTATTCGTGCTCTGGCTTGTAAATAACCTCTCTATTTATAGAGGAAAGGTTTGAGGGAAGGAGAACATCAGATTCAAGAGATCACATGTTATGATTTTGAAACTTGTTTTTGAAGCAAGCTTGAAATACATAGTTTTAAAGCATAGTACAAGCATGGTCTGAGTAGTTAGAGGCTCTAGACAAATTGCTTCTGAATTTGAGATTGTGTGTGTTCAGAAGAAACAAGTGCAAATGTCAAGGAGAGTGGACTTTGTGATTAAAGCCACTTTTCCAAAATGGCAATGTTACCTTTGTGCTAAAAATGGATTAATCACTTGGAAAATGGCTCAAGCACTTGGATCATAGATCAATCAGTTGTGAAAATAATTAATTATGGACTGATTTGCAAGTTAGAAGCCTGCAAAGCAATATTTATACAGCATGGCTTGAGATTTGATCAAGTCTTCTTCATGAAAATGCCTTGTAATTCAAGAATGGATTCTCAACTTTTTCTCTTCGATTCTCCTAGCTCAAGCACGATCTCTTCAAGTTCTTGGACAATTTAGAAACCTTGAAACATTATCTACAACCTTCACGTTGACCATTTTGGATAAATCATCTTGGAACTTGGTGAAAAATTGCCAAGAAGTTCGGACAAAAAATCTGCCTAACTTGATGAAAATTTCACTGTTTTTAATAAAAAAGTCATGACTTCATGGACCTATATCTTCAAATCCAAGCATTTTTTGGACATCAACCCTAAGGGTCAAAGTTGTAGAAATAATCAAGATCAACAACTTTCATGTTGAAAGTTTTCCTTGAATCATCTTGCATCTTGGTGAAAAATTATCATGAAGTAGTGAAATTATCAAGGTTAAAAAACACTTGGAATTTTCTATGTCTTGAAAATCTTGACTTTTGTTGACTTTTCTTGACTTTATTGATTCTTGATGATCAAGTTTGATATTTTTGAAGGCTTTGATGAATCTTGATCTTTGAAATTCAATATTGACCAAAAAGTCAAAGTTTGACTTTTTGTGTATCAGTTGATCAAATTTCAACTATCAATCCATTGATCTTAAGAAATGATTTGAGCTATGAAATTAGGTCAAGATATTGTGTTTGATCCCTTCAGATCATGCTTCAATCCATTAGGTCATGTACTAGGTCAAAAGTCACTGATCAGTCATTCTCAATCAAAACCCTAATTTTGACAATTTTGACCCTTTGATGATTTGAATGCTTTTCTTGAGGAATTATGATAAAACCTTGATCAATTGATGAATATGACTTAAAAATGTTTATGTTGGCCAAAAATCATGAATTTTAACTGTATGTTAACCACAATTGACTTTTTACCCAATACAGCTGATTTTCAATCATTTGAGCAATTGACTGAGCAAATTTGTGGTGCAAGACTTGAAACTTGGCATGAGCATTCTTGAAGACCTATAATGAACCATGAAAGTAACTTGAGGTATTAAAAGTCCAACTTTCCTTGTGAAAACCAAAAGCCTAATTTGTGGTCTCAGTGTTTAGGAGGTGAGCTTGTCTGATTAATTCTTGAGCGTCCTTGAGCATTTGAGATCTTTTGTGGGAAATCTTTTAAAGAAAAGGGAGGGAAAATTTTCGGGTACAAAATTTTCATAAGAGTTGTCTCTTTAATTTGACCTTCATTTTTTTCCAAAGCAGCAGCTTTCTTCGCTACAACGATGACAACCTTGTCTTTTATTTGTTGTTTTTGATCGGCAGCTAAAAAGTAGACAAGTCAAAAAATTGTCAAAGCTACAAGGGCATTCAAAACTTTGGAGAAGGATAAGTTGAAAAGTCCTCACATTCGACACCTTCATGTATTGGAGATAGTATGTGAACATGCTCAATGTCGATATGAAGGTGACCTTTGAAACTATCCAGAGTATGCTCAGTCGGAACCATCCATTTGACAAGTTTTTGAGAATATTGTTTAAGGAGTTTTAAGTTAAAACCACATACAAACCATTCTGGGAATGAAGGTCGAAATACCAAGCCAAATTTAGAACTTGGCAGCGGTGGGAATTTTGGTGGTTTAAGTTTAAAAGCTAACCCATATCTATCTTCGTGTTTGACGCACAAAGGGATTTTTAAGGCAGGGACTTTCTCTATAAACTTCTCTTTTAAAATAAATGTTGCTCCTTCACAGATGGTTCGACTAAGGTCATCAGGTCTATATGAAGTTTCAAAGTATTTCAAGAATGCTTGGATTTCCTTGATGTAAGTTGTCGTACCTTTCTTGAATCTCTCCTGTATAGAAGCAAAAGTAGTGGTTAAATGTTGAGTAAAGGCAGAAACATCAAAGATCTCTTTGGTGTATTAGTTTCTCCACCAAGTATCAAACTCTTGAGTACAGTAAAATTATGTTCGAAAAGAGATGGGAGTAAGTTTAGCAGCTTCAACATATCGAGATATGTGTTTGTCACATTCATCCTTGGTAAACCACATACTGTAAAGACAAAGAGCAACTTTTCTTTTGTAGAGTGGCTTGGGCATTGATTGGATGAGACAAAACTGTCGAGAAACAAGATTGGGTTAGTAAGTGACCAAGATGATTTAGTTCTTCGAGGGCCTAAGACTAGTTGTAATCAATATAGGAATGAGAAATGCCTCACATATGGCCAAGGATTCTGCTTCCTTATAATTCTCTTGTAAACCCCTCAGGGCCATGGGTTCTATTGGCGAAAAGAGCCATGAAAGGAGTGAAGTTGTAGCGTTTGGTGAACATCATCACGTACCTATGAAGGATTCTTTTAAGTTTGATCCTTCATCAGAAAGAGTCAGTTGAACGAGTTGCGTTCCTTCGACCCTCTTTTTTTTTCATCTTCTTCATCAATTGTTTTGTGGGTTGGGAGTGAAGGCTCAAAAGTGGAATTAAGCCACGATTGAAGTAGCCAATATGGACCGGCCAACAGTAGGTTCGTCCCCAATTTATAATTCTTCAGAATTTCGACAGTTTCTCCCAAGGACTCATAGAGCGAACCCATTATGAGTTGAACTAGTGGGATACCCGTGCATTCACACAGGTACCAGTGTCGTACGCACACTTTTGTTTTTAAAATATAATAAAAATGTCAATAAGAAAATTTTATTTATGTATTACCAAATTAGTTTTTTATTTTTAAAAGAAATGCATGTTTTTAAAATAAAAATTAAATTGTTGTACCATATTTATCATTTTTAAAAGAAAGACATATTTAAAAAAAAATAAATTTATTTTACCAAAATAGTTTTTCATCGATAATATATATTTCAATTTTTCATATAGTTTCTTAAAAAATATTGTATCTTAAATTTAAAATATTAAATATATAAATAATTAAAAAACAACATATTTTTCTCGTATTTCAAAGGTGATGTTATTTTTATTTTTAATTTTTTAATTATATTAAAAATATAATAATTCATGAATTCGTATAAATTCAGGTATGATTACGCGTGCGTTCCTACAGTACTGATATGTTACATGTGTGTTCGCATGAGTACTGATGTGGTACGTTGTAATGTCACAAATTTTCATAATCATTAAAAAAGAGTTAATTAAATACATAATTAATAAAAAAGTATTTTGATCACTAACTTCATATTTGTGTTAATATTTAACATTTTGATCATTAAATTCATGTTCCATCATTTCATATTTCCTCTGCTATTAAAAAAAAATTTAATCGCAAGTTAATATTTCAATATTTGCAACAACAAAAAGTTAGCTTCAATATTCTATATGCATAGAACATATCTCTTTTGTCAAAATAATGAGTTTTCAAATTATGAGGGTGTAATTTAAATCCTCTGCCTTTGTATAATTTTCTTTTCTAGTATCTACACTGGTAACCATTGTTTGATATAGTATAATGCATCTAAAACAATTTCGTAAAGAATAAAAAAATTCAAGCTCATGAATGTAAATGTAACCATTAATTATAACTTTAATACAATTAGTTATGTTTTATAATGTTATAATATTTTTAATTTTAAAGTTTTTAGAAAGAAATATGAAATAAACTAATATTTTGCATATATTTTATCATTTCCACATCTGTGATAAAATATTTAATCAATACATATGGTTTTAAAAATATTTAAAAAAATTATTATCTATTTTTAGTAGTAAAGGATAACAATTATTTTTGGAAGTAGAACTTGAAAAATTGATTCATACATTGCACTAAAAATTTGTATCAATCACACATTTTTTAAGTTTATTTCAAATAAATTAAAACTTTATTGGAGTTAATATAACATATTAATAATTTTTTGAGTTAACTGAAAATAAAAAAATAAAAAGAAAGTAAATGTTAGTGGAGGCGTGTGACAGGTAGGAATTGTGTGAATAATGGCCATGGGAACACACCAGCAAGGTGAAGAAGCCATGGACATCCAAGAAATGCTCATGGAAAGAGATGAAAGAAAGAGCCAAGAATTCAGTTATCCAATGAAACAGAATTCTGTTATCCAATGAAACAGAAATATTACAGATAAGAATCTATTAATTCTATCTAAGCTTACACTTATATACAGCAATAAAAAGACTATATATAGATAGTATTCTAATACGCCCCCTCAAGTTGGACTGTGGAGACTACAAAGTCCCAACTTGAACATGATGGAAGAGAAGAGAGGATAATGTAAAGGTTTAGTAAAGGCATCAGCTAGCTGGTCTTTAGTAGAGATAGGAAGAAGGTGAATCAGTTTGGAGTTGATTTTCTCACGAACCACATGACAATCCAATTCTATGTGCTTGCTTCTTTCATGGAATGCTGGATTGTGTGCAAGGTATATGGCAAACTTGCTATCACAATAGACAGAAGCTGGTTGAGGTAGAAATATCATGAGGTCCTGTAACAAGAACTGAAGCCATTGCAACTCACAAGTTAGGGAAGCAAGAGCCCTATATTCTGCTTCAGTAGAGGATCTAGAAACAGTATTCTGCTTCTTTGATTTCCAACAGATGAGTGAGGATCCTAAGAGCACACAGAAACCAGTAACAGATTTTCTAGAAGTGGGACATCTTGCCCAATCAGAATCTGCAAAGGCACACAATGTTAGAGAGCTTGAAGCTGAGAACAAGATACCTGTAGCAGGGGAAGATTTCAAAAACTTCAGTATCTTAAGAGCAGCCTGGTAGTGAGATGTACAAGGCTTTGAAACAAATTGACTCAAATGCTGGACAGCATAAGATATGTCAGGCCTAGGGTTGGTCAAGTAGATTAATCTACCAATTAACCTTCTGTACACAGTAGGATCAACCAAGATATCACTATCTTCAGGGGTAAGTTTGAGAGTAGGATCAATAGGAATGGCTGATGGTTTAGCAGCAAGAAACCCTGTATCTTCTAAAAGCTCAAGGGTATATTTCCTTTGATTCATAAAAATTCCTTTTGTTGATCTAGCTATTTCAAATCCAAGGAAATGTCTCAGATTGCCTAGATCCTTGATTTTGAACTGTTTGTCAAGAAGAGCTTTGACATTATGTATTTCCATCAAAGAATTTCCAGCTACAACAATATCATCAACATAAACTAAGATAGTAGTGAAATGAGAGTTTTCAGATTTAGCATATAAAGAGTGATCTGCTTGTGATTGCACATAACCCAAAGACAGCAAAAAGGAGGAGAGTTTAGAATACCATTTCCTACTAGCTTGCTTTAGGCCATAAAGAGATTTTTGTAATCTGCAAACCTGAGAAGGATTAGAAGAGGAAATGCCAGGGGGGAGAGTCATGTATACCTCTTCTTGAGGATCACCATGAAGAAAAGCATTGTTGACATCTAATTGTTCAACATGCCAACCTTTAATTGCTGCAGTAGTCAAAAGAACTCTCACAGTAGTTATCTTAGCCACAGGGGAAAATGTATCAAAAAAATCTATGCCTTCCATCTGAGTGTACCCCTTTGCCACTAGCCTGGCCTTGTACCTCTCAATTGTGCCATCTGCCTTATATTTAATCTTGTAGACCCACCTACAACCAATAGGAGTCTTCCCATGTGGAAGGTCAACTACAGTCCAAGTGTGATTTTGTTCAAGAGCAAGTAATTCTGCATTCAGCATGTTTCCAACATTCCAATTTTATGGCTTGGGCAAAGGTTTTGGGTTCAGACTTAGATGAGACATTGCAACAAAAGTGTTTATAGGAAGGAGAGCACTTGTCATAAGACAACACAGAAGATAGAGGATAGAGATTATGAGAGATGTTATTTGAGAGAGTAGAGTAGCAGTGATAGTCCTTCAAAT
This sequence comes from Vicia faba, assembly GCA_948472305.1. NCBI lineage: Eukaryota > Viridiplantae > Streptophyta > Magnoliopsida > Fabales > Fabaceae > Vicia > Vicia faba. Next base: position 1,310,116,393 of record OX451741.1, on the reverse strand, counting down.
AATGAGGAGGATTAGACTTCCTAGATGAATGTCTAGTGGAGATGTTATTAGAGGGAGGAACCTCAGAGTGATTATTAGAGGAAGACAGTTCATGTTCAGAATGACTATTAGGAGATTCAGGAGGACCATGAGAATTGGGAGGACTGGAATGTAAAGGAATGGTATTAAGGATAGAGTCAGAATTGGTATGGGGGGTCCCATCACTGGAAACAGACTGATTGAAAATAGGGCTAGTACTGGGAGGACTAACAGGCTGGATGTTATGAGGAGTAGCAGACTCAGAATTTATAGGTTGAGATATCAAATCAGATGTGGACCTGTCAGAGGAAAAAGAAATATCAGTGGTACTAGGCTGGGAAGTAGGAAAAGATGTAGGTAAGGGATCATCTAAAATAGGAAAGGAGGGAATATGGTTGGATGGTTCAGATTGACTATGGCCAGGGGAAGCAAGTTTGTAGGGAAAAACATTTTCATAGAAAACCACATTTCTTGAAATGAAGAAATTGTGATTGGCCAAATCATATAGGATATAACCTTTTGTTCCTTCTTTGTAGCCAAGAAAAACAGCTTTTCTAGCTCTAGGGTTAAATTTTGTTCTATGAGCTTGAAGAGAGGTAGCATAAGAGAGGCATCCAAAAACTTTGAGATGCATCATGGAAGGTGGTTGTTTGAATAAGACTTCATAAGGACATTTGAACTTAAGAAGAGGGGTGGGAAGCCTGTTTATTAGATGGACAGCATGTTGAATACAGAAATTCCACATGTTCAAAGGAACATTGGAGTGGAAGAAAATAGATCTAGCAACATTCAGAATGTGTTGGTGTTTCCTTTCCACCACACCATTCTGTTGAGGGGTCTCTACACATGTTCTTTGATGAAGGATACCCTTGGCAAGAAAAAAATCAGATAAAACAACAAATTCAGTCCCATTATCTGATCTTAGGCATTTTAAAGTGGTCTGAAACTGGTTTTCTATGTAAGCTACAAAGTTAATGAGGCTAGATTTTGTTTGATCTTTGCTTTTGAGAAAAATGACCCATGTATGTCTGGTAAAGTCATCAACAAGAGTCAAAAAATATTTATGTCCTAAGGCAGAGACAGTAGAAAAAGGGCCCCACAAATCAGCATGTAAAATGTTAAAAGGAACAGTAGAATTAGATATGCTTTGTGGAAAAGGAAGCTTCTTTTGCTTAGCAAATTGACAAGAATCACAAGGTACATTGTCATTATTACAAGTGATGAATGGAAAAGCCTTAGCAATACTATGTAAACCTATCTTATAGATGTGGCCTAATCTCATATGCCACAGATTACAAGGAGAATTATGAGAAACAGAAGAATTATTTACAAATGAATTGAAATCTGTAGAATCAAGAGTATAGAGCCCCCTGTGTAGCTTAGCTATACCAATCATTTCCTTGGAATGATTCTGCACAATAGTACAAGAATTATGAGTAAATTGGACAGTGAATTGGTTGTGCTCAACAAGTTTAGCCACAGAAATTAGGTTAACATGAAAGCTAGGGACATAAAGAACATTTTTCAGAATAAAGGAAGGTGAGATAGCTACTGTGCCAGAAATAGAAGCAAATATTTGAGATCCATTAGGCAGATTCACAGGTATGGGAACAATGTATTTATGATCAGTGAAGGAAGCAAAATTGAAAGAGAAATGGTCAGTGGCCCCTGTATCCAGGATCCAAAGATCAGAGTGCTTACCATTCACATTGGAAGAAGTGGATTGCAAAGCTAAAGGAGAGGTAGATACAGAATTGACAGTGGATGGTTGTTTGGAATGTTGAAGCAAAGCAAGAATGCTATCATACTGCTCCTTAGTAAATCCAAATGAAGAAGTAGCTGAGCCTTGAGAAGAAAATTCAGTGTTATTGCTGCCATTGCTCACATTTGCAGCAGATGAATTTGTGTGTGCAGCACCCTGAGATTTACTCTTTCCTTTATAACTATTGTAACCTGGTGGATAACCATGCTTAAGGAAGCATGTCTCAATGGTATGATTTGTTCTCCCACAATGAACACAGACCCTATTAGTTCCTCTAGGTGTATTAGATCCTTGAGAGGCTTGAGGTTTGCCACGATAATTGTGGAAACCTCCTTGCTTAGCAGTGAAATTAGCCTCATGAGTTTGAGTTTGCAAGGCTGTAGCCTGCTCATTGGCAGCAATGGAGGTGATAACACTAGACACTGAACTGTCAATTTCACGCTCCTGTTGAATAACTAGGGAAAAGGCTTTGTCTATGCTAGGAAGGGGATGCATCATCATTATCTGAGACTTAGAGTGAGCAAATTTTTCAGTTAAACCTTTCAGAAATCGTATGACATAATCTTGTTCTCTATACAATCTAATAGATGCAATGGCACCACAAGAACAGGCAATATCACAGCTACAAGATGGAATAGGTCTGTAATTCTCTAATTCGTCCCACATAACCTTCAATTGAGTAAAATAGTTTGAGACGTCAAGAGTACCTTGTTTGAATTTGTAGAGATCTTCTTGGATGTCAGAAATGCGGAAAATATCGCCTTGTGAAAACCTAATCTGCAAGTTCTTCCACACACCAGAGGCATTATCAATCCATAACACTGATTTAGCAATTTGCTCTGAAAACGATCGTTGAATCCACACAAGAACCATCGTATTACATCGAATCCATGGGGAGTACAGAGGATCGGATACTGGTGGCTTGGGAAAAGTACCGTCGATGAACTTCTCCTTGTTCTTTGAAATCAGAGCGATCTGCATTGATCGCGCCCAGGTATGGTAATTTTTGTCCGTGAGAAGAGGTGAAACAAGAACGAGTGAAGGATTCTCGTTCGGATGGAGGTAAAACGGATTTGCAGAATTGGTAGTATAGTCGGCGTAGCTCTGGTTCGCCATGAATGAAGAGAAGAGAAAGAAACGTGATTCAAAGGAGAAAAAAAGGGAAAGAAGAGAATCACGGAGAAGCAAGAAAAGATGGCTACCAGAGCTATATGAGCTCTGATACCATGTGAATAATGGCCATGGGAACACACCAGCAAGGTGAAGAAGCCATGGACATCCAAGAAATGCTCATGGAAAGAGATGAAAGAAAGAGCCAAGAATTCAGTTATCCAATGAAACAGAATTCTGTTATCCAATGAAACAGAAATATTACAGATAAGAATCTATTAATTCTATCTAAGCTTACACTTATATACAGCAATAAAAAGACTATATATAGATAGTATTCTAATAAATTGGTTGAGTGTTTGACTTTATTATTATTTTTTTTTAATTTTGTGAGATAAACGACATCTGAGAGAGTGATGGCACCATAGAAAGGGGTGATAGCAGAAATTACAGTCTGATATATTAATTGAAAGTAGTGGGGCAACTTCTTTTTTCTCTCTCTCTTTCGTTGTTTACTTTTTCTGTTTATCTTCACTTTAATGCAATCTGATATATTAATTGAAATAAGCTTGCATCCTGAACAATTGCTTATAATAATAATAATAATAATTGCATTGAAGTGAAAATTATAATAATAATAATAATTGCATTGAAGTGAAAATTATAATAATAATAATAATTGCATCCTTGGTAATCAAGTGAAAATTGCATTAAAGTGTGAATTGACAGTTTCACAACAGAAGCCAATGTAAACATAATAGAATCGTTCACACTTTAATTAATAATAAAAGCAAGGAAGTAAAAATGGTCCTGCCTATAAATGCAAAAATCAATACCTTTTCTCTGTTAAGTCCTTTAGCTCCATCTGTATAAAAAACCAGTCTTCCACAAACAGTCCATTTGAAAACAACAAAAATCATATCACAACTTTATTTTGCTATATCACAGTGAAAATTATTGAAGATACAATGCCAAAAAAACAGCAAATTTCATAGGAAATATGAAAGTTTTTATTAATTCACTCACAATTAAGGCTGCTGGTATGCAGACAATTAGAGAAATGATTTAAATGTAGGCATAAAAATTGGTACTAATTACTATCCATATTAGTCTCAGAAAGAGTTATTTACAGAACCAATGGAGAATGGTAGCTTCAGCCAGCACATCCTGCTTACAAATAGATCTAATAATCTCAAGGAATAGTTTCATCAGTTTAGCATCCTCATTTTTCTGCATCTGTACTTTGTACATCAGCTCCAACTCAAGCTTTCCACAGGTGCAAAAAGTATTCAACAGTTATTCCCATGTTTTTACCTTCATCATAAACAAAGTAATATCATCAACAACTTTAACAAAGTACAGAGGCAGAAAAACAATAATCACCCACAATCTCAGCGTCTGGCATTTATAAACAATAATCACCCACAAACTGAAACATATTTAAAAATTATGCAGCAAAACAGAACACAAATATTAATATAAAATTATTATTTTCAAGCATTTTCATAGATCCATCTCTATAAATGAAGATAAAATCATTATTTTGAAGCATTTTCATAGATCCAACTCTATAAATGAGATAATGTATATATTGTCAAAACAGAACCATACCTATACTTCAGCATCTTTCGTAACCATTTCCCTTTTAGGATGAACCCATAACATAATAGATCAAAGATGACATTCAGCTCTGCATGACAAAAGAGTTCCAATCAACTTATTATAGTGAAGGTTGTAGAAAATATAATTCAGGTTCATAACCAATTTATATAACATAAATTAGAGATCTCAGAACACAATCAACTTCAAGCAAAAATATCAACAATTTTAAGCATGACTATCAATTTGTAATCAAAGTCCTCAACAGAAACCAGTCATTCAGTCAAATGTTGAGGGGAAAAAATTACCCACTAAACTATGAAGGGTTCCAGTTTCCTGTACTGGCGCTTAGGACTGGTTTTTCCACCGACATTGTAATCACCATCCTCGTCCTCATATTCTTCCTGGTATTCATCTACCTCATCATCGATAATACTCAACCGTCTTCGCTTCTTCCCACTGCCCCTGCCTCTATCAGCTTCAGACAAAATTCAACATCGCAAAATAAGCTTTTATGGCATTTAATTAGACCTAAAATCCAATATAAAAGCTTTTGAAATCGGAATCTATGGTTTAAAAAACAAATAGACCTTCCAAGGGTTATCTGTCAAATCATAATGTTTTGCAAACATACTTTTACACACATATGGTTGATATATTTAATAAAAATTAACAAAACTCATGACCAAAATACAATCTATCACTCATATTTCTTTTTGTTTTTTCACCTGCCATCATTAATATATACAAGCAGTTAAATACACAAGAAATGAATATATACTTTGTGTATGGGAAATTGATAATGACAGCATATCAGAAGTGTAGTTCCAAGTCTATTATAAAGCCCAAATAATCCCTCTTTCTTGATAATTGTTTGTAAAGCATGTCTGATACCTTTATAGTAGATAAAATTTGTCTGACAAAGCTTTGATCATTTGAATAACAGTAAATATTTATTCTATAACGCATACATGTGATAGTGCAGCTGAGACAAAATCATTTACTCGATCAGGGACATTGTAATCGAACAAATTGATATCGTCCTTCAAGTTAAAAAAACACTAATAAGCCTTACAGCTATTTTCAATCAATAACTAATAAGCCTTACAACTATTTCTTACTCAGATTTTACCTGAACAATTGGAGATTAGCCATTTACTTAAAAGTAGAAATTACTTGTTGGAGGTTCATCATTCTCAGGGAAAGGGCCAGAAAATATCTATATCAAGGGACAATTTTAATGATCTGAAGGATACTACTATCATCATTCTATTCTGTCCACCAACGCTGGAAGAATGTCTGCAATACAACAAACAATGAACATATTCAACTTCATCATTCAAGATCCTAAAAGAAAATGCAATCAGCTAAGATATAGTTGTGAGTGTAGTCTGTTCAACATAAATGAATTTACGATTCTTGTGGAAAGAGGAAGAGAGAATTTTAGAAAGAGGAAGAGAGGTCTTTGTGGAAAGTGACGAGAAGATAGCAGAGCAGGGAGACGGTGGGGGTTGATGGTAGAAGTGATGTTTTGGGTTTCCCAAATACAACATTAGATTGGAAAGGACAATCCATCGGAAAAGGAGATAAACAAATCAGAAAAAGTAAGGAGAATGTTGCATATGGAAGAGATGGCATGTTATTAAATCATATTTTGGACTTCAAAACATAACTAAGCGTACAACAACATGTAATTATTTCTCCAAACAACCATTTAGTTAGAAAACAATATTTTAGACATGATTTATCCCTCAAATTATACAATGGTTAATTTTAAGCTAGGGGAAAATAAGGTTTAACCTTGGGTTATTCTTTTCTTATATTATAGATTAGGCAAATGTTGCGTCCAACATGCAATTGATTCACCAAAGTTAGGAATCTTTTCGCCACTTGAAGAAACTTGGACTAGAAAATACAAGCAATAACCAAAGAGCTAGAAAAGCAATGTGTTCTTGGTCAGAAACTTTCTCATTTGTTTTGTTATGGTGATCAATCATGTATGGGTAAGGCTATCTTAACTAGCATCAAAGCTAATGGTATCCTTAGCCATTTCATAAGGATCAAAGGCTTCCCGAATTGGTCGAAGACTATTAATCGCAACGACGTCGAAGAGGGTAGGAGTCATCATTCCGCAAGGAAAATTGAAAATATTGTGAGAATTATCCCAAAAATATAGATAGGCTAAAAGTATGTTTTGACTAGAACCTGGCCCAACCTTCAAAAATTGAATCATGTTGTAGATTTCCATGCCTTTCCAGATTTGGGCTTTCTTGTTCTTGACTTTGGCAAGTCAAGCGAGGTAAGGTTCAAGGTCTTTGAATAAAGGGAAAAAAGCAAAACGCTCTAAGAGCATTTCTCATATAATCAAAATTAAAAGGTTTTTTCTATCTCTAAGGCTTCAGTCGAAGACTTTGCCTGATTTTCATCTATGGTTTGTACTTGAGAATCTGGTTTAACACTAGTATTTTTATCATAAGCTTTTTTCTTACTAGCTATGGGTTTCGTACAGTGATAAGTAGGAAAAAACTCTTGGAGTTTTTCAGCATCAGCGTCAAGGTCAGACAAAGGATCCATATACGCATGAGTTTCACCAACGATAGTAAGAGGAATAAGTACCTGAGATTGATAGATTTTGCGTTTTTCTTCGAGTAGAGGAGATTTAGGAACATATTCTTGGTTTCCTACCAGGAATGACCTTGAAATCTGGGTAACAGGTGATGATGTTTCCTTTTGTTGCTTGCTATCTTTGTTGTTCTTGGTTTTGGAAGGCGCCTGTTGGCTCTCAAATTCGACACTTACTATATTTGGCCTTTTAGACAAAAAAACTGGAATAAACCAAGCCAAGAAGAATGTTTCGACGTATGAAATAACTTAGGAAAAAAGATCTAAGTTGTATTTGAGCCTTCGACCAGGTCTCACCTTCAGGTTTTTCGATTGAAGAGAACTTATGACCTTCGACTGAGAGAAAATACCCTCGCTTTGACACATGATACGAGGGACATTTGAATTTGAATTATTGGAGGGAAAGACAGTTTCGCTAGCGGCTAAGAAGAAGCGACGTGGCTGAAAGCCATAGGTCGAGGGACATGCAGAAGACACTTGTCTTCATCTTAGCGCAGAGTCATCCCTCGACGGTTACTTAGTTTTTAGTATAAATTAGGAAACCTGCGTAGTTTTTAAGGGTGTTCAACCTATTGTACTAGTCACTCAAATATTGTCCAAGTAACCGCTGTGTGAGAAAGGATAAACTTGAGAAATGTACGTTGGAAACACCTCTTTTTATTAATGAAAGTCTTTTACATTGCTTTAATCTTATCTTGCAAAGTTATCTTTCTTGCATCTTTACCTGCATTTCTACATTTCTGTCTACTTTTCCAAAATCTTCAAGTGTCTTTTCTCCGGTCGAACGTGCGTTTTTCCTGATTGCTTGTCTTACATAAAAAATTAGCATATGTTCTGGGATCAATCTGATCGATCCCGTGAGTAACCAAAAAGAACTTTCCTTTATGGAGGATCAGCGGTTGTTTACCAAAAACCACGGTAAACAAATTGGCACACCCGGTGGGACGTTGCTAATTTTTATTGTTTATGTTATTGCGTTTCTTCTGTATAGTTATAACGTTGCATGTTATTAAGAAGTGGTAGAGTAACCAACGAGTATACTGTTAGGAAGAAAAATAGCGAGAGTAGTATGGCTAACGAGCCAAATCATGGAGAAATACCTCCACCAATTATTGGAACAGTGGTTACTGCCGCTGTCGAAGGGAATATCCCAACTTCCGTTGGATCAATACCGACGCTAACCACAAATCAAACTGGACCCTTACTTTCGTATGTAGGTCCAAGAGGTCCATTAGGAACGCCTCCACCAAGGGTAAATCTAGGATCTCGACCATTTGTGCCCCCGGGATTTTCGACAACCTGGACGGGTCGAGAGCAGCCATATGGCATGCCAACTACTGAAATGGCTAGCCATATGAACGCTGCTTCCACTTTTCAGAACCTTTGGTGAATGCATCATCACCATTACAGGGGTCTGGACCCAGTAGAAACCAATTCTTGGGAGGGCCATCTCATACAATACCAAGCCTCACAAATGTTTCGACAGCAATTTTGAGGCAACAGATGGACGAAAGTAATCATGATATGGTACAAATGTTAGCACAAACTCTAAGTACAGTGCTAAACCCCCTCATTCAAACTACTATGCAGTCGAATCAACAGATGACAGCGCAAATGACGTGCATGGCTGAATTCTTTAGGGTACCCCAAACTGTTCGACAACCCCAGAGGATACCAATAAGAGCAAATCAAGGGGTAATCATGGAAGAGGACTTGACCGTTAATCCAAACCCCCAAATTCCTAGAGCAGAAATAGAACAACCAAGGGTTGAAATACCACGAAACCCTAGAGAAATCGATCAAGGAGTTATTATGGCTGATAGAAATCAAAACGCTGATGAATTGATACAGCAAGTTCGACACCAAAACTATGGGACAAACAATAATCTAACTGCCGTGATCGAAAGGATTATGATTCAAAACGGGATGAACGTTGGTTTTCACAGACCAAACTTCACATCCCCATTGTCAGGATATATTCTGCAAACAGACTTACCACCTAGGGGAAAGGTTCCAAAGTTAACTAAGTTTTCAGGGGATACGACATAGTCCACTGTCGAACATGTGGCTAGATATTTGATAGAGACCGGGGAAATAGCAAATAACGAAAATCTTAGAATCAAGTATTTCCCAATTTCCCTAACAAAGAATGCTTTCACTTAGTTCACCACCCTCTCAGCCAATTCGATCCACAATTGGAACCAATTGGAAAGATTGTTCCATGAACAATTCTACATGGGCCAGACCAAAATAAGTCTAAAAGAATTTGCTAGTGTGAAGAGAAGTTTTACAGAGCCTGTTGTACCCTAAAATTTTCCCTCTCATTTATCAAGACTTTTCTCACAAGACTTCTTGGACTCAAGACAGGATTAAGGTTTCGTCAGCTCAAGACACCTCATCTTGCACTGATAACCCAAAATTAGGGTTTGAGTTTGCACAAAGATTTTTGGATCACCAATGCTTCATGTGACTTTCATACATCATTTTGGATCCTTAAGATTGCTCATGATAAGTTTCAAGCCTTGAACCACATTTTTGATCAGTCAATTGGACAGTTGACCTAAAAATCAGTTGTATTGGGGAAAAGTCAACCATGGCCAATTTACAGTCAAACTTCATAATTTTTTATCCAAAACAACATTTTAGACTCATATGTATCATTTGATCAAGTTTGGATCACAACTCCTCAAGAAATTTGATCAAATCATCAAAAGGGCAAAATGGTCAAAATTAGGGTTTTTACTGAGAAAGGGCAATTTCTGATTTTTAACCTAGCCAATGACCAATTGAGTTCAAACATGATTTCAAGGGTTCAATGGCATCATATTTACCTAATTACATGGTTCAAAAGATCTCAGATTCATTTGATTGACAAATGAATTTTGCAGTCAACTGATCAAAAGTCAATTGTACACTGAAAAGTCAAACTTTGATTTTTTGGTCAAAATCAAGTGCCAAGGGTCATAATTCATCAAGATATGTCAAAATGTGAAACTTTTTCACCAAGAAAACCAAATTTGAAAATTAGGGTTTTAATTTGAAAATTTTCATAACTTAGAATTTTTCTAAGTATAAAAATTTTCTTATTTTTTCTCAACTTTTCACCACTTTTTCAGCATGATGCATTTTGATTCAAGAAAATTTCCCAACATGAAAGTTGTAGTCCTCCATGAAATCTACAACTTTTCTTCACAAACTTTTCCCTAAAGATGCTTGTATCTCAAGTTATGAATTTGTGAATATAGGGCCATGAACTAAATAACTTAGTGAAATTTTGCCCTAATTTAGGCAGGTTTTGGACCCAACTTCATGGACATTTTTCACCTAGTTCAAAGAGGTATATCAAATTTCATTTCAAATATGGATTATATAGCATATTTCAAGCTTTCCAAAAATGTCCAAGAACTCTCCAAGATCATTTTTGAGTAGGGATGTAAGTGTTTAGTTATTGGCATGTATTTTTGGTAAAACCAGGTGTGTAAATGTCATGACTGATGTCATAACATTCTGGATTATTAGGTACTTTATGCAGAAAAAGTATGGCATACAGTAGCTACTGTTTATGAGTGTGTATCTGAGCATTTTACAATGATCACATTTATTGCCTTCTACCAAAATCAGTAAACAGGAATTCTGATGTCATAACAAATGTTAAGACATCCTGTACTGATCTAACAGATATGCAGTTTGGTTAATTCTGAGATTTTTCAGGAAGTTGGCTCATTCCTTCCAGAACAGAATCTCACGTGGACTTTGGGTTAACCTAGCTCAACCCTAATCTGGTTGATAAAGTCTTGTGACCAAGTCTTAAGGTTAAACCTAATTAACCCTAGCTTTTTGTGGAAACCCTAACTGAAGAAACAGTTGCATATATATTCAACAGGAATGCTGGTTGCAAAGTAACTCTTTGACTGAAGATCAATTAGGAGCTGTATAGTTTTAACTGCTGTAATCCAAGCAAGTATCATTGTGATAAGTGACTTGGAATAGGTTTTGATTGTAAGGGTTTTTGTATCACTCAAAGCTTTGAAGCAAGAGTGTTTGTGTCTCTTGACTAAAGCTTTGAAGCAAAGTCAAGTTAGGTTTATGTATCACTCAAAGCTGTGAAGCACGAGTGTTTGTGTTACTTGATTAAAAATCTGTGAAGCATAATCAAGTGTATGTTCTGAAGAGTGTCTTCATTATTTCATTAGTCAATTGTTTTAAGTATCACTGCTGTGATTGAGGGGGAGTGAGTAGGAACTCAGGTTTAAGTTGAACTTAGATTGAAGTTGCATTGGGTAGGTCTTAAGTGAAGGAGATAAACTGGTTGGTTTATTCCTGAATTAATATCTCTTATAGTGGATTTCCTCCCTGGCTTGGTAGCCCCCAGAGTAGGTGTTGTTTCACACTGAACTGGGTAAACAATTGACTGTGTTCTTTACTGTTTTTATTTACTGTCTTATAGAAAGTCAGATACGGTGTCATAACATTCACTGTGACATTGAGTATCTGCTGCCAGAATTTCAATTGGCATCAGAGCAGGCACCCTGCCTGTATTACTGGGTGAGATCTAGGGATATCACTTTCTGGCACTATGGACAAAGAAGGAGTTTTTGGAAATAGACCACCCATTCTGGATGGAACAAATTATGACTACTGGAAACCTCGTATGATTGCCTTCTTAAAATCACTAGATAAAAAGGCTTGGAGAGCTGCTGACAAAGGATGGAACCATCCCACCATAACTGAGAAAGATGGGACAATCATTCTGAAGCCTGAGGAAGAATGGAGCAAAGAAGAAGATGAGTTAGCCCTGGGTAATTGCAAAGCTTTAAATGCCTTGTTCAATGGAATTGATAGAAACATATTCAGACTAGTACATCAATGTGAACTGGCCAAGGAAGTGTGGGACACTCTCAAAACTACCCATGAGGGCACATCCAAAGTAAAAATGTCAAGGCTTCAGATGCTGACTACCAAGTTTGAGAACCTAAGGATGAAGGAAGATGAAACCATTCATGAGTTTCACATGAACATCTTGGAGATTGCCAACACCTCAGGAGCATTAGGAGAAAAGATGTCTGAAGAAAAACTGGTGAGAAAGATTCTCAGATCCCTGCCTAAAAGATTTGCAATGAAGGTAACTGCTATAGAGGAAGCCCAGGATATCAGCAAGTTAAAGGTGGATGAACTCATTGGGTCTCTTCAGACTTTTGAGATGGGGATCAGTGACAATGTTGACAAGAAAAACAAGAGCATAACACTTGTATCCAACTCTGAAGATAAAAACAAGGAGGATGAAGAAGAAAATATTTCAGAAGCTATAGCCATGCTTGGAAGACAATTCAACAAACTCATCAAGAGAATGGATCCAAAGTCAAGGTCAAATGTTGAGAACATCCCCTCTGACATTAACAGATCTTATGACTCCAGCAGAAGACCAAGGTCTGAAGAGAAGGGAAATCAAGGCAGAGGAATTCAATGCCATGGTTGTGAAGGATATGGGCATATTCGAGCTGAATGTCCTACCTTTCTTAAGAAACAAAAGAAAGGAATGACTGCTACCTGGTCTGACTGTGATTCAGAAAGTAATTCTGAAGAAGAATCTGCCAAACTAGTTACTGCACTAACTGGTGTTTGTACCTCTGAAAGTGACACTAGTGATGAGGAAGTGACATTTGAAGAACTGGCTGATACTTACAAGAAATTGTGTATCAGAAGTGCTGAAGTCTGTGTGCAAAATGAGAGACAAACAAAACTCATCATAAAGTTGGAGGCTGAAAAAATGGCAGACCTTGAAACTATAAGTCATCTAGAAGGGGAAGTTCAAATGTTGAACTCAAAACTGAACCAGATGACCAAATCTGTCAAGATGCTGACAAATGGAACTGACAAATTGGAAGAAATCCTTCAGGTTAGACAAAATGTGGGAAACTAGTCTGGTCTAGGATTTGTGGCAGCAAAGAAATCTGGTGCAGACAAGAAGATCAGGTCTGATAAACAAAGGTCAAAGCAGATGTCACAACATAACACTAAACATCGGGAACAGAGAAATATGAAGAAAAAGTACCAAAGATGGAGATGTCATCATTGTGGGAGGTTTGGTCACATAAAGCCTTTCTGCTTCAGATTGTATGGATACCCTAATCAGAACCCAGGTGTCAAACCTAAGTCTAACAGGGTACCACATACTCCTCAATGGAAGAAAAAGGCTACTGCCCTGATAGCCCACACTTCCTTGAGAGTCTCTGCAAAGGAAGACTGGTACTTTGACAGTGGGTGTTCTAAGCACATGACTGGAATCAAGAACCTTCTCAATAATGTTAAACCTCACACCACTAGTTATGTGACCTTTGTAGATGGTGCTAGAGGTGAAATCAAAGGAGTTGGTAATTTGGACTGCCCTGGAGTTCCAAATCTAAATGAAGTACTATTGGTAAAAGGCCTGACTGCTAATCTCATTAGTATCAGTCAATTATGTGATCTAGGATTAAAGGTCAACTTCTCAAAATCTAAATGTCTTGTAACTAATGAAAAACAAGAAGTTGTAATGAAAGGAGTCAGATCTAAAGACAACTGTTACTTGTGGGAGCCTGAGAACACTAATTACCCCACTGTGTGTTCTATTGCCAAAGAAGAAAAAGAGGTGAAACTGTGGCACCAAAAACTTGGCCATCTTCATCTAAGAGGAATGAAAAGGATTATCTCCATGAAGGCAGTCAGAGGGATTCCAAGACTGCAAATTGGTGAAGGGAGAGTTTGTGGTGAATGTCAGGTTGGTAAGCAGACTAGGATGTCACATCCAAAGTCAAGACATCTGACCACCTCTAAGGTTCTGGAACTTCTACATATGGGTCTGATGGGACCAATGCAGGTGGAAAGTCTTGATGGAAAGAGATATGCCTATGTTGTTGTGGATGACCATTCCAGATTCACCTGGATTAACTTCATTAGGGTAAAATCTGATGTGTTTGAAGTTTTTAAAGAACTGTGCAAAAGAATTCAAAGAGAAAAAGAAGGGTGTATTGTCAGAATCTGAAGTGATCATGACAAGGAATTTGAAAACAGTAAGTTTAACAAGTTCTGTTCCTCAGAAGGAATTAGTCATGAATTCTCTTCTCCTATAACTCCTCAGCAAAATGGAGTTGAAGAGAGGAAAAATAGGACCATACAGCAATCTGCCAGAGCTATGATACATGCCAAAAGACTTCCTTTTCATTTTTGTGCTGAAGCTGAATACATTGCAGCTGGTAGTAGCTGTTCTCAAATTATCTAGATGACACAAATGCTCACTGAGTATAATGTCACACAAGATGTTATGACATTGTACTGTGACAATCTGAGTACAATCAACATTTCCAAAAACCCTATTCAGCATAGCAGGACCAAGTACATTGACATTAGACATCACTTAATCAGAGACCTTGTAGAGGAGAAAACAATTAATCTGGAACATGTTGCCACTAAGCTACAACTGGCTGACATTTTTACCAAGGCACTTGATGCAAATCAATTTGAAAACTTGAGGGGCAAGTTGGGTATTTACCAACATGAGAAATTGTAGCAATTAATTTTGCTTAAAACAAGGGTTGAAGGAGTTATTTTTGTTAAGTCTATTTTGAGTGGGTTAATCATATGTTTTCCCAATTCTTTCAAAATTATTAAGAAGTTGAATAGACACTCATTTGCCTCCTTCCTCTCTCGACTTTACAACAAATCCCTTTCTCTCAATCAAAGTTTTCTCTCTAGTTACTACTGGTTTTCTAAGTCAAACAAAATGTCTCAAACATCATCCTCATCCAAGACGACTGTTTCATCTTCATCATCTGATCAAGATTCTCGGGCAATCACCTCATGCATGGATTCTGAAGTCCTGGGGATTACTCCTCTTAGAGAAATGGCAACTAACCCCTCCAAGGTCAAAAAGCTGAGAACAAGGCATGCAGGAAGGTCTCAAGTTACTTCATCCGGTAATCCCTCTCAACCTTCATCTTCTGTACCAAATAGGGAAGGATCAGCTTATGTACATCAAGAAATAGCTAGGCTTGTTACAAGAATACTGAGTGAGAACCACTCTGTACCGGGGATTCCTGTTCCATTAAATCAAGAATCAGCAAGCCCAAATGTTGAAGCAAATCCAGATGTCTCTGAGAATGTTGAGACACCAAATGACAACATTCAGAAATCATCTGAAAACCTTGATGATATTCAGAACCCTTCAGAGAAGAATGTTGAACCACCTGTTATTGATGTGGATGAGGAATACTCAGACAATGACCTGATTGCAAATATCAACCCTAACATAGCTAGGAGAATGATGAACATAAAGGGTAATCAGGATGCTGCAAAATGTCTGACCAAAGAGAAACCTGTTGATAAGAAAACCAGGTCTGAAGGCAAGACTGGTGTAGAATCTGTGAAGACTAGACTGTCCAAAGGGAAGGTGAAAGCCCAAGTGCATACTGGGAGTCTCTCAAAGCCTGCGAGACAACCAATAACAAAGAAGAGAAAAGAACCTGAGCCTTCTGATTCTGATGAGGAATCAGAATTTGAAATTGATGCTGAAGACATTCCTCTCAGAAGGAAACTCCCTTCCAGCAAAATGGCTAGAGTTCCTGAAGTCCCCACTGACAACATTTCATTTCACCACCCTGAAAATGCCAACAGATGGAAGTATGTTTGCTTGAAGAGAATAGCCTTGGAAAGAGATCTAAACAATGGTGCCATGGATTGTAAGGAAATCATGGACCTGATCAAAGTTGATGGACTAATGAAGACTGTGGTAAAATTTACCAAATGCTATGAAAATCTGGTCAAGGAATTCATAGTGAATTTTTCTGATGAATGTGCTGATGGAAGGCCAGCTGACTTTGAATGTGTCTATGTGAGAGGAAGAAGGGTTAATTTCTCTCCATCTGAAATTAACAAATTTCTTGGAAGATCAAATGAGGCTTGCCCTGAACTATAAGTCACTGACAATGAAGTATGCCAAACCATCACAGCAAGACAAGTCAAGTGCTGGCCCTTAAAAGGCAAGCTGAATTCCAACAAACTAAGCATGAAATTTGCCATCCTGCACAAGATTGGTGCAGCCAACTGGGTCCCTACCAACCATAAATCAACCATCTCCACAGGATTGGGGAGATTCATTTATGCTGTTGGAACCAAGACTGAATTTGACTATGGCAGGTATATTTTTGATCAAACTTTAAAACATGTTAGTAGTTATGCTATTAAAGGCCCTATTGCCTTTCCCTCCCTCCTATGTAGAATTATCCTTGCTCAGTACCCTGATATCCTGGTGGAAAGAGATACTGCTTGCAAAAGAGCTCCTGCTCTTGGGTTACACTACAAGCTATTTCAGGGATCTCATGTCCCTGACATTGTCATAACATCAGCTGAGACATCATCTGTAAAAACTCAGTCCAAGACATCTGATGTTATAGCTGTATTGAAAGAGACATGCAAAGAGCTGGAGACAAGGAAAAAGACTCTAGAAAAACTAATTGCCATATTAGAACAGGAGGAGACTGAAGGAAACAGAAGGGAAGAGGGTGCTGCTGAAGATCAGCTCAATGCTGAAGAAAGTAGCTCCTCTGAAGATGACAGTGCTTAAAGTTTGGTGGAGTTGACAAGCCTGATGCTGGTTCCTGTTGATGCAAGTGTTTTCAGATTTTATTTGTTGCTTTTATTACTTATTTTGGATGACTGTATAACATATAAGTACATGTATCTTTGGCCTATTTGTGGCTAAAGAGGGGGAGATATTTTGTGTTAATTCTTGGTAGACATCATATTTTTTCTGCAGTCATATTCATTCTGTAGCTCTCTATTCTCTGATTGCTTAGGGGTTTTAGCCAAAAATCTGCCAAAGGGGGAGTTTGTAAGTGTTTAGTTATTGGCATGTATTTTTGGTAAAACCAGGTGTGTAAATGTCATGACTGATGTCATAACATTCTGGATTATTAGGTACTTTATGCAGAAAAAGTATGGCATACAGTAGCTACTGTTTATAAGTGTGTATCTGAGCATTTTGCAATGATCACATTTATTGCCTTCTACCAAAATCAGTAAACAGGAATTCTGATGTCATAACAAATGTTAAGACATCATGTACTGATCTAACAGATATGCAGTTTGGTTAATTCTGAGATTTTTCAGGAAGTTGGCTCATTCCTTCCAGAACAGAATCTCACGTGGACTTTGGGTTAACCTAGCTCAACCCTAATCTGGTTGATAAAGTCTTGTGACCAAGTCTTAAGGTTAAACCTAATTAACCCTAGCTTTTTGTGGAAACCCTAACTGAAGAAACAGCTGCATATATATTCAACAGGAATGCTGGTTGCAAAGTAACTCTTTGACTGAAGATCAATTAGGAGTTGTATAGTTTTAACTGTTGTTATCCAAGCAAGTATCATTGTGATAAGTGACTTGGAATAGGTTTTGATTGTAAGGGTTTTTGTATCACTCAAAGCTTTGAAGCAAGAGTGTTTGTGTCTCTTGACTAAAGCTTTGAAGCAAAGTCAAGTTAGGTTTATGTATCACTCAAAGCTGTGAAGAACGAGTGTTTGTGTTACTTGATTAAAAAGCTGTGAAGCATAATCAAGTGTATGTTCTGAAGAGTGTCTTTATTATTTCATTAGTCAATTGTTTTAAGTATCACTGCTGTGATTGAGGGGGAGTGAGTAGGAACTCAGGTTTAAGTTGAACTTAGATTGAAGTTGCATTGGGTAGGTCTTAAGTGAAGGAGATAAACTGGTTGGTTTATTCCTGAATTAATATCTCTTATAGTGGATTTCCTCCCTGGCTTGGTAGCCCCCAGAGTAGGTGTTGTTTCACACTGAACTGGGTAAACAATTGACTGTGTTCTTTACTGTTTTCATTTACTGTCTTATAGAAAGTCAGATACGGTGTCATAACATTCACTGTGACATTGAGTATCTCCTGCCAGAATTTCAAGGGAGAATCGAAGAAGGGAAGTTGGCATTTTCTCACTTTTGATCAAGCCATTTTCACATAGCATCAAGTTACAAATCAAATCTATGTTGGTTATATCTTGCTTTACAGGTACTAAGCTTGCTATACACTCCATAATTAAATGCATACTCATAAGCTAAAGCCTTTATCTTTGCTTTTGAAGCTTTACACAAAATGTATTTCCATTTTGGGCAAAAAGGTTACAATGCCATTTTCATAAAGATGAACTTTTGCAACTTATCAATCTTGAGCATTGGACCTGTCCCTTAATACAAGCAAGCTCTACAGCTCTCAAGCAATGTGTACCAATTCTTATCAGCCCTAAAGCAAGAAAGTACAAGCATGGCAAGTATAGTCACTTCACTTTACTTCAAATGCAAGGAAAGTTGAAAAAAGGTCCAAAGCTTGTACAGCTAGTAAGGGCTGACTTTGGATCATTTCTATACATATATGCAAACTTGTTACAAAGCATATCACGCTTGGATTGAACCTGAAATACTCTCAAACTGAAAAACTCCACAAAACTGCCCAAATACTCAGATTCTGCAAAAGCACAACCAACTCTCATTTGGCTCGTGCGTTTTGTGTTTAATCACTTCGAACATCTTAAACACTTGCTACCTAGCCAATCCAAGCCATCACCCTGGTTCTGTAACCCTTGTTTCAGCACTTGCCATTTTCAATTTGGAAGCTTGCAGTTGGACTTGGTCAGAGAGTTCCAGCCATCCTCAGAGCCAGATAAGCATTGGAATAGGTTCAAGGAAGTTCAAGGAAGCTTAAATAATTACCAGGCCTCCATCAAAGTCCCTACATTGCCCTACTCGATTCCAGCTGAAGGAGGTATTTTCTTAAACTCTATCTCTGTATTTAGGCAACTTCAAGCCACGATTTGTGAAGAAAAAATGTAGCTCTCATCATAACGAAGTTGTACATATCATTACTTTTCATTTACATTACTTGTTCTAAGAGAATTTGAAGCTTGAAAACTCTAAAAAAGTTAGGTCACGAATTAGGGGTTCAAAAATTCTCTTTGATCTTTAAGAGTTAGGTTACATAATTTATATGGTTGGAATCGTGAGCTCAAATGCCACATTTTTCATGTTATGAGTTTTTGTTTTTATGCAAGCATAAGCAAGTTACAAGTTTGAATTGAAGCGCGTGAAAGAGATGGACGAAGGACAGGAATGAAGTGTCTTGGGCTTTTTTTGTTGCCTTAGCCTTTTTGTTTTTGCTATTCACACCCCCCTGATTTGCTATGCACCCCCCTGGCTGAACTTTTTATATTTTTATATTTTTCTTCATATTTTATATTTAATATTTTCATTTATTTTTCTTAATGATAAAAAATACCAAAAAATGATTTATTTATTTTCACACTTTTTATTTTATTTTTTTATTATTTTCTCACATGAAAAATAGTTTATTTTGATAAATAGAATTTATTTTCTTAAATAACTTGTAAATATAATAAAAAATACTTATTATTTTTATTATACTATTTATACTCATAAGTACTTATTTTCTATACATATTTAATTTTTAATATTTAAACACAATATTATTTATTTTTCTTTTATACAAAAAAATATACAAGATAACAATATAGAACCTTATTTTCTTTTACAATAAAAACTAGGGTTTAACCCCCTCCAAAAATAATATTATTTTTTCCTTTTTTTTAGGGTGTAAATTAATTATTTTTCTCATACAAAAACAAGACATAAAACATTTTTAAACATGAACATATTGCATTGCATTCTAAATATTTGTCTTATTTATTTAAATTCGCGCATATTCGATTTGGTTGTAATAATTGTAGCGATAAAAAATGTAGCGGGGTAAATCGGAGATCGAATTATTGATTAATTCGTCTCGCAAAAAGCAAGAGTCGCCACCGCACTTTATTGTTTCCAAAGGAAAAGGGAAAAGAGCGAAATAAAACCCTAAATATGCAATGTAAATAATACTTTTTAAAAGTAATGAAAATACAAGGCGTTTTTGAAAAGAGATCTTATGGTTCGGGGGTTGGTTATACAATGGGAAGGTATTAGCACCCAATGTATCTATAGTACTCTATAGGAACCTTTTGAAATATCTGTTTTAAAATTGATTGTTTGATTAAAAATAAATCGTTTTGGCCGAAAAGGGATACGGACGGGTTTTTTGAAGATACGACGACCTAACGTCGAAGTTTTTGCTTAAAGGGCATAAATTTTGAAAAGATTGAATACTTGAAGGAAAATTATCCTAAGTTTTAATGAAAATGCAAATATTCGCGCGATTAGACTTGAGGACATGAAGTCAACAAATTTATCGTTTTTCCTTTGGATTTAAACGTAAACAGAATAAACAAATAAATAAATAAACAGAAAAATTATGCGGATAATGATTAAATAACAATAATTAAATGATAGACTAAATGATGTGAATAATGCATTTTTATGATTTTTGTTTAATATTAATGAAAAGAAAGTATTTTTAATAGTTTTCAATTTTTACGCATTTTTTAATATGGATAAAAGCATGAGGATTAATTAAAGAAGACAAAATATTTTTTAGTTTTTAAGTCTCTATATTTTTTTATATATTTTAGCATTATGATAGAAATGTTATTTAAAGCTTTTTAATTCTATTTTGTGTTTTTAGAGTTATTAAATAATTAAGACCTAAAAGTTATTAACTTAAAACCTAATTAAAAAAGGGATATATTTAAAAAAATTATTAACTTAAACCTAAAGTTTTAAATTAATAAAAGCGATTCAATTATTTAAAAAAAGGTTTTGATATGAATTATCTCCATTTAATTAAATTATAATTAAAAATTAAACTAATAAAATTCTAAAGGGCTAAAGAAATCAAATAGAAAGAAAAAGGATCAAAATTAAAAAAGAAGTAAAATAACAAACCAAAGTGGGCTAGGGAGTTTTGAAAGAGGCCCAAATCTGTCTAAGCAGAAGACAAAAACGGGGGTGTACATAAGCAGTTCGTTGGGCTTGGGGGGGGGGGGGGGAACAAGGTTAAAGGCCCAAACAATTTGTTAAGGGTTAAACGTTGTTTGTAATTGGGATTAGGGTTCTCCAGGTTTGGCAGAGCGGCGCTTCCTTGTGTACCGTCTTCTTCTTCGTTCCATCTTTCCACGCCTTTGCTTCTGAGTCCCTGAGTTCGCTTCCAAGCTCTTTGCCATGGCCACCAGTGGTCTTCAACTTCCTCTTCCCTCCGGCCAAGGCGTTAGGGCGATTGATTCAAGGTAAAATGTGTTATTCGTTAGGTTTTGTCATGTTTGCATGCATTGATTTTTGATTATGTTTTGATTCTGATTCTTGTTATGGCTTGTTGGAGGTATTATGGAAGTAAAAAGGGGAAAGGAAATCGTTACCTAGAGGCGGAGACGGAGGAGGACGGTTGGACGAGCTAGGAGGCCAAGGGCGGAGAGAAAGGAGGCGCGTCGCGAGCTTGCTTCGGTGGCCGGTACTTTGTATTTGGCTTCCTTCTTCTTGCCTTGGTACTGTGTACGTTAATGTTGCCTTGAACGTTTTTGTTGAAACGAAATTTGACTAGCTTGCCTTCTTCTTCTTTCTGACTTTGCTACTACTACTGTATGTCTTCTGTTGCCTTGGACGTTTTTGAATGCTATGTTGAGATAACCATTTTGACTAGCTTGATGCCGTTGACGTTTTTTCTTTTTCTTCCTGATTTCGGTATGCTTTGCTTTTGGCCAATGATGCACGTATTGAGGCCTTACTGTATGCTTGGGTTTAGAAGTTGGTTTTGAGGGCTTCACACAGGTTTTACTGTTTCTTTGAAATGGTTCTAGTTTCGGTAATGCAGTAGGTGTTTTTTGGTATGTTTATGGGTTTAGACAGGTTTATGGTGATATTGGCTTATGCAGTAGCAGGTTTGGCTTTGAATTTATTGGTTTTTATTGGTTTTAGGCCAAGACAAGTTTTGACATGGTTCTGGTTTATGCAGTAGGCTATATGGTATGAATGGTTTTTGATATATGGTTTTGATGATGTGGTAGGCAGGTTTAGGCCAAGGTTCAGGACATATTGGTTTTTGACAGGTTTATGGTGATATTGGCTTGAGGGCTCAATCAGTTTTGGTGAGGTTTTCTATGGTTTAAACGAGCTATTGAAGTTTAGGCCATGTTGTAGTCTGATTCTACAATGGTTCTATGCAGATTGCAGGTTTATGCAGTACAGGTTTAGGAGGGCTTGAGGAAAAAATGGTTTTTTCTTCTTGATAGCTTGGTGATAGATAGATGATGATATGTGTGTGATTTTGTTATGTTATAACAGTCCTTTGGCCTTCAGGTTTCCGTTGAGGGCTTTGGTATTTTTTTAATATATCCTTGGTACTTCTGCGCCCTTACTGCTCCATATGGTTTGTCTCTATTCCTATTTCATGTTTTTACTTCCTACTGGTTGTGTTACTGCAGTTTGTCTTGTATCTCTTCCTGCCTAAACCAAACCTGCAAAACCACACTTCTATCTCTCTTCTCTCTCATAAGTACCATTTTGACATTTAAATGATGTGTACTATTTTTTCTGAAATTGTAACAGAGCTGGAATATGATGAATGAGGAAATATTATTGCTTGCATAATGGTTTTGAACTGCATCTTTCTTTGACTTCCAATGCAACAGTAGAGCCTATTGTTTTGGCTTCTACTATGTGGCTGCATGTAGGTTTACGTTGGCTTGTTGGTGCTTGCATATGCTGTGTATATTTGAAATATGCATGGGACTTTGAAAAATGCAATGGATTTTTTAACTATGCAGTTTTAAAATGAAAATGAATTTTGTGCATGTTTCACAATTGTGCATTCATTTATGAAATAAAAAATTCCTCCCTTTTTGTGAACCGGGAGAAATCCTGTGATTTGTAAAAAAGGGTAAACTGATTCGAGCCGTTGCTTTTAATGATGAACATAAAATAATTTTTTGCTTTTAATTATTTGTTCAATTCTAATATTCTTTTAATCGTTTTGCAGGTAAAATCAAGTGAGCAGACAAAAGGCATTGGATAGAAGATTTAGAATTAGGAAACATTAGATTAATTTTATTTCATTTTAACTTTGTAAAATTATTATTGTAATTTTGTTGTAATAAATACAATATTTACACAATAATTGTACAATTAGAAGAAAATGAATAAAATTCCAATATTTGCCAATTAATTTCTTCCTTCTCTAATTATTTATTTTATCGTTTACAATTCTTTAAATCGTATAATAATTGAAAATAAATCTCAATTACTTAAATCCAGAATAATAAACAAATAAATAAATAATATCATTGATCAATTAATAGTTTCAATTATTTAATTCATTGTTCATAATTTTCTAAATTATAATAATTAAAATAGAATTTCAATTATTTTAACTTAGAAGGATAAATAATTAAATAATCATTATTGACCAATTAATGAACTTTTCGAATATTTATTATATTATTCATAAATCTTTAAATTATGTAATAACTGAGAATAAATTCCAGTTATTTAAATTTAAGATAGTGAATAATAAATAAATACTGTCTGCACGATTAATACGCCTCTTTTCTAATATTTATTTTATTATCTATACATCTTTAAATTATATAATAATTGAAAACAAATTCCAATTATTTGAATTTAAGATAATAAATAATTAATAAACATTGTTTTAGCATGAATAGATTAAATAATTTAGTGTTCAAAATAAATAGCTCTCGGCCTGAAAAAAGTTATGAATTTTTAAAATCAATAGATCAAAACACTTGTAATGTAATGATGCAGATGGGAGATGGTATCTTAGGTCAAAATTTGGGGTACAACAGCTGCCCCTATTTAAGTTTCTTCTATCCGGAGATATGAAGATCGAAATCTTCGTTTCGACGAGATTGAAGGTACTTAAATACATAATTACGCAAATTTTGTCCTAAGATGCCGTCGTCATGTTTGATATGAATGCAGTGATTGAATTCACAGAGAAAGATGTTATATGAAACAGGACAATGTTGGAGGAATCGAACACCAACAAGACATAGATACATGGATTATACACCAACTGGGGAAACGAGCTATCGACTTCAAATGACAGACTCCTGACAGTGAGTAAAATTGAGGGAATACGACCTCTGAACCTAACAAAGAAAGCAATCTTGCATAGGCCATAAAATAGATTATTGACCCAAAATAACAGTGAGTTTGCAACTCAAGGTTAACGATAGACAGAGAGTATCAAATTGCTGATAACAGATTACCGATCTCTGAAGGTAAAGACTCATAACAAACTTTCTCTGCGAGATTTCCGGAGATACACCAATTAATGCTGAAGTAATAAGGTTGTAGATACGCAAGTTGTTCCAATAAAGAAACTGCCGCTTGTCGTCGGTCAAAGAAAATACCAATAACATACAAGTTGCTCAAATAAAGAGGCTGCCACTTGCTGTTGTCCAAAGAAAATACCAATAACATACAAGCTGCTCAAATAAAGAATATGCCGCTTGCTGTCGTCCAAAGAAAATACCAATAACATACAAGCTGCTCAAATAAAGAAGCTGCCGCTTGCTGTATTCCAGAAAAGTAATAAAGCACAAGTTGCTCGTGAAGAGCTGCCGCTTGTCGTTTTCCAATGATGATAACGCACTAGTAGCTCGTGAAGAGCTGCTGCTTGTCGTTTTCCAAAAGATAATAATAATGCATAAGTTGCTCGTGAAGAGCTGCCGCCTGCCGTTCTCCGATGTAATAATACGTACAAGTTGCTCATGAAGAGCTGCCGCTTGTCGTTTTCCAAAATCATAATAACGCGCAAGTTGCTCGTGAAGAGTTGCCGCTTGCCGTCTTCCACAAAATAATAACGTACAAGTTGCTCATGAAGAGCTGCCGCTTGTCGTTTTCCAAAATCATAATAAAGGAAATTGCGATGACACTGGCAGAGAATAACATCTTCGTCAGAAAGAAAAATGAATCAATCTTTCCCGAGGAGATCATATAGTCAAACGTGCAAAATAAATGCACCAACTGTCTAGGTCGCAAACTCACTGGGGAAAATCAAAGAGATAGCCTATGCAAGAGGCAACAACTTCATCCAGGAATAAACCAGAGAGAAGACAGTCAAACAAGACTCTACCCAATGAGAAAGTAATTCGATTGGGGATTCATCCTATCCAGAAATGGACAAGGTAAGCTGAATCAAAAATCATCCACGAGGATTAGCTCAGTTGGGGAATTTAGAAAGGAAGCACATTTTCTGCCTAAGCTAACCTTCTACTTGGAAAGAAATATGTACATTGTTCGAATAAACAAAGTACGACCCAAAATCAACGGCAAATGTGGATATGCATGCTGATATGAGTGTAAATGAGTAAATGAATGTTATGCTGACAAAACAGACAGATGGAATATCTTGAAGATAATAAGATGTCACAGCAAAATAGATACTCGGCCAATCTTGAAAAGACGGAAGATAACCGGAACTGGAAACACAAAGCAACGTCGGAGCGTAACGCTACAAGGCTCAAGTCTTCTGAGGAGAAAAGCATCCAAATCCAAACTTACAATACCAATGAACCACTGGCATGAGACGAAGTGTACCGCACTTCAAAATCTCCAAACAAAGGTAGCCAAAACAACACTTAACTGGAACAACCGGGGAGTCACCGAATTTAGCACCACCAGAAACACGAGCTTACACAAACGACACCTCATGACGATTTTGAAAGAAAACAAGTTCATCATACAAGTATAAATTACTGTACTGTTTTGCATTTCATGACTTGACCATCTTCGGAACGACTGTTAATATTCCTTTCGTTATTCATGACACATTTTAGAAATAAGAATATTTTAAATACTTTGTTTCAAATATTGCCGTAAAAAATTAAAATTTTGCCCACAAAAGGTAATGCTCAAATTTCATTAATAAGCTGGTGGTTCACTAACAATGCGCCTCCAACAGTTTACAAAAGTTTGGGAAATAGTACATGAAATAAAAGGTTACACAAAAACAATGATCACTATTCTCCCTAACAACTTTGAATTCCAAAATGTGCTCGAATGCCACAGCCGGGATGACCAAAAACTTGCCTAAGCGAAGTACTTCTTGACTGCATCGGCGTTCAAGGGACGCGGGAGTTCTTCACCGTCCATATTGGTGAGAATCAAAGCACCTCCAGAGAAAACTTTCTTAACAACATACGGTCCTTCATAATTCGGAGCCCACTTGCCCCTAGAATCAGGTTGGAAAGATAATATTTTCCTGAGCACAAGGTCACCTTCTCTGAACTCGCGCGGTCGAACCTTCTTATCAAAATCCTTCTTCATTCTCTGCTGATACAATTGACCGTGACACAACGCTGTCAATCTCTTTTCTTCAATTAAATTCAACTGATCATATCTACTTTGACACCATTCAGCCTCAGAAAGTTTAGCTTCCATCAACACTCTCAGAGACGGAATCTCAACCTCCACGGGGAGTACTGCTTCCATACCATAAACTAGGGAAAAAGGGGTCGCGCCTGTTGAAGTTCGAACTGAAGTACGGTATCCGTGTAAAGCAAACAGAAG
The DNA here is from genome assembly GCA_948472305.1 of Vicia faba. Lineage (NCBI taxonomy): Eukaryota > Viridiplantae > Streptophyta > Magnoliopsida > Fabales > Fabaceae > Vicia > Vicia faba. The sequence continues at coordinate 1,310,089,774 of OX451741.1, read as the reverse complement.
CATTTCATGCCAATATTTATAAGTTACCACCATCTTCTGGACAATCTTCTTAATGTTCTTGTTAGCAGCTTCAACAGCCCCATTCATCTTCGGTCTGTAAGGAGAAGAATTATGGTGTTCGATCTTGAACTCTTCACAAAGCTCTCTCATCATCTTGTTATTCAAATTCGAACCATTATCAGTGATGATCTTGCTCGGGATACCGTATCGACAAATGATCTGATTCTTGATAAATCTGACTACCACCTGTCTGGTTACATTAGCATAAGATGCTGCTTCCACCCATTTAGTAAAATAATCGATCGCTACCAAGATGAAACAATGACCATTTGAAGCTTTGGGTTCAATCATTCCAATCATATCAATGCCCCACATAGAGAAAGGCCAAGGTGAAGAGATAACATTGAGGAGGGTCGGTGGCACATGCATCTCGTCCGCATAAATCTGGCATTTATGGCACTTCTTCACATATTTGCAGCAATCATATTCCATTGTCATCCAATAGTAACCAGCTCTCAACATCTTTCTAGCCATTGCATGTCCATTGGCATGAGTGCCAAAGGATCCTTCGTGTACTTCTTGCATCAGCATTTCTGCTTCACGTCTGTCCACACATCTGAGCAAGACCATGTCGTAATTTCTCTTATACAAAACTTCTTCATTGAGAAAGAAATTGCTTGCTAATCTTCTCAACGTCTTCCTATCTTTATTGGATGCCCCAGGCGGGTACTCTTGAGTTTGAAGAACACGTTTAATATCATAGAACCACGGTTTGTCGTTGGTGACCTCTTCTACTGAGAACACATGAGCAGGTCTGTCAAGGCGCATAACCCGGATTGTAGGCACATCGTTCCAACCATTCACTTGAAACATTGAAGACAAAGTAGCCAAAGCATCAGCCATTTGGTTCTCATCTCTAGGGATATGATGTAATTCCACCTTGTTGAAGAAAGTTAACAACCTTCTAGCATAGTCTCTATAAGGGATCAAACCAGGATGACGAGTCTCCCATTCTCCTTTGATTTGGTTAATCACCAACGCCGAATCTCCGTAAATATCAAGAATCTTAATCCTTAGATCCACTGCTTCTTCGAGACCCATAATACATGCCTCATACTCCGCCATGTTGTTCGTGCAGTCAAACTTCAGTCTCGCCGTGAACGGGATATGAGTACCTCGGGGAGTGACGATGATTGCCCCAATTCCATTTCCATAAGAATTCACAGCTCCGTCAAATATCAAACCCCAATGCGATTTGGGATCAGGTCCTTCTTCAGGTAACGGCTCTTCACAATCTTTAGCTTTCAAGTACATAACATCTTCATCTGGGAAATCAAACTTGATGGATTGATAATCGTCAATTGGTTGGTGAGCCAAATGATCGACTAAAATACTCCATTTGATTGCCTTCTGAATGTGATACTCAATGTCATATTCAGATAACAGCATCTGCCAACGGGCTATTCTTCCAGATAAGGCGGGCTTCTCAAAGATATACTTGATCGGATCCATTTTGGAGATCAACCAAGTGGTGTGGTTAATCATATATTGGCGCAGACGACGAGCAGCCCAAGCTAAAGCACAACAGGTTTTCTCAAGCAATGAGTATCGAGACTCACAGTCTGTGAATTTCTTACTCAGATAATATACAGCATGTTCCTTTCTTCCAGTCTCATCTTGTTGACCAAGCACACATCCCATGGAATCTTCCAATATAGTCAGGTACATAATCAAAGGTCTTCCTTCCACCGGAGGAATCAAAATGGGAGGTTCAAGCAAATATTCTTTGATGCTGTCAAAAGCTCTCTGATAATCTTCTGTCCACACACATCCTTGGTTCTTTCGGAGAAGCTTGAAAATCGGCCCACAGGTAGCAGTCATATGAGATAGAAATCTAGAGATATAGTTCAGTCTCCCGAGGAATTCTCTTACTTGTTTTTCCGTCTTGGGTGCGGGCATTTCTCGAATAGCTTTGACTTTATCAGGATCTACTTCAATACCTTTCTGACTGACAATGAACCCCATAAGTCTTCCAGAACAAACACCAAAAGTGCACTTGTTGGGATTCAGACGGAGTTTGTACTTCCTCAAACGCTGGAATAACTTCAACAAATGCTCCAAGTGATCCTCCTCAGTCTGTGATTTGGCAATCATATCATCCACATACACTTCGATCTCCTTATGCATCCTGTCATGGAACAAAGCAGTCATGGCCCTTTGTTATGTTGCGCCAGCATTCCTCAAACCAAACGGCATAACCCGATAACAGAAAGTCCCCCAAGGTGTAATGAAAGCGGTCTTCTCCATATCTTCCGGTGCCATCTTGATTTGATTGTAACCAGAGAAACCATCCATGAAAGAAAACACTTTGAACTTGGCAGTACTGTCGACCAATACATCAATATGAGGTAATGGGAAGTCATCCTTCGGACTAGCTCTATTCAGATCTCTGTAGTCTACACACATCCGAACTTTGCCATCTTTCTTAGCAACAGGCACTATGTTGGCTAACCACTAAGGATAGACCGATGTAACAAGGAAACCTGCGTTGATCTGTTTCTGAACCTCCTCTTTGATCTTGTCAGCCATGTCGGGACGAGTCCTTCTCAAATTCTGCTTGATTGGCGGACACTCGGGTCTCAACGGTAAACGGTGCTCCACAATGTCGTTGTCCAAACCTGGCATATCTTGGTAGGACCAAGCAAACACGTCAACATACTCCTTGAGAAGCTCCAACATCTTCTCCTTAACTTCCGGGATAAGCAATGCTCCGACTTTGACTTCCTTTCTAACTTCTTCATCACCCAAGTTGACCAACTCTAAAGGTTCTTCAAATGGTTGAATAATCTTCTCATCATGCTCAAGCAAACGGGAAATCTCAACAGGAATCTCTTCATCATCCTCTTCTTCGGCTCTGAACACAGGGAATTCAAAGTTGGGAGAGGGCATAGGATCATTGTTTTTGATGGTTAAGTCATGGATTAATCTGCACATATGATTATGCTTTATTTTAGAAATCGATTTGTGCAAATAAAACAAAAGGTTATTAATTAATTTCATTACTATTTCCCAAAAAGTGAAAAATAAAACAGTAGTGGACAAAATAACGTTTTTATTCATTAAAGGGAAATACTTGAAACAAAGAGCCCAGACATTTCTCTTTTGCCTTGGGCAGAGCAAAAGGAATTATTTTTCATAGCCCGACACAAAATACGTTTCGCCTTGGGCAGAGCAAATTTTTTCAAAGGAAAATAAACAAAACATTACTCAAAAATGTGCATAACCACATGAACATCAACAGCTATCCAGTTTTGGCAAGCCAATCCATGCGTCACAAAAACGGGCAAATCTTCCTCGGAATCATTATCTATGATAGCATCAACCTCAGGATGTATAAACCCTGCACTTCGGAAAACCTCTTGAATCGGACGAACAACCACCTCTTTCTTGACTCTTGCAGATACTGGATGAAAACCCAGACCTTCCCCAGACTTGTTCTCAGGTAACGTCAACACCTGGCCCCATCCTTCGGCCGAACTACTTTCCACCACTCACCGCGCATCCTCAAAAGACGAGATGGATGCCCCTTGCTTCTTCACTGTATTCTTAGCAACAGAAAGACCTTGGAACTGGGTTCCAACATCCTCGTCTGCATCAATAAAAGAGAATGATGATAAATGGCTTACCACCATAGCTTGCTCTCCCCCAATCATCACTAGCTTCCCATGCCTTACAAACTTTAGTCTCTGATGGAGCGTAGAGGTGACTGCCCCGGCATCATGGATCCAGGGACGACCCAATAAACAACTGTAGGCAGCACGGATATCCATCACTTGGAAAGTGATTTGAAAAGTGTGGGGACCGATCACTATAGGAAGATCCACTTCACCAATGACTGTCTTCCTAGAACCATCAAACGCTTTAACAATTACTCCACTGGGTCTCATAGGAGCACCTGGATATGAGAGCCGAGATAACGTAGTCTTGGGCATCACATTCAACGACGAACCTGTATCCACCAGCACACTTGATAAGGTATCATTTCCGCAACTTACTGAGATGTGCAAAGCCATATTATGGTTTCTCCCCTCCTTCGGGAGTTCTTCATCACTGAAACCAAGATTGTTACACGAAGTTATATTTCCCACAATTCCATCGAACTGGTCAACCGTCACATCATGATCCACGAACGCCTGGTCCAAGACCTTCATCAAGGCTTCTCTATGCGCACCAGAATCTCTCAATAAGGCAAGCAAGGAAATCTTGGAAGGTGTTTGCAAAAGTTGGTCCACGATCTTATATTCACTTCTCTTGATAAGCTTCAGAATCTCATCATCCTCAGGGTGGGGGATAGGTTCCCTGGGTCGGCCTATCTCAACCCTTGGTTCAACATTTCTTACTGGAATCTCCGCCGGTATGGGCCTCCTAACTTGAACTTCTGGTCTCTTCAAAGGTACTGCTACAAAAACACGTCCACTCCTCGTAACTCTACTCACATCAGCAATGTTAACAAAAGACGGTCTTGTTGGTATAGGGACTTCTACCCCATTCTCAATCATTGTGGCATTATACTTATACGGTACAGCTTGGTCTGAGTTGTAAGGCGCAGGACCAGGTGGGTAAATAATCAAAGGATCAACAGGTGCAGTCTGACTGTCGTAAGTAATCTCTACTGATTCAGGCAAATTGAATTGTGGTATGATAACATTCACTTCATCCTCCGGATTTCGGTCATAGGTAATAGTGATAACTCTCTGATCTAGCAACTTCTGAATATCCTCCTTCACAACAGGACAATCATCCTCTCTTGAACAAAACTCACAAGCATCATAATCATGCTGGTGCCTCGCAAAGGCAAGTCTTCTCAAACTCTGATGTAACCTGATCAACGACTCTCTTATATGTTCAACTTGAAACACTCGAAACTTCCCCGGACAACCTTCCACCATATTCACTGAAGTTGCCCCATGTCGAGGCAAAGGATTATCTCTGCCATTTGGATTAACATCCTTGAAAGACAAGATACCATTCTTAATCAATCTCTGCACGTCCGCCTTCAGAGCAAAGCAATTCTCAAGGTTGTGCCCCGGCGACCCTTGATGATATTCACAAAACTGATCCGCCTTGTACCACGGAGAAGTACTGTTCGGTGCGACAGGAGGAGGCTTTGTCGTGATGAGATTCTTTCTGATAAGAGCAGGGAACAATTCAGTATAAGTCATAGGAATGGCATCGAACTGCGGTTTTCTGGGTGAACGGTTCTGATTGTTGAATGGATAAGCCTGTTGTCGAGGCTGCTGCTGAAAAGGCCGTTGTTGAGTTGGTGGAGTTTGATGAGCTGGGGTCATCAAAGTTGGGCGGACAGCCGGAGTGACTGCCGCAACATGAGAGTAACCTCTCCTAGGTCTACCTGGGAACAAAGCACTGACATCCTGCTCTTTTCTTTTCGGGAAAACACTCCCAAACTTCTTCGCACTGCTAGACGGACTCCCTTCTTTAACCAAACGCCCTTCGCGAATCCCTTCCTCTAATCGCATACCCATGCTTACCATTTCGGTGAAGTCACTGGGTGCGCTGGCTATCATTCTTTCATAGTAAAAGGAACCTAAAGTCTTCAAAAATATCTTCGTCATCTCCTTCTCCTCAAGAGGTGGATAGATTTGAGCAGCGATTTCACGCCACCTCTGGGCGTATTCCTTAAAAGATTCCCGGTCTCTCTGCGACATCGCCCGGAGTTGATCCCGGTCCGGCGCCATGTCAACGTTGTACTTGTACTGATGGACAAAGGCTTCGCTAAGGTCGTTAAAGTTGCGGATCCGAATACTGTCTAAACCCATATACCACTTTAGAGCAGCACCCGTCAAACTATCTTGAAAATAATGAATCAACAAGTCATGATCATCGGAATATGTAGACATCTTTCTCACGTACATTGTCAAATGACTTCTAGGACACGAATCACCTTTATATCTCTCAAAGTCTGGCACTTTGAATTTTGCTGGAATCTTGACATTCGGAACTAAACAAAGGTCATGCGTATTCTTCCCAAACAAGTCCTTCCCTTTCAATGCTCTAAGCTCCTTCTGCATTTCCTGGAACTGATCCTGAAATTCTTCCATTCTATCAAAGAGACCCAAACTTTCAGCAGGCTCGGCAGGGTAATTAGGTTCATTCAAGTATGGCACGGAGTGGACCACAGGAGCAACGGTTGTCATAATCGGTTGCGGAAAAGGTGTTACAGACGGAATTACTGGCGGCATAGCAGTTGTCTCTGGCTGAGGAAGAGACAAAGCAGGTTGAAACAAAGGTTGTACGACAGGCTGATACCCCTCTGGCACAATTGTAAGGCATTCCCCACGGAAAACCTTTCGGCATCTGATGTTGAAGCGGAGAGTTGATTTGAGTTACAGATGCAGGAACGGTGACAATCTCGGAAACCACTGGAGTTGAAGTCTGAATCTCGGCAGCTGTAGTCGATGGCTGATTCTGAACAGCCACCAAACTTTCCACTAACGCAGTCAACTTTTCCATCTCGACACGAAGTGTAGCAACTTCTCCACGAAGCTCATGATTTTCCTGTTCCAAATCTTCCATTTTCCTTTGACGATTGGCCCGAATGTCGTATCGGTGAGACAGCTTGACAACCTTGAGTGGAAAAAGAACAAGGATAAGACTCTAGAAAACATGTGAAGTGGAATGTGGAATGATGCATGATGTGCGATGCAAATGATGACTCATTTTAAAAGTTTTTCAAGGAACCTTGATAATTTTGCATACATCAATGGTAAAGGAATTTGGAACAACAAAAACTCAATCCATTAATCGAAAGCGATAAATTACAACTTACAATTTGGAATATCAAAACAGTAAATTACAACTTTGGGATAACAAATCCAATAATGAAAGCAATAAATTACAACCTCGAAACATGAAATCCATAATAAAGTGATAAATTACAATTTTAAAACATGAAATCTAAAATAAAGCCATAAATTACAACTTTGGAGCATGAAGCCCATAATAAAACAATAAATTACAACTCTGGAGCATGAAGCCCTTTTACATAGTTTTACAAAATGACATCAATAAAACAAACTAAAAGCTAAAGATCACTCGAAATCCCCAGATGAAGGACCAAACACCAACTGTAACTGGAGCTTCTTGATCTTCTCTTCATAAAAGTCTTCCATCTCCCTCTTCTCAGCTATCAGTCAATTAATGACTTCCTCCTGCGGATTAGGAACGAGAGCCACGCTTACCGAACCTTCCCTTTTTCTCTTCCTTTCACTCGCATACTTCTTCAGCAAGGCATCCTTCTGACGAAGCTTCTCATCGTGGTCAATGAACCGGTCGTCTTGAATAAACAACAACTCCTCCTTCTCTTTTAACTGTCGAGTCAGGACTCGATTCTCATATTCAGACATATGGTACTTTTCCTTCCAAGCATCCCTCTCGGACTTCATCCTAGCCAGATTTCCTTGGTACTCTCCTATATCCGCGATAGGGATAACAACAGATGATGGTGCAATGGCAGGGAATAAAGGCTTCTCAAGTTTATAGGGCATCTTGAGAGCACAAGCCCTAGCATGGACCCACTGTAGGTAAGGCTCCAAAGAAACGGCACCCCTATGTCCTAACGTATCTCTCCCTTTTCTATGGATGTGGCGCCAAGCTCCTTCGATCTCCCCCTTAGCTGCCTGATGATCTTGTCCTTCCTGAAGAAAGAAACCACTCACGTGGATGTTGTTTGGTTTATCTCTCATCGGGTACCCGAACTGACGGTACGCGAGAACAGGGTTATAATTGATTCCACCTCTCGTACCGAGAAGAGGTACGTTAGGAAAAGCACCATAGCTATCAATGATCTCCACGTCGTGGTAAACTCGATTATACCAGTCAATGTCGAAATGAGTGAGAGCCATAATCTTTGGCGCCCAACGCGGTTCCTTCTCGAGATCCCAGAAAACATCAGACCCAGGTAGATGCGAAACATACCACTGATACAGCAACGGTACGCAACAAATAATCATCCCTCCTTGATAAGAGTTTCGAAGATGGATGGAGTAGTATGTATCTCCTAGCAGTGTAGGGACCGGATTTCCAATCAGGAAAATTCTGATGGCGTTGATATCCACAAACTTATCAACGTTAGGGAATAAGAATAGACCATATGCGAGTAAAGCGAACACGTCTTCGAAGGCGACAGTATCCTTAGTCTCAGCAAAATGACGAGCTTTGTTCAACAAAAACTGCGCCGGCAAACCCCGGATTCCCCCTTTCGTAGTCATGTTCTCCTCTACCTCTGACTTCTTTAAGTGGGTGATGGCTGCTATCTCGTGAGATCTGGGCTCCTCTTCTAATCCAGAAAAAGGAACACGGTCGGTGATCGGCAAACCAAGAATATAGGAGTACTCCTCTAAAGTGGGCATCAACTGATAATCCGGAAAGGTGAAACATCGGTACAAGGGATCATAGAATTGAACTAACGTGTTGAGGATGCCTTTCTTCATCTTGCGCTTCATGAGCGGTACGATGGACCCATATTTCTTCTGAAAATCCGTCGGACTCTCGATCTTCGGAATCAAACTCTTCAGTTCTTCAATCTCAGGCTCCTTGAAACTAAAGCTTCGAGTATTTCTCCTTCCAAGTTCCATAATAACCTGAGATGTCTGCAAAAATCATTCTGAAGTTCCTTGAAAAATAAGTTTTTACAAAGATGTTGATGAATGCATGAATGAATGATAATGAAACAGTCACACACAAGCTTGCAAACATGGGGTTCAAAGGTTCAACGTTCAGCATGGAGTCGAGGGTAAAGCCCACCCAAAGGTATGTACTAACGGTTCAATCACACCTGTAAGACATGGTTCTAAGAGTTCCCAGAGTCTACATTCCTCCTTCGGATATTACCAATGTCTTGATTACTCAATAATTAGCAATATCCTCAAGAGAAACTCGTCCGAGCGTAGCATCGCGTAACAACTACTTCCGAATTACTCCGTTATAGTCTCCGCGCTACACCTAAAAAGGCCAAGATGGGTTAGGGTTCTACGGTTCTCAACTTCTCGGGCTCCTAGGTCGAAAATAATAATGTCTTCCCGATTACTCGGTAAACAAATATTAAGTTCAAGAGGGCCTTCCATTGAGTGGGGGATCTCATGCCTCCTTCTTCAGGATTACTCCCTCAAAGTTAACATGACTATACCGCCCGTCCTATTCCTTAAGTGTTACTTAATCCGGGTATAGGATTCGTCCTTTGCAAAAACCCAAACACCCCAATTTAAACATATAATCAAGCAAATCAAATAATAGTAAAACAGATAAGACAAATTAGGCTTAACCCACTTAGGGATGGACCAGCAAAAGGTCAATCTTTCCCCAGCAGAGTCGCCAATTCTGTAGCGATAAAAAATGTAGCGGGGTAAATTGGAGATCGAATTATTGATTAATTCGTCTCGCAAAAAGCAAGAGTCGCCACCGCACTTTATTGTTTCCAAAGGAAAAGGGAAAAGAGCGAAATAAAACCCTAAATATGCAATGTAAATAATACTTTTTAAAAGTAATGAAAATACAAGGCGTTTTTGAAAAGAGATCTTATGGTTCGGGGGTTGGTTATACAATGGGAAGGTATTAGCACCCAATGTATCTATAGTACTCTATAGGAACCTTTTGAAATATCTGTTTTAAAATTGATTGTTTGATTAAAAATAAATCGTTTTGGCCGAAAAGGGATACGGACGGGTTTTTTGAAGATACGACGACCTAACGTCGAAGTTTTTGCTTAAAGGGCATAAATTTTGAAAAGATTGAATACTTGAAGGAAAATTATCCTAAGTTTTAATGAAAATGCAAATATTCGCGCGATTAGACTTGAGGACATGAAGTCAACAAATTTATCGTTTTTCCTTTGGATTTAAACGTAAACAGAATAAACAAATAAATAAATAAACAGAAAAATTATGCGGATAATGATTAAATAACAATAATTAAATGATAGACTAAATGATGTGAATAATGCATTTTTATGATTTTTGTTTAATATTAATGAAAAGAAAGTATTTTTAATAGTTTTCAATTTTTACGCATTTTTTAATATGGATAAAAGCATGAGGATTAATTAAAGAAGACAAAATATTTTTTAGTTTTTAAGTCTCTATATTTTTTTATATATTTTAGCATTATGATAGAAATGTTATTTAAAGCTTTTTAATTCTATTTTGTGTTTTTAGAGTTATTAAATAATTAAGACCTAAAAGTTATTAACTTAAAACCTAATTAAAAAAGGGATATATTTAAAAAAATTATTAACTTAAACCTAAAGTTTTAAATTAATAAAAGCGATTCAATTATTTAAAAAAAGGTTTTGATATGAATTATCTCCATTTAATTAAATTATAATTAAAAATTAAACTAATAAAATTCTAAAGGGCTAAAGAAATCAAATAGAAAGAAAAAGGATCAAAATTAAAAAAGAAGTAAAATAACAAACCAAAGTGGGCTAGGGAGTTTTGAAAGAGGCCCAAATCTGTCTAAGCAGAAGACAAAAACGGGGGTGTACATAAGCAGTTCGTTGGGCTTGGGGGGGGGGGGGGGGGGGGGGAACAAGGTTAAAGGCCCAAACAATTTGTTAAGGGTTAAACGTTGTTTGTAATTGGGATTAGGGTTCTCCAGGTTTGGCAGAGCGGCGCTTCCTTGTGTACCGTCTTCTTCTTCGTTCCATCTTTCCACGCCTTTGCTTCTGAGTCCCTGAGTTCGCTTCCAAGCTCTTTGCCATGGCCACCAGTGGTCTTCAACTTCCTCTTCCCTCCGGCCAAGGCGTTAGGGCGATTGATTCAAGGTAAAATGTGTTATTCGTTAGGTTTTGTCATGTTTGCATGCATTGATTTTTGATTATGTTTTGATTCTGATTCTTGTTATGGCTTGTTGGAGGTATTATGGAAGTAAAAAGGGGAAAGGAAATCGTTACCTAGAGGCGGAGACGGAGGAGGACGGTTGGACGAGCTAGGAGGCCAAGGGCGGAGAGAAAGGAGGCGCGTCGCGAGCTTGCTTCGGTGGCCGGTACTTTGTATTTGGCTTCCTTCTTCTTGCCTTGGTACTGTGTACGTTAATGTTGCCTTGAACGTTTTTGTTGAAACGAAATTTGACTAGCTTGCCTTCTTCTTCTTTCTGACTTTGCTACTGCTACTGTATGTCTTCTGTTGCCTTGGACGTTTTTGAATGCTATGTTGAGATAACCATTTTGACTAGCTTGATGCCGTTGACGTTTTTTCTTTTTCTTCCTGATTTCGGTATGCTTTGCTTTTGGCCAATGATGCACGTATTGAGGCCTTACTGTATGCTTGGGTTTAGAAGTTGGTTTTGAGGGCTTCACACAGGTTTTACTGTTTCTTTGAAATGGTTCTAGTTTCGGTAATGCAGTAGGTGTTTTTTGGTATGTTTATGGGTTTAGACAGGTTTATGGTGATATTGGCTTATGCAGTAGCAGGTTTGGCTTTGAATTTATTGGTTTTTACTGGTTTTAGGCCAAGACAAGTTTTGACATGGTTCTGGTTTATGCAGTAGGCTATATGGTATGAATGGTTTTTGATATATGGTTTTGATGATGTGGTAGGCAGGTTTAGGCCAAGGTTCAGGACATATTGGTTTTTGACAGGTTTATGGTGATATTGGCTTAAGGGCTCAATCAGTTTTGGTGAGGTTTTCTATGGTTTAAACGAGCTATTGAAGTTTAGGCCATGTTGTAGTCTGATTCTACAATGGTTCTATGCAGATTGCAGGTTTATGCAGTACAGGTTTATGAGGGCTTGAGGAAAAAATGGTTTTTTCTTCTTGATAGCTTGGTGATAGATAGATGATGATATGTGTGTGATTTTGTTATGTTATAACAGTCCTTTGGCCTTCAGGTTTCCGTTGAGGGCTTTGGTATTTTTTTAATATATCCTTGGTACTTCTGCGCCCTTACTGCTCCATATGGTTTGTCTCTATTCCTATTTCATGTTTTTACTTCCTACTGGCTGTGTTACTGCAGTTTGTCTTGTATCTCTTCCTGCCTAAACCAAACCTGCAAAACCACACTTCTATCTCTCTTCTCTCTCATAAGTACCATTTTGACATTTAAATGATGTGTACTATTTTTTCTGAAATTGTAACAGAGCTGGAATATGATGAATGAGGAAATATTATTGCTTGCATAATGGTTTTGAACTGCATCTTTCTTTGACTTCCAATGCAACAGTAGAGCCTATTATTTTGGCTTCTACTATGTGGCTGCATGTAGGTTTACGTTGGCTTGTTGGTGCTTGCATATGCTGTGTATATTTGAAATATGCATGGGACTTTGAAAAATGCAATGGATTTTTTAACTATGCAGTTTTAAAATGAAAATGAATTTTGTGCATGTTTCACAATTGTGCATTCATTTATGAAATAAAAAATTCCTCCCTTTTTGTGAACCGGGAGAAATCCCGTGATTTGCAAAAAAGGGTAAACTGATTCCAGCCGTTGCTTTTAATGATGAACATAAAATAATTTTTTGCTTTTAATTATTTGTTCAATTCTAATATTCTTTTAATCGTTTTGCAGGTAAAATCAAGTAAGCAGACAAAAGGCATTGGATAGAAGATTTAGAATTAGGAAACATTAGATTAATTTTATTTCATTTTAACTTTGTAAAATTATTATTGTAATTTTGTTGTAATAAATACAATATTTACACAATAATTGTACAATTAGAAGAAAATGAATAAAATTCCAATATTTGCCAATTAATTTCTTCCTTCTCTAATTATTTATTTTATCGTTTACAATTCTTTAAATCGTATAATAATTGAAAATAAATCTCAATTACTTAAATCCAGAATAATAAACAAATAAATAAATAATATCATTGATCAATTAATAGTTTCAATTATTTAATTCATTGTTCATAATTTTCTAAATTATAATAATTAAAATAGAATTTCAATTATTTTAACTTAGAAGGATAAATAATTAAATAATCATTATTGACCAATTAATGAACTTTTCGAATATTTATTATATTATTCATAAATCTTTAAATTATGTAATAACTGAGAATAAATTTCAGTTATTTAAATTTAAGATAGTGAATAATAAATAAATATTGTCTGCACGATTAATACGCCTCTTTTCTAATATTTATTTTATTATCTATACATCTTTAAATTATATAATAATTGAAAACAAATTCCAATTATTTGAATTTAAGATAATAAATAATTAATAAACATTGTTTTAGCATGAATAGATTAAATAATTTAGTGTTCAAAATAAATAGCTCTCGGCCTGAAAAAAGTTATGAATTTTTAAAATCAATAGATCAAAACACTTGTAATGTAATGATGCAGATGGGAGATGGTATCTTAGGTCAAAATTTGGGGTACAACAATAATATATTTAGTTTTATATTTGTGCAAAATCCCCATTCAAACTTGTATCCCTCCTCCCATAATAATTGTTGTAATAGATTAGTATATTTACATTTACGCAATTTATCGTTTTTACACCATGATTAGTAATTAGGGTTTGCATGACAAGAACAAAAACAAAGCAAAATAGAAAACCCTAAATGCAAGAATTTTTAATGAAAATGACACACTTTGCACACAAGCACCCTTAGGGTTTCTCCCACTTGGTTGCCTAACACAAAATAGCCATGTTACACATGCGAAGTATCTTGACAAAACAAAACAAGTATAAGATCATAGTCCCTCGATGACGCTATTCAAAGGTTGCCTAAACAAAATGATCTTGGTCCCTCAAAATGCTAAGATACTTGGCAACATTGCTATCATGGTTATACGATGACCCACGCCCGTCCCATTAACATCCAAAGATAGGGTTGCTTACCAAATCAATGGTAAGTCAACAATGTCAAAGGAATAAAAATGTACAAGAAAGACATTTGAGTAGGTAGATAGCTTCTAAGTTACTTGCTCCATTTCAAACAACAATCCTTGCTATTTTCAAAAACACACACACATTTCAAAAACATCTTACAAAACATTGAAAACATTTTCCAAAGACAAAAATCTTTGTATACATTCTTACGAACGAGAATCATTACAAAGATTGCCTAAACAAAAGGCCTCTTTTACAAAATACTTTCAAAATTACACCAAACACCATTTCAAACAAAACAAAGCAAGTGATCTAAGCAAGTAACTAAGAGCCCATGGAAAACCATGGATGAAAAGGGTGCTAGCACCTTCCCTTTTCATAATCTACCCCCCGAACTCAAGAAAACATCTCAAAGGTCTTTCCTGTGCTTTTTTACCTTTCCTTTTGGATAAAAGAAAAGTCGGTGGCGACTCTTGCTAACCGCGACATTTGCGATAAAATGCAAAACCTCAAGTCAGTTCTCCCACCGTATCACAGAATTGGCGACTCTGCTGGGGAATATTATAAAAGTAAGGTTACCTTAGGGTTTAGATCACCTTTATTTGCTTACCTTGTTTGACTTGTTTGCTTTACATTTTGGTTCTATTGTTTGGGTTTGAATCCTCCACCCGGATTTGGGAAACATTATAGGTAAATAGCAATACATTATGGAAACTATGTGGGGTATACCGACACGGTCTAAGCAATAGCTATGTTAGTGTGACATATTTATGGGTATCGGTAGTCTTTGAGTCAATCAAAGAGAATACGGGGCCACTGAGTGATGTCATGAAGCACTAATGAACTTCTAGAACCTTTTACTTGACCAACTTGGCCTTTTAGGATGTAGTGAGATGACCGGCTTTGGTGCAGTCTGAAGTTGGTAGATACTCGATACTACACTCATTGAGGGTTGGTTTCTTGGAATATTTCGGTCGCCAGTAAAGAGGCTTGAACTGAAACAATGAACAAGGAAACAATCCAGTGATATTGAGCTCCTTAGAACCCGGCTACTATTACTAGGACAGGTTGAGCCAACTAAACTTCAAGAGGGTACTTACCTATAAAACCCCATGCAAGCCTAAACTAGGAACTTGTTTGATTTGCTTGTACATATATACTTGTGCATAACATCATGGACATCATGAACATCATATTCATTCACTAACCATTTCAAAGGTTTTGGAGATTCATCTTTGTTCTTGTTTTGTAGGATATGGATTCACTTCGCAGGAAAACTATCCGAGTCAACCTTGTAAGAATTCCTCCACAACTCAAGGAGCTAGACTCAAGGATCCCTGAGAACTCTCCATTCACCGAGAGACATGGTCATCTACTCAACTTGGTCACCTCCAACACAGAAGAAGACATGGTGAAGGTTCTCTTCCAGTTATTTGACTCTTTGCATCACTGTTTCACATTTCCTAACTACCAGCTTGTGCCTACTTTGGAAGAATTATCTCAACTCTTGAGGATTCCCATTCTCAATCAACTACCTTTCAACAGTACGGAAAGAGATCCAAAGCCAGAAGAGATTTCTCAAGCCCTGCACTTGCACTCATCTGATGTCACAACTCATTGGGAAACTAGAAGTGGTGTCAAAGGCTTCTTAGCAAAGTTTCTGTTTGAGAAGGCCCAAAGCTGTTGGAATTCCCTAGACTTGCAAGCTTTTGAGGAGATTGTAGCTCTTCTCATCTATGGTATGGTCTTGTTCCCTAATCCTGACCAACTCATAGATGTAAGCGCTGTCAAAATCTTCATGTCTCGCAATCCGGTGCCTACATTGCTTGGGGATATCTTACACTCTTTTCAGACTCGTACAATGAGGAAAAGAGGTGTTCTTATGTGTTACACTCCTCTCCTGGAAAGATGGTTTATTTCTTATCTTCCCCAATCAGTCTTGAAGAATGAGCAAGGTTTGAGGTGGTCACAAAGGTTGATGACACTTAAACATTCAGATATTCATTGGTGTTCTCGATCCAAAGAGAATGTTATCATTGTTGACCGTTGTGGGGAATTCCCTAATGTCCCTTTACTTGGCATTAGGGGAGGCATCACCTACAACCCGTGCTTAGCTCTAAGACAGTTTGGTTATGCCCGAAGGGATGGCCCGCATGATATGCTGATTCAAGGCTTGGTTTTCGACTACGACAACGACGATCAAGGTCTTCGCCAGAGATTCATCTGAGCTTGGAGGATACTAAACAAGGTAGATAGCAAGACTTTGGGACACAAGAATTCCATCCCTCTTGAGCCTTACCTCAAGTGGGTACGAACCCGCGCTCAAAGTCTTATGATGCCTTACCCCTCCATTCTCCCAGTGATTGTTGAGCCTGTTAAGGAGGGAGAAGTTCCATACACTATCCTACATCCTGACATGCCTACATCACTCGAAGACCTACAAAGGGATTGGATACAGCTCAAAGGAGAGCATGATACTTTTGAAGCCCAATTCTATGCAAGCGAGAAGAAGGTTTTGGAACTCACTCGGCTACTCCATGAAGAGCAGACTCTCAATACCTACATTGTACCAAAAAGGATGTGCAATGTCTTTTTATCTTAGAATTTTGTATTATTTTGCCCTAGGGGCATTGATGTACTCAAATTCTATTTTATTAATATAACGTGTGTTTCTTTTTGTTTGAAACAAATTTGAATTTTTAAATCCTTGAAAGCATTGCATGAATACATATCATTCATCATAAAACATAAACATGTCTTTGCAACAAGTTTCCTCATCCCTCTACTGTTTATTTCAGCAAGATTAGATCTCAAACAAACGGTTAAAGACCTTCAAGCTCAAAATACACAATTTCAACAGTTACTCTTGACCTTAGCCAAGGGGCAGGAGGAGCTAAAGACGCTTCTAGAAAAAGAGAAAGAGAAAAAGAAGAAGAAGCTAGTTGATGTGGTTATCATGGGCAGAAGGTTTCAGGGACAAGCCAGAAGGACCTTAGATTTTCCAACAACATCCGATGAAGGGGAAAGAAAAGGAAAAGAAACGGCAATACCATCAGATTCTGAAGAAGAAGAGGAAGAAGAGGACTACTCTGAACAACAATACCCTCCGGCTGATGACAAATACAAACACCTGGAAGAGCGTCTAACTGCTATGGAAATACAAAGAGTACCGGGGCTAGATTTCGAGGAATTGGGGCTGGTGTCAGGAATTGTAATCCCGCCAAAGTTTAAAGTGCCTTTATTTGCCAAGTATGATGGGGTGTCTTGTCCTAAAATGCACCTCCGGTCGTATGTCAGGAAGATTCAACCGCACTCTGCTGACAAAGACTTGTGGGTCCACTTTTTCCAATACAGTTTATCAGGAACGCAACTTGATTGGTTCTACCAGTTGGAGAGGGCCGATGTCCATAATTGGGAAGACCTGGCAGCAGCTTTCTATAAACAGTATCAGTACAACGCCGATTTGGCGCCTACCCGTACTCAACTTCAGAGTATGGCTATGGTATCAAATGAGGGCTTCAAAGACTACGCACAAAAGTGGAGGGATTTAGCCGGAAGGGTGCAACCCCCTTTGTCTGAAAGGGAGTTGGTGGACATGTTCCTGGGAACTCTATCAGGCCCTTTATTTAATCATCTGATTGGGAGCTTCTCTGCAGGGTTTACTGAATTGATTTTAACTGGCGAAAGGGTGGAAGCCAGTATAAGAAGTGGGAAAATTGAGAAAGACGCGTCTGCTTCCACAGTTGTGAAAAAGCCCTTCACTGGGAAGAAGGAAGTGTCTGATGTTTATTCACATAGAAATCAAGGAAGAACTGAACACCGACCAACGGTAGGGGCCGTTATGATTCAAAAGCCTGCATCAGACTAGCCAAGAAATAACCAGCCAAGAAATAATCAGCCAAGGGTGGAAAGGCCAGTCTGACAATTCACCAAGATTAACATGACTCCAGCCCAGGTCCTACCACATCTCTTGAAATTGAGTCTGGCAATTTTAAAAGAGGCCCCAAAGAATCCCAATACTGCGTCTCCACATTACCATCCGAATGCCAGATGCGCATACCATTCTGAAAGTCCAGGGCACGACACCAACAAGTTTTGGGATCTGAAGAACAAAATTCAAGACCTGATAGATGCGAAGGAAGTTGAGTTTGAAGTTCCTGAGAAATCGAATGCCATCTCCGCTCCAATGTCTAGGCATGGTCACAATACCAATGTTGTTGAGGAAGATTTATTTGTTGCCACCGTGGATGAACTGTTAACTCCGCTCCCGATCATCAAGTTGAATTTGTTGAAAGCTGATATATTCCCAGGTTATGACAAAGACTGACATGTTTGCCTATCCTCATCATTTGACTGCTGTGATCGGTGGATCTGGAACTGACTGTTTAACGCTGGTTCGCGAAATGTCGCGGAAGCAAGAGTCGCCACCGTCTTTTATTTTCTCCAAATGGAAAGGACAAAAGCACAGAAAAATTCCTTAAAGAGATTGCTCTCGGTTCGGGAGGTAGATTATAGAAAGGGAAGGTGTTAGCACCCTTTCTATCCACGGTTATCCATGGGCTCTTAGATACTTGCTCATTTGTGTTTTCAAAAATGGTTTGTTTGCTTTTCAACTGTGGGTTTTAAAAAGTTTCTTTGAAAATTCCAGTTCGACTCTTGTATCAGTCCTCAAGAGTGTTTGAAAAATTGCTTTCGAAAGCTTTTTTGAAAATGTGTTGGTGTGAAAAGTGTTTTTGAATTTGTTTTGAAATTAGAGCAAGTATCTACGAGAACCTACCTACCCTAAGGAATTCGTCTGTGTAAAGGTCCTTTAAAGTAGTGCCATCCCACCATTGAGAGGTAGGTAGCACCACCGTTGGAGGTGTTTGGGTCAATTCGAGGTTCGGGACATGGTGATCACCAGAGCAATGGGAAGACACCTTAGAAGCTACCCTCATGCCAGGTTCCCGGATCATGAGGACTTACTAAGACATCCTCTACTCGACGATCACCTTTCGAGGCAAGGCAACAGTGAGGCGTACCCTAGGGGTGGTGTGTGCGATTCGTGTGTCGTTTTTCATTTTTGCATTTATCTTGTCATATTATTGGTGTTCTACGCTTGATTTTATTTTGTCCATTCATTCTTGCATGCTTTGTTTAACAGTTAAAAGTTTGCGGGAAAGTAAAGATCTAAAGCTATTACAAACGGCGCGGGTCCACATCGCCAAAATTAACCAGGACCTGATTTGACAGAAAATAAATAAACAAAGTAAATAAAGAATTGAAAAGTGCGAGAAGTAATTTACATGGCTTCGGGAGAGGTACATAATTATTTAAGCAAAATAAAATAAATATGCGAAATTAAATCGAAACGAGGGCGTTGGACCCTTTTGCAAAAATCAAATTAATGATGAAGTTAATTAATTAAAAAAAATGTTTTTGGTATTTTTAATATTTTAGGATTTAATAGAAAAAATTAATCACAATTGAACACTAACCCTAATTCTATTTTATTTTAATTTATTAAGAAGACGTTAAAATTTAACCTAAATTAAACCTAATTTTTATATACAATTTTAATTATGAAAATAAATAAAATACATAATATTATTGTGAAAAAGAAAAATTAAAAGGAATAAAACATTTATTAAACCTAATTCTATATTTTTTAGATTTTGTTATGAAATGAATTAAAATTAAAACCCTAATTTAAACTAATTAATTTACATGCATTTATTTACAAGAAATATTAAAATAAAAATATTTATTATATTTTTTATCTTTTCTGATTTTTATGCATTTTTATTTTTGTGAAAATAATTGATTAATTCAAAACAATAAAGAAAATAAAATAATAATTGAAAATAAAATATAAGGAAAATATAGAGAATTGCAAACCAGGGGGGGTGGTAGTCCCCAAAGTGGAGGTATAGATTCAGTAATCTGGCCCATTTGTTTTGGCCTATTTGGACTTTTTTCTGATAGCATGCTGAAGCGTTGACTAGGGCATAGCATATTCTCCAACTCTCAGCCTTTGATCTGATTCCAATGTGCACGTGGATGGATAGATGATGAAGGAATATGATGGACCACAGCGCTGAAGCTGCATAGGAGCGTTATATGAAGAAAAATATGAAAGAAAGTGAGGACCTGGGTCTCGAACCCAGGTCATGAGGATTGCCAATACACACACTTGCCACTGGACCACTACCACGCGTTTGTTAAATAAATAAACAACAAATAATATAATATGAAACAACGCGTTAGTGGATTAAAGCGCGCGAATTTCAAACCAACCTATCACATCTTGCCACAGACTCATCTTCTTCATCATCCCTGAAATACAAAAACATTGGGCAACGGTTTTTTACGCGTTGTTTTAGGTAGGTTTTGGGAAAATAACGACTAGCCCTCTGACGCTCATAAATTGAGCGCGAGGGTTCCATTGCCTTCGTCCAAATGCGCTGGTTTGAATGATGGTGGTCAGGGGTTCCAATTTTTCTTTGTTTCAAAAACCCTAATTTCACATCCTGCAAACCCTAGAAAACAAACATGGCATAATCGCGTGTAACACATAAAAAAGCAATTAACTATATTGGTTAGCTTCAGAACTTCACAAGGAATGTACATCAACCATTAAAATGCCATGAGAATGCCTAGAAGTTAAAATACGATCATGGATTTTTCATGAGATATTCCCAGTTCAGCATACCAATTCCTGAGGTTTTGATGGATGTTCTTGATTGCAATCGCTTCTGGACAACCCTGGCAAGCTAATGGAACAAGTTTCGTGCCTTGAATCCACCTAAAAAGTGGTTTTCAGCTTTGAGTTTTTAGAGAAAAATTTCAAGTTTGATAATGGCTTTCTGGAGCAGCTGTGCGTGTATTCTCATTAGGGTTTTCTTTAGGCTTATGTAGTGAGTCCATTAGGTCAAGAAAAGTAGAACAAATCCAATGCAATGATGGTTTTTGAAAATTTGATTTTTAAGGATCTTTTTCAATCTTTTCCATGTGTTCTTTGTTCTCAATCATGATCAATCAACCCAAATCTTTCCTTATCTGCATATACACGAAATCTTGAGGCTAAAACATGTATAAAAAGATTTGTTAGGTTAAGTTAAATATTTTTCACATATTTAATTGATTTAAGTGAATTATTATAAATAAAAATTCAAATAAATAAATAAAAAATGAGAAAATACTTCCCTTTGGGCCAAGTGGTCGTGCACATGTCATGGATGATGAATTGTGGAAGAAAAATGGGCCCATTAGCAATTTTAGGTCATTTGAATCAATGTTGACTTTTCAAAATATCCAAAAATTTCCCAACTTCCACAAGGCATAACTTGCTCAATTTTTAAGCTTTGCTCATGTTCTTGGACATTTTGGAAAGGTCTTTGAGTCCTCTAACCAATGTCTTTGGTCCCATGTCATTTTAATTTACCAATCTCAAGTTATGGCCTTTGACTTAAAGTCCCTTTTTGTTGACTTTTGAAAATGACCTATAATGTTGAAATTGATAACTTTTTGTGAGAGCATTTATTGGACTTGGAATATGAAGATGAGTTGTAGGAAATGTCTTTCTCTTCAAAATGAGCTTTGGATGGAATTTTTCTGATAATCCATGTGAAAGTTATGCCCTAGTCAATTTCAGTTGACTTTTTTCAGCTGTCCAAATAAGGAAACTTCTGCATCTTGATGATTTCTGAGCCAAATTTTGAGAATCAAGATCAAGCATTGATCAAATGATGTTTGTGGCTTCAAAATGATATGTTGACCAAGAATTTGAACTTTTGACTGCCAAATGACCATTTTGCCCCTACAGTTGACTATAGTGCAATTTAGGGTTTTGACTGTGCAATTTTGAGCTGAATGTCTTGAAACTTGATATGAGGATACTTGACCATATTTGTAGGCATATGAGACTTGATTGGACCTTTGGAAACTTCATTTTCTTGATCAGAACACCAACCCTAGTTTTGATTGTGTAGGAGATCTTTGCACTGTGCAACCCTTGGGGAACTTTTTGCATTTTGACTTGGCAATTTCTTGAAGAATATGGGAGGGCAAATTTTGGGGTACAACAGTTGCCCCTGTTCAATCTTCTTAGACCTGAGGATGCAGGTTAGATGACGTGCCTTTCGTAATCCGAGGGTAGAAGATGATTGAACACTAGAGTGCCCAGAAATTTGCGCTTACATAGTAACGGTGTGATGATGGGAATGGGCTTATAGATGCCATTTAGAGGTTGATGAATAGGATGATGGGCTTATAGATGCCATCTGGATGTTGGTCGCATAAGAGATTCCTTAGCGAGAACCTGCATACCTGCAAAAGAAAAAATGAGTACCTGACGCGTTGCAGGAGCTGATTTTCAGGTGCTTGGTATAGATGTGTCCTGGCTGGTTACAGGAGCTGAGTCTGGAGCTTCACACAGTGATGAATGAACCAGGGATGGTTACTGCCTTAGCATGAATGGTAAGAGAACCTTGAGTGACTTTAACTTCAACAACGCTCGTTGAGAAAATCTTGGTGGGAATTACCATCTTTGCAGTATCGGGAAGAGAACCAATAGGCAATTATAATCTGAGAGGGAATCACCTCACTCACCGTCGGAGAGGGAACCATAGGAAATTATAATCTGAAAGGAATTATCACCTCACTCACCGTCGGAGAGGGAACCATAGGAGATTATCACCTCACTCACCGTCGGAGAGGGAACCATCTGAAAAGGAATTACCACCTCACTCACCGTCGGAGAGGGAACCATAGGAGATTATCACCTCACTCACCGTCGGAGAGGGAACCATCTGAAAAGGAATTATCACCTCACTCACCGTCGGAGAGGGAACCATAGGAGATTATCACCTCACTCACCGTCGGAGAGGGAACCATAGGAGATTATCACCTCACTCACCGTCGGAGAGGGAACCATCTGAAAAGGAATTATCACCTCACTCACCGTCGGAGAGGGAACCATATGAGATTATCACCTCACTCACCGTCGGAGAGGGAACCATCTGAAAAGGAATTATCACCTCACTCACTGTCGGAGAGGGAACCATAGGAGATTATCACCTCACTCACCGTCGGAGAGGGAACCATCTGAAAAGGAATTATCACCTCACTCACCGTCGGAGAGGGAACCATAGGAGATTATCACCTCACTCACCGTCGGAGAGGGAACCATCTGAAAAGGAATTATCACCTCAGTCACTGTCGGAGAGGGAACCATAGGAGATTATCACCTCACTCACCGTCGGAGAGGGAACCATCTGAAAAGGAATTACCACCTCACTCACCGTCGGAGAGGGAACCATCTGAAAAGGAATTACCACCTCACTCACCGTTGGAGATGGAACCATCTGAAAAGGAATTATCACCTCACTCACCGTCGGAGAGGGAACCATAGGGAAAGGAATTACCTGGGATAACTTCTACTGAGTCTTTATCAGAAAAATCTGTTGGGAGTCGCTTTAGCTGGACTAGAGAAGACCTGGGACTGGATAAGAAATCTTCGAAGTCGATTAATTGAACCGGTCTAGGTCTTGAAATATGATTGAGAATTTCAACTGCATCTTTCCTGAAAGGTAAAGGTCAGTCATATGCAATGCATGATATGGATCAAGCAATGATGTTCTCAACATAAATGAGATTTGTATGATATAATGCGTCTATGCATGTGTTGTACCCCAAAATTTGCCCTCGCATTTTTCCCCAAGAAATCTCAGCTGCAAACATTTCCTGACTTTTCAAACTGGCTCAAGAATCGGACAAACGGACTTTTCTTGACAGTCAATCAAAATTAGGGTTTTCACTGATTTTCAGAGCTTTGGATTGTTTCACAGTTGGCTTAGGGTTTGGATGATTTTTGGTCCAATTTTGATCAGGCGAGCGTTATTCGGCATTTAATCGGGAATTAAGGTTTTATGGGCATATTCTCAGAAGAATTTAAATTCCACAGCACTTTGCGGTTTATTTCAAGATTCAGATTAAAATTCGCGTTATCTTGGTTTAATCAGTAAAAGAGACAGTGGTTTTGAATTCAGTACGTTTTGATTGGGCCAGTCATATACAAGATACAGTATTGAATTCACAGTGTTTATGTGTTTGATCAGTTTACTTGGATTGACTGCTGCTTTGCTTTGGGTGTTGAATAAGACGGGTTTAATTGGCCAATATTGTTATTATTTAAGTTATTTATTATTCTAAAAAATTGAATGATTGAAATTTATTTTTCAATTGTTTTAATTCTAAGAATTTTAAATAAATAAATAAACAATAAAGAAAATTAGAATTAATTGGATAATTTAAACTTTTATTGATATTTGAATTATTTGTACAAATTGTTGTTTATAATTTAAAATTATGAACAATAATATACATTGATTTAAAATATTACATAGAATTAAAACTATCCTATTTTCTAATGTTCTTCATTCTTCACTCCGCTCCGGTGCTCCATTTTTTATCTGCGAAAAGAAACAAGAAAAGTCAGAAAGCAGTTAATTAAAAGACAGATAAAATATTGCTCATCATTAGGGGCCGCTGACTGGGATCAGTTGACCCTCTCTGCAAATCACGGGATTTCTCCCGGTTCACAGAGAGGGAAGATTTTTTATTTCATGAAATGCAAATGCATAAGTTACAAATTTCAAGCTGCATAGAAATTCAAAATCCAAAATCCAAACTGAAAAGTTCAATCTCAACTTTCTATCCAAAAGCAAAGGCACTAACTGTCAAAATGCCAAAGATATCAAAGATTTCAAAAGTGCATTTGCTGTCACAAGTACCCAAGCTGTCATGGAAAGATTTGGCCAAGATATCAAAGAAATCAAGAAAGCACACAAACTGTCAAAAGCTGGAGATAAAGATGCAGTAATGTATTATGCAAGAAATCTTTTCATCACTTCCCATCGTAGCCCCTTCAGAACATAGTACAATAATAACATATAAAATTCTTTATTGTACTGTAGAGTGAGAAAAAAAGAGAGATAAAGCAAGCATAGTTCAGGTTCAGCAGGAATAGACAGTAGGAAAGAAAGAGACAAAACTCAGTTCAGCACAGCAGGCAAAAGGAAGAGAGAGGAATATATACAAACTTCATCAACTCTGCATAATAGAAAATCCACAAGACAGTGCAGTAGCAGGCAGTTCAGAGTGAGATAGAAGAGATAATAGGAACATAGTTCAGGTCTGAAACATAGGCAGCAAGCAAGACAGAAAAAGATATACAAAATCAAAAAAAGCCAACTCAGTTCAGAATAGACAATAGGCAGCAGGAAGACAGAAAAAAGTGATAACCAAAAATCTATCAAACTTGAACCTGTCCACAAACTTCACAACTCTGCATAAGATACAGAAGGGCCAAGCCAATAAAACAGTTCAGGAGAGAGGTTAGGAAAAAAAGAAAATATACAAACTCAAACAAGTCACAAAGCCAAAACTTACTGTCCAACATAACACATCTCAGGCCTAAAAACCTGATATGCAAACTTCATACCTGTCTCAAACACACCAATAACCTTAAAACTGAACCTGCAAACTGATAACCAGAGGATCCAACACAACTCTGCATAACAAATATACAGAAGCTAATACAAAGAGGTGAGAGTTTAGAATAGAGAAAAATCCCCAAAACTCAGAGTACCCTGTCATAACACAAACCTCACCATAACCTGCATCAGTCTCACAAACCCAAACCATCACACCTAAAAACCCATTAGCAATCAATCCTCAAACCCATAACATAAACATACTGAACCTGTCAAAGTTTAAACCTAAAACAACAATAATCTTCAAAATCCAAACTTGCTGTCAAAACTTCACCATAACTGCCAAAGCCATTGCAAACACATAAACTGAAACCTAAGGTATCAAAACCATTCAAGGCCTCATCCTGCAATAAGCCTATCTCACCAAAAGCAAGTCAAAGCATACAAAAGTTCCAGGCCCTCAGTATAACATCATTGGGCAAAAGCTTTAGGCATCTCAGAAGGCCATTCAAGGCAACATCAAGGCAGCAATGTTCTAAATACTCAGGCAACAATTCCAAGAACATACAAAAATTCCCAAAGGCAACACGAGAGAAGAAGAGAAAGTTCGTCCAGCAACAACGATTCAAAAGCATCAAGGGCCTCAGAAGCAAGCTTCATCATAGGCAAGGCAGTAAATGTTCTAAAACATTCAAAATTGTTCAGAACATCATCATCAAAATCATAGCATCCAACATAAGCAACAAGCACGCAAATATACAGTGGCAGTAGAAGAGATAAAGAAGCAAATTCAAGAGGGTTTCTCAGCACAAATCATCATCAAAACCATAGGCAAAAATATCAATCAGATAAAGTTACCAGGAAGGCATCAAAAGCAAGCATCTAGCTTCGTCACAGAATCGCCGCTCCGGCCTCCTGAAGCATCACCCCTCTTCTCTCCTCCATCTCCAAAAATCAGGTAACGAGCCTTCTATCCCTTCTCCTTCACCTCATAAAAAACGAAAAATAAGAACTCAAAGTAAAACACGCGAATTCAGAAAAGAAGAAGAAACATAACAACAAAAGCTAACCTTGTTTCAAGAGGATGTGGAATTCTTGCCTTGGAGGGAAGAGAGTGTGTGAATGATGTTGGTGGCCGGAATCGAGCGCTCAGGAAGCCTAATCGGAGAAGACGAACCCAACGCACGGCGCCGTTACAAGCCCTAACCATCGTTCTGATTGCCAAATGCCTAAACCCTAATTTCGTTCAAGACAACATGGGCCTGACCCGTTTTGGAATTTACCTGAAGCCCATTCATCTCCTAAACAATACCAATTAACATTTTACTATTTACTAACCTAAATTAGTATTTTACAATTAACCATTCTTTTTATATATAATACACACTAACCTTATTTTATAAAACACTAACTCTTTTCATTTTTTATAAAAACAATGTTTACTTTTTTTCTTTTTTTTATATATACTAACTCAATTAATTCATTTTTTTAACATACACAATTTATTTCTTAATTTAATTAAACATACTAACCTAATTAAAAATACATCTTTACCCCATATATTAAGTTTGAAAATAATTATTTTCATTTATTTATTTACTCTTTCATTAAAATATATTTGTGTATAAAATAATACATATTATTTTTATCATATAATTAAAATTGAAAACCTTCTTTTAATTAAAATACATATTATACATTTTCATACATAATTTAATTAGAAACTTGAATATTCTATTAAAAACATTTTCATTTGTACATACATTTTAAAACATTAATTTTGTACATAATAATAGAAATACATTTTTTCTCTAATATTTAATTTCCAAACATTTAGTTAAAATACTTTTTTGCAAATAAAGAAACATTCTTAATTTAAAACTTGAACTCTTTTTGTACATAATTAAACAAAATCAAAGGTTCAGTTAAAATACATTTATCTAGGTCAAACCCTAATACGATTCAATTTCACATATCGCACTTGTAAATAATTACACATACATATACACTTGTACACTTACACAAATACCTTCACATTGCCCTATACACATTTTATCTTATATTTATATATTTGATATTTACATTTTGATCGCACATTCGATTTGGTTGTAACTTATTGGATACTACAAGTCTCATCCCCTTGTACATTTATACCCCCACTCCCGGACACTATTTTGTAATAGCGTAGATTTACATTCCGCAATTTACAGTTTTCAATTATGCCATGGTTAGACCTAGGGTTTGTATGTACATAAAATCAAACGCTAGATAACCTAATACAAGACAAATGCATGTAATCAATACACAATCACACTTGCACCCTCTAGGGTAATCCCACATGTTGCCTTCCAAAATGGGCCATGCTTGCACGTCGAGTATCTTTGGCAAAACAAAATCAAATGATCATAAGTCTCAAAGTGTTGCCTAAACGGAATGATCATAGTCCCTTCAAAACAAATTGCCAAAGACACTTGGCATCATTGCATTCATGGTCCATACGATGACCTGCACCCGTCCCGAATAAACTTCCTAAACGCAAGATTGTCCATCAATTTCAATGATGGAACAAAATTGTTAAAAAGGGTTAAAACATGACAAAAACCTTTGAGTACAATAGGGTAGACAAGACTCTTAGTTACTTGAGATCAAACTTGCAAAAACACTTGCCTTCTTTTCAAAAACCACAATCCACAACACTTTCAAACAAACTCTCAAAAACATTTGAAAACATCTTTTCGAAAAGATTCACACTTTTGTAAAACACTCAAACACGAGTCAAATACATTAGTTTCCTAAGACAAGGCATCTTTTTCCAAAACATTTTCACAAAGCACCCACACACACACCATTTTCAAAGCAATCGAAAAACAAGGCAAGTGATCTAAAAAACCAAGTAACTAAGAGCCCATGGATAACCATGGATGAAAAGGGTGCTAATACCTTCCCTTTTCATAATCTACCCCCCGAACCCACGAAATATCTCAAAAGGTTTTTGCTGTGCTTTTTTAACCTTTCCTTTAGGATAAAATAAAAAGTCGGTGGCGACTCTTGCTAACCGCACAAGTGCGAATACGAACGCAAAACACAAGTCAGTTCTCCCACCGTACCACAGAACTGGCGACTCTGCTGGGGAAAACTTCTAAAAAAGTGGGGTTACCTTAGGGCTTAGATCACCTTTACTTTCAATTGATTGCTTTGTTTGCTTTACATTTGTGGGCTTTGTATCGGAGTTTTATAGATCCTAACCCGGATCTGGGGAAACTTTTTTTAGGTAGCATAATCTGCGAGGGACCTGTCCGGGGTATACCGACATGGGTGAAGCAGTGGCTACGTTGGTGTGGCGTCTTGGTCTGTACCGATATCCCTCGCGTCAGACGGGGAGAATATGGGTCTTCCAAGGAGTCATTAAGCATCAACCGACCTTAGAACCCTAAATTGACCAACTTGGCCATTAGAACAGTAGCAGTATGCTACACTCATTGAGGCTAAACTCTCGAGATGGTTCCGGCCGCGAGAAAAGGTTGCGATGCTGGAGTTATGACCGATTGAGGGTAGCCAATGATATGAGATCCTCTAGAACCCGGTTACTTTTGATAGGACAGGTTTTAACCAACAAACTGAAAGAGGGTAGTACCTGAACCTCATGCAAGCCTAAACCTAAGGCCTTGTGTGCTTTGTGTGAATATTGTTTGCCTGTATATACACTTACCTGCTTGTGCATACATAACATCATAACATCATACCATAGCATTATAGCATTTTCAATAATCATTTCAAGGATCTCGAGGGTTCTTTTGATGCAGGGTTACGTTGAACCAGACATCTATCAAGGGGCAAGAGGTTTCTCCTCTAACCAGTCCAATCAAAGATCAAGAACAACAACTTGAATAAGTGGCTATGACCCACTCGACATGGTGAGCTTGATTCTCGTGGAAGGACGTCCACCGATGCAGAGATCTCCAATCCAAGAGCAGAGTTCAACCTCTAACATTTTCTTGTGTTTACCCCAAGAGATCCTTGAAAGCATGCATCCACATATCATGCATTGCATTTTGACAATCTTTCCTTTTTCAGGTTTCCTTACTCTCCTGCTGTTTATTTCAGCAAGAGATGGCTCTAGAACGGTCTGTCAAAGACATCCAAGACCAGACTGCTCAGCTGCAGGAGATGTTCCTGAACTTGTCTCTGGGGCAAGAAGAGATGAAAGCTCTCCTCACCAAGGACTTGGGGAGTTCCAACAATGCCAGAAGTGATCAGATTGCGGAGCTGCAGTTTGATCTGACAACACTGAGGACTCAAATGATGGGACAGTTGGTGGGCCAGATGGCTCTCATCCAAGACCTATCCCAAAGACAAGAGGAACTCAGAGTTCTTGTCCGCCAACTGCTTCCAAACAACCAACTGGGGCAAACATCTGAGGTCGAAGAGCAAGTCATCGCTCAACCTCCATCAACTCAAGAAGACAAGGGGAAAGCTCCTTTGTTAGCTTCAGGGTCACAAACCCATCAACAACCTCGCCAGCGTCAACGGGGCAATCGGCGTAAACAAGAAAAGTCGGGAAGACAGTTTACGGAGACTGAAATACCATCATTCTTCATACTGAAGCGCCTGTTGGAGGTCAATTTGCTCACCGTAAAGGACCCTCCTCAGAAGCTCAATATCTCCTCTCCTCGCTTTAATCCCGACGAATTTTGTGTTTACCACTCCTGCAGCCCGGGACACAGTACCAACGACTGTTGGGCCTTGAAGAACAAGATTCAAGATCTGATCGACATTGGGGTGCTGGAATTCATGCCAGACGGCGAGATGAAGATCTTCCGTTAAAGGGTTCTCCGCTTGAAGTGACGAAGCTCGAAGCTGAAAGACTTTTGCTTCTTTTTGAATTTTCAAAGTTGTAATTTCTTTTGCTGTCAAACAATTATCTGTTGATGTTAAACTTTGTTTTCATTAATGCATTGCATATGTTTGTCTTGAATTCATCCATTCGTTTCACTACTCTTATGCTTTTCTTTATGATATTTGACTCTTGATAAAAAGCTGCAAGCCTTTAGAGGGAGGATGACGAAACAATACCGTGATCTTATACAGTATGCTTTTTGAACAAACCTTGCTGATGATGTACAGGCATTTCTTTCAATTCCCAAACACTGGAGTTATAAGGAAGTTAATCCCTAGTCAACCCCTTCGAGCCAAAGAAGTAGGAGTTTCCTGTTCTGATACAATCAAAACCTTTGATATAAACCCGGGGCAGGATAGTATCTCAGTTAATTCAAAAGAAAAGCGCATTGAAGTCGCAAACTCTCAGTTCGCAATACAACGAACGACGTCAAAAGAGAAAGCATTCCTTTGGAATCAAAAGACAAGGGTGGTTCCCTATCACATAGACAGTCAATCTCTCAAAAGAGAAAAGCCCACTGAGCCAAAACCTATAAAGGAGGCTTAAGAAAGCTGGGGCATCCCGCTGACAGTAATCCCGAAAACGGTAACAGTCAGGCAAAAGTTAGGGATAACAAATCAAAATCAAAATAGTGAGGTCATTACAAAACCCTCAACGACATGAAAAGTGTTGGAAAATAAAAAGGAGATGATGACTGTCTCCCAAAATTCAAACTGGTGAGCCATCGCCCAAAAGTCATTCCAAACTCAAAACAGAGTGCGACGCACAATTGACTGAGCTTAGGTTGGAGAACATCACGAAGAGCGGGTGGGTACAAATATACTTTGAGCCTTTATCCATTGTTTCTTAAACCGTGAACCAGGCCACGTTACAACCCTTCAAAAGTCCTAATTGAAGCATGGGTTAGTTCGAAAGCATACTGTTACAAAAGGTATCCTGACTCCTGTAGGGCTTTGCTCTAAATCCTGTGTTAACTTGTCTTATGAAAAGTTTTCTGCTAAAAACGCATTTTTCAAAAACTTCGAGACAAACATAAACTTTGCATTATTCGAATATCACTGTCTGCATTTAACCCCTTTTGTTTGACAGCGAAGAAGTTCATACAGCGAATGTTCGGAGGAACGAAAACTCTCTCAGTAAGTCGAAATCACTTCAAGAGGATAACACTTCCATCAAATCCCCTTATCAACAAAGGGGCATGACATGTCACAATTCAATTAACCTGGGGCAGTCCAGTCAAGGTCCAACAGATCTTTCAAAATTCAATTAACCTGGGGCAGTCCAGTCAAGGTCCAACAGATCTTTCAAAGTTCAGTTAACCTGGGGCAGTCCAGTCAAGGTCCAACAGATCTTTCAAAGTTCAGTTAACCTGGGGCAGTCCAGTCAAGGTCCAACAGATCTTTCAAAGTTCAGTTAACCTGGGGCAGTCCAGTCAAGATTTCAAGAAATCTCTCAATATGCAGGGTAATCTGATTCAAGATTCCTTCATCACCACTCGGGGCATTCGAATGTCAAAAGTGTTCAACAAATCAACTACAACATTTCCAGATTCGACTCCTGTATCCGGCAAGGGCATATCTGTTGACCACATTTCCAGACTCGACTCCTGTATCTAGCCAGGGCACGTCTGAAGAGTTCGAAGATTCGACTCCTGTATCCAGCCAGGGCATATCTGTTGACTACATTTCTAGACTCGACTCATGTATCTAGCCAGGGCACGTCTGAAGAGTTCGAAGATTCGACTTCTGTATCCTGCCAGGGCATATCTATCGACTATCACCTTTCCAGATTCGACTCCTGTATCCAGCCAGGGCATGTCTGAAGAATTCCAGATCAACACCTGCAACAACCCAGGAAACATCTGTGAACGACCGATTGTAGACCAACACCTGTAATAAACCAGGATTTTATCTACATCACCACTTGGGGCATTCGAATGTCAAAAGTGTTCAAAACCCGATGCAGTTTTACACAAGCTCATCATCAGGAAACCCTACACCGGTTCCCCTTCAAGACTTCTGAAACAGTTTACGGATTCTTCCCAACAACGGACGCTAATCTACCGACTTGTTCAGATTCTTCTTCAAGACTTCTGAAACAGTTTACGGATTCTTCCCAACAACGGACGCCAATCTACCGACTTGTTCAGATTCTTATCAAGACTTCTGAAAACAGTTCATGGATTCATCCCAACAACGGATGTTAATCTATCAGCTTGTTCAGATGCAACCTTTGAGATTAGTTTACGGACGCTTCCCAACAACGGATGTTGTTCTATTGCTGATTCAACCTCAAGATTTCTGAAAACAGTTCACGGGTTCTCCAAGTAAACGGATGTTAACCTATCGCTTGTTCAGATTCTTCTCAAAGCCAACAACCCCGGAAGATCGCGCTCCCAAAATTCTCCCTATCCCCAACGGAGTTCCTTCAATCCCCAGCGGAGTCAGATTTTCAAACCTTCTCCCCACAGAGTTTTGAGGAAGCAATTTTTAAGTTCCCCAGTGAAGTCTCCAGGGTTACCTCCCATCAAGCCAAAGACTCTCAATCTGGTCTCTCCGGCATGAGTCTACTAGTTGGAACTCCCCAGTAGAGGTCATCAGGAATTCTCTTCCCCAGCAACAGCCAAGGATTTATTTTCCCCGGCAGCAGTCAAGACGCTTTATCTCCAGCCATCTCGGATTCATGTATCCTCGGCAGGATTAGCTCATCAGCTTACATGTGCATTCATTACATTCATATCATAAACATCAATGTCACGTACATTGCATCATACATCATAACAGTGCATACAACTAACCCTTTGCCTTTTCAGGAAAGATCAGTCGACAGACACAGATCATCTCCCGAGATTCATCCAGAAATAGTTCAGATGTGACCCGGACACGGCGACATTCTGATACTTATTCATTCAGACGCATCAGCAGAAACCTTACACCGGTTCCTCTTCAACTTCTCAACTTCTGAAACAAGTTTACGGATTCTTCCCTACAACGGATGTCAATCTACCGATTTGTTCAGACTCTTCTCAAACTTTTGAAGACAGTTTACGGATTCTTCCCTACAACGGATGTCAATCTACCAACTGATTCAGACTCTTCTCAATTTTTGAAAATAGGTTACAGACGCTTCCCAACAACGGATGCTGCTCCATTGCTTGTTCAGTCCCAACTCCTGAAAATAGTTTACAGATTCTCCAGACATGGACGTCAATCTGTTGCTTGTTCAGACCCCAATTCAGAGATATTCCAAAGCAGGGATGCCCTTCTGACACTTATCCACTCACCATTGACATACAGTTCAACATCACCATATGGCATCTGTAAGCCCATCCTCCTACCAGCAGTCGCCGAATGGCATCTGTAAGCCCATTCTCAGATGGCATCTCTAAGCCCATCCCCCGACAAAATTCTCTCGCACCAGATGGCATCTTTAAGCCCATCACCAAATGGAATCTTTAAGCCCATTCACCTCCACCGTCACATCGACGAGCGCAAATTTTCTGGGCACATTAGTGTTCAATCTCCTTTTACCTTCAAGTCGCGAAAGGCAAACTTGCCAATCTAACTCTTCAGGTCCAAGAAGATTGAACAGGGGCAACTGTTGTACCCCAAAATTTGCCCTCGCATTTTTCCCCAAGAAATCTCAGCTGCAAACATTTCCTGACTTTTCAAACTGGCTCAAGAATCGGACAAACGGACTTTTCTTGACAGTCAATCAAAATTAGGGTTTTCACTGATTTTCAGAGCTTTGGATTGTTTCACAGTTGGCTTAGGGTTTGGATGATTTTTGGTCCAATTTTGATCAGGCGAGCGTTATTCGGCATTTAATCGGGAATTAAGGTTTTATGGGCATATTCTCAGAAGAATTTAAATTCCACAGCACTTTGCGGTTTATTTCAAGATTCAGATTAAAATTCGCGTTATCTTGGTTTAATCAGTAAAAGAGACAGTGGTTTTGAATTCAGTACGTTTTGATTGGGCCAGTCATATACAAGATACAGTATTGATTTCACAGTGTTTATGTGTTTGATCAGTTTACTTGGATTGACTGCTGCTTTGCTTTGGGTGTTGAATAAGACGGGTTTAATTGGCCAATATTGTTATTATTTAAGTTATTTATTATTCTAAAAAATTGAATGATTGAAATTTATTTTTCAATTGTTTTAATTCTAAGAATTTTAAATAAATAAATAAACAATAAAGAAAATTAGAATTAATTGGATAATTTAAACTTTTATTGATATTTGAATTATTTGTACAAATTGTTGTTTATAATTTAAAATTATGAACAATAATATACATTGATTTAAAATATTACATAGAATTAAAACTATCCTATTTTCTAATGTTCTTCATTCTTCACTCCGCTCCGGTGCTCCATTTTTTATCTGCGAAAAGAAACAAGAAAAGTCAGAAAGCAGTTAATTAAAAGACAGATAAAATATTGCTCATCATTAGGGGCCGCTGACTGGGATCAGTTGACCCTCTCTGCAAATCACGGGATTTCTCCCGGTTCACAGAGAGGGAAGATTTTTTATTTCATGAAATGCAAATGCATAAGTTACAAATTTCAAGCTGCATAGAAATTCAAAATCCAAAATCCAAACTGAAAAGTTCAATCTCAACTTTCTATCCAAAAGCAAAGGCACTAACTGTCAAAATGCCAAAGATATCAAAGATTTCAAAAGTGCATTTGCTGTCACAAGTACCCAAGCTGTCATGGAAAGATTTGGCCAAGATATCAAAGAAATCAAGAAAGCACACAAACTGTCAAAAGCTGGAGATAAAGATGCAGTAATGTATTATGCAAGAAATCTTTTCATCACTTCCCATCGTAGCCCCTTCAGAACATAGTACAATAATAACATATAAAATTCTTTATTGTACTGTAGAGTGAGAAAAAAAGAGAGATAAAGCAAGC
The DNA here is from genome assembly GCA_948472305.1 of Vicia faba. NCBI lineage: Eukaryota > Viridiplantae > Streptophyta > Magnoliopsida > Fabales > Fabaceae > Vicia > Vicia faba. The sequence continues at coordinate 1,310,054,623 of OX451741.1, read as the reverse complement.
ATAGTTCAGGTTCAGCAGGAATAGACAGTAGGAAAGAAAGAGACAAAACTCAGTTCAGCACAGCAGGCAAAAGGAAGAGAGAGGAATATATACAAACTTCATCAACTCTGCATAATAGAAAATCCACAAGACAGTGCAGTAGCAGGCAGTTCAGAGTGAGATAGAAGAGATAATAGGAACATAGTTCAGGTCTGAAACATAGGCAGCAAGCAAGACAGAAAAAGATATACAAAATCAAAAAAAGCCAACTCAGTTCAGAATAGACAATAGGCAGCAGGAAGACAGAAAAAAGTGATAACCAAAAATCTATCAAACTTGAACCTGTCCACAAACTTCACAACTCTGCATAAGATACAGAAGGGCCAAGCCAATAAAACAGTTCAGGAGAGAGGTTAGGAAAAAAAGAAAATATACAAACTCAAACAAGTCACAAAGCCAAAACTTACTGTCCAACATAACACATCTCAGGCCTAAAAACCTGATATGCAAACTTCATACCTGTCTCAAACACACCAATAACCTTAAAACTGAACCTGCAAACTGATAACCAGAGGATCCAACACAACTCTGCATAACAAATATACAGAAGCTAATACAAAGAGGTAAGAGTTTAGAATAGAGAAAAATCCCCAAAACTCAGAGTACCCTGTCATAACACAAACCTCACCATAACCTGCATCAGTCTCACAAACCCAAACCATCACACCTAAAAACCCATTAGCAATCAATCCTCAAACCCATAACATAAACATACTGAACCTGTCAAAGTTTAAACCTAAAACAACAATAATCTTCAAAATCCAAACTTGCTGTCAAAACTTCACCATAACTGCCAAAGCCATTGCAAACACATAAACTGAAACCTAAGGTATCAAAACCATTCAAGGCCTCATCCTGCAATAAGCCTATCTCACCAAAAGCAAGTCAAAGCATACAAAAGTTCCAGGCCCTCAGTATAACATCATTGGGCAAAAGCTTTAGGCATCTCAGAAGGCCATTCAAGGCAACATCAAGGCAGCAATGTGCTAAATACTCAGGCAACAATTCCAAGAACATACAAAAATTCCCAAAGGCAACACGAGAGAAGAAGAGAAAGTTCGTCCAGTAACAACGATTCAAAAGCATCAAGGGCCTCAGAAGCAAGCTTCATCATAGGCAAGGCAGTAAATGTTCTAAAACATTCAAAATTGTTCAGAACATCATCATCAAAATCATAGCATCCAACATAAGCAACAAGCACGCAAATATACAGTGGCAGTAGAAGAGATAAAGAAGCAAATTCAAGAGGGTTTCTCAGCACAAATCATCATCAAAACCATAGGCAAAAATATCAATCAGATAAAGTTACCAGGAAGGCATCAAAAGCAAGCATCTAGCTTCGTCACAGAATCGCCGCTCCGGCCTCCTGAAGCATCACCCCTCTTCTCTCCTCCATCTCCAAAAATCAGGTAACGAGCCTTCTATCCCTTCTCCTTCACCTCATAAAAAAACGAAAAATAAGAACTCAAAGTAAAACACGCGAATTCAGAAAAGAAGAAGAAACATAACAACAAAAGCTAACCTTGTTTCAAGAGGATGTGGAATTCTTGCCTTGGAGGGAAGAGAGTGTGTGAATGATGTTGGTGGCCGGAATCGAGCGCTCAGGAAGCCTAATCGGAGAAGACGAACCCAACGCACGGCGCCGTTACAAGCCCTAACCATCGTTCTGATTGCCAAATGCCTAAACCCTAATTTCGTTCAAGACAACATGGGCCTGACCCGTTTTGGAATTTACCTGAAGCCCATTCATCTCCTAAACAATACCAATTAACATTTTACTATTTACTAACCTAAATTAGTATTTTACAATTAACCATTCTTTTTATATATAATACACACTAACCTTATTTTATAAAACACTAACTCTTTTCATTTTTTATAAAAACAATGTTTACTTTTTTTCTTTTTTTTATATATACTAACTCAATTAATTCATTTTTTTAACATACACAATTTATTTCTTAATTTAATTAAACATACTAACCTAATTAAAAATACATCTTTACCCCATATATTAAGTTTGAAAATAATTATTTTCATTTATTTATTTACTCTTTCATTAAAATATATTTGTGTATAAAATAATACATATTATTTTTATCATATAATTAAAATTGAAAACCTTCTTTTAATTAAAATACATATTATACATTTTCATACATAATTTAATTAGAAACTTGAATATTCTATTAAAAACATTTTCATTTGTACATACATTTTAAAACATTAATTTTGTACATAATAATAGAAATACATTTTTTCTCTAATATTTAATTTCCAAACATTTAGTTAAAATACTTTTTTGCAAATAAAGAAACATTCTTAATTTAAAACTTGAACTCTTTTTGTACATAATTAAACAAAATCAAAGGTTCAGTTAAAATACATTTATCTAGGTCAAACCCTAATACGATTCAATTTCACATATCGCACTTGTAAATAATTACACATACATATACACTTGTACACTTACACAAATACCTTCACATTGCCCTATACACATTTTATCTTATATTTATATATTTGATATTTACATTTTGATCGCACATTCGATTTGGTTGTAACTTATTGGATACTACAAGTCTCATCCCCTTGTACATTTATACCCCCACTCCCGGACACTATTTTGTAATAGCGTAGATTTACATTCCGCAATTTACAGTTTTCAATTATGCCATGGTTAGACCTAGGGTTTGTATGTACATAAAATCAAACGCTAGATAACCTAATACAAGACAAATGCATGTAATCAATACACAATCACACTTGCACCCTCTAGGGTAATCCCACATGTTGCCTTCCAAAATGGGCCATGCTTGCACGTCGAGTATCTTTGGCAAAACAAAATCAAATGATCATAAGTCTCAAAGTGTTGCCTAAACGGAATGATCATAGTCCCTTCAAAACAAATTGCCAAAGACACTTGGCATCATTGCATTCATGGTCCATACGATGACCTGCGCCCGTCCCGAATAAACTTCCTAAACGCAAGATTGTCCATCAATTTCAATGATGGAACAAAATTGTTAAAAAGGGTTAAAACATGACAAAAACCTTTGAGTACAATAGGGTAGACAAGACTCTTAGTTACTTGAGATCAAACTTGCAAAAACACTTGCCTTCTTTTCAAAAACCACAATCCACAACACTTTCAAACAAACTCTCAAAAACATTTGAAAACATCTTTTCGAAAAGATTCACACTTTTGTAAAACACTCAAACACGAGTCAAATACATTAGTTGCCTAAGACAAGGCATCTTTTTCCAAAACATTTTCACAAAGCACCCACACACACACCATTTTCAAAGCAATCGAAAAACAAGGCAAGTGATCTAAAAAACCAAGTAACTAAGAGCCCATGGATAACCATGGATGAAAAGGGTGCTAATACCTTCCCTTTTCATAATCTACCCCCCGAACCCACGAAATATCTCAAAAGGTTTTTGCTGTGCTTTTTTAACCTTTCCTTTAGGATAAAATAAAAAGTCGGTGGCGACTCTTGCTAACCGCACAAGTGCGAATACGAACGCAAAACACAAGTCAGTTCTCCCACCGTACCACAGCATGCTATAATGATGTATGTGATATTTTATGGATGTATGTTTTTGTCTAGGAAAGTAAATCCTCGACGGGTGCCGAGAAGTCACTCCTGGGCTGATATTGAAGTATTGATTTTGCTTCCGCTGGGGATGATAACTGCAAGAATACCGGTAGGAGAAGATGACTCCGTTGCGGAATAAACTTGGCAAATGGAAGATTCTGCAGGGAGAAAAGTACTCTTAGTGATTTTGCTGGGAAGCAATACTCTGTGGGAAGAGGGATGCCTTGCTGAGTGTTGATAATAATTTGCCGGGGATACCCTTGTTGTTGGAAGTATAGATAGACTTCGCTGGGGGTAAAGAGATTTCGTCGGGGACGCTCTTTCCGTGGCTTTTGGCTGAGGATAACCCAGTTATATCCTGTTAAGGAAATAACTCTTGAAATAAAGTCGGACGACGTGTTCGTGCTCTGCGAGGGTAAGCTTCCAGAATTTACTGGGGATAAGCTTACTGCTTGGGGATGAGTTCCAATTTCCTGGGGAACTGAATTGGACTCTCTTGGGGGAGTTTTGATATGCTGGGGAAGTGATTCCTTTGAATGTTGAGACGCCGCCGGGGAACAATCTTTAGGTCAAGACTGCCGGGGATGCTTGTTAAAGATATACATGCTGCTGGGGAATGTTGATATCTGCTGGAGGATATCCAACTTCCTTAAGGTTGATAACTGCTTTGCTTGAGGGGAGTATACTGCTTGCTGGCTCACTCTCTGGGGAATTAAGATATGCCGGTTATGTTCTTTAGCTGAACCTATCTTGGTACCTTGGAGGATAGAACCATTAAATTGCTTAGACAACTCTTTTATTGCCCCTGTTTCTAGTGTCACCTGCAATTAATTCCTTTGTTTCGTATGCAAATATTTATGAGTTAGCAAATTATTGTCAATGCATATATCACAAATTGAACCTTGGACGTTCTTCGCAAAACAAAACAGAAAAGAAAAACAGTTGGCACGTTTAACTGAAAAATATATTTGTATTGATTTTGAATGGCCTGTAAATAGGCGTTTTGTGTACAAGAGGCTGACGTCCTGGTAAGAGGAACGCCGCCGAACAAGAGAGTTTATACAAATTTTGTACAAAAGAAAATAAAACAGCTGTGTGAAATGAATGATCCCACTGGGTTTCAACTCTGCTATTGCCTTTATAACTCCGAGCGTCTCATCACTTGATGACCTTGGTTGAAGGTGAAGCTGACCGATCGATGCCGTATGAACTTGATGTCGATACCGGATTATGGATGCAAAGTGATCAATGAGACATAGTATTACGCTTTATCCCTAATTTTTGCCTGGACCGCCCTTTCGGGTTTTCGGTCCACCGGGATACCCATTTTTGCCCAAGCCGCCTTTTTAGGTTTTCGACTTGCCGGGTGTACAGATTTTTTCATTTTCATCCCTTCATTTTGCCCGAACCCTTTTGGTTCGACGGGAAGCCCTAATTTTTGCCTAGACATGTCAGCCTAGCGGGTCTTTTTTTTTTATGCGTAGTATCTTTTTACTATGTCTGCATTGGCGGGGTGAGGAAGGTCGTCACCATCCATGTTGGTCAATATCATGGCTCCTCCTGAGAACACATGTTTAACCACAAATGGCCCTTCGTACGTAGGGGTCCATTTGCCCCTTGGATCACTCTGAGGAAGGATGATTCTCTTGATTACCAGATCCCCAACTCGATATTCCTGTGGTCTGACCTTTTTGTTAAATGCTCTGATCATCCGTTTCTGATACGTCTGACCGTGACAGATAGCGGCGAGTCTCTTTTCATCAATGAGGTTTAGCTGGTCAAGTCGTGTCTGGATCCAATCATCTTTGTTCAGATTTGCATCCTTCATTATCCGGAGAGAGGGTATTTGTACTTCAATCGGTAAGACTTCCTCCATGCCATAAACCAGAGAGAAAGGAGTTGCCCCGGTTGACGTCCTAGCTGAGGTACGGTACCCATGTAGAGCAAACGGTAACATCTCGTGCCAATCCTTATAAGTGACTGTCATCTTCTACACGATTTTCTTGATGTTCTTATTTGCTGCTTCTACAACGCCATTCATCTTCGGTCTGTAAGGAGAAGAATTGTGGTGCTGTATCTTGAACTGTTCGCAGAGCTCAGCGATCATTTTGTTATTCAGATTGGTACCGTTGTCTGTAATGATCCGCTCAGGGACGCCGTACCGACAGATCAGGTTGTGCCGAATGAACCGTGCCACAACAGTCTTGGTTACCGTAGCATAGGAAGCTGCTTCGACCCACTTTGTAAAATAATCAATCGCTACCAGGATGAAGCGATGTCCATTAGACGCCGTAGGTTTAATCTCGCCGATCATGTCTATGCCCCACATTGCAAACGGCCAAGGCGCAGTCAGAACATTCAGGGGAACTGGAGGAACATGCACCTTGTCTGCATAAATCTGGCACTTGTGGCATGTCCTGGAATGTTGGTAGCAGTCAGCTTCCATTGTGGACCAGTAATATCCTGCCCGTAGGATTTTCTTGGCCATAGTATGTCCACTGGAATGCGTACCAAAGGTCCCTTCATGTAGCTCTTCCATGATCCTTTCTGCTTCAATTTTATCCACACAGCGCAGTAAGGTTGAATCATGGTTTCTCTTGTACATGATGCCGTTGCTAAGGAAGAACTTGGCTGCGAACCTTCTCAGGAACTTCTTATCATTGACAGAGGCACCTTCAGGGTATTCCTGAGCTTCCAAATATCTCTTCACCTCATGGTACCAAGGTTTCTCAGTCACCAATTCAGTCTCGAGATCGCAACAGTATGCCGGTTCGTCCAGTTTCCAGATGATGATCCGTGGAGCCTCATTGTCCCATTTGACCTTGAACATAGAAGACATTGTAGCTAACGCGTCCGCCAACTGATTTTCTTCTCTTGGAAAGTGTTCAAAGGTTATCTCTGTAAAGTGGGGGATCAAGGTCAACACACATTCTCTGTAAGGAATCAGGTTCGGATGTTTCGTATCCCACTCTCCTTTGATCTGATTGATCACCAGAGCGGAATCTCCGAAGACACTTAGAAATTTGATCCTTAGGTCGATCGCAGCTTGAAGAACCATGATGCACGCCTCATACTCCGCCATGTTGTTGGTACAGTTGAAACACAGCCGGGCAGTGAGTGGAGTATGAGTACCTTGAGGAGATATGATAATGGCGCCGATACCGTTACCCAAAGCATTGGAGGCTCCGTCAAAGTGCATAGACCATCGGGATCCTGGTTCAGGTCCTTCATCCGGTCCAGGTATTTCACAATCTGTCACAATCATGATGCTTTCGTCTGGAAACTCGAAGTTCATTGATTGATAATCATCTACGGCCTGATGTGCCAAGTGGTCTGCCAATACACTTCCCTTGATGGCTTTCTGGGTTGTGTACTGAATGTCGTATTCCGTCAAGATCATTTGCCATCTTGCAATTCTCCCAGACAGAGCAGGCTTTTCGAATATGTACTTTATAGGATCCATTTTTGAGATCAACAAGGTAGTGTGAGTCAGCATATACTGTCTCAGCCGGCGAGCAACCCATACCAAAGCGCAACAAGTTTTCTCAAGCAGTGAGTATCGGGTCTCACAGTCGGTAAACTTTTTTGCTAAGGTAATAAATGGCGTGCTCTTTTCGGCCAGACTCGTCATACTGCCCCAGCACACACCCCATTGAGTTGTCGAGTACTGTCAGATATAGGATCAGAGGTCTCCCTTCAACCGGTGGCATAAGGATAGGTGGTTCTTGGAGATACTCTTTGATTCTGTCGAAAGCAGCCTGACATTCATCGTTCCAACGTACTACCTGATCTTTCTTCAGCAACTTGAAGATTGGCTCACAGGTAGCAGTCAGATGTGAGATGAAGCGAGCAATGTAATTCAGGCGTCCTAAAAAGCCTCTGACTTCCTTCTCTGTCCTGGGAACTGGCATCTCTTGAATAGCTTTGACCTTAGCAGGGTCCACTTGAATACCTTTATCACTGACCACGAAGCCTAGTAACTTCCCAGATCTTACCCCGAAGGTGCACTTGTTCGGGTTCAATCTCAGCTTGTACAGTTTCAACCGGTCAAACAACTTCTGTAGATGATCTAAGTGCTCTTCCTCAGTCTGGGACCTAGCGATCATGTCGTCCACATACACTTCTATCTCATGATGGATCATGTCATGAAATAAAGCAACCATGGCACGTTGGTAGGTTGCCCCAGCGTTCTTTAGTCCAAATGGCATGACCTTGTAACAGAAGGTGCCCCACTGAGTAACAAATGTAGTCTTTTCCATGTCTTCGGGCGCCATCTTGATCTGATTGTAACCTGAAAAGCCATCCATGAAAGAGAATACCTTGTGCTGAGCTGTATTATCAACAAGGACATCAATGTGAGGTAGGGGGAAGTCATCCTTGGGGCTGGCTCTGTTCAGATCCCTGTAGTCGACACACATTCTGACCTTTCCATCCTTCTTAGGTACCGGCACCACATTAGCAACCCACTGAGGGTAAGAAGTCACTGCAAGGAACCCAGCATCAAACTGTTTCATGACCTCGGCTTTAATCTTCTCAGACATCTCTGGACGCATCCGACGGACCTTTTGCTTAACTGGAGGGCAGTCTTCTTTAGTTGGCAAGTGATGGACCACAATATCGGTATCCAACCCGGGCATGTCTTCGTAGGACCAGGCAAATATCTCCACATAGTCATGCAGCATCTGAGTTAACCGTTGCTTCACGCTGAGCTCTAGGTTAGCACCAATCTTTACCTCTTTCCTGTCTGCCTCAGTACCCAAGTTTATTGTTTCCACTGGCTCTTCCTGCGGTTGAATTGCCCTCTCTTCCTGAAGCAACAGTCTAGCAAGTTCGCCAGGCACTTCGCAATCATCTTCACCTTCGTCTTCGGCTAAGTTGATCGGATTTTTGAAGTCATAATTGGCGGTAGCAGAGTTGTTACCAGTAAGATCCAGAGTGGATTGAAACCTGTATGAGTGAGTGTGTGTGTAAATACAGCTGTTTTGAAATATATGTAAAGGAAAATAAAGACAGAAAAGGAGCACAATATTTGCAATGCGGGAAAACGTCCAAGATTTTCATTCATGATATATGAAATGACAATTTATATGCCCTCACAAATGAAACCAACGGTGCCTCGGGTAAGACACCGGGCCAAAGAGTTTATTTATTGTTTATTACAAAATAGCAAAACAAAGAAATTTATTACTGCGTCACAAAGGTAACAGGGGTATGGTCTTTAGCAATCCAATTGTTCAACCCGCCTTCAGTCGTTGGATAGATCCAGCTATTGAATTCAGCCTCATCCACTTCATTGTCTTCCCCAACCGCATTCACTCCTGAACTTGTAATGAATACAGGAGGTCTTCCGATCTTCGCTTTCCTCATAGCCTTCTGACCTTCTGTGGTAAAACCCAGCCCAAATTTATCAGTCTTCTGTGTGAAGTCTGGGAGCCTTCCCCAGTCGGCACATTCACCCTTCTGAACCACAGCCCGGGCGTCCTTTAGGGAAGCCATCTTCAAAGGAACACTTTCTTCTGTTGCTGTTTCTGCTGCTGCTGCTGCAATTGGAAACACCTCCTCGAAATGCTGAAAGGGGGTTTCAATAAACTCCCCATCCATCTCAATGTATCTGAAGGAGTTCAGGTGGCTCACCATATATTCTTCCTCTCCTTGCACAGTGACGATCTTCCCTCTGACGGGGTACTTCAACTTCTGGTGCAAGGTAGAGGTCACTGCCCCAGCCTTATGTATCCAAGGTCGACCCAGTAGACAAGAGTAAGATGGACGGATATCCATCACATAGAATGTAGAGTCAAACACCTGAGAGCCCACACGAATCGGAATGTCAACTTCTCCATGAACCATCCTCTTTGAACCGTCAAAGGCTCTGACGATGATATTGCTGGGTTTCAATTCCAGGCCTTCACAATCTAATCGGTCCAAAGCCTTCTTGGGTAGCACATTCAAAGAAGAGCCAGTATCCACCAATACATGTGCCAAGGTAGTGCCCCTGCATTCGATAGAGACATGCAGAGCATCATTATGGTCTCTTCCCTTCGCGGTCAAGTCAGCATCTGAGAAACCCAAGCCATTGTCTGCCGTCAGATTTGCTACGCAATCAGTGAACTGGACTGCAGACGTCTCATGTGGCACATGGGCCGTCTTGAGGAAAGAGATTAAGGCCTTAGCATGGGCCTCGGAGCACAACAATAAAGAGAGCATGGAGATTTTAGAGGGCGTATGCCCCAGCTGTTCCACGACATTGAAGTCACTCTTCTTTATAATTTTTAGAATCTCCTCCATCTCTTGTTGGGAGGCCTCAGCAGTTATAGGTACAGGTGCCTCCATCTGGGCAGGCTCAACTTCAACTCCTTTGCCCCGAGCATTGGATGACTCGGCAGCAGGAGAAACAATTGGATCAGCAGCAGGAACAGGTATACTTGTAGGAGTTATCAGGAGCGGTCTTCGGGCAGCAGGCGGTGCAATGTCAGGCGAGAAGAGCCTGCCACTGCGGGTAACCTTGGCTGGGCCAGTGATGTCACAAATGCTGGCGCCAGCGTTGAATTCTTGTTTAATCCCCTTTACATACACATCTGCCCCATAATGCCAAGGGACAGCTTTATCAGATACATAGGGCAGGGGCCCCGGAACAGTGATAACAATAGGTGCGACGGTCATGATTTGAACGGGCTTCTTCGGGAGAGCCGGGATCGGATTATTGAAGATAGTCACCACAGAAACTTCTTCCACTGGAACCAACCGAACAACAGACTTCTTAAACAGAATCTCCTTGCTATCCATTAGGCTTTGGATGCCTAACCTCAGCAAGGGACAACCAGATGGGGACACAGCACAGAACAGGCAACCCTCACTGCAACCCGGAAATAAACCGGCCTGCAGTAGGTTCTTCTTGACAATCTTCAGAGGAGTGGCTAGATCATCCACATAAACAGCATAAACGTCTTCGTCAACAGCATTTACCCCATGTTGAGGCATAGGAGCAGTAACTACATTTGGCCTCTCAGGCGCTTCGAACTGTATTTCCTTCGCGTCGATAAGGTCTTGCACCTTATTCTTTAACGTCCAACAGTCATCGGTAGAGTGCCCCGGGCTATCTGAATGGTAAGCACAACGAGCATTCGGGTTGTACTTAGGAGATGCAGTATTGGGGAACTTCGGAGCCTCCCTGACAGTCACCAAATTGGTGGATAGCAACTGTGGCAGGATCTGCGATAGGGTCATGCTTAACCGGGTAAACTCCCTCCGGGGTCTTTCAGCCCTTTGAGGATTGTTTGGCCGAGGAGCGGCAGCAGGCTTGGCAATCATCACCGCACTGACAGATTGGCGGCGCTCAGGTCTCTCTGATTTCCTGGAACCATATACGGCACTAGCCTCCTTCTTGAAGGGTTTCTTCTCAGAACTAGATGATGCACCCTTCGCAATCTTACCAGACTTTAACCCAGCTTCAATTCTTTCTCCTGTTAGAATCAGATCAGTGAACCCTGCAGATGAATTCCCAATGAGATGGTTGAAAAATGGCCCAGATAGGGTCCCCAAGAACATGTCTACCAACTCCCGATCAGTCAACGGAGGCTGCACCCTGCCAGCCAGGTCTCTCCTCTTCTGAGCGTACTCTTTAAAACCTTCACTTGCACCTAACGACATACCCTGGAGTTGGGTACGTGTGGGGGCAAGGTCGGCATTATATTGATACTGCTTGTAGAAAGCAGTAGCCAACTCCTCCCAGTTACGAACCTTGGTCCCATCCAGCTGATAGAACCATTCGAGATGAGTCCCTGAAAGACTCTCCTGGAAGAAGTGGATCCATAAATTCTTATCTGCAGAGTACGGCTGAATTTTCCGAACATAGGACCTTAGATGCAGCTTGGGACAAGACGCTCCGTCATACTTAGAAAAGGATGGTGCTTTGAACTTGTGAGGGATGATCACACCAGTTGACAAACCCAGATCTCCGAAATCCAGCCCAGGTACCTGTTGAATCTCTATAGCCTTCAACCTATCCTCCAGTTGTTTGTATTTGTCTTCTGCAGGAGGGTACTGCTCTTCATCAAAATCAGTCTCGTTGTCGGAGACTACCGGACTAGGAACCCTTGCTTCTGCCTGAGGACTACTCTTGCCAACAGAAGAACCAGCCTCTTCCTGCTGCAGAGCATTACCAAACCTTCGGCCCGAGTTGAACATAACAGTTCTTCTCTTCTTCTTCTTCTCCTTCTTCAGGAGCATAGCCTTCAGCTCCTCTTGGCCTTGAGCCAGACCCTTGATTAATTCCTGAAACTGCGCATTCTGCGCCTGAAGAGCCTTGATGGAAGTCTCAGTTGATGAAGATTCGGGATTCATGATGCTGAAATAAACAGCGAAGAACTGTAAGCAACCTGAAAAGGGGAAAAACCTGCTATGCACATGATGTATGAAATGCGTATGAATTATGCTTTCAAAGACAATCGGGAATCAACTTCGTAAACAAAAAAGAACACACTTCATTAGATTCAACTTTGAAACTGAAATTATTCAACAGGTTGCCCTTAGGCGTTACATGAAAGGAAATATTGAAAAGGAAAACAACAATGTAAAAAGAACATCCAGAGTTCCTTATTGATCCCATGGTCTCCTCTTCTCAGTACGGATGTAGGCATTCAGAGCTCTCTCATTCTCCAACTGCTTTGTCAGCTTCTGGATCTTTGATTCCTGCTCGTTGAACTTTTCCCGGTAAGAATCCCGCTCTTCTCGCAGTTGCGACCAAGATCTCTTCAATGTCTCATAATCAGTAGGTATCTGAGGAGGAAGGACAGTTGGAGGAACACCATCTTTGTCAGGGCACTCAAGAATGATGGGTCTGACAGCTTCATACGGCATACCTAACTTCTGAGTGCGGATGCGAACCCATTTGTAATAGGCTTCCATAGGTAAAGAAGTCTTTGGCCCTAACTCTTGTGGGTCAGCTTTATGAACCTTGTCCCAAGCCTTGATGAACCTACGACGTAGCTCGTCACTATCCACCTGAAATTCAAAACTGATATGAGGCACCAACATCTCATGGGGACCTGCTCTTCTTGCTCTTCCAAACTGACGGAGTGCTAGACATGGATTGTAAGAGATCCCTCCTTGGATACCAATCAGAGGAACATTAGGGTATTCCCCGCATCGATCAATAATAGCTATCTCATCCAAACCTCTGCAAGTCCAAATGATGTCTTTATCGGTGAGAGACATTAACCTATGAGCCCAACCTCTTCCTTCTTGATTCTTCAGTACGAACTTAGGGAGGTGCGAAATAAACCACCTCACCAACAAAGGGATACAACACCATAGGGTTCCTTGTCTTCGGGTAGTACGGGCATGAAGTTGTTGCAAGATGTCACCCAGGAGAGTGGGCACAGGATTCTGAGACATAAAGATCCTTATGGCAGTGACATTGATGAAGTTGTCAGGATTAGGAAACAGGACTAACCCATAGATTAGGAGAGCCAAGATGTCTTCATATTCCCTAAAGTCCAGGTCATTCCAGAAACTGTTAGCCTTGCCAATCAGAAACTTGGCCAAGAAACCCTTAACTCCGCTTCTAGTCACCCAGTTGTCTGTTACCTCTTGATGGGTCAAAGGAAGAGCTGCAGCAACATCCTCAAGCCTGAGGGTCTTTTCCCAACCAGTAAAGGGGGTCTGATCCAAGATAGGGATACCAAGCAAATCAGAGAACTCTTCCAGGGTAGGGACCAGCTGGAAGTCTTGAAAGGTGAAGCACTGGTACAGAGGGTCATAGAACTGGGTCAGAACACTCATCAACTGTTGATCCCGCTTTGCAGTGACTAAACTGAGAAGGGAACCATGCCTCTGAATGAAGGAAGTGGTATTTGGAATTCTGGTAACCAACTCATCAAGCAACTCAGGTGAACGGACAAAGTTGAAACGGATAGTATTCCTTCGCACAAGCATCATAATGTCCTACAAAACAGAGCAAAGGTGAAACCCTCTTGTCTTTGAAATGGTCAGTCCTTATGCAGGATGCATGCAATGCTCATGATGTTATGATGTTATGATAAAGCACACCACATATAGATACAAAGGCAAACATGGTAAGGCACACAAGTCACACAAGGCAAGCCCCTAAAGTTTAGGCCAGCATGAGGTCTGGATACTACCCTCTTTCAGTTTGTTGGTTCATACTTGTCCTAATCAAAAGTAACCGGGTTCTTAGAGGATCCCAATATCATTGACTACCCTCAATCGGTCATAACTCCAGCATCGCAATCTTTTCTTGCGGCCAGAACCATCACGAGAGTTTAGCCTCAATGGGCGTAGCATACTGCTACAATTCTAAAGGCCAAGTTGTGTCAATTAAGGTTCTAAGGTTGTTGGTGCTTAATGACTCCTTAGAAGACCCATATTCTCCTCGTTGCGACACAAGGGATATCGGTACAGACCAAGGTGCCACACCAACGTAGCCACTGCTTCACCTGTGTCAGTCTACGCTGGACAGGTCCCTCACAGCTTATGCTACCTAAACAGGGTATCCTCAGATCCGGGTTAGGATCTATGTAACTCCGATGCAACCCACAATAGTAAAGCAAGCAAAGAAGACAATTGAAAACACAGTTATGAACTAACCCTAAGGTACACCTCACTTTAAGTTTAGGTCCCCAGCAGAGTCGCCAGTTCTGTGATCGGTGGATCTGGAACTGACTGTTTAACGCTGGTTCGCGAAATGTCGCGGAAGCAAGAGTCGCCACCGTCTTTTATTTTCTCCAAATGGAAAGGACAAAAGCACAGAAAAATTCCTTAAAGAGATTGCTCTCGGTTCGGGAGGTAGATTATAGAAAGGGAAGGTGTTAGCACCCTTTCTATCCATGGTTATCCATGGGCTCTTAGATACTTGCTCATTTGTGTTTTCAAAAATGGTTTGTTTGCTTTTCAACTGTGGGTTTTAAAAAGTTTCTTTGAAAATTCCAGTTCGACTCTTGTATCAGTCCTCAAGAGTGTTTGAAAAATTGCTTTCGAAAGCTTTTTTGAAAATGTGTTGGTGTGAAAAGTGTTTTTGAATTTGTTTTGAAATTAGAGCAAGTATCTACGAGAACCTACCTACCCTAAGGAATTCGTCTGTGTAAAGGTCCTTTAAAGTAGTGCCATCCCACCATTGAGAGGTAGGTAGCACCACCATTGGAGGTGTTCGGGTCAATTCGAGGTTCGGGACATGGTGATCACCAGAGCAATGGGAAGACACCTTAGAAGCTACCCTCATGCCAGGTTCCCGGATCATGAGGACTTACTAAGACATCCTCTACTCGACGATCACCTTTCGAGGCAAGGCAACAGTGAGGCGTACCCTAGGGGTGGTGTGTGCGATTCGTGTGTCGTTTTTCATTTTTGCATTTATCTTGTCATATTATTGGTGTTCTACGCTTGATTTTATTTTGTCCATTCATTCTTGCATGCTTTGTTTAACAGTTAAAAGTTTGCGGGAAAGTAAAGATCTAAAGCTATTACAAACGGCGCGGGTCCACATCGCCAAAATTAACCAGGACCCGATTTGACAAAAAATAAATAAACAAAGTAAATAAAGAATTGAAAAGTGCGAGAAGTAATTTACATGGCTTCGGGAGAGGTACATAATTATTTAAGCAAAATAAAATAAATATGCGAAATTAAATCGAAACGAGGGCGTTGGACCCTTTTGCAAAAATCAAATTAATGATGAAGTTAATTAATTAAAAAAAATGTTTTTGGTATTTTTAATATTTTAGGATTTAATAGAAAAAATTAATCACAATTGAACACTAACCCTAATTCTATTTTATTTTAATTTATTAAGAAGACGTTAAAATTTAACCTAAATTAAACCTAATTTTTATATACAATTTTAATTATGAAAATAAATAAAATACATAATATTATTGTGAAAAAGAAAAATTAAAAGGAATAAAACATTTATTAAACCTAATTCTATATTTTTTAGATTTTGTTATGAAAGGAATTAAAATTAAAACCCTAATTTAAACTAATTAATTTACATGCATTTATTTACAAGAAATATTAAAATAAAAATATTTATTATATTTTTTATCTTTTCTGATTTTTATGCATTTTTATTTTTGTGAAAATAATTGATTAATTCAAAACAATAAAGAAAATAAAATAATAATTGAAAATAAAATATAAGGAAAATATAGAGAATTGCAAACCAGGGGGGGTGGTAGTCCCCAAAGTGGAGGTATAGATTCAGTAATCTGGCCCATTTGTTTTGGCCTATTTGGACTTTTTTCTGATAGCATGCTGAAGCGTTGACTAGGGCATAGCGTATTCTCCAACTCTCAGCCTTTGATCTGATTCCAATGTGCACGTGGATGGATAGATGATGAAGGAATATGATGGACCACAGTGCTGAAGCTGCATAGGAGCGTTATATGAAGAAAAATATGAAAGAAAGTGAGGACCTGGGTCTCGAACCCAGGTCATGAGGATTGCCAATACACACACTTGCCACTGGACCACTACCACGCGTTTGTTAAATAAATAAACAACAAATAATATAATATGAAACAACGCGTTAGTGGATTAAAGCGCGCGAATTTCAAACCAACCTATCACATCTTGCCACGGACTCATCTTCTTCATCATCCCTGAAATACAAAAACATTGGGCAACGGTTTTTTACGCGTTGTTTTAGGTAAGTTTTGGGAAAATAACGACTAGCCCTCTGACGCTCATAAATTGAGCGCGAGGGTTCCATTGCCTTCGTCCAAATGCGCTGGTTTGAATGATGGTGGTCAGGGGTTCCAATTTTTCTTTGTTTCAAAAACCCTAATTTCACATCCTGCAAACCCTAGAAAACAAACATGGCATAATCGCGTGTAACACATAAAAAAGCAATTAACTATATTGGTTAGCTTCAGAACTTCACAAGGAATGTACATCAACCATTAAAATGCCATGAGAATGCCTAGAAGTTAAAATACGATCATGGATTTTTCATGAGATATTCCCAGTTCAGCATACCAATTCCTGAGGTTTTGATGGATGTTCTTGATTGCAATCGCTTCTGGACAACCCTGGCAAGCTAATGGAACAAGTTTCGTGCCTTGAATCCACCTAAAAAGTGGTTTTCAGCTTTGAGTTTTTAGAGAAAAATTTCAAGTTTGATAATGGCTTTCTGGAGCAGCTGTGCGTGTATTCTCATTAGGGTTTCCTTTAGGCTTATGTAGTGAGTCCATTAGGTCAAGAAAAGTAGAACAAATCCAATGCAATGATGGTTTTTGAAAATTTGATTTTTAAGGATCTTTTTCAATCTTTTCCATGTGTTCTTTGTTCTCAATCATGATCAATCAACCCAAATCTTTCCTTATCTGCATATACACGAAATCTTGAGGCTAAAACATGTATAAAAAGATTTGTTAGGTTAAGTTAAATATTTTTCACATATTTAATTGATTTAAGTGAATTATTATAAATAAAAATTCAAATAAATAAATAAAAAATGAGAAAATACTTCCCTTTGGGCCAAGTGGTCGTGCACATGTCATGGATGATGAATTGTGGAAGAAAAATGGGCCCATTAGCAATTTTAGGTCATTTGAATCAATGTTGACTTTTCAAAATATCCAAAAATTTCCCAACTTCCACAAGGCATAACTTGCTCAATTTTTAAGCTTTTCTCATGTTCTTGGACATTTTGGAAAGGTCTTTGAGTCCTCTAACCAATGTCTTTGGTCCCATGTCATTTTAATTTACCAATCTCAAGTTATGGCCTTTGACTTAAAGTCCCTTTTTGTTGACTTTTGAAAATGACCTATAATGTTGAAATTGATAACTTTTTGTGAGAGCATTTATTGGACTTGGAATATGAAGATGAGTTGTAGGAAATGTCTTTCTCTTCAAAATGAGCTTTGGATGGAATTTTTCTGATAATCCATGTGAAAGTTATGCCCTAGTCAATTTCAGTTGACTTTTTTCAGCTGTCCAAATAAGGAAACTTCTACATCTTGATGATTTCTGAGCCAAATTTTGAGAATCATGATCAAGCATTGATCAAATGATGTTTGTGGCTTCAAAATGATATGTTGACCAAGAATTTGAACTTTTGACTGCCAAATGACCATTTTGCCCCTACAGTTTACTATAGTGCAATTTAGGGTTTTGACTGTGCAATTTTGAGCTGAATGTCTTGAAACTTGATATGAGGATACTTGACCATATTTGTAGGCATATGAGACTTGATTGGACCTTTGGAAACTTCATTTTCTTGATCAGAACACCAACCCTAGTTTTGATTGTGTAGGAGATCTTTGCACTGTGCAACCCTTGGGGAACTTTTTGCATTTTGACTTGGCAATTTCTTGAAGAATATGGGAGGGCAAATTTTGGGGTACAACAACTGCCCTCTGTTGAAAAAAGGTATCCAACAACTGATTGATAACCAAGAAATTTTGTTTGAGAAAGCTCCTATTTCACCCGTTCCAGTTAAAGAAGTTTCTATCATAACCATCTACGCCAATCCTTCTAGGGTCCCTAAAAGACCCATTAGGATTACATCTGCTCCAAAGACTACTCCACTTAAGATTACAATGCCCGGGCCGGTCCCGTACCAGTCAGATAATACAGTACCATGGAATTATGGTGGAGAAATCTACTACCATGGTATTAAATAGGATGAACTGACTGCCGAAGAAGAGAGATCCGAAGAGGACAATTCCAACATCAGTAACATTGCCGGAACAAGCAAGATTACCCGTAGTGGTAGAATCTTCTCTCCAGAGATTGCCCCTCCAAAGGAAGTCTTTGGACCCGTGGCCGTTCTGAAGATTACCTCTGCACCAGTGATTGTACCTGCAAGCGTGCCTACCAACGAAGACGACACAATTCCTATCCATACTTCCACTGTTGAGAATAAAGGAAAAAATGTTCAAGAAGAGCCTGTCCGGATGAAGGCTCAATCTATCCCTGAAACATCCAAGAAGGAAATGGAAGAAATCCTGAGGATAATAAAGAAAAGTGATTATGATGTGGTTGAACAGTTGGGGCAAACCCCCTCCAAAATCTCTATGTTAGCATTGCTGCTGTGCTCTAAGGCACATGCAAAAGCTCTGGTAAAATTTCTGAAGACAGCTCATGTGCCTCAAGAGACGTCTACTGACCAGTTCTAGGACTGTGTGGCCAGTTTGACAGCTGATAATGGCCTGGGTTTCTCTGATGATGACTTGACACCCAGAGGGAGAAAACACAACGAGGCATTACATGTCTCAGTAGAGTGTAGAGGAACAACCCTAGCCCATGTCTTGGTTGATACAAGATCATTTTTAAACGTCTTACCGAAAAAAGCCCTTGATATGTTAGATTGCGAAGGGCTGACTTTAAAACCCAGTAATATAATTGTGAGAGCATTTGACGGCTCGAAGAGGATGGTCCATGGGGAGGTGGACATCCCGATAAAGGTGGGAACTCAGGTTTTCAACTCAACCTTCTATGTGATGGACATCTGTCCTTCTTATTCCTATCTTTTAGGACGCCCCTGTATCCACAATGTCGGTGTTGTCACCTCCACAATGCATTAGATGCTAAAATACCCGGTCCAAGGAAAGATCATAACTTTCCATGAGGAAGAGGAGTACATGATTAGTCATCTGAATTCTTTCCGATATGTGGAGTTAGATGGCGAGTTCATTGAAACCCATTTCCAACATTTTGAAGAAGTCTCTCCAAAAGTAGGGGCGACCAAGGCGGTATCCTAGATTCCTAAGATCACAAGACCTCCACCTCAGATATCATCTCTAAAGGACACAAAGGCAGTAGTGGAAGAGGGAGGATTCACCATCTGGAGGCAGCTTCCAGACATTCCGTATAAATTAGACAAGTTTGGCTCAGGGTTTACTTCAACTGCTCAGAAGGTTGTGCATCGCGCCGTGCCGGAGGGCCACCTGTGAAGATTAGTAACCAAGGGGTCAATGCAGTGGAAGACGGTGAAGAAGATGGCAGCTTGGAGGATTGGATATTTCCTACTATCAGCGGAGGACTTCGCAACTGGGAAGCCAAAGACTTTTTCCTGATAACTTTCATATCTCAGTAATTTATCTTTTACATTTATGCTGGACTTGTAATATTCACAAACAATTCGCACTTTAAAAACCTTGTGTATTACCCGAGGCACAATGGTCCATTTGTAAGGGTTTTTATTTCATCTTCATATGACATTCAATGAATCATGGACGCTTTTTCACATATAAACCTTTTGTGCTCATTGTCTTTCTTTTACATTTTATTGTTTTAAGATGGCTATACCCTTACACACACCCACACTCACAAATGCAGGTACCCTTCTGTGATCGGTGGGAATGAGAACTGACTGTTTTGGAATGCTGGTTCGCGTTTGCGTTTGTCTTTGCAAAATGTCACGGTAAGCAAGAGTCGCCATCGTCTTTTATTTTATCCAATAAGGAAAGGACAAAAGCACAGAAAAATTCCTTTTCGAGATGTTTCTCGGGTTCGGGAGGTAGATTATAGAAAGGGAAGGTGTTAGCACCCTTTCTATCTGTGGTTATCCACGGGCTCTTAGGTACTTGCTCATTATGTTTTCAAAAGTTTGCTTTTCTTTGTGATTGTGGATTTGAAGAGAGTTTTGTTTTTGAAGAGAGTGTAAGTGCGAAAAGTTTTGTTTTTGTTTTCAAAAGAGCAAGTACTTAAGAACATCTACCTACTCAAAAAGGAATTAAACTGTGCAAATATCCTTTAGACAATGCTATCCCACTATTGAGGAGTAGGTAGCACCGTCGTTGGAGTTTTCGGGTCAATTCGATTTAAGGGACGTGTGGTCACTAAAGCAACGTTAGGACGCCTTAGTGGTAACCCTAATGTCTTAGATCATTTTATCTGAGGCAACCGTTTCGAGGCAACTTATGATCTTTGGAAAAGAGGACGACCTCTAAGACATCCTATACTTAATAACCACGTTCGAGGCAACCAAGTGAGGCGTACCCTAAGAGTGGCATGTGCAAGTGTATTATTTTTCAGTTATATTATCTTTGTACATGTAGGTGTTCTACCGTTTGTTTTCAGATCTTGTCATGCAATCCTAGTTAGCATACATCTAAACAGTTAATATATGTATAGGAATTTAAAGTGCGGGAATTGTAAATCCTACGCTATTACAAAGGCTTCGGGGAGGGGGATTATTTACATGTCCAAAATTGGGGGAATAAAGCAGTAAAATGTAAAAGTTTTAGTTAAGCTATCACAAACCAGTAGGCAGTTACAATAAAATAAGCGCGCGCGAATCTGGAAATAACCTCTAAAAATCCTAAGAATAAAATCTTTTTGTTGTTTTATTTTATTTTGGGAAAATGATCTAAATCTTCTTAAATTTTGGTTTTGAGAAAATGTTAAGATAATTAAATGATTAATTAACAAAGTTAATTTAATAGAAAAACTAGCCTAATGTTTTTGTGGTTTTTTTTTAATTGATTTTATGTTGATTAAAAAAAAGAAATAAAATAGTCAAAACAAAGATGAAATCGAAGGAACAGGCAGTAAATCAAGAAAGGTATAATTCTGGAGGCCTAGATCGAAAGATGTATGGGCTGTCTTTCGATCCAGTGAAGAGGCTTGATCGAAGGTGCCTGAGGGGCTGCACTTTGGGGGTGTTCGATCTGGATATGTCATCCTTCGATCTGGGAACCCTGGATCCAGTTCGAAGCTAAGCTGGTAAGCTTTGAAGCTCTGAACAAGATTCTGAGAAGATATTTCCTGCAAAACGAGACAAATGTTAAAGATCTAGGGGGGACTTTACCCCCCTGATTCGAATCTCCTCCCAATTCGAATCCTTCCTCAATTTGAATCTGCTGAATCTGGGTCTGGGTTTGTTTTATCCTGAGATTCGGAGGAGAAACTTAGATCGTGCCCAAGCAATGACACGATCTCATCTTTGCGCTTTAGCTTACATGCAACACAATCAATAATAACAAGAATACATATGCAATGTTGTGATACGGTGGGAGAACTGACTTGAGGTTTTGCATTTGTATTCGCACTTGTTCGGTTTAGCAAGAGTCGCCACCGACTTTTTATTTTATCCTAAAGGAAAGGTTAAAAAGCACAGGAAAAACCTTTGAGATGTTTTCGTGGGTTTGGGGGGTAGATTATGAAAAGGGAAGGTGCTAGCACCCTTTTCATCCATGGTTATCCATGGGCTCTTAGTTACTTGTTTTAGATCACTTGCCTTGATTTTTAATGGCTTGAAATGGTGTTTGTGTGTGTATGGTTTTTGAAAATGTTTTGAAAAAGATGCCTTGTCTAGGCAACCGTTGTAACAATTCTTTACTCGAATGTTTTACAAAGGTGTTTGTCTTTTTGAAAAGATGTTTCAATGTTTTTGAAAGTTGTTTTGAAAGTTGTGTTGTGGAGTGTGTTTTGAAAAGTAGGCAAGCGTGTTTTGCAAGTTTGATCGAGTAACTAAGAGTTGTCTACCCTATTGTACTCAAAGGTCTTTCTCATGTTTTAACCCTTTTAACAGTGTTGTTTCACCATTGTATTTGGTGAACAACCTTGCATTAGGATGTTAACGGGACGGGCGCGGGTCATTGTTTAGACCATGAATGCAATAGTGCCAAGTGTCTTTGGCAATTTTCCTTAAGGGACTATGATCATTTTTTAGGCAACTTCGAAAGCGTCATCGAGGGACTATGATCATTTGATTTGTTTTTGTTTTGCCAAAGAAACTCAACATGCAACATGGCCCATTTTTGAAGGCAACAAGCGGGATTACCCTAGGGGTGCGAGTGTGAATCGTGTATTGATTGTCATGCATTTATCTTGTGTTAGGTTATCTAGCGGTTTATTTTATTGGCATACAAACCCTAAGTCTAAACATGGTATAATTGAAAGCGATAAATTGCGGGAATTTAAAGTCCTAAACTATTACAAATAAGTATCCGGGGATGGGGGTACAAATATTTACAAATGGGGGACGAGACTTGTCGGAAT
This sequence comes from Vicia faba, assembly GCA_948472305.1. Taxonomy (NCBI): domain Eukaryota; kingdom Viridiplantae; phylum Streptophyta; class Magnoliopsida; order Fabales; family Fabaceae; genus Vicia; species Vicia faba. The sequence continues at coordinate 1,310,032,019 of OX451741.1, read as the reverse complement.
AGTAGTGTCCAAATATCATTTACAACCAAATCGAACCATATTCTCAATGTAAAATATAGCAATGTATAAGAATCAAAGAGAAATAAAAGTATGTAAGATGCACATGATTATTTACAAATGATGCAAATATTAACCTAATATATTTATTAAGTATTTTATTCTTTTTGTATTTTTTGTTAATGTTATATATAAACAAAAGTTTTAAAGAAAAGAAAAGAAAAATGTTTTAAGTTTAAGAAAATTAATGTTTATGTATTTTAGTTAATATTTTAGATACAAGAAGTTCTTAAAAGAAAAAATATTTTAACTTATTAAAAAAAATCTATTTTTTACATATTATTTAAAATGTGATGAATAAAATAGAAAAAGGATTATTAAAACATTTTTTTATACAAAAATTCAATATATTGTTTTCACTTAATAAAAGAATTAATTTAAGTTATATATAAAAAAGAAGAAATAATGTGATAAAAAATGATTGATTTATAAACCTAGAAAATAAATAAAAAGAAAGAAGTCAAATGGGCTTGGTGTCTTTTGTAAGGGAGCAGGCCCAATAACGTGCTGAAAGAGGACAAGGGGATGGGGTGTATGCAGTTTTGAAATGGGCTTAAGGCATTTTTGTGGGCAGAAGCCGAACTACGCGTTTACAGTTTTCTTTAGGGTTCCCTTTGTTTTGTTTCATTTTGGAATTAGGGTTACAGTTTTATAGAGGCGCCGCTTCCATCTTCTTCTTCGTCCTCTTCACTTTCTCAAACCATGGCCTATGACACTCCTCCAACCGCCTCAGTTTCCAGAGCGCCGCCGTCCATCTCCCTTTCTCCATGGTTACGCAGGGCCGCGACAAGAAAAGGTATCGTTTTCCCTTTTTTACGCTTTAGGGTTTTCGGATTTGCATGATTAAAATTTCCCTTGTTTTGATCTTTATGTTATCATTTGTGTGAGGTGTTAGAGAGAAGAGAGGAGTTACTACCTTTGGAGAGGAGACAGAGGAGGACGGTGGCGCGTCTCAGGTGGTCGGAGGCGGAGGGAGTATGTGATGCTAGCTTTGTGGCCTTCCTGGTACTTGTATCATTTTTGTTTTATAATGAATCCCTTCTGAAAACACGACCTTTAGTTCTCTCTCCTTCTTCTGATTGCTGGCTTTTGCTTCTGTATGTTGAAATGTTGATGTTGTTCCGATGGCTGTATGCTTGTTTCACTTCTGATTTTTTTTCTCTCTTTAGATCTTTGTGAGCTTTCAATGATGAGTTGTTTGAATCTGAGATCTTTGGTTGGATATTTGTTGTTTAGCCTATGATGAATATATTCTGAGGCACTTTGTTGTTGTTGTTTGGATATTTGGAATGGCTTTCTTTGAACACAGGTTATATGTTTGAGTTAAGGCTTGAAGTTACAGGCTTTTAGGCTTGTATCTGTAATAGGTTTTGAGGGTTTTGGCTTGTGTTATGCTTCTGGTTTGAGGCTGGCTTGAAGCAGGTTGCCAGGCAGTTTGAAACAGGCTTGAGGGCTTGAGACACGCTTATCAGTTTGTGGTACAGATTTTGTTTGGGATGTTCTTGATGCAGGATGGTGTTAGGCTTTTTGGCTTGTGTTGTTATATGTTTTTTTCTGAACACAGGTTGCAAGGCCCTCTTCCAATTTTCTCGCTTGCTTTGAGGTTTTTAAGCAGGATGTATGTTTTTAACAAGTTTTTTGAGTTTGTTGTTTTTGCTTTTGGCTTCTCTTTCTGGTATTATGCAGGCAGCTCCCTTTGATACAGGCTTCAAGGCTTGTTTTTGAAGTAAGCTTTGGTTTGAATGCCAATACTTGAGCAGGTTGCAAGGCTTGAGGTTTACAGTTTTTTGTGATATCTTTTCCTGTGTGTATTCTGCCCCCCTCTGACAGTATCCTGATTTTGTTATATTTATCTTTAGGCCTGCCTGGAAAACTGTAAGCCTGCTACTTTTCTCTCTTTTTCTCTCTCTCCACATAAAGCACATATTTGCTTAGAATATCTCTCTTTTTTTCTGAAAAGACTTTGGCCTGGAAAATGATGAATAAAAATGTCCTTTTCACAAGCTTGCTTGCATTTGCCTTTCCTCTGCATACTTCCTGTTTTTCTGCATTGCTTTTGTGTAATTGTTGACCACTTTTTGACAGTTTACAGCTTGGTTGACATTGTTTTGTTGACAGCTTTGTATTTGTGACTTAGTTTGCCTCTTTGACAATTTGGTTTGCTTCTTTGGACAGTTTTGACAGTTTAGTTGGCATTTTGGACGTGGGCAACTTGCTTTTCAGTTTAAACTTTGTAATTGTTTGGCATATGCAGTTTGTTTGAACTTGTTGACACTTTGCAATTTTGAATTTATGCAGCTTTGTGCATTTTGCAAAATAATTCATATGCTTGCAAATAAATTGCTTTCCTCTTTGTGAACCAAGAAGAGACATCTTCTTGCGATTTGCAGAGAGGATGAATAAATTGATTCCGGCCAAAATCTTTAATGATGAGTTTTAATTATCTGTCTGTCTTTTTTAATTCATCTGTGTTTGACTTCTTTCTTTCTTTTCTTTTGCAGATAAAAAATCAGTTGAGCAACGGGGAGCAGCAGTAGAAGATGAAGATTTAGGATAGATTTAATTTATTTTTTCAATTATTTGTAATAAAACATCATTGTAAATATTGTAAATAAATTTACAATATCCCAATAATATTTGTAACAATAATTAAAAATAAATAAAAACCTTTCTTTGTCAGATATCTCTTTTAATTCCTCTGCATTTATTTATTTAATTACTTTAATTTCTTGAATTATAATAATTGGAAATTATCCAATAATTTTAACTTAGAAATTATAAATAATCAATAAACGTCCAGCGTTCCGAATAACCAAAAACATTGCACAGTTAATCAAACAAACGTCCACATGTCCTTTATTTCACTGATTAAACCAATACTTCAGACTCTCAATCAGAAGCCTCAAACCATATCCCAGATGTTTAGACCTTGAGAAACAAACAGAAATCTTAAGCAAACGTCAGAGCAGTGTAACAGCCAATTAAAACACTGTGGATTCAAATTCTTCTGAAAATGTGCGTGCAAACCCTAATTCTTGATTTATTGTAAAAGAAGCGTCTGCTTGATCAAACCCTGAAGCTGTGATTTCTTGTGGAAAAGAGGAGGCAAATTTTGGGGTACAACAGTTTCCCTTGTTCAATCTTTTTGAACCTGAAGAGTTAGATTGGCAAGTTTGCCATTCGCGTCTCGAAGGTAAAAAAGAGATTGGACACTAGAGTGCCCGTAAATTTGCACTCGTCAGAACATGGATGCGGGAATGGGCTTAGAGATGCCATTTGGATATGGGCTTAAAGATGCCATCTGGAGGGGAGACAAAATCTTGTCGGGAATGGGCTTAAAGATGCCACCTGGAATGTTTGTTGAACTGTATGTCGGTGAAATTTGAAGCTTAATAATCTTATCCTGAAAAGAGTAAAATGTTATATGAAACACAACGTTATGTTGCATGAAATGTATGATGCAATACATGTTATATCAATGTTTATGACATGAATGTAATGATTGTGCATGTAAGCTGATGAGCTGTCTTGCTGAGGATAGATGAATCCTGGATAGCCGGAGATAATAGATTCTTGACAGCTGTCGGGGAAAGTGAATCCTTGACTGCTGCAGGCGGTTGCAAGAATCTTTTGATCGTTGAACATGAGAAGTCTTGGGACCACTGTTGGGGGAATCAAGAGCTTGGGTTGTATGCCACTTCGAGAATGAGAATCTTCATTCTGTTGGGAAGTATCAGGAACTCAGGTTATCTGCCACTTTGAGAATGAGAATCTTCATTCCGTTGGGAAATATCAGGAGCTCAGGTTGTATGCCAATCTACTGGGGTTTTAAGGACGAGAATCTTCATTCTGTTAAGGGTCAGAAACTGAGAGTATACCAATCTTCAGAGGTTTTAAGGATGAGAGTCTTCATTCTGTTAAGGGTCAGAAACTGGGAGTATACCAATCTTCTGAGGTTTTAAGGATGAGAGTCTTCATTCTGTTAAGGGTCAGAAACTGGGAGTATACCAATCTTCTGAGGTTTTAAGGATGAGAATCTTCATTCTGTTAAGGGTCAGAAACTGGGAGTATACCAATCTTCTGAGGTTTCAAGGATGAGAATCTTCATTCTGTTAAGGGTCAGGAGGTTGGGAGTATACCAATCTTCTGAGGTTTCAAGGATGAGAATCTTCATTCTATTAAGGGTCAGGAGGTTCGGAGTATACCAATCTCTTGAGGTTTCAAGGATGAGAATCTTCATTCTTGAGAGAAACAGATTTTTAGGAGCTTCAGTTGTCCGTTATTCTGTTGGTGGGTATCAGGAGCTTGGGACTATACCAATCTCTTGAGGTTTCAAGGATGAGAATCTTCATTATGTTAAGGGTCAGGAGGTTGGGAGTATATCAATCTTCTGAGGTTTCAAGGATGAGAATATTCATTCTGTTAAGGGTCAGAAACTGGGAGTATACCAATCTTCTGAGGTTTTAAGGATGAGAATCTTCATTCTGTTAAGGGTCAGAAACTGGGAGTATACCAATCTTCTGAGGTTTTAAGGATGAGAATCTTCATTCTGTTAAGGGTCAGAAACTGGGAGTATACCAATCTTCTGAGGTTTTAAGGATGAGAATCTTCATTCTGTTAAGGGTCAGTGTTGTACCCCAAAATTTGCCCTCCCATATTCTTCAAGATTTGGTAAAATCAAGGTTCAGAATCTCTCAAGGGTTGTACAGTCCAATTGCCTCCTAACACAGTCAAAATTAGGGTTTTGGTTCTGGCAAAGAAATTGAGGTTTTCAAGGGTCCAATCAAGTCCCATATGCCTATAAACATTGTCAAGCATCCATATGTCCAGGTTCAAGGCTCACAAGGTCAAGTTGCACAGTCAAAAGTCCCATTTGCCCAACAGTCAACTGTAGGGGCAAAATGGTCATTTGACAGTCAAAAGTCAAAATTTTTGGCCAACATCTTATTTTGAAGCCACAAACATCATTTGATCAATTCTTGATCATGATTTCTCAAAGCATGGCTCAAAAAAGTCTCAAGATGCAAACGTTTCTATTTTTGGACAACTGAAAAGTCAACTGCAAATTGACCAAGGCATAACTTCCTCATGGTTTATCAAAAAAATTCCATACAATTCTCATTTTGAAGAGAATGACATTCCCTACAACTCATCTTCACACTCCAAGTCCAAGAAATGCTCTCACAAAAAGTTATCAATTTCAACATTATAGGTCATTTTCAAAAGTCAACAAAAAGGCACTTTAAGTCAAAGACCATAACTTGAGATTGGTAAATTAAAATGACATGGGACCAAAGGCATTGGTTAGAGGACTTCAAGACCTTTCCAAAATATCCAAGAACATGATCATAGCTTCAAAATTGAGCAAGATATGCATTGGAGAAGTTGGGAAATGTTTGGGAATTTTGAAAAGTCAACTTTTCCTAAAACACTTCAAAATTGCTAATGGGCCTCAAATTCTTCCTTGAATCATTACCCAAAGCCTATGCACGACCCATTGAGCTCAAAGGGATTTATTTTCTTATTTTTAATTAATTAATTGAATTTTTATTCTTATTAATTCATTTAATTAGATTTAATTATGAGAAAATATCAAATAATGCTTTTTCAAATCTTTTTGTGCAGCAAATCAAACTAGGGCAAGCTGGCCAAGTCGTTTCACATCCAAAAAAGGAAAATCACCCATGATTGGCAAAGATTTCAATGAAAAAAGATTGAAAATATATGATTGGCAATCAAAGATTCAAGTCATCAATTCATGGACTTTTGGGCTTGTTTCTTGACCTAAATTCGTTCACATACTTATGCACAACTCAACCCTATTCCACAGGACACGAAAAATCTGCTCATGCTCCATAACCAAGTTGCAAAAAACTCAAGAAATTTGGAAAACTGAAATCATAGTTGCATGACGTTTCAAAGCATAAAAAGCATTCCAACACGTTGCTGGACCTTCCAGGAGTCTTTTGGCATCAAGAACCAATCCAAACGCGCAAAGAATTGAAGAACACAGGCCATATGGTTTGCCACACTTTCTTGAATTCCATATCATGATTCATGCATTATTAATACATTTGGTTGGCTGTTTTGTATTCACAGGAACATTCTGAAGCTTTTGGTAACGTTTAATTGTTCTATAACATCCTGTATCAAAATCTGCCATGAGAGATACCTAGGGTTTCAGAACTTCAAAATTGAGGGTTTTCATACGTGGTAAAATTAGACCACCAAACCTGTATGGACACATTCATGGCAACGAGACGAATAGTTTGAAACAATCGCGCCCTTTTTATATAAACTTCTCTTCTATTCGCTATTTTTGGTGGCTATGGTTAGTGGGGGTTTAAAACCCCCGCTATTTGTTTTATAATTGCAGGGAAAACAAGGAAGAAGATGGACGTGGCCTTACGCTATTGGGAGATTCAAATATTGGCGCGTTTATTCTTTGTTTCAGCATAATTACCTTTTTTCGTATATTATATTTTCTATCTATTATATTTACAAACAAACGCAAATGGCCTGGTGGTTGGAGGACGTGTCTTGCAGGTATGGGGCCTGGGTTCGATTCCCAGGTCCCCTCACTTAATTCATGATTTTTTTTATAATGCTTTCCTATGCAGCGCTCACTCAAGGGCTCACCATACACACTCACGCTCAGGCTTGCCACGCGCTCCTGAGGATCAATCCAAGGGCCACTGAATGAGATCCATGGTGGTCCAGTCAAACAAGCGTGCACACAATCCTGGAAAGTCAAACAAATGCTTTGTCAATGGGCCTGAATTGCTGCAGTGTTACCTCCACATGGGCCAGACACCCCCCCTTGTTTGTATATTTAATTTCATTTTCTTTTCTTTTTAATTCTTTCAATTGTTTTTTTACTTGTTTTTATTTATTCACCATTAAAATTAATCTTTTCCTAATAAAAAATCAGAAAATCAAAATACAAAAATATGTTTAATCATTTATTAATTCACTCATTAATTTATTTTTGTAAATAAATAACTAACAATTAATTTAGTTTAATTTAGGTTTCAAACTTTAATCTTTTCTTAATAAATAAAATATGTAGAATTAGGTTTTTTTGACATTTTATCTTTTTTTTCTTAATTAATTTTTTCCTCATTATTTATTATTAGTATTAACTATTATTTTTGTAAATAAACATGTAAATTATTTAATTAACTAGTAAATTAGGTTAACTTTAATATTTTCATTAATAATCAAAAATAATTTAGAATTAGGGTTTCCATTTAATTTCAATTTTCTTTATTTTCATTAAATACAAAAACATAAAAACACTTTCTTTTCTTTAATTAAATAATTAATTAGATTTTAATTTCATTTTCAAGCAAAGGGTCAAAACCCTCGGACATCTAATTTAATTCTTTCGCGCATTATTTTCTTATCGATTATTATGTAACTGTTCAAGGAATGTAATAGTAATTAGGTATTTATTTACTTTCCGCATTTTATCAAAAACGGGTCTTTGTACTTTGGTGATGTATAGACCCGCGCCTTGTAATAGCCTAGCTCTTATCTTTCTGTATTTAATTTTCCGCACTCTTAAATCCTAACTTTGTATGAAAGAATGTATGCTAATTAAAAACAAGTGTAGCTCACAATGCCATGATCAAAGATAAATGTTAAATTGAAAATAACACACAAATACACACACCACTTCTAGGGTACGCCTCACTTGTTGCCTTCGAAACGTGGTCGTCAAGTATAGGACGTTTTAGTAAGTCCTTATGTCCATGATCCAGTTGCCTCGAAACAAGTTGCCTCGAAACAGTTGCCTCGGAACAGTTGCCTCGAAACGGTTGCCTCGGATTAAAAAAAGGATCAAGGACATAAGGGTAGCTTCTAAGGTATCCTGCTGTTGCTTCGGTGACCACACTGTCCCTACAATCGAATTGACCCGAACACCTCCCACGGTGGTGCTACCTACCTCTCAATGGTGGGATGGCACTACCTTAAGGACATTTACACAGCCTAATTCCTTAGGGTAGGTAGATGACTCATGGATACTTGCTCTCTTAAAAAACAAATCAAAAATATTTTCACACCGACACTTTCAAAAAGCTTTCAAAATAATTTTTCAAACACTCTTGAGGACAGATACAAGAGTTATTCAGAAATCTTTCAAAACGAAACTTTTTCAAAACCCACTCACACTTTGAAAAGCAAACACTTTGAAAACATAAGAGCAAGTATCTAAGAGCCCATGGATAACCATGGATAGAAAGGGTGCTAACACCTTCCCTTTCTATAAATCTACCTCCCGAACCGAGAGACTATCTCATAAGGAATTTTGCTGTGCTTTTGTCCTGTCCATGTTGGAGAAAATAAAAGACGATGGCGACTCTTGCTTTCGCGACATTTCGCGAACCAGCGTTAAACAGTCAGTTCTAAATCCACCGATCACAGAACTGGCGACTCTGCTGGGGAGATCTTAAAGTGAGGTGTACCTTAGGATAGCTCATACTTATGTTTTCAATTGTCTGATTTGTGTGCTTTATTATTGTGGGCACTGTCTTGGGAGTTCTATAGATCCTAACCCGGATCTGGGGGATACCTTCTTAGAAAGTAGCAACAAGACTGTGAGGGAACTGTGCGGGGTATACCGACACGGTTGAAGCAGTCTGCTACGTTGATGTGGCACTTTGGTGAGTACCGGTAACCCTTGAGTCAAGTCAAGGAGAGTACGGGGCCGCCGCGTGGTGTCGTGAAGCATCAACTGACCTTAGGAACCTTAATGGAACCATCTTGGCCTCTTTAGGGTAGTGAGATAACTGACTTTGGTGCAGTCCGAGGTTGGTTGATACTCGAAACTACACTCAGTTGAGGGTTATTTTCTTGGAATATTTCGGTCGCCAGTTCAGTGGCTAAATCGAAACGATGAACACAGAAAACAATCCAATGATATTGGGATCCTTAGAACCCGGTTACTTCTGATAGGACAGGTTTTGAGCCCACCAACCTCAAGAGGGTAATACCCCAGACCCCATGCTGGCCTAAACTCTAAGGGATGTCTTGCGTGACTTGTGTGCCTTACCATGTTTGCTTTTTGTGGATACTTGTGGTGTGTTTTTATCATAGCATCATAACATTATACAACATCATATGCATCCACTAACCATTTCAGGGGTTCGATTCTTCATCTTTGTTCTTGTTTTGTAGGACATGGAAACTATCCGCAGAAAGACAATTCAGATCAGCCTTGTAAGGATCCCTCCTCAGCTTAAGGAACTTATATCCAGGATTCCCGAGAGCTCTTCTTTCAGTGAGAGGCATGGAAGACTCATCAGCTTGGTCAACACCAACATTGAGGAAGATATGATAAAGGTCCTCTTCCAGTTCTTTGACCCTCTGCATCACTGTTTCACTTTCCTGGATTATCAACTGGTGCCTACATTGGAAGAGTTCTCCCGGCTTCTGAGGATCCCTATCCTTAGTCAACTACCCTACAACGGTACGGAAAAGGAACCCAAACTTGAAGAGATTGCTAAAGCATTGCGCCTACAATCATCTGACATCAAGGGACATTGGGAAGCTAGAAGTGGTATCAAAGGGTTCTTGGCCAGGTTTCTATTTGAGAAGGCCCAAGAATGTTGGAACTCCCTTGACCTACAAGCCTTTGAAGAAGTTGTGGCCCTCCTTGTCTATGGGTTGGTGTTGTTCCCGAATCCCGGCCAGCTTATAGATATCAATGCTGTCAAGATCTTCATGTCCAGGAATCCTATACCTACGTTGCTTGGGGACATCCTTCACTCATGTTACACTCGAACCATGAGAAAAAGAGGTGTTCTCATGTGCTGTACTCCTCTCCTGGAAAGGTGGTTTATTTCGCACCTTCCACAATCAGTTTTGAAGAACGAGCGAGGTTTGAGATGGTCACAACGATTGATGACTCTTACACATGCTGATATACATTGGTGCTCTCGGTCTAGAGAGGATGCCACTATCATTGATTGTTGCAGGGAGTTTCCTAATGTTCCTTTACTTGGAATCAGAGGAGGTATTACTTACAACCCGTGTCTGGCTTGGAGACAGTTTGGTTATGCTCAGAGGGACGGCCCTCATGACATGTTAATTCCTGACATAGTTTTTGACTTCGACAACGATGCACAAGGACTTCGCCAGTGATTTATCAGAGCTTGGAGGATGCCCAACAAGGTAGACAGCAAGACACCGGGGCACAAGAACTCCATCCCGTTGGAGCCTTATCTCAAGTGGGTACGGGCCCGCTCCCAGAAGTTAGTGATGCCATATCCTCACGTTCTCCCTGTGATCAAAGAGCCAGTTTTGGAAGGAGAGGTGCCCTACACCATTCAACATCCTGACATGCCTACCTCCTGGGAAGAAATGCAGAAGAGCTGGATCTAGCTTAAGGAAGAACGGAATTCTCTCGAAGCCAATCTACATGCTAGTGAGAAGAAGGTCTTGGAGCTCACCCGCCTATTGCACGAGGAAAAGACTCTCAACACTTACATAGCTCCAAAGAGGATGCGCAGTGTCTTTTGGGATTGATTTACTTTGTAATGTTTGCCCACGAGGCTTTGATGTACTGAACAATTATTTCTTAATGATAACGTGTGTTCCTTTTTGTCTACAACAAATTTGAACTTTCGAACCCTTGAATGCATTGCATAAACAGCATATCATGCATCATGTGCATAGCAGGTACTCTTTTTTTACAGGTGGTTTAATCTTCTTCGTTGTTTATTTCAGCTCGCCATCATGAATCCTGAATCATCTACTGAGCAATCCATCAAGGCCCTCCAGGCTCAAAACGCCCAGTTCCAAGAACTGTCATGAGTTTGGCCTAAGGTCAAGAGGAATTGAAGGCTCTGCTGGTCAAGAAGAAGAAGAAGAGAACTGTACTATTCAACACTGGCCGGAGGTTTGGTAACACGCTGCAGAATGAGGTTGATCAAGATGGTTCTTCTGTAGGGAAAGGCAGTCCCCAAGGGGGAAGGGTTCCTAGTCCGGTGGTCTCTGACAACGAGACTGATTTCAATGAGGAGCAGTACCCTCCAGCTGAAGACAAGTACAAGCAGTTAGAGGATCGTCTGAATGCCATGGAAATTCAACAAGTGCCTGGGTTGGATTTTGGAGACCTGGGTCTATCTTCTGGTGTGGTGATCCCACACAAGTTAAAAGCACCATCTTTCGCAAAGTATGACGGGGCGTCCTGCCCTAAGCTACATCTCAGATCTTATGCGCGAAAGATCCAACCATACACTATGGACAAGAACTTATGGATCCATTTCTTCCAGGAGAGTCTTTCAGGGACTCATCTCGAATGGTTCTATCAGCTGGATGGAACCAAGGTTCGTAACTGGGAGGAATTGGCTACTGCTTTTTACAAGCAGTATCAGTATAATGCCGACCTCGCTCCTACACGTACCCAACTCCAGGGTATGTCGCTAGGATCGGGAGAAGGTTTTAAAGAGTATGCGCAGAAGTGGAGGGACCTGGCCGGCAGGGTGCAGCCACCATTAACCGACCGTGAACTGGTGGACATGTTCTTAGGGACCCTATCCGGGCCATTCTTCAATCATCTCATTGGCAATTCGTCTGCAGGGTTTACAGATCTCATTCTGACTGGGGAAAGGATAGAGGCTGGTATGAAATCAGGAAAGATACAGAAAGGTGCATCCTCAAGTTCTGATAAGAAACCTTTCAAGAAGGAGGCCAGTGCTGTGTATGGGCCCAGGAGGCAAAACAAACCAGAACGCCGCCAAGCTGTCAACGCGGTGGTAATTGCAAAGCCTGCTGCCGCTCCTCGGCAACCTAACCAACCAAGGGGTGAGAGACCCAGAAGAGAATATACTCGGCTTAGTATGACCTTGTCGCAGATCTTACCGCAACTGCTATCGACCAACTTGGTAACCGTCAGAGAAGCTCCGAAGGTGGTAAATACAACCTCTCCGAAGTATAATCCCAATGCCCGCTGTGCTTATCACTCTGATAGCCCGGGGCATTCTACTGATGATTGTTGGGCCCTAAGAAATAAAGTTCAGGACCATATCGATGCCAAGGAAATACAGTTTGAGGCGCCCGAGAGGCCCAACGTTGTGACTGCTCCTATGCCCCAGCATGGAGTAAATGCTATTGAGGAAGACCTGTATGCAGTTTCTGTGGATGATGTGGCTACCCCTCTATTGACTGTCAAGAGGAACCTGTTGCTAGCCGGTTTATTTCCAGGTTGTAGCAAGGGTTGCCTTTTGTGTGCCGTTTCCCCTACTGGTTGTCCGTTGCTGAAATCAGGCATCCAAAGCCTGATGGATAGCAAAGAAATTTTGTTCAAGAAGACCGTTGTTCCTATTGTTCCTACTGAAGAAGTATCTGTTGTCACCATCTTCAACAATCCTACCAAGGCTCCCCCGAGGAAGCCAGTCAAAATCATGTCTGTTGCACCTATCATTATTACTGTTCCGGGGCCTCTCCCCTATAAATCTGACAAGGATGTCCCATGGCATTATGGGGCAGATGTGTATGTGCTTGGAGTGAAGCAGGAATTCAACACTAATACCGGTATCAGTAACATCACCGGTCCCGCTAAAGTTACTCGCAGTGGCAGGCTCTTCTCGCCTGACATTGCGCCACCAGTTATCCGAAGACCTCTTATTATCACGCCTACAAGTGAACCTGTTTCCCCTCCTGATCAAGTTTCTACCCCTGCTGCCGAGTCATCTGACACTCGGGGCAAAGGGATTGCTGATGTGCCTGCCCGGATGGAGGCACCGAAGACTGTTAATGTTGAAGCCTCCCAGCAAGAGATGGAGGAAATCCTTAAGATTATTAAGAAGAGTGACTTCAACGTCGTTGAGCAGCTGGGGCATACCCCCTCCAAGATCTCTATGCTATCATTACTGCTGTGCTCAGAGGCCCATGCCAAGGCCCTGATTTCATTTCTGAAGACGGCTCATGTGCCACAAGAGACATCTGCGGATCAATTTACTGATTGTATGGCCAACTTGACCGCTGACAATGGGTTGGGTTTCTCAGATGCCGATCTGACCGCCAAGGGAAAGAACCACAATGATGCCCTGCATGTCTCCATTGAATGCAGGGGCACTACTCTCGCACACATGTTGGTGGACACCGGTTCTTCGCTGAATGTATTGCCCAAGAAGGCCTTGGACAGGTTGGATTATGAGAGTCTGGAGTTGAAGCCTAGTAACATCGTGGTCCGAGCCTTTGACGGGTCGAAGAGGATGGTACATGGTGAAGTGGATATTCCGATTCGTGTTGGTTCTCAAGTCTTTGACTCAACGTTCTATGTGATGGACATTTGTCCATCCTATTCTTGTTTGCTGGGTCGTCCTTGGATCCACAAGGCTGGGGCTGTGACCTCCACTCTACACCAGAAGCTCAAATACCCTGTCAGAGGGAAGATTGTTACAGTGCAGGGGGAGGAAGAATACATGGTTAGTCATCTGAACTCATTCCGGTATATAGAGATGGACGGGGAGTTCATTGAAACCCCCTTTCAACATTTTGAAGAGGTACCTCCAACATTGGCGTCAGCAGAAACAGTGATCGAAGAAGACTTTCCTCTGAAGATGGCTTCCTTGAAGGATGCCCGGGCTGTAATTGAAAAAGGTGAATGTGCAAACTGGGGTAGACTCCCTGATTTTACTCCTAAAACTGACAAGTTTGGGCTGGGTTTCACTGCAGAGGCTCAGAGGGCTGTACGCAAAGCAAGGATCGGAAGACCTCCTGTGTTCATCACCAACCCGGGAGTGAATGCTATTGAAGGCGATGCGGAGGAATCAGAGTTTGATAGCTGGATCTACCCGACGACTGGCGGTGGACTGGACAATTGGACTGCAAAAGACTACATACCTGTTACTTTTGTTACGCAGTAATGAATTCCTTTGTTTTTTAATTTGTAATGAACAATAAATTGAAACTTTATGGCCCGGTGTCTTACCCGGGGCACCGTGGCTTCATTTGTGAGGGCTTATTACTTGTCATTTCCATATATCATGAATAAAGACATTGGACGTTTTTCGCATTTCAAATCTTGTGCTCCCTTTCTTTCTTTATTTCTTTCTTTCTTTATATATTGCAAAACAGCTATATTTACACACACTCACTCATACAGGTTTCAATCCACTCTGGATCTCACTGGTAACGACTCTGCTACTGCCAGTTATGACTTCGAAAATCCGATCAACTTAGCCGAAGACGAAGGTGAAGATGATTGCGAAGTGCCTGGTGAGCTTGCAAGACTGTTACTCCAGGAAGAGAGGGCCATTCAGCCACATGAAGAGCCCGTGGAAACGGTAAATCTGGGTACTGAGACAGACAGAAAGGAAGTTAAGATTGGTGCCAATCTGGAGCTCAGCGTAAAACAACGGTTGGTTCAGATGTTGCATGATTATGTGGAGATCTTCGCCTGGTCTTACGAAGACATGCCTGGGCTGGATACCGACATTGTGGTCCATCACTTACCTACCAAGGAAGACTGCCCTCCGGTAAAGCAAAAGGTCCGCCGTATGCGTCCAGAGATGTCCGAGAAGATCAAAGCTGAGGTTATGAAGCAATTTGATGCCGGGTTTCTAGCAGTGACTTCTTACCCTCAGTGGGTGGCCAATGTCGTTCCAGTACCGAAGAAAGATGGTAAGGTCAGAATGTGTGTTGACTACAGGGATCTGAATAGGGCGAGCCCCAAGGATGATTTCCCTCTGCCTCACATCGACGTTCTTGTTGACAATACTGCTCAGCACAAGGTGTTATCCTTCATGGATGGTTTCTCAGGATATAATCAGATCAAGATGGCTCCTGAAGATATGGAAAAGACTACTTTTGTTACTCAGTGGGGCACCTTCTGCTACAAGGTCATGCCTTTTGGACTGAAAAATGTTGGGGCAACCTACCAACGTGCCATGTTTGCTTTATTTCATGACATGATCCATCATGAGATTGAAGTGTACGTCGATGATATGATTGCAAGGTCCCAAACTGAGGAGGAACACCTTGACCATCTACAAAATCTGTTCGACCGTCTGAAGTTGTACAAGCTGAGATTGAACCCAAACAAGTGTACCTTTGGGGTAAGATCTGGAAAGTTGCTAGGCTTCGTCGTGAGCGACAAAGGTATTCAAGTGGACCCTGCCAAGGTTAAAGCCATACAAGAGATGCCAGTTCCCAAGACAGAGAAAGAAGTCAGAGGGTTTCTAGGACGTCTGAATTACATTGCTCGGTTCATCTCGCACCTAACTGCTACCTGTGAGCCAATCTTCAAGCTGCTGAAGAAAGATCAGGTAGTACGTTGGAATGATGAATGTCAGGCCGCTTTTGACAGAATCAAAGAGTATCTCCAAGAACCACCCATTCTTATGCCACCGGTTGAAGGGAGACCTCTAATATTATACTTGACGGTACTTGACAGCTCAATGGGGTGTGTGTTGGGGCAGCATGACGAGTCTGGCCGAAAAGAGCACGCCATTTATTACCTTAGCAAAAAGTTTACCGACTGTGAGACCCGATACTCACTGCTCGAGAAAACTTGCTTCGCTTTGGTATGGGCTGCTCGCCGGCTGAGACAGTATATGCTGACTCACACTACTCTGTTGATTTCAAAGATGGATCCAATAAAGTACATATTCGAAAAACCTGCTCTGTCTGGGAGAATAGCAAGATGGCAAATGATCTTGACAGAATACGACATCCAGTACATAACTCAGAAAGCCATCAAAGGAAGTGTATTGGCAGACCATTTGGCACACCAGGCAGTAGACGACTACCAGTCAATGAACTTTGAGTTTACAGACGAGAACATCATGGTAGTGACTGATTGTGAAGTACCTGGACCGGATGAAGGACCTGAGGAAGGATCCCGATGGTCTATGCACTTTGATGGAGCCTCTAACGCTTTGGGTAACGGTATCAGCACTGTGATCATATCCCCAAAAGGCACTCATACTCCACTTACTGCCCGACTATGTTTCAACTACACCAACAACATGGCGGAGTATGAGGCATGCATCATGGGTCTTCAAGCTGCGATTGACCTAAGGATCAAGTTTCTGAGTGTCTTCAGAGATTCCGCTCTCGTGATCAATCAGATCAAAGGCGAGTGAGATACGAAACACCCAAACCTTATTCCTTACAAAGAATGTGTGTTGACATTGATCCCCCATTTTACAGAAATAACTTTTGAACACTTCCCAAGAGAGGAGAATCAGCTGGCAGACGCGTTGGCTACGATGTCTTCTATGTTCAAGGTCAAATGGGACAATGAGGCTCCCCGAATCATCATCTGGAAACTGGACGAACCTGCATATTGTTGTGATCTTGAGGCTGAGATAGTAACTGAAAAACCCTGGTATCATGAAGTGAAAAGGTACTTGGAAGCTCAAGAATACCCTGAAGGTGCATCTATCAATGATAAAAAGTTTCTGAGAAGGTTCGCAGCAAAGTTCTTCCTCAGCAATGGCATTCTATACAAGCGAAACCATGATTCCACCTTACTGCGTTGTATGGATAAGACTGAAGCAGAAAAGATCATGGCAGAACTGCATGAAGGTACCTTCGAAACGCATTCCAGTGGACATACCATGGCAAAGAAAATCCTCCGGGCAGGATATTTCTGGTCCACAATGGAAGCCGACTGTTACCGACACTCTCGGACATGTCATAAATGCCAGATTTATGCAGATAAGGTGCACGTTCCTCCAGTTCCTCTGAATGTCTTGACTGCACCTTGGCCTTTTGCAATGTGGGGCATTGATATGATCGGCGAGATTAAACCTACGGCATCCAATGGGCATCGATTCTTCCTAGTGGCGATTGATTACTTTACGAAGTGGGTCGAAGCAGCTTCCTACGCCACCGTAACCAAGAATGTTGTGGCACGGTTCATTCGGCATAACCTGATCTGTCGATACGGTGTACCAGAGAGGATCATTACGGACAACAGTACCAATCTTAATAATAAGATGATCACTGAGCTCTGCGAGCAATTCAAGATAGAGCACCACAACTCTTCTCCTTACCGGCCGAAGATGAATGGGGCTGTAGAAGCGGCAAATAAGAATATCAAAAAGATTGTGCAGAAGATGACAGTGACGTACAAAGATTGGCACGAGATGTTACCGTTTGCTCTTCATGGGTACCGTACCTCAGCAAGAACGTCAACCGGGGCAACTCCCTTTTCCTTGGTCTACGGCATGGAGGCAGTCTTACCAATTGAAGTCCAGATACCCTCTCTCCGGATAATGAAGGATGCAGGCTTGAGTGAAGATGACTGGATCTAGACTCGACTTGATCAGTTAAATCTAATTGACGAAAAGAGACTCACTGCTATTTGTCACGGTCAAACGTATCAAAAACGGATGATCAGGGCATTTAACAAGAAAGTCAGACCACAAGAGTATCAAGTTGGGGACCTGGTAATCAAGCGCATCATTCTTCCTCAAAGTGATCCCAGGGGCAAATGGACCCCCACATACGAAGGGCCATTTGTGGTTAAACATGTGTTCTCAGGAGGAGCCATGATCCTAACCACCATGGATGGTGACGACCTTCTTCACCCCGCCAATGCAGACATAGTAAAAAGATACTACGCATGATAAAAGACCCGCTAGGTTGACACACCTAGGCAAAAATTAGGGCTTCCTAGCGAACCAAAAGGGTTCGGGCAAAATGAGGGATGAAATGAAAAAAATCTGTACACCCGGCAGGTCGAAAACCTGAAAAGGCGGCTTGGGCAAAAATGGGTATCCCGGTGGACTGAAAACCCGAAAGGGCGGTCCAGGCAAAAGTTAGAGATTAAAGCGTAATACTATGTCTCATTGAATCACCTGGCATCCAGAATCCGGTATCAATAATCAGGTTCAGACGACATCGATCAATCAACTTCATCATCAACTGAGCAGCAAAGTGATGAGACGCTCGAAGATATAAAGGCGATAGCAGAGTTGGAACCCAGTGGGATTATTCTTTTCACATAGCTGTTTTGTTTTTCCTTTTCACAAAATTGTATAAAACTCTGTTGTTCGGAGGCGTTCTCTTACTAGGACGTCAGCCTCTTGTACATAAACGCCTATTTACAGGCAAATTCAAAATCAATACAAATTCACTTTTTAGACTAATTGCCAATTGTTTTTCCTTTTTCTGTTTTGTTTTGCGAAGAACGTCCAATGTTCAATTTGTGATATATGCATTTGATATTAATTGCTAACTCATAAATATTTGCATGCGAAACAAAGGATTAATTACAGGTAACATCAGAAACATGGGCAATAATGAGTTGTCTAAAGCAATCTAATTGCTCTGTCCACCAAGGTACCAAGGTAAGTTTGGATGAAGAATGTAACCAAGATATCTTAATTCCCCAGAGAGTGAGCCAAGATTCAACAATTCTCTCCCAAGCAGTTGGTCTCCAATCAGCCCTAAAAGGCACAGTATCTCCTAGCAAGGCAGCGATACTCTCCCCAAGCAGAGTTAGCCTACTCAGTCAGCCTTAAGGAAGTTGGATTATCCCCAGAAGATCTCAGCATTCCCCAACGGAGTATACAAACAGTCCACAACAAGCATCCCCGGCAATCTTGATCTCAGATTGTTCCCCGGCGGAATACTGGACATCCAGTGGAGCCATTTCCCCAGTCCAATCTGAAAAGTTTCCCCAGGAAAGTGGAATCCATATCCCCAGTAGGAAGCTTATCCCCAGTAGATTCTGGAAGCTTCTCCCCTGCAGAGCACGAACGCTCCCCCGGCTTTATTCAAAGGTTATTTCCCCACCAGGATATAACTGGGTTATCCTCAGCCAATTGCCACGAAAAGATCGTCCTCGGTGAAGTCGTCCTTTTCCCCAGCGGAGTTCATCAAATCTCCCAACACAAATCAATGGTATCCCCAACAGAGTTATTATCAGCATCTCAGCAAAGTGCCTCTCGTTCCCACAGAGCATTCCCCACAGAGTAATCTATCCGCCAAGTTTATTCCCTAACGGAGTCATCTTCTCCTATCGGTTTATGCTTGCAACCATCATCCCCAACGGAAACAGAGAACACTATTCTTCAACATCAGCCCAGGATTTAACTTCCCGACACCCGTCAAGGATTTACTTTCCTAGACGAAAATACATCCATAAACATCATATCTTCATACATCATAGCATGCACATACGCATCCCGAACATACAATCTCATTTATTTTGAGAACGTCATGCATTTCATACATCATGACATTGCATACAACTAACGTTTTGTCTTTTCAGGACAAAGGTCAATACAAAGATAATTACTATCAACTGTCGTGATTCCAGATCCGATTCCTGTATCTTGCCAGGGTGTATCTGTTGACGACTAATTCCAGACTCGATTCCTGTATCCTGCCAGGGCACGTCTGAAGAGTTTGAAGATCCGATTCCTGTATCTTGCCAGGGTGTATCTGTTGACGACTAATTCCAGACTCGATTCCTGTATCTTGCCAGGGCACGTCTGAAGAGTTTGAGGATCCGATTCCTATATCTTGCCAGGGTGTATCTGTTGACGACTATTTTCCAGACTCGATTCCTGTATCTTGCCAGGGCACGTCTGAAGAGTTTGAGGATCCGATTCCTGTATCTTGCCAGGGTGTATCTGTTGACGACTATTTTCCAGACTCGATTCCTGTATCTTGCCAGGGCACGTCTGAAGAGTTTGAGGATCCGATTCCTGTATCTTTCCAGGGCACGTCTGAAGAGTTTGAGGATCCGATTCCTGTATCTTGCCAGGGTGTATCTGTTGACGACTATTTTCCAGACTCGATTCCTGTATCTTGCCAGGGCACGTCTGAAGAGTTTGAGGATCTGATTCCTGTATCTTGCCAGGGTGCATCTGTTGACGACTATTTTCCAGATCTGATTCCTGTATCTTGCCAGGGTGTATCTGTTGACGACTAATTCCAGACTCGATTCCTGTATCCTGCCAGGGCACGTCTGAAGAGTTTGAAGATCCGATTCCTGTATCTTGCCAGGGTGTATCTGTTGACGACTATGTTCCAGACTCGATTCCTGTATCCTGCCAGGGCATGTATGAAGAGTTTGAAGATCTGATTCCTGTATCTTGCCAGGGTGTATCTGTTGACGACTAATTCCAGACTCGATTCCTGTATCCTGCCAGGGCACGTCTGAAGAGTTTGAAGATTCGATTCCTGTATCCAGCCAGGGCACATCTACATAAAGAGTTGAAGATTAACCCCTGTAACAGGCCAGGTAATTATTTTTCTTTCTCAGGTACGCAAGTTTCTCGCTAAGGAATCTCTTACGCGATCGACACCCAGATGGCATCTATAAGTCCATCCACATACCGACAGTCTCCAAATGGCGTCTATAAGACCATTCCCGACAAAGTTCTGTCACACTTCCCGATGGCATCTATAAGCTCATCCTCCTATCCATCAGTCTCCAAATGGCATCTGTAAGCCCATTCCCTACATCACACTGCTGATACTCTACTATGCGAGTGCAAATTTCTGGGCACTCTAGTGTTCAATCATCTTCCACCTTCGGATTACGAAAGGCACGCCAGCCAATCTACATCCTCAGGTCTAAGAAGATTGAACAGGGGCAACTGTTGTACCCCAAAATTTGCCCTCCCATATTCTTCAAGATTTGGCAAAATCAAGGTTCAGAATCTCTCAAGGGTTGTACAGTCCAATTGCCTCCTAACACAGTCAAAATTAGGGTTTTGGTTCTGGCAAAGAAATTGAGGTTTTCAAGGGTCCAATCAAGTCCCATATGCCTATAAACATTGTCAAGCATCCATACGTCCAGGTTCAAGGCTCACAAGGTCAAGTTGCACAGTCAAAAGTCCCATTTGCCCAACAATCAACTATAGGGGCAAAATGGTCATTTGATAGTCAAAAGTCAAAATTTTGGGCCAACATCTTATTTTGAAGCCACAAACATCATTTGATCAATTCTTGATCATGATTTCTCAAAGCATGGCTCAAAAAAGTCTCAAGATGCAAAAGTTTCTATTTTTGGACAGTTGAAAAGTCAACTGCAAATTGACCAAGGCATAACTTCCTCATGGTTTATCAGAAAAATTCCATCCAATGCTCATTTTAAAGAGAATGACATTCCCTACAACTCATCTTCACACTCCAAGTCCAAGAAATGCTCTCACAAAAAGTTATCAATTTCAACATTATAGGTCATTTTCAAAAGTCAACAAAAAGGCACTTTAAGTCAAAGACCATAACTTGAGATTGGTAAATCAAAATGACATGGGACCAAAGGCATTCGTTAGAGGACTTCAAGACCTTTCCAAAATGTCCAAGAACATGATCATAGCTTCAAAATTGAGCAAGATATGCATTGGAGAAGTTGGGAAATGTTTGGGAATTTTGAAAAGTCAACTTTTCCTAAAACACTTCAAAATTGCTAATGGGCCTCAAATTCTTCCTTGAATCATTACCCAAAGCCTATGCACGACCCATTGAGCTCAAAGGGATTTATTTTCTTATTTTTAATTAATTAATTGAATTTTTATTCTTATTAATTCATTTAATTAGATTTAATTATGAGAAAATATCAAATAATGCTTTTTCAAATCTTTTTGTGCAGCAAATCAAACTAGGGCAAGCTGGCCAAGTCGTTTCACATCCAAAAAAGGAAAATCACCCATGATTGGCAAATATTTCAATGAAAAAAGATTGAAAAATATATGATTGGCAATCAAAGATTCAAGTCATCAATTCATGGACTTTTGGGCTTGTTTCTTGACCTAAATTCGTTCACATACTTATGCACAACTCAACCCTATTCCACAGGACACGAAAAATCTGCTCATGCTCCATAACCAAGTTGCAAAAAACTCAAGAAATTTGGAAAACTGAAATCATAGTTGCATGACGTTTCAAAGCATAAAAAGCATTCCAACACGTTGCTGGACCTTCCAGGAGTCTTTTGGCATCAAGAACCAATCCAAACGCGCAAAGAATTGAAGAACACAGGCCATACGGTTTGCCACACTTTCTTGAATTCCATATCATGATTCATGCATTATTAATACATTTGGTTGGCTGTTTTGTATTCACAGGAACATTCTGAAGCTTTTGGTAACGTTTAATTGTTCTATAGCATCCTGTATGAAAATCTGCCATGAGAGATACCTAGGGTTTCAGAACTTCAAAATTGGGGGTTTTCATACGTGGTAAAATTAGACCACCAAACCTGTATGGACACATTCGTGGCAACGAGACGAATCGTTTGAAACAATCGCGCCCTTTTTATATAAACTCCTCTTCTATTCTCTATTTTTGGTGGCTATGGTTAGTGGGGGTTTAAAACCCCCGCTATTTGTTTTATAATTGCAGGGAAAACAAGGAAGAAGATGGACGTGGCCTTACGCTATTGGGAGATTCAAATATTGGCGCGTTTATTCTTTGTTTCAGCATAATTACCTTTTTTCGTATATTATATTTTCTATCTATTATATTTACAAACAAACGCAAATGGCCTGGTGGTTGGAGGACGTGTCTTGCAGGTATGGGGCATGGGTTCGATTCCTAGGTCCCCTCACTTAATTCATGATTTTTGTTATAATGCTTTCCTATGCAGCGCTCACCCAAGGGCTCACCATACACACTCACGCTCAGGCTTGCCACGCGCTCCTGAGGATCAATCCAAGGGCCACTGAATGAGATCCATGGTGGTCCAGTCAAACAAGCGTGCACACAATCCTGGAAAGTCAAACACATGCTTTGTCAATGGGCCTGAGTTGCTGCAGTGTTACCTCCACATGGGCCAGACACCCCCCTTGTTTGTATATTTAATTTCATTTTCTTTTCTTTTTAATTCTTTCAATTGTTTTTTTACTTGTTTTTATTTATTCACCATTAAAATTAATCTTTTCCTATTAAAAAATCAGAAAATCAAAATACAAAAATATGTTTAATCATTTATTAATTCACTCATTAATTTATTTTTGTAAATAAATAACTAACAATTAATTTAGTTTAATTTAGGTTTCAAACTTTAATCTTTTCTTAATAAATAAAATATGTAGAATTAGGTTTTTTTGACATTTTATCTTTTTTTTCTTAATTAATTTTTTCCTCATTATTTATTATTAGTATTACCTATTATTTTTGTAAATAAACATGTAAATTATTTAATTAACTAGTAAATTAGGTTAACTTTAATATTTTCATTAATAATCAAAAATAATTTAGAATTAGGGTTTCCATTTAATTTTAATTTTCTTTATTTTCATTAAATACAAAAACATAAAAACACTTTCTTTTCTTTAATTAAATAATTAATTAGATTTTAATTTCATTTTCAAGCAAAGGGTCAAAACCCTCGGACATCTAATTTAATTCTTTCGCGCATTATTTTCTTATCGATTATTATGTAACTGTTCAAGGAATGTAATAGTAATTAGGTATTTATTTACTTTCCGCATTTTATCAAAAACGGGTCTTTGTACTTTGGCGATGTATAGACCCGCGCCTTGTAATAGCGTAACTTTTATCTTTCTGTATTTAATTTTCCGCACTCTTAAATCCTAACTTTGTATGAAAGAATGTATGCTAATTAAAAACAAGTGTAGCTCACAATGCCATGATCAAAGATAAATGTTAAATTGAAAATAACACACAAATACACACACCACTTCTAGGGTACGCCTCACTTGTTGCCTTCGAAACGTGGTCGTCAAGTATAGGACGTTTTAGTAAGTCCTTATGTCCATGATCCATTTGCCTCGAAACAAGTTGCCTCGAAACAGTTGCCTCGGAACAGTTGCCTCGAAACGGTTGCCTCGAATTAAAAAAAGGATCAAGGACATAAGGGTAGCTTCTAAGGTGTCCTGCTGTTGCTTCAGTGACCACACTCCCTACAATCGAATTGACCCAAACACCTCCCACGGTGGTGCTACCTACCTCTCAATGGTGGGATGGCACTACCTTAAGGACATTTACACAGCCTAATTCCTTAGGGTAGGTAGATGACTCATGGATACTTGCTCTCTTCAAAAACAAATCAAAAATCTTTTCACACCCATACTTTCAAAAAGCTTTCAAAACAATTTTTCAAACACTCTTGAGGACAGATACAAGAGTTATTCAGAAATCTTTCAAAACGAAACTTTTTCAAAACCCACTCACACTTTGAAAAGCAAACACTTTGAAAACATAAGAGCAAGTATCTAAGAGCCCATGGATAACCATGGATAGAAAGGATGCTAACACCTTCCCTTTCTATAAATCTACCTCCCGAACCGAGAGACTATCTCATAATGAATTTTGCTGTGCTTTTGTCCTGTCCATGTTGGAGAAAATAAAAGACGGTGGCGACTCTTGCTTCCGCGATATTTCGTGAACCAGCGTTAAACAGTCAGTTCTAAATCCACCGATCATAGTCAAAAACTGGGAGTATACCAATCTTCTGAGGTTTTAAGGATGAGAATCTTCATTCTGTTAAGGGTCAGAAACTGGGAGTATACCAATCTTCTGAGGTTTTAAGGATGAGAATCTTCATTCTGTTAAGGGTCAGAAACTGGGAGTATACCAATCTTCTGAGGTTTTAAGGATGAGAATCTTCATTCTTGAGAGAAACAGATTTTTAGGAGCTTCAATTGTCCGTTATTCCGTTGGTGGTTGTAACTTCTAGCAGGTGATGAAGGAATTTGAAACTTGAAATGTAATTTGTTTTGGAGAATAAATCCTTGACAAAAGTTGGGGATTGGAAATCTTTGGACATCTTTGTTGACTGCTGATTGCTTGGGGAGCAAGATCTTCAATGGTTGAGGGATTTCAGGGCCACTGCTGGAGATTGAAAATCCTTGGTGATTTGTGGGGAATGAGAATTCTGATGATCTCTACTGGGGAGTTCAGAACCTGGGAGACTTATACTGGAGGAGTGAGACTGAGAATCTTCAATCTTGTGGGAAATATCTCTGTGGGGAGAATGTTCACTGATCTGGTTCCGCTGGGGATTGATAGTCGGAAGTTTTCGCCCCGCTGGGGATAGGATTTTCAGATTTTTAGGGCTCCACTAGGGAAACTGAAACTTAACTCTGAGGGGAATTAAGTTCTGGAAGACTCTCTGGCTGGGGAAATCAGCCTTGAGGAAGCTTTTGTTTGCTGAGGATCCAGAAGTTTAACTCTGTTTGGGGAATTAAGTTCTGGATATTAACCTTGTCGAGGAATTTGGAGTTTAAATCCGCTGGGGATCTCTTCTGAGAGGGACTCAAGATATACATATGTACCTTCAACCTATCAGCAATCATCTTTCTTGATTTGTAAGAAAATGATTATGTTCAAATGCATATGCCTATTTAACAAAACATTGGACGTTTCTCAAATAAAACATAAGTGTAAGAAGCAAAAGGAAGACAAAGCAAATTTCTGTATTTGGAAAAGTGTTTGTATTAACTTTTTATGAATGTCTTTGTACAAAGGAGACAGACATCCTAGTAAGAGGATGTTGTCGTAAAAATTGAAAAAGTTTATACAAAAGAAAGATGGCTATGTGTAACAATTCTATGGGATTCCATTCTGTTATAGCCTTCACAACCCTGAATATCTGTCCATTCGTTGCTTCGTCCGCTGATGATGGGATTGATCAGAATCTCGGAGTTTGTTGATGAAGAGATTGCTCCTTAAAGTGATCCGACGAGACATAGTCATATGCTTTAATTCCCTAACTTTTGCCTGGATCTCCCTTTCGGGTTTTCAATCCACCGGGAAACCCTTTTTTACCCAAGCCGCCCTTTCGGGTTTTCAACTTGCCGGGTGTACAAATTTTTTTGTTTTATCCCTAATTTTTGCCTGAACCGCCCTTTCGGGTTTTCGGTTCACCGGGATACCCATTTTTGCCCAAGTCGCCCTTTCGGGTTTTCGACTTGTCGGGTTGTTTTATGCGTAGTATCTTTTGACTATGTCTGCGTTCGCAGGGTGTGGCAAATCGTCGCCGTCCATGGTGGTCAGAATCATTGCACCACCAGAAAATATGCTCTTGATCACAAATGGTCCTTCGTAAGTAGGAGTCCATTTGCCCCTGGGATCACTTTGCGGCAAGATGATCCGCTTGATTACAAGATCTCCGACCTGATATACTTGACGTCTGACCTTCTTGTTGAAAGCCTTGATCATTCACTTTTGGTATGTCTGACCATGGCAAACAGCAGTGAGTCGCTTCTCGTCGATCAAATTGAGTTGATCAAGTCGGGTCTGAATCCAATCGTCTTCACTTAAACCAGCGTCCTTCATAATCCTTAAAGAAGGAATCTGAACTTCCACGGACAGGACAACTTCCATGCCATATACCAAAGAAAATGGGGTTGCCCCTGTTGAAGTATGTGCCGTGGTACAGTATCCATGCAAGGCAAACGGTAACATCTCATCCCAGTCTTTGTAGGTGACTGTCATTTTCTGAATGATCTTCTTGATGTTTTTGTTCGCAGCTTCAATAGCACCGTTCATCTTCGGCCGATAGGGAGATGAATTATGATGATAAATCTTGAACTGTTCACATAGAGCGGTGATCATATTATTGTTCAGATTTTTACCGTTGTCTGTGATGATCCTGTCGGGGACACCATACCGGCATATGAGGTTCTGCTTGATGAAGCGGGCAACCACATTTTTTGTAACAGAGGCGAAGGAAGCTGCTTTGACCCACTTGGTGAAATAGTCAATGGCGACCAGGATGAAGCGATGTCCATTGGATGCCATGGGCTTGATCTCTCCAATCATGTCAATGCCCCACATTGCGAATGGCCAAGGAGCTGTCAGAACATTGAGAGGAACAAGAGGAATATGTACCTTGTCGGCGTAGACCTGACACTTGTGGCAAGTACGGGAATGTTGATGGTAATCAGCTTCCATGGTAGACCAATAATAGCCTGCCCTTAGAATCTTCTTAGCCATCGTATGTCCGCTCAAGTGGGTGCCAAATGTGCCGCTGTGTATCTCAGTCATGATTAACTCTGCTTCAGCTTTATCCACACATCGGAGTAAAACACAATCATGGCTA
This sequence comes from Vicia faba, assembly GCA_948472305.1. Classification (NCBI taxonomy): domain Eukaryota; kingdom Viridiplantae; phylum Streptophyta; class Magnoliopsida; order Fabales; family Fabaceae; genus Vicia; species Vicia faba. The sequence goes on along the minus strand of OX451741.1, from coordinate 1,310,004,973 downwards.
CGTTTATAGAGGATGCCGTTGCTCAGGAAGAACTTGGCAGCAAATCTCCTTAAGAACTTCTTGTCATTGACGGAAGCTCCTTCAGGGTATTCTCTAATCTGGAGATACCTTTTGATTTCGTGAAACCAAGGTTGTTCCACTACTTCTTCGGTATTATTCTCATGACAGTGCGCAGGTTTATCCATTCGCTCGATGGTGATTTGGGGAGCCTCGTTATCCCAGTTGAGTTTAAACATGGAAGACATTGTAGCCAGAGCATCTGCTAGCTGATTTTCTTCTCGCGGGAAGTGCTCGAAGGTGATTTGCTCGAAATGAGGCAACAATGTTAGGACATGTTCTTTGTATGGGATAAGATTAGGATGCTTGGTATCCCACTCTCCTTTGACTTGACTGATAACCAAATCCAAGTCCCCAAATACGACCAAAGATTTGATCCCCAGGTCTATAGCAGCTTTGAGACCAAAGATGCAAGCTTCATATTCGGCCATGTTGTTGGTACAGCTGAAACAAAGTCGGGCCGTGAAAGGTGTATGGCAACCTTCTGGGGAAATGAGTACCGCACCGATACCGTTTCCAAGTGCATTTGAAGCCCCCATCAAAGTACAGGGTCCATCGGGATCCATTTTCAGGTCCGTCATACGGTCTGTTACCTTCAATGTTGTCCAAAGTCATGATGTCCTCGTCCGGGAAGTCTAATCTCATGGATTGGTAGTCTTCGACAGCTTGATGAGCTAGATGGTCAGCTAACACGCTCCCTTTTATAGCTTTTGGGTAGTGTACTGGATGTCATACTCAGTCAGGATCATTTGCCATCTAGCGATTCTTCCAGATAAAGCCGGCTTTTCGAAGATGTACTTGATAGGATCCATTTTGGAAATCAACAAGGTGGTATGAGTCAACATATACTGCCTTAGTCGGCGAGCAGCCCATACCAAAGCGCAGCAAGTTTTCTCGAGCAGTGAGTAGCGGGTCTCACAGTCGGTAAACTTTTTTCTAAGGTAATAAATGGCATGCTCTTTTCGACCAGACTCGTCATGTTGGCCCAGTACGCACCCCATTGAGTTGTCCAAAACAGTCAGATACATGATCAACGGTCTTCCTTCGACGGGTGGCATCAGAATAGGAGGTTCCAATAAGTACTCCTTGATCTTATCAAAAGCAACTTGGCATTCGTCATTCCATTCAACTACCTGATCCTTCTTTAACAGTTTGAAAATTGGCTCACAGGTAGACGTCAGGTGAGAGATGAACCTGGCGATATAGTTCAAGCGCCCCAAGAATCCTCTAACCTCCTTTTCAGTACGAGGAGCAGGCATTTCTTGTATAGCTTTTACTTTTGCTGGATCGACTTCAATACCCTTGTTGCTGACAATAAATCCCAGAAGTTTACCATACCTCACTCCAAAAGTGCACTTGTTTGGATTCAGACTGAGTTTGTACTCTTTCAACCTGGCAAACAGCTTCTGCAGATGTTCAAGGTGCTCCTCCTCTGTTTGTGATCGAGCTATCATATCATCTACGTAAACTTCAATCTCATGATGTATCATATCATGAAACAAAGCTACCATGGCGTGTTGATAATTTGCCCCTGCGTTCTTCAGTCCGAACGACATCACCTTATAGCAGAAGGTACCCTATTGTGTAACAAAAGTAGTTTTCTCCATGCCCTCAGGGGCCATTTTGATCTGGTTGTAGCCCGAGAATCCATCCATGAAGGAAAAAACCTTGTGCTGAGCTGTGTTGTCAACCAAGATGTCAATATGTGGCAGCGAAAAATCATCTTTAGGGCTAGCCCTGTTCAAATCTCGATAGTCTATGCACATTCTGACCTTGCCATCTTTTTTAGGTACTGGCACGATGTTAGCAACCCATTGTGGATAGGATGTAACAGCTAGAAAGCCCGTATTGAACTGCTTCATTACTTCAGCCTTAATCTTTTCTGACATGTCAGGTCTCATTCGGCGGACCTTTTGCTTGATTGGTGGACAATCTTCTCTTGTGGGAAGACGATGAACCACGATATCTGTGTCTAGCCCTGGCATGTCTTCATAAGACCAGGCGAAGATTTCAATGTTTTCATTCAACAGCTGTATTAAGCGCCCCTTGACACTTGGTTCCAGATTGGCACCCACTTGTACTTCCTTCCTGTCTTCCTCTGTTCCCAAGTTGACAGTTTCCAACAACTCTTCATGAGGTAAGATGGCCCTTTCTTCTTGCTGTAGAAGTCTGGCTAACTCTCCCGGTACTTCACAATCTTCGTCATCTTCGTATTCAGCTTGATTGACCAAATCTTCAGAGTTGTCAAAGGATACGGCAGAATAGTCACCCATAGAATCCAGAATGGATGGGAACCATCCTTAAACAAACAAAAATGCAAAAGGAAAGAAAATGAACACATCAGTTTATAAATGAAAAACGTCCAATGATTCATTAAACATGGCATATGATTATGAAGAGAATCAAAACCCTTACAAATGGACCTACATGCCCCGGGCAAGGCATGAGGTGAAAAAGTAGTGTGCAGATTGTTTTAGTAATTATTACAGACCAACAGGAAATATTCGAAAGATAAATTACTGATTAATAAAAGTAATGGGAACGAAGTCCTTCGCATCCCAGTTGTGTAGTCCCCCTTCAATGGTTGGGAAGATCCACTCTTCAAAGTTACCCTCTTCGTCTTCGTCTTCCAAAGCATTGATTCCATGAGGAGAAATCTTGACGGGTGTCTTTTCAATTTTGGAACGATGCATGGCCTTCTGTCCCGCAGCGGTGAACCCCAAACCAAATTTGTCTGTCTTGTGGGGGAAGTCAGGCAACTGTCCCCATGTTGAGCTCTTTCCTTCCTTCATTGCAGCCTTTGCGTCTTTCAGAGATGCCATCCTGGCCACCTGCTTGGGTACCTCAGCTACTGCCTTTGCTACCTCCACCTCGGGAGAAACCTCTTCGAAGTGCTGAAAAGTTGTTTCAATGAACTCGCCTTCTACTTCCACATATCGAAAGGAGTTAAGATGACTGATCATGTATTCCTCTTCACCGTGTACATTTACGATCTTACCCTTAACAGGGTACTTCAGCATCTGATGTAAGGAGGAGGTGACTGCCCCAGCATGATGAATCCATGGTCTTCCCAGCAAGCATGAGTATGATGGACGGATGTCCATCACGTAGAATGTAGATTTGAATACTTCGGTGCCCACCTTGATGGGAATATCAACTTCCCCATGGACCATCCTCTTCGAACCATCGAAAGCTCTAACGATAATATTACTTGGCTTCAGCTCCAAGTCCTCACAATCTAGCCGGTCCAGAGCTTTCTTAGGCAGCACATTTAGAGAAGAACCAGTGTCGACCAGGACATGGGCGAGAGTGGTCCCTCGGCACTCAACTGAAACATGCAAGGCATCACTGTGGTTTCTTCCCTTAGGAGTCAGGTCAGCATCGGAGAAACCCAGGCCGTTGTCGGCGGTGAGGCTGGCCACACAGTTTTGGAATTGATCGGCTGAGGTTTCTTGGGGAACATGGGCTGTCTTCAAAAACCTTATCAAGGCTTTGGCATGAGCCTCCGAACAAAGCAACAGGGCCAACATTGAAATTTTTAAGGGGGTTTGCCCCAATTGTTCTACCACATCATAATCACTCTTCTTAATTATTTTCAGAATCTCCTCCATTTCTTTCTTAGAGGTTTCGGGGATGACCAATGACTGAGCCCTCGTCCTGACGAGCTCTTCTTGGATCCCTTTCCCCTTATCAGCAGAAGTAGGAGGGACAACCACAGGAATAATAGTTTCTCCAATCAACGGAGTTCTTGCAGAAAGTTTTATCGGTGCAGGAGTAACCTTGGCAGCAGTTGAGGGTCCAAAGATTGCCTTTGGAGGGGAAATCTCTGGAGAGAAAATTCTTCCACTTCGGGTAATTTTGCTCGTACCGGCAATGTTTCCAATGTCGGCAAATTCTTCGTCGGAGCTCTCTTCGGTTATCTCAATTTGTTTAACACCGTGGTAGTAGATTTCTCCACCATAATTCCATGGTATTAATTTGTCAGATTTGTAGGGGACGGGCCCAGGCATCGTTATCTTCAAGGGTATAATCTTCGGAGCGGATGTAATCTTAACAGGCCTTTTGGGGACCTTGGAAAGATTGGCGGAAATGGTGATTATTGAAACTTCATTGGTAGGAGTCGGAGTAACAGGAGTCTTTTCAAAAAGAATTTGTTGGTTGTCCATTAGGCGTTGGATGCCTGTCTTCAGCAATGGACAGTCGGTTGGCAGGGAGGAACAAAAGTAGCAATTTTCCTTACAACCTGGGAAAATCCCAGCCTTCAACAGATTTAACTTGATTGTCAGTAGTGGAGTCAACAGATCATTAACAGTAGCAACATACAGATCTTCTTCAACAGCGTGAACATGATAGCCATGTTTTGGCATGGGAGCGGAGATTACATTCGGCTTCTCAGGGGCGTCAAATTCAACCTCCTTAGCATCTATTAAGTCTTGAATTTTATTCTTCAACGCCCAGCAATTGTTGGTGTCATGCCCGACGCTGTCAGAATGATAGGCACATTTAGCATTGGCATGATAGTATGGAGATGTGGTGTTAGGGTTTTTCGGCGCCTCCTTTAAACCAGTCAGATTCAACTTCAACAAATGGGGAAGAACTTGTGCAGGCGTCATGTTGATGCGGGTGAACTGCCGTTGTGGCCGTTCCACCCGTTGCTGATTAGGTCTAGACTGATTGTTACGAGGCTGATCACTTGACGAATTTTGAATCATCACGGCCCCTACAATCGGTCGACGCTCAGTTCTTCCCAATCCCTTTTGAGAGTATACAACAGTTGTTTCCTTTTTGGCCAGGAATGGTTTTTTAATAGTTGTGGAGGCAGAGGCATCCTTTTGGATCTTCCCATTCTTAATACCAGCTTCCACCCGCTCGCCAGTCAGAATCAGTTCGGTAAACCTGGCGGAAGAGCTCCCGATCAAATGGTTGAAGAAAGGGCCAGATAGGGTCCCCAAGAACATATCAACTAGCTCCCTATCAGAAATAGGTGGCTGCACTCTTCCGGCCAAGTCGCTCCATTTCGGGGCGTATTCTTTGAACCCCTCATTTGAGGCCATTCCCATACTTTGTAGCTGAGTACGGGTTGGCGCCAAGTCGGCGTTGTATTAATACTAGCGATAAAAGGCAGCTGCCAAATCCTCCCAACTATGCACCTCTGACCTCTCAAGCTGATAAAACCAATCTAGCTGTGTACCAGACAGGCTGTCCTGGAAAAAGTGTACCCAGAGATTTCTATCGGATGTGTGAGGTTGAATTCTTCTGACATATGACCTCAGGTGCATCTTTGGGCAAGACAGCCCATCATATTTTGCGAAAATTGGCACCTTAAACTTTGGAGGGATCACAATCCCAGCAATCAATCCCAATTCTTCAAAATCTAACCCAGTAACCCTTTGCAGCTCCATAGCTGCCAGTCTATCCTCCAGGTTTTTGTATTTGTCGTCCGCTGGCGGGTACTGCTGCTCCGAATAGTCTTCATCTTCCTCAACCTCTTCCTCTTCAGCCTCGGACTCAGAAGGTAATGCAGTTCCTTTTCCCTTACCGGTCCCCTCATCAGATGTGGAGGGGAATTCAAGAACCCTCCTAGCTTCATTCTCAAATCTTCTTCCCAGTGTAGCTACCCCAACTCTTTTCTTTTTCTTTTTTCCTTTTTCTTGCTCTTTGTTCCCTAACAGTGCTTTAAGATCCTCCTGACCCTTTGCCAAGGTCATAAGGAGCTGTTGAAACTGCGAGTTTTGTGCCTGCAGATCTTTGACCGTCTATTCAAGATCCATCTTACTGAAATAAACAGTAGAAAGATAAGGAAACCTGGTGTGAAGACCTTCTTATGCATATGATGAATGATATGTTTATTCATGCAATGCATTCAAGGATTTAGAAATCCAAAGTTGTTGCAAACAAAAAGAACACACGTCATATTAATAAGAAGAAATTTTGTCAGTACATAAATGCCTCATGGGCCAAATATTACAAAAACTTCTTAAGGTAAAAAGACGTTGCACATCCTCTTTGGTGCGATGTAAGTGTTGAGGGTCTCCTCCTCGTGAAGTCGGCGGGTAAGCTCCAAAACCTTCTTCTCACTGGCGTAGAAGCTGGCTTCAAAAGTATCCCTTTCCTCCTTGAGTTGGATCCAACTCTTCTGCATCTCCTCCCATGATGTTGGCATGTCAGGATGTAGGATGGTGTATGGAACCTCTCCTTCCTTAACAAGCTCTTTGATCAAAGTGAGAATGTGAGGGTAAGGCATCATAAGACTCTGGGCTCGGGTTCGTACCCACTTGAGGTAAGGCTCAAGAGGGATGGAGTTCTTATGCCCCAGTGTCTTGCTATCCACCTTGTTAGGCATCCTCCAAGCTCTGATGAATCTTTGGCGAAGTCCTTGCGCATCGTTGTCGAAGTCAAAAACCAGGTCAGGAATCAGCATGTCATGAGGGCCATCCCTCCGTGCATATCCAAATTGTCTCAAAGCTAGACACGGGTTGTAGGTAATGCCTCCCCTAATGCCAAGTAATGGAACATTATGGAACTCACCACAACGATAGACGATGTTGACATTTTCTCTGGACCGAGAACACCAATGTACATCAGAATGTGTGAGGGTCATCAATTGTTGTGACCACCTTAAGCCTTGCTCATTCTTCAAAACAGATTGTGGAAGGTGAGAAATAAACCACCTTGCAAGGAGAGGAGTACAGAACATGAGAACACCCCTCTTCCTCATTGTTCGTGTGTAAAATGAGTGGAGGATGTCCCCAAGCAATGTAGGTATGGGATTCCTGGATAGGAAAATCTTGACAGTATTCACGTCTATAAGTTGGTCAGGATTTGGGAACAAGACCAACCCATAAATGAGGAGTGCCACAATTTCTTCAAAGGCTTGTAGATCCAATGAATTCCAACACTCTTGTGCCTTCTCAAACAAGAATTTTGCCAAGAAGCCTTTGACACCACTTCTAGTTTCCCAATGCCCCTTGATGTCAGATGGTTGCAAGTGTAGTGCTTGAGCAACATCTTCAGGCTTTGGTTCTTTTTCCGTACCGTTGTAGGGTAGTTGATTAAGAATAGGAATTCTCAGGAGTTGAGAAAATTCCTCCAAAGTAGGCACCAATTGGTAGTCGGGGAATGTGAAACAGTGGTGAAGGGGATCAAAGAATTGGAACAACACTTTCACCATGTCTTCTTCAATGCTGGTGTTGACTAGGCTGAGCAGTCTACCATGTCTTTCACTGAAGAGAGAGCTTTCTGGAATTCTAGACGTGAGCTCCTTGAGTTGAGGAGGGGTTCTCACAAGGTTGACTTGGATAGTTTTCCTGCAAAGAATTTCCATGACCTTCAAAACAAAAACAAAGATGAAGATCCAAACCCTTGAAATGGTTAGTGGATGCATATGATGCTATATGATGTTCATGATGTATGCACAAACACATGTACAAGCAAGTCACACAAATACCTAGTCTCAGGCTTGCATGAGTTTTCATAGGTAAGTACCCTCTTGAGTGTAGTTGGCTTAAAAACCTGTCCTATAAATAGTAACCGGGTTCTAAGGAGCTCAATATCATTGGATTGTTTTCCATGTTCATTGTTTTGGTTTATCCACTTAACTAGCGACCAAAATATTCCAAGAAAACAACCCTCAATGAGTGTAGTATCGAGTATCTACCAACTTCGGACTGCACCAAAGCCGGTCATCTCACTACCCCTAATAAAAGGCCAAGATGGTCAAGTATGGTTCTAGGTCATTAGTGCTTAGTGACATCACTCAGCGGCCCCGTACTCTCCTTGATTGAACTCAAGGGTTACCGGTACTCACAAATATGTCACACTAATATAGCTATTGCTTCAACCGTGTCGTTATACCCTGCACAGTTTCCACAACGTATTGCTATCTATGAATGTTTCCCAAATCCGGGTGTAGGATTTCAAGCCCAAACAAGAGAACCACAAAGGTAAAGCAATCAAAGCAATCAAAGCAAGTATGTAAAGGTGATCTAAAACCCTAAGGTAACCCCACTTTTTATTATTCCCCAGCAGAGTCGCCAGTTCTGTGATACGGTGGGAGAACTGACTTGAGGTTTTACGTTTGTATTCGCACTTGTTCGGTTTAGCAAGAGTCGCCACCGACTTTTTATTTTATCCTAAAGGAAAGGTTAAAAAGCACAGGAAAAACCTTTGAGATGTTTTCGTGGGTTCGGGGGGTAGATTATGAAAAGGGAAGGTGCTAGCACCCTTTTCATCCATGGTTATCCATGGGCTCTTAGTTACTTGTTTTAGATCACTTGCCTTGATTTTCAATTGCTTGAAATGGTGTTTGTGTGTGTATGGTTTTTGAAAATGTTTTGAAAAAGATGCTTTGTCTAGGCAACCGTTCTAACAATTCTTTACTCGAATGTTTTACAAAGGTGTTTGTCTTTTTGAAAAGATGTTTCAATGTTTTTGAAAGTTGTTTTGAAAGTTGTGTTGTGGAGTGTGTTTTGAAAAGTAGGCAAGCGTGTTTTGCAAGTTTGATCGAGTAACTAAGAGTTGTCTACCCTATTATACTCAAAGGTCTTTCTCATGTTTTAACCCTTTTAACAGTGTTGTTTCACCATTGTATTTGGTGAACAACCTTGCGTTAGGATGTTAACGGGACGGGCGCGGGTCATCGTTTAGACCATGAATGCAATAGTGCCAAGTGTCTTTGGCAATTTTCCTTAAGGGACTATGATCATTTTTTAGGCAACTTCGAAAGCGTCATCGAGGGACTATGATCATTTGATTTGTTTTTGTTTTGCCAAAGAAACTCAACATGCAACATGGCCCATTTTTGAAGGCAACAAGCGGGATTACCCTAGGGGTGCGAGTGTGAATCGTGTATTGATTGTCATGCATTTATATTGTGTTAGGTTATCTAGCGGTTGATTTTATTGGCATACAAACCCTAAGTCTAAACATGGTATAATTGAAAGCGATAAATTGCGGGAATTTAAAGTCCTAAACTATTACAAATAAGTATCCGGGGATGGGGGTACAAATATTTACAAATGGGGGACGAGACTTGTCGGAATAGTAGTGTCCAAATATCATTTACAACCAAATCGAACCATATTCTCAATGTAAAATATAGCAATGTATAAGAATCAAAGAGAAATAAAAGTATGTAAGATGCACATGATTATTTACAAATGATGCAAATATTAACCTAATATATTTATTAAGTATTTTATTCTTTTTGTATTTTTTGTTAATGTTATATATAAACAAAAGTTTTAAAGAAAAGAAAAGAAAAATATTTTAAGTTTAAGAAAATTAATGTTTATGTATTTTAGTTAATATTTTAGATACAAGAAGTTCTTAAAAGAAAAAATATTTTAACTTATTAAAAAAAATCTATTTTTTACATATTATTTAAAATGTGATGAATAAAATAGAAAAAGGACTATTAAAACATTTTTTTATACAAAAATTCAATATATTGTTTTCACTTAATAAAAGAATTAATTTAAGTTATATATAAAAAAGAAGAAATAATGTAATAAAAAATGATTGATTTATAAACCTAGAAAATAAATAAAAAGAAAGAAGTCAAATGGGCTTGGTGTCTTTTGTAAGGGAGCAGGCCCAATAACGTGCTGAAAGAGGACAAGGGGAGGGGGTGTATGCAGTTTTGAAATGGGCTTAAGGCATTTTTGTGGGCAGAAGCCCAACTACGCGTTTACAGTTTTCTTTAGGGTTCCCTTTGTTTTGTTTCATTTTGGAATTAGGGTTACAGTTTTACAGAGGCGCCGCTTCCATCTTCTTCTTCATCCTCTTCACTTTCTCAAACCATGGCCTATGACACTCCTCCAACCGCCTCAGTTGCCAGAGCGCCACCGTCCATCTCCCTTTCTCCATGGTTACGCAGGGCCGCGACAAGAAAAGGTATCGTTTTCCCTTTTTTACGCTTTAGGGTTTTCGGATTTGCATGATTAAAATTTCCCTTGTTTTGATCTTTATGTTATCATTTGTGTGAGGTGTTAGAGAGAAGAGAGGAGTTACTACCTTTGGAGAGGAGACAGAGGAGGACGGCGGCGTGTCTCAGGTGGCCGGAGGCGGAGGGAGTATGTGATGCTAGCTTTGTGGCCTTCCTGGTACTTGTATCTTATTTTTGTTTTATGATGAACCCCTTCTGAAAACACGACCTTTAGTTCTCTCTCCTTCTTCTGATTGCTGGCTTTTGCTTCTGTATGTTGAAATGTTGATGTTGTTCTGATGGCTGTATGCTTGTTTCACTTCTGATTTTTTTTCTCTCTTTAGATCTTGGTGAGCTTTCAATGATGAGTTGTTTGAATCTGAGATCTTTGGTTGGATATTTGTTGTTTAGCCTATGATGAATATATTCTGAGGCACTTTGTTGTTGTTGTTTGGATATTTGGAATGGCTTGCTTTGAACACAGGTTATATGTTTGAGTTAAGGCTTGAAGTTACAGGCTTTTAGGCTTGTATCTGTAATAGGTTTTGAGGGTTTTGACTTGTGTTATGCTTCTGGTTTGAGGCTGGCTTGAAGCAGGTTGCCAGGCAGTTTGAAACAGGCTTTAGGGCTTGAGACAGGCTTATCAGTTTGTGGTACAAATTTTGTTTGGGATGTTCTTGATGCAGGATGGTGTTAGGCTTTTTGGCTTGTGTTGTTATATGTTTTTTTCTGAACACAGGTTGCAAGGCCCTCTTCCAATTTTCTCGCTTGCTTTGAGGTTTTTAAGCAGGATGTATGTTTTTAACAAGTTTTTTGAGTTTGTTGTTTTTGCTTTTGGCTTCTCTTTCTGGTATTATGCAGGCAGCTCCCTTTGATACAGGCTTCAAGGCTTGTTTTTGAAGTAAGCTTTGGTTTGAATGCCAATACTTGAGCAGGTTGCAAGGCTTGAGGTTTACAGTTTTTTGTGATATCTTTTCCTGTGTGTATTCTGCCCCCCTCTGACAGTATCCTGATTTTGTTATATTTATCTTTAGGCCTGCCTGGAAAACTGTAAGCCTGCTACTTTTCTCTCTTTTTCTCTCTCCACGGAAAGCACATCTTTGCTTAGAATATCTCTCTTTTTTTCTGAAAAGACTTTGGCCTGGAAAATGATGGATAAAAATGTCCTTTTCACAAGCTTGCTTGCATTTGTCTTTCCTCTGCATACTTCCTGTTTTTCTGCATTGCTTTTGTGTAATTGTTGACCACTTTTTGACAGTTTACAGCTTGGTTGACATTGTTTTGTTGACAGCTTTGTATTTGTGACTTAGTTTGCCTCTTTGACAATTTGGTTTGCTTCTTTGGACAGTTTTGACAGTTTAGTTGGCATTTTGGACATGGGCAACTTGCTTTTCAGTTTGAACTTTGTAATTGTTTGGCATATGCAGTTTGTTTGAACTTGTTGACACTTTGCAATTTTGAATTTATGCAGCTTTGTGCATTTTGCAAAATAATTCATATGCTTGCAAATAAATTGCTTTCCTCTTTGTGAACCAAGAAGAGACATCTTCTTGCGATTTGCAGAGAGGACGAATAAACTGATTCCGGCCAAAATCTTTAATGATGAGTTTTAATCATTTGTTTGCCTTTTTTAATTCATCTGTGTTTAACTTCTTTCTTTCTTTTCTTTTGCAGATAAAAAATCAGTTGAGCAACGGGGAGCAGCAGTAGAAGATGAAAATTTAGGATAAATTTAATTTATTTTTTCAATTATTTGTAATAAAACATCATTGTAAATATTGTAAATAAATTTACAATATCCCAATAATATTTGTAACAATAATTAAAAATAAATAAAAACCTTTCTTTGTCAGATATCTCTTTTAATTCCTCTACATTTATTTATTTAATTACTTTTATTTCTTGAATTATAATAATTGAAAATTATCCAATAATTTTAACTTAGAAATTATAAATAATCAATAAACGTCCGGCGTTCCGAATAACCAAAAACATTGCACAATTAATCAAACAAACGTCCACATGTCCTTTATTTCACTGATTAAACCAATACTTCATACTCTCAATCAGAAGCCTCAAAACATATCCCAGATGTTTAGACCTTGAGAAACAAACAGAAATCTTGAGCAAACGTCAGAGCAGTGTAACAGCCAATTAAAACACTGTGGATTCAAATTATTCTGAAAATGCGCGTGCAAACCCTAATTCTTGATTTATTGTTAAAGAAGCGTCTGCTTGATCAAACCCTGAAGCTGTGATTTCTTGTGGAAAAGAGGAGGCAAATTTTGGGGTACAACAAATGTGTATTTAAATGTCATGAAGGTGCAATTTTGGTTTTGCAAACCCTTACCAATTAAAGATGTATGATCTGTGGCTCTGGGTGTGGAGATGTTTGCTGAATGGCTGCTTTGGCTTGGATTACTTCTGAAAATGTTGATAACCTTTGGTGGGTTTGTGGGCAGCGTATCTCTAAATCCTCCGTTTTCTTCTCTTTTTTCTTTTTCTTCTCCTTTTGTAATGTGTCACTGGCCTCGTATTTATAGGAGTGTGAGGGTGCATGAAAATGACAAGGGACAACCATTTAACCAGGCCTTTAAAGCCATGAGACAAGAATCAGACATATTAAAAGTTTTCCTTTTTTGAAATATTCATGTCTCTTTGGAATCTTGAATGAACCTGGACACTTTTGATTTTCGAATGCCTTCAGGCTCTGCTCTCCGATTGGTCTTGATTTGCCTCATTCGAATGGACTTCTTATGTACTCTTCGAATGGGTCTTCTAAATGCTTCTTCGAATGGACCTTTACATGCTCTTCGAATGAGTCATTTACATGTTATTCGAATGAGCCTCTTGCCTGGTGTGCTGGCAAGTTGAGGGGCCTTTTCCTTTGTGAATCGAAACAAACTTGTAGGAGATTCTTGCCTCGTGAGTCGAAGGTAAGCCTGAAGTAGTTAATGCATAGTCGAAGCATTGTGAAATTGACTTGATCGAAGGGGGTCCAGCGCTCAATCGAAGACTTGAAGACCAAAGCTTGATCGAAGGGTTCCAAACACCTAATCGAAGCTTACTAATCAAAGCCTGATCGAAGAGTGCCAAATTCCCAATCGAAGACTGGTGAGTCAAGCCTGTATGGAAGGATTTTGGATGCCCAATCGAAGACTTTTCCCAGATGCCAATCGAAAGACACTTTGTTCATCTTCAAAAAACTTTATTTTCGTTAGGCAAGTGTTTGTGACCAACCATGTAAGGGAAGACCTTTGAAAACATGAGAGGGAAAATTTTGGGGTACAACACCTTCCATTCTGGATCCCATGGGTAACGATACTGATATAGCCTTCAATGACTCTGAAGATCTGATCTACTAAGCCGAATACGAAGGTGAGGAAGATTGTGAGGTGCCAGGGGAATTGGCCAGACTACTACAACAAGAGGAAAAAGCTATTCAGCCTCATGAGGAGCTGTTGGATACAATCAACTTGGGTACCGAGGAAGATAAAAAGGAAATCAGAGTGGGTGCCAATCTAGAGCCGAGTGTCAAGGAGCGCCTAATTCAGCTATTACATGACTATGTTGAGATTTTTGCCTGGTCATACGAAGACATGCCGGGACTCGATACAGACATTGTGGTACATCGTCTACCCACAAGAGAAGACTGTCCACCAGTGAAGCAAAAAGTCCGCCGCATGAGACCTGACATGTCGAAAAAGATCAAAGTAGAAGTTATGAAGCAGTTCAATGCTGGATTTCTGGCTGTTACTTCTTATCCTCAATGGGTTGCCAACATTGTTCCCGTGCCTAAAAAGGACGACAAAGTGAGAATGTGCGTGGATTATAGAGATTTAAACAGGGCCAGCCCTAAAGATGATTTTCCACTTCCATACATCGACATCTTGGTTGACAATACAACCTAGCACAAAGTATTTTCTTTCATGGACGGATTCTTAGGCTATAACCAGATCAAAATGGCACCTGAGGACATGTAGAAAACTACATTTGTCACACAGTGGGGTACGTTCTGCTACAAAGTGATGCCATTCAGACTGAAGAATGCCGGGGCAACCTATCAACGCGCCCTGGTAGCTTTGTTTCATGATATGATACATCATGAGATAGAGGTCTACGTAGATGACATGATAGCCTGATCACAAACTGAAGAAGAACACCTTGATCACTTGCAAAAGCTGTTTGTGAGATTGAAGGAGTACAAACTAAGGTTGAATCCAAACAAGTGCACATTCGGAGTCCGGTCCGGTAAACTCTTAGGTTTCATTGTCAGCAAAAAAGGCATCGAGGTTGATCCTGCCAAGGTCAAAGCGATACAAGAAATGTCTGCGCCTCGCACTGAGAAGGAAGTCAGAGGATTCTTGGGACGCCTAAATTATATTGCTAGGTTCATTTCTCACCTAACATCTACTTGTGAAATCTTCAAACTGTTGAAGAAAGATCAGGTAGTTAGATGGAATGATGAATGTCAGATTGCCTTTGACAAAATCAAAGAGTATTTACAAGAGCCTCCCGTCTTGATACCGCCAGTCGAGGGAAGACCATTAATCATGTATCTGACCATTTTAGAGAACTCAATGGGGTGTGTATTGGGACAGCATGACGAGTCTGGCCGAAAAGAGCACGCTATTTATTACTTGAGCAAAAAGTTTACCGACTGTGAAACCAGATATTCACTGCTCGAGAAAACTTGATGCGTTCTGGTATGGGCTGCTCGCCGGCTAAGACAATATATGTTGAATCATACCACTCTGATGATATCTAAGATGGATCCGATAAAGTACATATTCGAGAAGCCTGCTTTGTCTGGAAGGATAGCTAGATGGCAGATGATCCTAACAGAATATGACATACAATACACTACCCAAAAATCTATAAAGGGCAGTGTGCTAGCTGATCATCTGGCTCATCACGCTGTAGAAGATTATCAGTCCATGAAGTTTGAATTTCCTGACGAAGACATCATGACATTGGACAACGGTGAGGAAATCAGGCCATATAACAGACCTGAACAAGGATTCCGATGGACCCTGTACTTTGATGGGGCATCCAATGCACTTGGTAACGGTATCGATGTTGTACTCATATCTCCGGAAGGATGCCATACTCCTTTTACAGCCAGACTTTGCTTCAACTGTACGAACAACATGGCAGAGTACGAAGCATGCATCTTTGGACTCAAGGCTGCCATAGACTTAGGAATCAAATCCTTAGATGTGTTTGGGGGTTCAGATTTGGTCATCAGTCAGATCAAAGGAGAATGGGACACTAAGCATCCAAACCTCATCCTTTACAAAGAACATGTTTTGACATTGCTACCACATTTTGAGCATATTACCTTCGAGCATTTCCTGCGAGAAGAAAATCAGCTAGCAGATGCTCTAGCTACAATGTCATCTATGTTTAAACTTAATTGGGATAACAAGGCTCCCCAAATCACCATTGAACGAATGGACGAACCAACACACTGTCACGAGATTAATACCGAAGAAGTAGTAGACCAACCTTGGTTTCATGAAGTCAAAAGGTATCTCGAGGCTCAAGAATATCCAGAAGGAGCTTCAGTAAATGACAAAAAGTTCTTAAGGAGATTCTCGGCTAAGTTCTTCCTAAGTAATGGCATCATGTACAAACGTAATCATGATTCTATTCTGCTCCGTTGTGTGGACAAGATTGAAGCTGAAAAGATCATGGCTGAATTGCATGAAGGTACCTTTGGCACTCACTCTAGTGGGCATACGATGGCGAAGAAAATCCTACGGGCAGGCTATTACTGGTCTACCTTGGAAGCAGACTGCTATCAACACTCCTGGACCTGTCATAAGTGTCAAATCTATGCAGACAAGGTGCACGTGCCTCCGGTTCCTCTAAATGTCTTAACAACTCCTTGGCCCTTCACTATGTGGGGAATTGATATGATTGGGGAGATCAAGCCTACAACCTCCAATGGACACCGCTTCATTCTAGTGGCCATTGATTATTTCACAAAGTGGGTCGAAGCAGCTTCCTTCGCATCTGTTACTAAGAATATTGTTTCCCGCTTCATCAAGCAGAATCTCATTTGCCGGTACGGTATCCCAGAAAGGATCATCACTGATAACGGTACAAACCTTAACAATACTATGATCACCGCCCTGTGCGAGCAGTTCAAGATTCAACATCACAATTCATCCCCCTATCGACCAAAGATGAATGGTGCAATCGAAGCTGCTAATAAAAACATTAAAAAGATCGTACAGAAAATGACAGTCACCTACAAGGACTGGCATGAGATGCTACCGTTTGCTCTCCATAGGTACCGTACCACGGCTCGCACATCAACTGGGGAAACACCATATTCTTTGGTTTATGGCATGGAGGTTGTTCTACCTATTGAGGTTCAGATCCCCTCTTTAAGAATCATGAAGGATGCAGGTTTGAGTGAAGACGATTGGATTCAGACCCGACTTGATCAACTGAACTTAATTGATGAAAATAGGCTTACTGAGGTTTGCCATGGTCAGATGTATCAAAAACGGATGATCAAAGCTTTCAACAAGAAAGTCAGGCACCAAGTGTATCAAGTTGGAGATCTAGTGATCCAGCGCATCATCTTGCCATAAAGTGATCCTAGGGGCAAATGGACTCCTACCTATGAAGGACCATTTGTAATCAAGAAAATCTTTTCTGGTGGGGCAATGATCTTAACCACCATGGACGGTGACGACCTGCCACACCCTGCGAACGTAGACATAGTCAAAAGATACTATGCATAAGAGACCCGCTAGGTTGACACACCTAAGCAAAACAAGGGAATCCCGGCGAACCAAAAAGGTTCGGGCAAAAATTAGGAATAAAATAAAAAAATCTGTACACCCGGCAAGTTGAAAACCCGAAAGGGCGACTTAGGCAAAAAAGGGTTTCCCGGTGAATCGAAAACCCAAAAAGGCGGTTCAGGCAAAAGTTAGGGAATTAAAGCGTATGACTATGTCTCGTCGGATCACTTTAAGGATAATATCTTCACTAACAAACTCGGAGCTTCTGATCAATTCAATCATCTTCGGACGAAATGACAAATGGACAAGATATTCGGAGATACGAAGGCTATAGCAGAATAGGAACCCCATGGGATTTTTTACACATAACTATCTTTCTTTGTATAAATTTTTCTTATCTTTATGACACCATCCTCTTACTAGGATGTTTGTCTCCTTTGTACAAAATACTTATCCAAAGTAAATACAAAGATATCTCTTTAAAGTGCAGAAAACCATTTGTCCTTTTCTTTTTACACTTGTGTTATATTTGCAAAAAACGTCCAATGATTCATTAATAAACATATGCATTTGAACATAATTACTGTTTACAAATAAACAAAATGAAAAAGAGCGATTACTGACAGGTTGAAAGAATAGGAAAACGTCTTTAGGCTATTCCTTGGGCAATCCTTACAGTGCTTCATTAAGATCCCCAGCGGAGCCAAAATTTCAAACTATTAACCCGGTGGAAACCATCCAGTTTCTACAAATTCCCCCAACAAGTTATCTTGAAGCCTGAAAACCAACCAGACAATAACTTCTGATAACTCCCCAGTAGAGTGGCAGACGACCGAAACTCCTGAACTTTTTCTTAAACAGGAATAAGCTTTTTCCCACAGAGTTTTCTTTTTTTCCCGACAGAACAAAGACTCTCGTCATTAATCCCCAGTAGAAGTCATCAAAATTCTCTGGATTCCACCAAGCAGATTCCTCAAGCAGTACATGGCATTACTCTAACAATGGAATTTTTGTCTATATTCCAACTTCAAGACATGAAGAATCCATATATCCTCAGCAGCAGTCAAGGATTTATTTTCCTCAACAATACAGCAAATCAGCTTACACGCGCATACATTACATCCATATATCATAAACATTGATAAAGTACATATATTGCATCATACATTTCATGCAACATAACTTTGTGTTTCAGCTAACATTTTACTCTTTTCAGGATAAGATTAACAACTACCATTAACAATGTTCAAAGATTCTAGATACAGTACAGATACAATCCAGACACAGAAGTCATTATGTTACTCATTCAGATTCTAGTTCAGATACAGTACGGATACGCTCCAGACACGGAAGCCATTCTGTCACTAATTCAGATTCCAAGTTCATGATACAGTTCAGATACGCTCCGGATACGGATGCTATCCTGATACTCATTCAGATCTCAACTCAAGATACAGTCCAGATACGCTCCAGACACGGAAGCCATTTTGTTACTTATTCAGATTCTTGTTCAGGTACAGTACGGATACACTCCAGATACGGATGCCATTCTGTCGCTTATTCAGATTTCAAATTATAGATACAATACAGATACACTCCAGACACGGAAGTCATTCTGCTACTCATTTAGATTCAAATACAGACACAACTCGGATATTCTCCATACACGGACGCTATTCTATTGCTCATACAAATTCAGTCTCCAGATACAGTTCAAATACGTTCCAGATACGGACACCATTCTGATACTTATTCTTCTGACTTACAACTTACAATTCAGCAAACATTCTTGGATGGCATCTACAAGCCCATCTCCAACAAGATTCTATCACCTCTCCAAATGGCATCTTTAAGCCCATTCCCTCAACTACACTTTGTCGAGTGCAAATTTATGGGCACTCTAGTGTCCAATCATCTTTTACCTTCGAGTCACGAACGGTAAAACTCGCCAATCTAACTCTTCAGGTTCAAGAAGATTAAACAGGGGCAGTTGTTGTACCCCAAAAGTTTCCCTCTCATTTATCAAGACTTTTCTCACAAGACTTCTTGGACTCAAGACATGATTAGGGTTTGGTCAGCTCAAGACACCTCATCTTGCACTGATAACCCAAAATTAAGGTTTGAGTTTGCACAAGGATTTTTGGATCACCAATACTTCATGTGACTTTCATACATCATTTTGGATCCCTAAGATTGCTCATGATAAGTTTCAAGCCTTGAACCACATTTTTGATCAGTCAATTGGACAGTTGACCTAAAAATCAGTTGTATTGGGGAAAAAGTCAACCATGGCCAATTTACAGTAAAACTTCATAATTTTTGATCCACAACAACATTTTAGACTCATATTTATCATTTTATCAAGTTTGGATCACAACTCCTCATGAAATTTGATCAAATCATCAAAAGGGCAAAATGGTCAAAATTAGGGTTTTGACTGAGAAAGGGCAATTTCTGATTTTTAACCTAGCCAATGACCAATTGAGTTCAAACATGATTTCAAGGGTTCAATGGCATCATCTTGACCTAATTACATGGTTCAAAATATCTCAAGTTCATTGGATTGACAGATGAATTTTATAGTCAACTGATCAAAAGTGAATTGTACACTGAAAAGTCAAACTTTGATTTTTTTTGTCAAAATCAAGTGCCAAGGGTCATAATTCATCAAGATATGTAAAAATGGGAAACTTGTTCACCAAGAAAACCAAATTTGAAAATTAGGGTTTTAATTTGAAAATTTTCATAACTTAGAATTTTTCTAAGTATAAACATTTTCTTATTTTTTCTCAACTTTTCACCACTTTTCACCATGATGCATTTTGATTAAAGAAAAGTTCCCAACATGAAAGTTGTAGTCCTCCATGAAATATACAACTTTGATTCACAAACCTTTCCCTAAAGATGCTTGGATCTCAAGTTATGAATTTGTGAATATAGGGCCATGAACTAAATAACTTAGTGAAATTTTGCCCTAATTTAGGCAGGTTTTGGACCCAACTTCATGGACATTTTTCACCTAGTTCCAAGAGGTATATCAAATTTCATTTCAAATATGGATTATATAGAACATTGCAAGCTTTCCAAAATGTCCAATAACTCTCCAAGATCATTTTTGAGTAGGGAGAATCGAAGAAGGGAAGTTGGCATTTTCTCACTTTTGATCAAGCCATTTTCACATAGCATCAAGTTGAAAATCAAATCTATGCTGGTTATATCTTGCTTTACAGGTCCTAAGCTTGCTATACACTCGATAATTAAATGCATACTCAGAAGTTAAATCCTTTATCTTTGCTTTTGAAGCTTTACACAAGATGTATTTCCATTTTGGGCAAAAAGGTTACAATGCCATTTTCATAAAGATGAACTTTTGCAACTTTGTCAATCTTGAGAATTGAAAATGTCCTTTGATACAAGCAAGCTCTACAGATCTCAAGCAATGTGTACCAACTCTTATCAGCCCTAAAGCAAGCAAGTACAAGCATGGCAAGTATAGTCACTTCACTTTACTTCAAATGCAAGGAAAGTTGCAAAAAGGTCCAAACCTTGCACAACTAGTAAGGGCTGGCTTTGGATCATTTCTATACATATATGCAAACTTGTTACAAAGCATAGCACTCTTGGATTGAACTTGAAATACTCTCAAACTGAAAAACTCCATAAAATTGTCGAAACACTCAGATTCTGCAAAAGCACAGCCAACTCTCATTTGGCTCGTGTGTTTTGTGTTTAATCACTTCAAACATCTTAAACACTTGCTACCTAGCCAATCCAAGCTATCACCCTGGTTCTGTAACCTCTGTTTCAGCATTTTCCATTTTCAATTTGGAAGCTTGTAGTTGGACTTGGTCAGAGAGTTCCAGCCATCCTCAAAGCCAAATAAGCATTGGAATAGGTTCAAGGAAGTTCAAGGAAGCTTAAACAATCACCAGGCCTCCATCAAAGTCCCTAGATTGCCCTACTCGATTCCAGCTGAAGGAGGTATTTTCTTAAACTCTATCTCTGTATTTAGGTAACTTCAAGCCACGATTTGTGAAGAAAAAATGTAGCTCTCATCATAACGAAGTTGTACATATCATTACTTTTCATTTACATTACTTGTGCTAAGAGAATTTGAAGCTTGAAAACTATGAAAAAGTTAGGTCACGAATTAGGAGTTCAAAATTTTCCTTGGTCTTTAAGAGTTAGGTTACATAATTTATATGGTTGGAATCGTGAGCTCAAATGCCACATTTTTCATGTTATGAGTTTTTGTTTTTATGCAAGCATAAGCAAGTTACAGGTTTGAACGGAAACGCGTGAAGGAGATGGACATAGGACATGAATGAAGTGTCTTGGGATTTTTTTGTTGCCTTGGCCTTTTTGTTTTTGCTATTCACACCCCCCTGATTTGCTACTGCACCCCCTGGCTGAACTTTTTATATTTTTATATTTTTCTTCATATTTTATATTTAATACTTTCATTTATTTTTCATAATGATAAAAAATACCAAAAAATGATTTATTTATTTTCACACTTTTTATTTTATTTTATTATTATTTTCTCACATGAAAAATAGTTTATTTTGATAAATAGAACTTATTTTCTTAAATAACTTGTAAATATAATAAAAAAATACTTAATATTTTTATTATACTATTTATACTCATAAATACTTATTTTCTATACATATTTAATTTTTAATATTTAAACACAATATTATTTATTTTTCTTTCATACAAAAAAATATACAAGATAACAATATAGAACCTTATTTTCTTTTACAATAAAAACTAGGGTTTAACCCCCTCCAAAAATAATATTATTTTTTCCTTTTTTTAGGGTGTAAATTAATTATTTTTCTCATACAAAAACAAGACATAAAACATTTTTAAACATGAACATATTGCATTGCATTCTAAATATTTGTCTTATTTATTTAAATTCGCGCATATTCGATTTGGTTGTAATAATATATTTAGTTTTATATTTGTGCAAAATCCCCATTCAAACTTGTATCCCCCCTCCCATAATAATTGTTGTAATAGATTAGTATATTTACATTTACGCAATTTATCGCTTTTATACCATGATTAGTAATTAGGGTTTGCATGACAAGAACAAAAACAAAGCAAAATAGAAAACCCTAAATGCAAGACAA
This sequence comes from Vicia faba, assembly GCA_948472305.1. Classification (NCBI taxonomy): domain Eukaryota; kingdom Viridiplantae; phylum Streptophyta; class Magnoliopsida; order Fabales; family Fabaceae; genus Vicia; species Vicia faba. Next base: position 1,309,983,092 of record OX451741.1, on the reverse strand, counting down.
AAACATGAAAATGACACACTTTGCACACAAGCACCCTTAGGGTTTCTCCCACTTGGTTGCCTAACACAAAATAGTCATGTTACGCATGCGAAGTATCTTGGCAAAACAAAACAAGTATAAGATCATAGTCCCTCGATGACGCTATTCAAAGGTTGCCTAAATAAAATAATCTTGGTCCCTCAAAATGCTAAGATACTTGGCAATATTGCTATCATGGTTATACGATGACCCACTCCCGTCCCGTTAACATCCAAAGATAGGGTTGCTTACCAAATCAATGGTAAGTCAACAATGTCAAAGGAATAAAAATGCACAAGAAAGACATTTGAGTAGGTAGATAGCTTCTAAGTTACTTGCTCCATTTCAAACAACAATCCTTGCTATTTTCAAAAACACACACACATTTCAAAAACATCTTACAAAATATTGAAAATATTTTCAAAAGACAAACATCTTTGTATACATTCTTACGAACGAGAATCATTACAAAGATTGCCTACACAAAAGGCCTCTTTTACAAAATACTTTCAAAATTACACCAAACACCATTTCAAACAAAACAAAGCAAGTGATATAAGCAAGTAACTAAGAGCCCATGGAAAACCATGGATGAAAAGGGTGCTAGCACCTTTCCTTTTCATAATCTACCCCCCTAACTCAAGAAAACATCTCAAAGGTCTTTCCTGTGCTTTTTTACCTTTCCTTTTGGATAAAAGAAAAGTCGGTGACGACTCTTGCTAACCGCGACATTTGCGATAAAACACAAAACCTCAAGTCAGTTCTCCCACCGTATCACAGAGCCAATCGATGAATATTTAAATAGGTTTCGATTACTCAAATCCAGATGCTTTACCCAAGTGCCTGAGCATGAATTGGTTGAAATAGAAGCAGGGGGCCTGGATTATTCGATTAGGAAAAAGTTAGATACACAATACCTAAGAGATATGGCCTAACTAGCTGATAGAGTTCGACAAGTAGAATGCCTTAAAGCTGAGAAAGCTAAAGCTGCAAAAACTCATCGATGAGAAAGGGTAGCCTATGTCGAAATGGATGATAACAATCCAGAGATATCTAGTGATCCTATAGATGTCGAAGAAGGCAAAATAGATTTAGCAGAATTAAAACAAGGACCATCATATTCTTGTAAATTGCTAGTGCCATCAAATGGGAAAATCCTGTAGAGCCTGAGAAAAACAGCGACAAATTTCCTAAGAAAACTTATAGTTTCGATATATCCAAATGTGACGAAATATTTGATCTATTAGTTAAAGATGGCCAGATGATAGTGCCCCCAGGGGAAAAATTGTCTCCTTTAGAACAAAGAAAGAAAAAAGGTTTTTGTAAATACCATAATATTTTGGGACATAAAACTTCACAATGTTTCCTTTTCAGGGATCTTGTTCAACAAGCTCTATAGGAAGGAAGGCTGAAATTTGCTGATAAGCCAGCAATGAAAATCGACGCAAACCCACTGCAGATGGAGGCACATTATGCTGAACCAGTTGGCATTCACATGGTGGAAGTTTATGAAGATTTCATTACTAAACCCATCTTTTAAAGTATTACTGGAAACATCTCCAGAAAAACTATTGAAGGGGTGAGAAAGGCCACTGAGGGCCTAGATTTGAAAAAGGAAGTTACCCAAGGGTCAAACAAGAAGGTTGTTGAAGGCCTGAGACGGGTTACTGAAGACCCACACAAAATCAAAGGAGTTACTGAGAGCTCCAACAAAAGAACCACCACAGGTTCTTACTTGGCCGCTGTAAAAGGTTCGACAGAGAATCTAGAGGCCAAAATGCAGAAAATGAATCTCATTGCCAAAAGCAACATGCAGGTCAACATGGTTGAAGTCTCTGGCGCCAAAGCCTCAGAGGAAGCCATTCGTCAAGAAGAAGTAAATAAAACGGCATTTCCAAAGGAGAATGAAGATCTGGCAGATTTTCTACATAGGTGCCAGAAGAAGAAATCAGAAGTAATGTTGTGCCCTAGATGCAGCTCTATTTTCGACAAGAAAGCCGTAGAACACATACAAGCTATGCGAATTATGAAAGCAAAACGGGGCACCAATGCCCAACAAAAAATGGGTTCAGAAGTCAGATTCGACCCCAGAAGGGGGCATCAACAAGGCTCCATGATTCAGGTAAGGAGGCCACCAACTTTTCGACCTCCAACTAATGTACCTACAGATACTTGGCTTAACACCATGGGAAGGAAGAGGCCAAATGAAGAGAGATGACAGGCATTCGATGTGCCAAGAGGTTCCTCTTTAGATTACATAAAGGAGTACCATACTTCTACGTCAAATAAGATGGCCCATATATCGAGCAATTACAAAGGAAAAAATCCTATGTCCCGTTCACAATGGAGAAGATTCCAAAGACGGCGAAAGGCTGAAAAAGAGGCAGCTGGACCTCATCCAGAGGTTAGCACCAATGTGAAAAGGAAACAAAGGAAGCCTTTAGAGAGGAATCCTATGCCATGGACGGAGGAATGTGGGTCGAATGATGAAGACAACTCTGATTCCGGTGACAGTTTAGACATCATGGTGAATATCATATCAGTGTTACCTAAAGAATACAACCGTCAGGTCAAAGTTGAGGAAACTGACTTAATGGTTGAACAAGAAATGGCTAGACACAGGCCAGTATGTTACTATGTAATGAACAATGGCTGCGTAGAGGAACATAACGCATTTTTTGAGCCACCGACAGAGGCAATGAAGAATCATCTAAAACCCCTGTTCATTAGAGCAAAGATAGGGGAAATAACTATAAATAAAATTCTGGTTGATTGTGGGGTGACCATCAATATCATCACACAATTCATGCTGGAAAAGCTAGGAAAGGGAGATCTGACATCAAGCCCCATAACATGGTCTTGTCCAATTATGAAGGTGGCATTGGCACCACAATGGGTGTCATACAAGTAGACGTCAAAGTGGGATCAATCCTCCGACCCACCATGTTCATGGTGATCTCAGCGAAACCAAACTACAATCTGCTCTTGGGTCCAGAGTGGATACATGGCATCGGTGCAGTGCCATCCTCGATGCACCAAAGGGTCACAATTTGGCGCCCCGATGGTATCATGGAAAACATTGAGGCAGATCAGATTTATTACTTAGGTGAAATCAATAGTGTCAGAAAGAATAGTTTCGACAAAAATTTGGCTCATATAGGGCCATGTAATCCACCTGAGTTTGATTTAACCCTAACACCTAATGCCTTCTGCTCCCTATACCTACACTCCGACTACGGCTTTCAGTGGGATAGAGAAGCCTTATCCAACATCGACTTTGGAGGAGTTGATGATATACGACCAACAGGATGGGGAAGTGAGTTTGGTGATGATAACTGAGTCACAAACTCTGCAAAATAATTCGGCGTATGTGGCCGAAAGTAGAATGATAGCGGCCTTGGAGGCTGAAGTTAAATATATGGCCTTCGAAGTCAATGAACAAGTCCTTTCTAAGATAGGCCCTGGGAAAGATTTCGACCCAGAACCTCCCGACTTAGAAATGAAAGACCTTCGAGATTAGAGATTAGACGCCATCTATGATGATGAACCTCTAGGTTTCGAAAAGGACCCGTTGGTGAAAAATGTTAGAATGTAAGTGCAAGACCCTCTAGAAGAGGTAAACCTAGGCGACGTTCCTGTAAAAAAGCCAACGTACATAAGCATAAAAGTAGATCCAGGACTCAGGGTCGAAATGATCCAATTACTAAAAGAGTTCAAGGATTGCTTTGCGTGGGATTATGACGAGATGTCTGGTCTCGACAAAAGTTTGGTAGAACTGCAGTTGCCAATAAAGCCTGGAAAGAGGCCCGTTAAGCAGACTCCAAGACGGTTTGCACCAGAGATTTTATCAAAAATCAAAACGGAAGTCGAAAGGCTGCTGAGATGCAAGTTTATCCGAATGACCAGGTACGTCGAATGGATTGCAAATATTGTGCCTGTTATAAATAAAAATGGTACCTTAAGGGTGTGCATCGATTTCAGAGATCTGAATGCTACAACACCCAAAGATGAATATCCAATGCCGATGGCGGAAATGCTTGTGGATTCTCCCGCTGGCTTCGAGTACATGAGTATGCTTGATGGCTACTCTGGATATAATCAAATCTTTATTGCCTAAGAAGATGTGTCGAAAACGGAATTTCGTTTCCCTGAGACCTTAGGCACTTATGAATGGGTAGTAATGCCCTTTGGCCTAAAGAATGCAGGGGCAACGTACCAGAGAGCCATGAATTCAATCTTCCATGATTTTATTGACACTTTCATGCAGATTTATATTATTGATATTATTGTCAAATCTGTTTCAGGGAAGACTCACATGGATCATCTTCGACAATCCTTCGAGAGGATGAGACGCTACGGCCTGAAGATGAATCCTCTAAAATGTGCTTTTGGTGTCAAAGCGGGAGATTTATTAGGTTTTTTGGTCCATAAAAAGGGCATTGAGATAAACCAAAACAAGACCAAAGCTATCTTGCAAGCCAAAGCGCCAACTAACAAAAAGGAATTGCAATCCTTACTTGGAAAGATAAATTTCCTGAGGAGACTTATATCCAACCTCAGTGGGAAAATGCAAGCCTTTTCGCCACTACTTCGACTCAACAAAGGAGGATCCGAGTGGAGGCAAGAACATCAAGAAGCCTTTGACAAAATCAAAGAGTACCTCACTGAACCACCTATTTTGGTACCTCCTTGTCGAAGTAGAATTATGAGACTATACATAGTTGCGTCTGATAAAACTTTAGGGAGCATGCTGGCTCAAGAAGATGCGCATGGTGTCGAAAGACCCATATACTACCTCAATAGAGTTTTAAACGATGCAGAAACCAGATATAACGAGGTTGAAAAATTGTGTTTATGTCTTTATTTTTCATGTACAAAACTTAAGCAATATATGAAGCCAGTTGATGTTTATGTTTCGTCTCATTTTGATGTTTTCAAATATATGTTGTCGAAACCCATTTTGCACAGCAGAATTGGCAAATGGGCACTCGCATTAACTGAGTACTCATTAACCTTTATGCCTCTCAAGGCTATGAAAGGTCAAGCGATAGCAGACTTTATAGTCGACCATTCTATACAAGAAGGATCACTGAATTATCTGGAGATCGAACCTTGGAAACTATACTTTGATGGTTCCAGTTATAAAGATGGGACTGGAGTCGGAGTCCTCATTATTTCTCCAAACAAAATTCCAACAACATTTAAATACAAAATAGATGGGGATTGCTCTAATAATGAGGCTGAATACGAAGCATTAATCGTAGGCCTTGAAATCCTGTTGGAATTGGGGGCAACTCAGGTCGAAATAATGGGAGATTCAGAGTTAGTCCTAAAAATATCACGAAAGAGTACAAATGCATAAAAGAAAATCTTATCGTGTATTTTGTAATAGACAGACGGTTGTTGAAGAACTTCGAAGTAGTTAACATTCGACATATACCCAGATTGGAAAATCAAGTAGCTAACGACTTGGTGCAGATTACTTCCAGGTATAAAGTTTCGAAAGACAGGCTACAACAAGCAATCGAAGTTAGAGGGAGAGTAACTTCCACTAAGTTATCTCCATTGGATTTAAGGACCATAACATTGGGATGCACTGATCACGAAAATTTTGAAATTTTGTTCATAGACAATCTAACAGAACAAGATTGGAGAAAGCCTGTAGTGGATTATTTACAAAATCCAATGGCTTCGACAGAACGAAAAATAAAATATAGAGCACTGATTTATGTGTTGATGGGAAATGAATTATTCAAGAAAACTCCTGAAGGTGTGCTCCTGAAATGCCTAAGTGAAACAGAAGCATACATAGCTCTTTCCGCCACACACGCCGGGGCATGTGGAGCACACCAAGTAGGCCAAAAGATGAAATGGTTATTGTTTCGACAAGGATTATATTGGCCCACTATGTTAAAATATTGTGTGGAGTTTATAAAAGGATGCCAAGAATGTCAAATACATACAGGTATTCAGCATGTGCCGGCAAGCGAACTTCACTCGATTGTGAAGCCTTGGCCTTTTAGAGGATGGGCTTTAGATCTTATTGGAGAAATTCGACCAGCATCTTCTAAAAGCCAGAAGTATATATTGGTAGGCATTGATTATTTTACTAAGTGGATTGAAGCAACCCCTTTAGTCAATGTAGACTAAGAGAATGTCATTGAATTCGTTCAAAAGTACATCATATATAGATTTGGAATTCCCGAAACAATAACTACAGACCAAGGGTCAGTCTTTACTGGTCGAAAGATGCAAGACTTTGATGCAGAAATGGGGTTTAAATTGTTAACATCTACACCTTATTATGCACAAGCTAATGGCCAGGTCGAAGCAGCGAATAAAGTAGTGATCAGTTTAATAAAGAAACACGTGGGAAATAAACCCAGAAACTGGCACAAGACGCTAGATCAAGTTCTATGGGCATGTCGAACCTGTCCGAAAGAAGCCACGGGAACAACACCATTTCTCCTAAGCTATGGTCATGATGCAATGTTGCCAGTGGAAATCCATCTGCAGGCGACAAGGATTCAGATACATCATGATATCCCTTCTGAGGTCTATTGGAATATGATGTTAGACGAACTAGTCGACTTAGACGAAGAAAGATTGAGAGCTCTGGATCTTTTGAGACTGCAGAAGAAGCGAGTTGAGAAATCCTATAATCGCAGAGTGAAATCTAAGACATTTCAGCCTGAGGATCTAGTTTGGAAAGTAATTCTTCCGATGGATCGAAAAGATAGGAATTTGGGAAAATGGTCTCCTAAGTGGGAGGGACCTTTCAGGATTATCCAGGCCTTCTCTGGTGGAGCCTATGAGATTTAAGAGTTAAGCGAAGATCAAAGACTTTTGAGGGTGAATGGTAAATACCTGAAAGCGTATAGACCTATGCTTCAAGAGGTAAAAATAAGTAATATATAGTCATTGTTGAATAGAGAATGCCAAAATGGAAACTTAAATTTTCATTGAAATAGCCAAAATGGCTTTGAGATCATTAAAACAAGTGATTACATAAATGAAAGAAACAGGATTCAAAAAGGGAGATTGGCCTTAATCTGAAGATACTTAATTCTTTGTAATTCTAGGCGTCGATCACATAAAGCCTTCGATTGATGAAGGGTCTCGAGCTTAGCATCAAGAGATTGGGCTCGATCAGCGTGTCTTAACCCTTCAGCCAGTTCCTCTTGGCTCCCTGATTCAGTGTTAACAACAAGGAGTTCCTCCTTCTTTTTATCGTTGGCAGCAATTTTAGCTTCTAACTCTGCAATCTGCACCCTCAGTTGAGCAGTGTCTCGATCTATCTCTTCGACCTCTTTTTGTCTAGCCTCCTGGGCCTTCGGCAGATCCTTTACCTTAGAAGCTGATTCGGTAGCAGCATGCCAGGCAGCAACCACTTGACCATTGGTTTCTTCAATCTCACGATTAAGAGTCCTTTGACGGTTATAATCCGCTGATACTTGGTCAACAATGGAGATTAAATCCAAGATAATGCTGGCCACGTCCAGAGAAGCAATGAGGTGATCGACAACCTTCAGAGTAGTCTTCAGAAAAGAGGGAGCCGTTGGTTCCCCCTCCAAGGTTAACATTAAATCTCTTTTGAAGATTTGTGCTTTAACTTTCTGAAGGGCCTTGTCGAGAGGAGAGGTCGAAGTAGATCTTCCAGACGCAGTTGAGGCACTATGATCAGAGGAACTTTCTCGACCTTCTAGAATTGCAGTCAGATAGCCTAAAGGATTTTGCTGTTTCAGCAAGGCCAAATCTTCCTTAGTTCTAGATCCTGTCGAAGGGACACTTTCGTTGGCAGCAACAACCATGTTGGCCACCTGCTCTGGAATTGCCTGAGTACCTGTAGGATTCTGGTTTCCTTCAGTAGAACCCTCTTCGCCATCAGCTCCTGGGATCCCTTCATTCTCCCTTGCTATCACAGTCTCAGCATTAGGGGTCCTTTCCTCTTCAGTTTCTTGCACGTCAACCAACGGATCCCTAGTCTCTTCATGATTTCCTACAGGGCCTTCTTCATTGACTTCCTCTATAATTTCAGGCTGAGGTTCAGAAGTTTGATTCACTTCATCAGCTGAACTCATGAAAGAGCCTTTCACTGAAGAAGGCCTATAAGTATGCTCTCCTTCACTATTCAATAGGGTAGCAGAGAATTTGACAGAAGTAGGGACTTGGTTGGAGGTGCCAGCAGTGTCTTGGAAAATAAAGGAAGTTCGTTTCTTTAAGAATTCTCATAAAGCAAAAAGGGGAGTCGAGAAGTAAATGATGGTCTGTCGAAGCAAATACCTGGACTGGGATTTCAGCACCGGGACTGGAGTTATCACTCTCGCTAGGGTTGTTTAGCCTGGCAACTACTTCCTGTTCAGTAGGCTCTTTGATAACTACAGGAGGAGGCCTCGCAGCTGTAGTCTTAATCCTAATTTTGGGACGAGACTCAACGGCAAGAACTGGTTTCTTCAACCTTTGTCTCTTCAGAGGAACAGGAGGAGACTCCTCTTCTTCGTCACTAGCGATTTCAATCTCCTGGACCTTCCATTTTTTTTGGGTAGTTTTCTGAATACCCAGAAAGACAATCCAAAGAAATCAGTACCCATGTCAGACAATCATAGAAAATAAGGGTATGGAAGAAAGTGAATACCTTGGGAGAGGGTTTGACAGTAGAATCTCCCCCTTTTGTGCTCTCAGCAGCCTTCTTCGAAGTGGTTCTCTTGACAGCTCCACAAAGCCCATCAATCGAGGAAGGAGAAGGGTTAGTAGAAAAGATCTCTGGTGGGTTTTGGATATCATCAGCATTTTTAGGTTGGGGATTGTTTGGTGCATTGGAAAGGAAAGCCATTGTTGCAGATTTGGAGAAAACAAAGTTGACAATACAAGGTGTTTGAAAGCAGGATATTTGGAAATGCTTGGAGTGGTGAAAGTTCCAAATGAAAAGGCTCAGAAGTATTTATAGCCTTCAGAAAGGGATATGTCTCGTCAAGGCCATTTAATGCTGTGAAGATAGTGGGGCACGTGGCGAAGTATGAAGCAGTTACCGTGCATACGTTGGGAAACATTTTGACATGCTTGCCTAGGTTCTAGGAATATGGTCATCATGGCAAGCGTGGTAACGGCAGTTGGAAAATACATCTTGGAGAAAGAGTAATGATGGTTTTTTCGAAAGCAGCAGCTATTGGAAGATGAAAAGCGCACGTCAGGACCTTGTGGACAACTAGAAAGATAAATGTCGAATGGAAAGATCAAAGAATGGCTATTTCTTTAGGCGTCGAAATAGACATTCTCGGGGGGAAATTTGTTGGCTCCCAAATTCGACACTTACTATATTTGGCCTTTTAGACCAAAAAACTGGAATAAACCAAGCCAAGAAGAATGTTTTAACGTATGAAATAACTTAGGAAAAAAGATCTAAGTTGTATTTGAGCCTTCGAGTATGTCTCACCTTCAGGTTTTTCGACTGAAGAAAACTTATGACCTTCGACTGAGAGAAAATACACTCGCTTTGACACATGATACGAGGGACATTTGAATTTGAATTATTGGAGGGAAAGACAATTTCTCTAGTGGCTAAGAAGAAGCAACGTGGCTGAAAGCCATAGGTCGAGGGACATGCAGAAGACACTTGTCTTCATCTTAGCGCAGAGTCATCCCTTGACGGTTACTTAGTTTTTAGTATAAATTAGGAAACCTGCGTAATTTTTAAGGGTGTTCAACCTATTGTACTAGTCACTCAAATATTGTCCAAGTAACCGCTGTGTGAGAAAGGATAAACTTGAGAAATGTACGTTGTAAACACCTCTTTTTATTAATGAAAGTCTTTTACATTGCTTTAATCTTATCTTGAAAAGTTATCTTTCTTGCATCTTTACCTGCATTTCTACATTTCTGTCTACTTTTCCAAAATCTTCAAGTGTCTTTTCTCCGGTCGAACGTGCGTTCTTCCTGATTGCTTGTCTTACATAAAAGATTAGCATATGTTCTAGGATCAATCTGATCGATCCCGTGAGTAACCAAAAAGAACTTTCCTTTTTGGAGGATCAGCGGTTGTTTACCAAAAACCACGGTAAACAGCGCCATTGTTGAAAGATTGAAGTTTGGAGATGAAAATTTTTTCCGGTGTGATTCTGAGAAGAAATCGCAAGAAGGATGAAGTTTTAAGAGCTCAAGAACGGAAAAAGTGAAATGAGGAAGATGAAGGATACTTATAGAGGAAGAAAAAATTTGTTTAATTTCCTTTGATTAACAAATGGCGTGAGTAATGGGACGCTTGTATGCTTTTTAGACGTCCATCAAATGGTTGTCTTTTCAGTTGTCATATTACTCCTACAAAATAGGGATAATAATGAATGCTTTCAATTTTACACATCTCGATGAAACGTTTGAAGAAAGGTGGTCATGATGACCATGATGTCACAACAGTGAATACTGTCGCGTCGAGGCTTCAAAAAATGTCCCTTTCTCGATATAGTCGAAAAAGACGTGTTTAGGAGGAAATTTATTAGCTGTAATTTTGACGCTCAAGAAGATATAAAATGTCAAACAAATCTGAAGAAAATAATTGATATAGAAAAAAGTTGATTTCAACTAGGAGATCAAATGAAGAGTTCGACCAGGTATTTGGTGAAGAAGTCTCAGACCTGCGAAATAATACTACGTTGAGACATATAAGTCTTTTTGGACTTGATTTGAGTTAGTCAAAGATAATTTGAAATAAGGATGATAACTGTATTTTGTCCTTATCCATTCCTTAAAAGAGATGCATGGAAACCTGCGAAGGACGAAGCGCATGCAAGTGAGAATGTGTCATTTTCTGGAGAAAAGATTGTTCATGACAGTTACCGTCGAAGTAGTATAAGTAGGGGTCTTAACATTAGGATTCCGGGTGTTGAATTGTACCAAACTCAAAATCACTCAAAGTATCTAAGCGTGTTGAGAAAGAGTTTTATGAGTAAAATGTACATATGAATCAATAAATTTACATTAAGTATCAAAATTATTTACTTTCAATGTCATTTTGATTTCATTTAAAACTTCTATCGAAATTACTTTACATTCTTGCACATTTTACATTCCTACACTTTTACAATTTATCTTTGCATTACTTTCACTTTTAAGATTTTTAGTAGTGTCGAAGTGTTCATCATCAATAAAACCTAATAAAACTAGGCACATAAATTCTAGGATCAATCTAGTCGATCATGTAAGTAATCGAAGTTTCAATTTTGGAAGACTAGCGGTTGTTTATCAAAATCCAAGGTAAACAGGCGCACAGAAATAAACCCTGGTCGACAATCGTCTATCCGAACCATTATCGAAAAGACCGGATATGTGTTAAATCGATAGAACGAGTTTACGTGTGATGAGAAAAACAACCGATATATTTTTAACAAACCAAATTTGAATAAACCAGACTATAGCAATCAATTTCCAATGAAATATCAAACAAAAACTAGTTGAGGCCATTTGTCGAACACTTGACTTGCAATCAACATAAAACAAATTTTTCTATAGTTTTATTGATATGTAAATCCAATTACAATCACAAAGATTGTAATCAACTCAGCAAAATAGTTTGTAATATTATACAACAGGTTTATCTGAATGTATCGATTGCATAATAAAAGATTTAACAATTTGCTATTAAACGCAAAATAGATAGTGAGAGAGAGAGAGAGAGAGAGAGAGAGAGAGAGAGAGAGAGAGAGAGAGAGAGAGAGAGAGTCACACATAAGGATTTGTATAGGAAGTTCCCTAATCGGTCTCACTATGGTGAAGTCATCCCATAATTTTTCATCATATGCGTTCCATTCTGCTTGCGGATTAGGTGTAACAACACCATCCGCATTGGTCATGGTAATTTCAAACGGACCATTTTGGACGGTGCTCCATACTTTCCTATCAACAGAATTAAGACAAATACACATACAATCTTTCCAATAAGCATAATTTTTGCCATTAAAAAGAGTCGATCTATTGTACTCCACTTTTAGTTCAGAATCCATTATCTAATAAGCGATTTCGAAGCACAAGATAAATCGGCGCTCTGATACCACTTGTTAGAGAATATGCTACGATCTAGAGGGGGTGAATAGATCACAAATGAAATTTTATAATTAAAATTGTGTTTTAAAAATGTTTTAAACTATAGTGTGCGAAAATAAACCCGGATCTACAATCGTCTATCCGAACCATTATAGAAAAAACCGAATATGTGTTAAACTGATAAAACATGTTTTCGAATGATGAGAAAAACAACCAATATTTTTAAAGCAAACAATTTTTCAATAAACCACACTATAATAATCAATTTACAATGAAATAATCGGCAATATATGACTAAATCAATTTTTCAAACGCTTGGTGTGCAATCGATTCAAAATATATTTTTCTATGATTTTGTTGGTATGTAAATCCAATTACAATCCCAAAGACTGTAATCAACTCAATAAAACAATTTGTAATATTAAACAAAGAGTTTATCTCAATTTATTGATTGTACAATTTAAGTTTTCTCAATTTGCAAGTAAACATACAAGAGAGATTAACAGAGAAAGAGAGAGACATAAGGATTTTTTTAGGCAGTTTTCCAATCGGTCTCGCTATGGGTACGTCTACCTCCAATTTCGTTTGGAATTGAGATAATGAAAATTAACCTTTGCAAAATATTGTTTACAAGAGAACAAGTAGCTATCCAACCCTCAAAACTCTAAGTTTAATGTTGATCCTATATTCTTTTCTCCCATTGAACAAAGCTTGATCAAGTAATCTGATACTTTCAATTTGTTCTTCCGGTTACCGCTACTCCTTTAACAGAATCCTCGTTCTTCAAAGCCTTCACTCAGCTGGATCCATTTCGCAAATGTATCTTGACTCAAAATTTATCAAAGTGATCCTCCGGTTACCATTACTCCTTTGACTGAACCCACTGTTCTTCAAAGCTTTCACTCGGCTGAATCTAAATTGCGTAATCTTGTCCAAAACCTTCAAATCACCAATGATCTTGAAGGAAAACTCCACCTTGGTTTTATTATTTAAAACTCCCAAAGATCTTTCAACTCAATCGATTAAATCGATTCCTAATTGGACGTTATCAAACTATCTCTTGATCACACAACAAAAATGATTATGTGTAATTGTTGTATATATGTAATGAGAGAGGATGAATATGATGAATATATTTGTATATTTTTGCTTTCTTTATTGAGAAATGATGTATGAATGACTATATATAGATGTGTGTGTGTGTGTGTGTGCGCGTTTGTGTGTGTGTGTACGCGCGCGCGCGCGTGAGAGAGAGAGAGAGAGAGAGAGAGAGAGAGAGAGAGAGAGAGAGAGAGAGAGAGAGAGAGAGAGAGAGAGAGAGAGAGAGAGAGAGAGAGAACATAAAAAATCAGGTTTGCAAAATTACAAAATCAGACATTCTGATCAATGGGAGTTGACCCATTCAAAGTGGGAGTCGACTCCTAAGAGCAACAAAGTCGACCCATACAGCCTGGGAGTCGACTCCTTTTGGACAAAAAAGAATTTTTGAAAAATAGCTTCAATAGGAGTCGATACCCACACGTGAGAGTCGACTCCTTCGTATTATGTATTGACTTCAGATACATGGGAGTCGACTCCTCTGGACCAAAGAATTAATTTGTAAAAACGCTTTCAGTTGGAGTTGACCCACAGCTCAAGGGAGACAAATCCTTATTGTTGTGTTTCGACTCCAAACTCCTTATGTATCAAATCTTTTTGACTAGAGGTTTTTCTTTCAAAAATTCTTTCAGTGGGAGTCGACTCCTAACATGGGAGAGTCGACTCCAAACACAATTTTTCACAAAAATACATATTTTTGATGATTTTAACTTGTCCAAAAACTTTTATGATCTAAAGGTGTCCTAAAATAAAAATGAAACATAGAAATATAGTGATAACTTTCAATATACAAATACTACATATTACCTAGTTTTAACATCATTCAAAACATCAAAGAGAAGATATTGTACTCAGAGGTTTTGCAGAGCCAATGCTATAGACTTTTAGAAAGGTTGTAGTCAAAGAAGAGATACCACATGATTTCTCCATTACATTAGCAAAGGGTGCATATAGAGTCCATCGAGCAACCTCTAGCCACGATCATATCATCAATAGGCATTTTTTTAAACATTAATATCCAAACTAACATAGATTTGGAAGGAGGAATAACCATACTCCAAATGATTTTTTTCCTAAGAACGCACAAAAAATGGAGAAGATTTGAAAAGAAAGCATCTTTGAGACTAAGTATACCTAATGAAGAAGTAAGACATATCATTTTATTATTTTTTTGTTCATGAATCAGTTGTGCATGAAGCACCCTGCTAACAAGGAAAGAAAATGCATGGGTCCAAGTCTCAAGAAAAAGCCATTGGCCATTTTAAACGAAGTCAGAAACTTTTGAGTTTTATGTTGATGCCTTGAGAGACAATAAATTTCATGCTAGTTTCTATATTAAGTGGTTGACCACACCAAACATCATTCCAAAAATTAACGGGTGTACCTTTACCCAAACATCAAGAACAGTGGTTGTTGAACAAGTTGGACTTAATTTTTATGTCTGTCAAACAGAGGAGAAAATGTGATGTCTTATTGTGCCAAAGGATCTCAGAGTTCTAACTTTCAATAGGGTGGCCCAAGACTCTTCACTATTCATTATGTCCTAACCTAGCTTTAAGTTATCAGATTCATTAAGAGAGATTAAGGATCTCATATCCTAACCTAGCTTTAAGTTTGAGGTTTATAAACTTTCTTCCAAGCCACCATGACTAATTGTGCCTTTGAAGATTGACTGACACTCTCAATTAGTTGAAAGGAAAAGATCCTTTACAAAAGCCTATTAGTCTGTGATGCTGTCTAAACTTATATTAGACATTGAACTTGAGTACATGGTTGATTTTGTTACGCTAAAAACCTGTCTTGAGGCTTGAGAGTAGTTAACGAACAATTTTGTCCTGCCATGTATGAATCCCCTTTGCTCCTTGGAAACAAGGTTAGGCATGATTTAAGCAAGTCCATCTGCTAAATTTTTTGAAGTGATCTTGAATTTGAAGTTGGATAGTGCTATTTGTTTAAATTTCTCCTTTAAATCAACATATTTGGGTTTTGACAGAAGGATGAGGTGTTAGCATTGAAGTTTGGAAGGACCCATCCTAAATTGAAGAACCGAAGAATGACATTGCAGACATCCTTTTCAATGATTTTCCAATAGTTTTGGAAGAATACCCCTAAAAAAATCATTAGGACTAGGAGCACTGATTTTTAAAAATGAACAAATCATTTGATATTTCTTCTATGGAGGGAAGTATAGTTAGAAAGTTATTCATGGTGGTATCTACAAGAGTTGGAATAACTTCATTAAGCAAGACTATGTCCTAGAAAGTATTTGGAAAACAAACTATGTTCACAAAAATAATTGGTTGCATGATTATCCATCTCAACAGGGTTATTTATGATATCATCACCATTCCTAAAATAAGAAATGATGTTTCTAGAGTTTTTAATATTTGCCCTTTTGTGAAAGAAAGCCATATTTCAATGAGAAATGATATTTTGACATCCAAATTTGAGTGTTAAAAATGTGTCAAATGTAATTTTTAGGAGTAATAGTGTATTATTGAAATTCATATAAATGTATGAAATAAAAAAATAAGAGAGACAGAGACATTGATATATAATGACAAATACGATGTCAAATATTGAGTGTTCAAATAACACTCATCTATTTCTATCACCCTCCATGCGCCACTTGACTTTAGACTTTTCAAACTAGGACATTTTTTCCTTGGCCAAAATTTTCTCCAAATCAATTTGAGCCATATTTTATTGAGCTCTTAAGACTCATTAATACCTGCAGTGCTGATTTGGTATTGAATTTTGACTAGATTCTCATAAAGCTTTCACCAGATTACCAATGTCTCTAAAAACATCCTTGTTTTAAGTATTAAGGTTAACCTTGAGGATTTGTAGCATTTTGTTGAGAATAAACATTGGGCATCCGACCATTAAAGTAGTCTATTTTTTGTTATGAATTCTTTGTTGAGTAAACTTTAATGTCATTAGTAATGAGTTTTCATATTAAATAAGGTAGTAGGAAGATTAAGAACCAAATGTAATTTGGAAGGTCAAAAAGTCAGTAAGTTTTGATAGTTTTTATTAGTATCAGTTATCTTTTCTTGAATTGTAAATGTTATTGGGTCTATATAAAGACCAAGAGTGTATTTTATTTGAAGAACAACAAGTTGAAAAATTTGCCTCTTTCTCTAAACAGGAAATCGAAGTCTGCTTCCATTATAACAATTTGGTATCAGAGCTCATGGCAAACATGATGAATCAAATGCCGTTGTCACGGCTAACGAAGTCAAATTATGAAAACTAGATTATCCAAATGAAAGCTCTTCTTGGATCTCTAGACGTGTGGGATGTGAGCCATGATGGGTTTGAAGAACCAACAGAAGTTGGGGGATATACGACAGCTCAAACGAAGGCGTTGAAAGAGACGCGATCAAAGGAAAAAACAATATTATACATGTTGTTCAGGGCTGTAGATGAATCAGGCTTCAAAAAAATTTATGGTTCGACTACGTCGAAACAAGCGTGGGACACGTTAGAAAGAGTGTTCAAAGGAGCAGATCGAGTGAAGCAAGTTCGACTCCAAACTCTTTGTGGCGAAGGACCTTTCGACGCTCTCAGTCGAAGATCTCGCTGGTTCTCTCGAAGCACATGAACAACGAAAGATGAAAAAGAAAGAAGAAGTAGTCGAAGAAGCAAATCAAACCAAGGAATCGAACAAAGACGAAAAGGTTCTCTTTTCTAAAAACTTGCAAGGAAAAGGACGTGGATGTGGAGTTCGTGACAGTGGTCGAAGTGGTAGAGGTAGCAACTTTGAAATAGGACAATCGATCCAACAAAATTGGCGTGGCAGAGGATGTGGTCAAAGAGGTGGTCGTTCGAATCACTCTAACTTCGAATGCTACAAGTGTGAGAAGTATAGTCATTACACGAAAGATTGAAACTCCTACAAATGTGACAAAGTGGGACATCTTGAAAAAGACTATCGAATTGAAAAGAAGATTGAATAAACAACCAACCTAGCCTTGGAAGCTGAATTGAATGAAGGCTTTCTCCTGATGGCTCAAAACGAAATCAACACCAATAATGACAATGTTTGGTATCTTGACTCAGGAGCAAGTAATCACATGTGTGGTTACAAACACCTGTTTAAAGATATGAAGAGAATTGAATATGGTAATGTGTATTTTGGAGATTCATTGAAAGTGAAGGTCGAAGGAAAGGGCATAATCAGTTACTTACAGAAGGATGGATTGATTGGATCAATTGAAGACATTTACTATGTACCAGATCTCAAGACCAATATACTGAGTCTGGGACAACTTACAGAAAAAGGTGCTTCGATACTTATGAAAGATCAAACACTGCATTTGAAGGACAAAGTAGGACATCTGATTGCCCGTGTCGAAATGGAAAGAAATCGAATGTACAGACTGAACCTGAGGAACGTTCGAGAGAAATGTCTGCAAATCGAAGTGCAAGACAAAGCGTCACTATGGCATATGCGCTTTGGTCATCTACATCATGATGGTTTGAGATGGTTGGCGAAAAGGAACATGGTGCATGAACTACCAGACATGGATTACGAAGGAAAGTTATGTGAAGAATGTGTGTTCAGCAAACAAACAAGAACCTCATTTCAAAAGAAGGCAAAATATCAAGCTGAACATATTCTCGAATTGATACATACTGACATATGTGGGCCAATCACTCCATAATCCTTCAGTGGAAAAAGGTACTTCATTTATTTTATTGATTATTTCTCAAGAAAGACATGGGTTTACTTCCTGAAAGAAAAGTCTGAAGCATTAGAGGTGTTTAAAAAGTTCAAAGTAATGGTGAAGAAGGCAACAGACAGACACATCAAAGCAGTTCGATCTGACAGAGGAGGTGAGTAAACTTCGACGGCCTTTGTGAAGTACTGTCAAGAATATGGAATAAGGAGATTCCTAACTGCACCATATTCACCTCAGCAAAATGGTGTGGCTGAAAGGAAGAATCGAATTATTCTTGACATGATTTGATCAATGCTCAAAAGCAAGAACATGTCGAAATAATTCCGGGAAGAAGCAGTACAATGTGTTGTTTATGTTTAGAATAGATGTCCATATTCAAAGTTAGAAGATAAAACACCACAAGAAGCATGGATTGGACAGGAGCCAACAATTTCTCATCTCAAGGTATTTGGTAGTGTAGCTTATGCACATGTACCAGATAAACGAAGAACAAAGCTTGGAGACAAAAGTCAGAAGTACATATTCATTGGATATGATGAGAAGACGAAAGGGTACAAGCTATTCGACCCCATAAGCAAGAAAGTGATTGTGAGTAGAGACATTCGAATAAACGAAGCAAGCAAGTGGGACTGGAACAATTCGATAAAGGATATTGACGTAGTCAAAGAAACAAATGTAGATGTACCAACAAGTATTCCAACAGAACATGAAGATACTGAAGATGAAGATGAATCTCTACAACCAAGAATGAGAAGTTTGCAAGATTTATATGATTCAACAAGTGAGGTGCATCTTGTGTTCCTTTTGGCAGATGTTGAAAATATCAGTGTCGAAGAAGCGTTATAAGACAAGAAGTGGAAAAGTGCCATGGACGAAGAGATTAGAGCAATCGAACGCAACAACACTTGGGAGCTAGTCGAATTTCCTAAAGGTAGTCAACCCATTGGTGTAAAGTGGGTATTCAAGAAAAAGATGAATACTCAAGGAGAAATCGGAAGATTCAAAACACGACTTGTTGTGAAGGGATACAAACAGAAAGCAGGAATTGACTATGACGAAGTGTTTGTGCCTGTTGCAAGAATGGAGACAATTCGATTGCTCATTTCTCAAGCTGCTTAATTCAAATGGCCAATATTTCAAATGCATGTCAAGACAACATTTTTGAATGGTGTGCTCAAAGAAGAAATCTATGACAAACAACCACTTGGGTATATGAGAATTAGAGAAGAGAAGAAGGTATTGAAATTGAAGAAAGTGTTGTATGGGCTGAAGCAAGCACCTAGGGCATGGAACACACGCATTGACACATATTTCAAAGAGAATGAATTCGAGCAATGTCCTTATGAACCTGTCCTCTATGTGAAGAAAAATGGAAGTAATGTATTACTTGTTGCTCTCTATGTTGATGACCTTATTTTTCTAGGCAGTGATGTTCAGATGATAGAAGATTTCAAGAGCACCATGACAAGCGAATTCGAAATGACAGACTTAGGTCTGATGAGATTCTTTCTTGATCTGGAGGTTCGACAAGAAGAAACTGGAATCTTTATCTCACAAGAAAAATATGCAAAGGAAATCCTGGAAAAATATAAGATGAAGAATTGCAATCCAACTTCGACGCCAATGGAACCAGGTGCAAAACTGTCAAAGTTTGATGCAGGAGAACAGGTTGAAGGAAGCAAATATTGAAGCTTGGTAGGTAGCCTTCGATATCTCACATGCACAAGGCCAGACATTTCACTAAGTGTTGGCATTGTAAGTCGATTCATGGAGGGGTCAGTACACACACATTGGAAGGAACTGAAATAAATTCTAAGGTATATCCAAGGAACAATATCACTTTGAATGTTTTATTCAAAAACAGAAGACTACAAGTTAGTTGGTTATTATGACAATGAATGGTGCAGAGACATAGACAATCGAAAGAGTACTTCTGGATATGTGTTCTTCATGGGAAACACAACATTTACTTGGCTATCGAAGAAGCAACCTATAGTAACACTTTCGACGTGTGAAGCTGAATATGTGGCAGCATCCTGGTGCGTCTGTCATGCAGTATGGCTCAGAAGGTTGATAAGCAAGATGGAGCTAAAACAGGAAGGTCCAACAATAATACAAGTGGACAACAAATCAACTATCGAATTGGCAAATAATCCAGTGAATCATGAATGAAGCAAACACATTGATGTTCGATTCCACTTCATTCGTGAACATGTGAAGGAAGGAAATATCGAATTGAGGCATGTAGCAAGCAAGAACCAAGCAGCGAATATTTTCAAAAAACCACTATCGAAAGAGATCTTCGACAGAGGCAAGAAGATGATAAGAATGCTGGATGGAAGAAACATTTAAGTTTACAGAGGAGTTTTGTTGAGTAAACTTTAATGTCATTAGTAATGAGTTTTCTTATTAAATAAGATAGTAGAAAGATTAAGAACCAAATGTAATTTGGAAGGTCAAAAAGTCAATAGGTTATGATAGTTTTTATTAGTAGCAGTTATCTTTTCTTGAATTGTAAAAGTCATTGGATCTATATAAAGATCAAAAATATATTTTATTTGAAGAATAACAAGTTGAAAAGTTTTCCTCTTTCTGTAAAGAGCAAATTGAAGTCTACTTCCATTATAACATTCTTCACATTGGTCGTATAAAGTCCACCTGCTAAAAAATTTGAATTGAAAAACAATATAACGGAGTGTGAAACTAGCTTCAAAAAAAAATATAAAAATGATATGATATGGCCTTGGGAAGAGTATTAACTAGCTTCTACATAAATGCAAGAAGTTAACCAATTTTGAGTACAAAAAAACCTATCTAACCTTCTTTCCACCGAGCCAATACCGGGCCTTCCATTAAACCCCGTGAAGAAAGAGCTTTTAGTAGGTAAATCAAAAAGATTGTTATCAGCCGACAAGAGTTGGAAGTCATTCATATGAGTTATGTTTAAATTTTCCAATAAAAATTGAATGACTTTCAATTTGGTTACATGTAATTTATTTGAGTGAACACCCACTTTACTTCCTCATAAAAATTATAAATTTCAAATTAATCTCCCACAAAAAAATACTTGATTTAATTCCTTAGACTATCTACAATGACAAAATTATTCTAACACTCTTTTTTTTTTTTACACTCCACATCATCTTCTCTCTCTTCCACCTGATAATTCAACACACATTCAACTTTTACTAAATACAATGGTTTTGTTTAATAAAATTCAACACCTTACCCCACCACTTTTATTTCATATTTTTATTTTCTTTTTTATGTTTTTGTTTTTTTGATTATATATTAATAATAATTATCAATTGAAATTAAATTAAAATAATTAAGAGTTAAATAATTTTTTTAATTTTTTTTAATTTAAAAACTTATTTTAATTTTTTCTCTCTAATTTTATATTTGTAATTACAAAAAACTTAAAATGGAATATGTGATACGGTAAGAGAACTGACTTGGGTCGTTTGCGTTTGATCGCAATTGTGCGGTTAGCACGAGTCGCCACCGACTTTTCTTTTATCCAAAAGGAAAGGTAAAAAAGCACAGGAAAGGTCTTTCGAGATTATTTCTTGGGTTCGGGGGTAGATTAAAAAGGGAAGGTGTTAGCACCCTTTTCATCCATGGTTTTCCATGGGCTCTTAGTTACTTGCTAGATCACTTGCTTTTGTTTGAAATTATACTTTGTGTGGTTTTGAAAGTATTTTTGAAAAGAGACCATTGTTTAGGCAAAATTTGTAATGATTCTCGTTCGTAAGAATGTATACAAAGTGTTTGATCTTTTGAAAATGTTTTCAAGTTTTGAAAGATGTTTTGAAAGTGTTGGTGTAAAATATTTGGTTGTGAGAAAGCAAGCGATTAAGAGCGAATCTACCTACTCGGAAAGTCTTAAATGTTCTTTTCCTCCTTTAGATGTTGTTATCTTACCATTGATCTGGTAAGAAGCCCCATGGTTGGATGTGAAGGGACATGCGCGGGACGTTTGTACAATCATAGAAGGCAACTTGTGAGATACTTTAGCAATTTTCGTAAGGCACTAGATCATTTTATCGAAGGCAACATCGGGGGACGTCGAGGGACTACGATTTTTTTTATCGAAGGGTCTTTGCTAAAGTGTCCCATATTCGAGGGACATGATTGTATTTCCGAGGCAACGAGCGAGGTTACACTAGAGGTGCGCGTCTGAAAAAGTGTGTTTGTTTCAAGTTAATTTTATCTTTGAAATTAGGTTATCTAGCGATTGATTTTAAATCTTGCCATACACGCCTAATTATTATACAGTATAAGGAAAACAGTAAATTGCGGAAATTGAAATTCTATGCTATTACAGAGTTTTCGGGAATGGGGGTATAAATTTACAAATGAGGATGGATCAATGCGATTAAAAATCCAAATAACAATCAATACAACCAAATCGAATTGAACGATTAATTAAAATTATAACAATCTATGAAATAAAATTAATTAACAAAGTAAGGGAATAAAATTCTCATTATTTGTTTGAAAAGTTTGGAAAGAAAAAATGAAATTCTAATCTATTAAAGAAAATAATTGACTAAAGAAATTAAATCATTTGTATATATTTTATTTTTTAGTATTTTTGTTATGAAGAAATTAAACAAACAAATTAAGACTAAAGAAAAAAAACTAATTAATAAAATTATTTACAATTTTTTTTCTAAGTTAATTAATTACATATTTTTTTAATTGAATTTTAAAGAAAATAAAACTAGAGATTAATTAAATTAAATGATTACTAAATAAAGTTTTTTTAACCTAAAATTCTAATTTATTAAATTAAACCTAAACTAGGTTAATTATAAAAAAAAGGTGTGAAACAGAATTAGAGGGTGAAGTTAAAATACAGATTGATTTGGAAAATTGGTTGAGTTGAAGCCCAACTGTTATATAAAAAAAATGACTAAGCAAAATTAATTTTAAAAAAAGGCTATTGGGCTGGACTTAGGCTGGTGACCCGGTCATGAAGAGGAAAGGAAGGGATCAGAATGCTATTGTTGTTAATTGGAAAACCTAAACAGGAAATCATATCTCTCTTCTCACGCTTCAATCTTCTTCTCCCCTCTCTCTCGATACCTCTTTTAACCTGAGAATTTCAATATCATCTTGTCTTCACCTTCTTCCAACCCTCTGTAATCGGGACCTATCTCTCTCGTCTCTCTCATCCTCGCCAAATTAACCTAGCGATTTTTCCCTCTTTATCGATACAAACCATAACCTTTCTCTACCCTAAACTCCGCCTCTTTTAACACTCATGAAGGGGAATCAGTGATGGATTTGGAGAAAATTGAAGGTACTGTGTTTTTGCAATTTTCAGTGTCTAAAAGATTTTCTTGTTTTTTTTACTGATTTCAAATAGGAATCATGCCATGGAGGTTTGAGAATAGGGGAAAGAAATCATACTTGTTGAAGCTTTTCTTTTTGGTATGGCTTCTTCCTTCGTTTTGCTGGCTTTCGTTCTCTTGTGATTCCCTTTTGCAATTTGTGAGCTTTGCTGGATGGAGGGATGAGGCAGATGATGGTGTTCAGTGGTGACTGAGGGTGAGTGAAGAAGGGATATGATGATGAGGTGAAAGCAGTTGGAGAAGGGTTGTGGATCTATGTGGTGATGGATTATGTTCTCTCTCTTTTTGTTTTCTGGCTTTTGTGTGCATATTAGCTTAGTTGGTATATTGTCTAGCCTTGTTGTTTCTTTGGGTATGCTAGCTTCTATTTAGAACAAATGGAATTTGTTTGTGTTATGTTGAATAGGAGTAGGAGATCTTTGACTTTTCTGCTTTTGTTAATCTCTTTATTGGGTTTTTTTGTTCTTCGTTTGTATTTGTTGGTTTGTCTCTTGGTTTTTGTATCTATGCTGGTTTTTCTTGGTTTTGTATCTATGCTGGTTTTTCTTGGTTTTGTATCTATGCTGGTTTTTTGGCCTGTCAAAAAAAAAGGTTTTTTGTTGTTATTGTGAACTTTGTTATATAGAGCTAGATATTGAAATTATGAGGGAGTTTTGAATCCATCTTTGTTCATTAAGTGCACTATTTTTTTTTCTTGCACAAGTTTTAATATCATGCATTTTGGGTGAAAGATTGTTGCAACAACATAACAGGTCACAGGTTTTTAGCCTATTTGTGCAGCAAGGTTGGACTAATGCAGGGCTTTGGATAGCAGGATGGTTTTGTGGACTGCTTTGCCATTTTTATTACAGATTTTGACTTGGCCTGTTTGTGTGCAATTTTGGCTGTATAAAACAGTTGCTTTTGACAGATTTTTGGACTGTTTTGGAAAGTTGACTTTGAGCATTTGAGTAGCAGGTTTGTAATTACCTATTTGGTGCAACTGTTGGGCTGAGTTTTTGGTATATAGCAGGACTTTAGATTGTATTTCTAGGTGATATCTCTTTCATCTTTCCTCTTTCCTCTTTCAATGAAAAGAAAGCAATTTTGCTTATTTTTGAAATTCTGAAGGGTTTGCAGTTTTATAGGAAAATGATGACATGTTAGGATAAGTTGACTAGCCTTGTTGTTGCTGCTATGCTTATGCTGTATTTGTTCTACTTTGCAGGCTTGGTTCCGTGTTGGTTTTGCATTGCATATGTTTTTGCTTGTTGTTATGTACTTTGCTGCAGGTTGGGCAGCTTGCTTGCCCTGCTGCATTGCAGCTTGCCTTGTTTTGCATTGTTTGCATATGTTGTTGCTTGCTGCCCACTGCTATGTTTGTTGTAGGTTTTAGACAACATGCTTGCTACTATATGGTTGTTGCTTTGTTGCAGATTGGGCATCTTTCTTGTTTTGTTTGATTTGTATATTTCTTTTTCCCTTTTTTTGTGAACCAAAATTCAGGTTTTTTTGAGATTTGCAAAATAGGGAGAAATAGATTGCGATTAAAACAAACAAACATTCTGATTCCAAGACGCAAACCCTAATGATGAATTTATCTTCTTTACACATTATTTTGATTGAATGCTTGCTAACTTTTCTTCTTCTTGTTTCATGAATTGCAAGCGAGGCTTGGGATGAGTTGCTTGAAAACGAAGAAAGGAAGACTTGAAGAAGAAACAAAACTTCTCTTTGTAAACAAGAAACTTGTGATTCTTTGTAAACAAGACAAAAAATTTGTAATTTTATTTGCAATGTAATAATACAAAGCATTGAATAACTTTTGATATGATGGGATTCTATACAAATCTTTATATTTTAATTGAATTTTGAAATTCCCAATTGGAATAGTTTGAAATGAAATACTTCAGTCTGGTAACTTGAATTCCAAGCAATCACAAATGAGTTTGTAACTTATATTTCAAACAAACATGCACCTTGTACTCTAATCAAATTCCTAAACAAAATTAATGTTTAAGAATTCAATTCCACTTGGTCAACTTGAATCCAAAATCATGGTTGTTTTAAATGAAAGTCTTAATCTTTAAATCGTATCGAATTCAAACTTGTATTCAAAATGGACTCACATGCCACGCTCGATTAAAACAAACATGCTTTAAGAACATTAATCAATCTTGCAACAAATTGTGCTTAAGAACATTCAAAAATCAACAAATGACTTACGACGATTCGATAATTTTTGAAGTCTTCCAAACACAATTTTCTTTTGATCTTTGAAAATAAACTCGTGAGCGACATCACTTATGACCATATACATAAATAATCGTCTCAAGATCTTGTAATTTTAAGAAATCAAAATTTTTAGAAATCAGACGACTGTTATTTAAAATTAGGTCAAAGTCCATGATGCGACTTCTAACGTACTCGAATTTTGGTGATCTTCTACACGTAATCAGCTCTTGATTTGTGAAGAGAAATTGGAGATGGAATCAAGGAGAATCATACACAATAAGAACCACTCAAAAATATTGAATAATGAAGAAGTTACAATTGTTTGAACTTGTTCTCGCAAAAGGTCGATTTTTGGGTCAATGTAGTCATTTTCAGTTATCTGAACCATTGATTGAGAAAACTTGCAATGCGAGGTTTGAAAACTGGCTTAAATAACCTTGAGGAGACATGAAGTTCTATGAAGATAATTTGAAATCTTGAAGACTCAATTTTCTTTGGGAAATGCAAAACCCTAATTGTGGACTTACTGTCTAGGAAGAGAATCTTTCTGATCAACTTCTGAGCCAAATTGAGTATTCAAGAAACCCTTGTTAGAACATAGTTTGATTCTACAACCCTCAGTTAGAGTTTTGATGATAACAAAATACAAGATTAAATAAATTGTAAGATTTATATAATACATATATGCTACTTAAAATTATGTTGTGTATTTACAGAAACTCTGATGGAATCAGCATCAGAATATCAATATCAACATCAGCATCAGAAGATATGTCAGCATCAGAAGATCAAATAACATGTGCTATACGCTGAAGCCTGATGAACAGAATCTACGCATAACATACTCTGACTGTGAACAAGACCCTAACCATGTCATCAGCACTCAGAAGCGTCAAGCTAAAGCCAAGAACACTCTGATTATCATTAGCAGAACACTCTGAAGTGTCAACGTTACTATGCATTCAAGACAGATTAATTACCAACGGCTTTATTCCAAGACAAAGATCTTCTCAAAAAGGAAAGAATGTTATGAGCATTGAAATGGATTTATGGACAGCAATGTATCTCTTCCTAGGCTATTTAAACAAGTCAGTAAGAAAAGAAATGGCTAATACTCTACACACATATACACGCCTAAGCTAATCATCTTCACGCACGCTCTCATTTTTGCTAAAGCTTTCAACCACGCTTACTCTATAGCTCTAGCAATCTAGTTTCATCCTAAGCTTAATATTGTGTATTATCACAGTTGTGATATATAGTTTTACTAGAAAACTTCAAACACACTTTTGTTCATTTATCTGTAAGAGAATTACCTTGAGATAAACCGGTCTCTGGTTAGACTCAAGAAGGCTTTAACAGTTGTTAAAGCAGTTGTTGTATTCAGTTGAATATAGTGGATTAAGACCTCGTTGGAGAGAGGCGAAATCACCTTGACGGGTGGACTAGAGTAGTTTGAGATCAAACGAACCAGGATAAAAATACAGTGTTGTCTGCATTTTATTTCAAGTTTTACAATTCAACCCCCCTTCTTGTGTTTTTCACATCTTCAATTGGCATCAGAGCGTCTGGTTCTGAGCTTATAACACTTAACCGTGTCAGTACAAGATCTAGCATAAGAAAAACACAATGTCAGGACCATATCAAAACATCACCAATGACAACAATGAAGAAAGAGACAGATTCAGCGGCAAACCTCCAGTCTTTGATGGAGAGAACTTTGATTACTGGAAAGACAGAATTGAAAGCTTCTTTCTGGCCCATGATGATGATCTGTGGGACATGGTGACAGATGGATGCACGCACCCAGTGAATAGAAGTGGTCAGAAGATTGACAGGAAAGCAATGTCTTATCAGCAAAAGCATGACTTCAAAAATCATCACAGGGCCAGAACTATTCTTCTCAGCGCCATCTCTTATTCAGAATATGAAAAGATATCAAATAGAGACACTGCAAAGAATATGTTTGACTCTCTAAGAATGACGCATGAAGGCAACATTCAAGTCAAAGAAACCAAAGCTCTTGTGCTCATTCAGAAGTATGAGGCATTCAAGATGGAAGAAAGTGAATCAATAGAAACAATGTTTTCAAGATTTCAGATTCTGGTTGCTGGTCTAAAAGTCCTTGATAAAGGATATTCCACTGCTGATCATGTTAAGAAGATCATCAGAAGCTTTCCAAAACAGTGGAGGCCAATGGTCACAGCGCTTAAGCTAGCCAAGGATCTCAACAAAATGTCTCTGGAGGAACTTGTCAGCTCCCTCAGAAGTCACGAGATAGAGCTAGAAGCAGATGAACCTCAAAAGCAAGGTAAGCCATTAGCTTTAAAATCTAACAGAAAATCTAACTCCAAAGTTTTGCAGGCTGTTGAAGAAACCTCTGATGGGTCCTCATAAGAAGAAGATGAACTGTCTCTCCTCTCCAGAAGGGTGAACTAACTATGGAAGCAGAGGCAAAGAAAGTTCAGGAATCCCAGAAGATCAGAAAATCAGAATGAATCTTCCTCCAGATACAGAAGGTCAGAATCCTCCTCTGGACACAGAAGATCTGAAGGCTATTCAGGAAGCAGAAAGCCAAACAACAAAGACATCATCTGTTATGAATGTAACGAGCAAGGACACTACAAGAGTGATTGCCCAAAGCTTCAGAGGGAAAAGCCCAAAAAGAAGTTTGGCAAGGAAAAGAAGAAACGTCTCATGGCTACATGGGATGACTCTGACACATCTGAAGCTGACTCAGAATCAGATGATGAAAGAGAAAACATAGCTCTCATGGCAAACATATCAGAAGACAGTGAAGCTTCTAAGTCAGACTCTGAATCAGATACAGAAGAGGTATTCCCTGACTTTGCTATTAACTTTACTAAGGCTGAACTATCTGAAAGCCTTAATGAAATTCTGGAAAGATATCAGCAGATCAGAGTCAAATTCAGAAACCTGAAAAGGAATCTTGCTTCTGACTCTGATAAGACTGAGAGTCTCAAATTGGAGAATTCCGAGTTAAAAGATAAAATTTCAAAATTAGAAAATCTATTACAAAACTCTCAGAAGGAAACAACCCCTGAAACTCCTAGCAGTGCTGATGAGATCATCAAGGAGCAAAAACATAGATAGAAGCAAAATGGCTTCAATGATCTATGGAGTTAGCAGAAATGGAAGAAAAGGGATAGGATACCAAGGTAAGGTACCTACACCAAGAAATGCCATGGATTTAGTTATAAAACACACTCCACTTGATTCACACTTTACATATGGGCACACACATGACATAAAATACACAAGTAGTGATTATTCTGGCAGACCAAAATTCAACCAGAGTTTTGGTAAAACTAACAAATCAGGACCCAAGAAAATATGGGTACCTAAGGATAAAATAATACATGTTGCAGATATCTTTAGCAGCAAAGCAGAAATACCAGTCATGGTACCTGGACTCTGGCTGCTCACGACACATGACGGGAAGAAGGCATATGTTCCAAAGCCTGGAACTTAAGCCTGGAGGCCACGTAGGTTTTGGAGGCAATCGGAGGGGAAAGATCATTGGCTCTGGAACAGTAGGTAATAGAAATATTCCCTCTATAAGTAATGTTTTATTAGTAGATGGATTGATGCATAACCTGTTATCAATAAGTCAATTAAGTGATAACGGTTATGATATAATCTTTAATCAAAATTCATGCAAAGCTGTTAGTCAGAAAGATGGGACTATCCTATTTAATGGAAAGAGGAGAAACAACATTTATAAAATAAAACTTTCTGAACTGAAAAGTCAGAATGTAAAGTGTCTTCTGTCTGTTAACAACGAGCAATGGATCTGGCACAGAAGATTGGGACATGTTAGTATGAGAAGAATATCTCAGATTAACAAACTCAATCTGGTCAGAGGACTTCCTAACCTGAAGTTCAATTCAGATGCTCTGTGTGAAGCATGTCAGAAAGGCAAGTTTGCAGAACTAGCTTTCAAATCTAAAAACGTTGTTTCCACCTCTAAGCCATTAGAACTTCTGCATATTGACTTATTTGGACCAGTTAAAACTGCTTCAGCTAGTGGCAAGAAGTATGGGTTAATAATCGTAGATGACTATAGCAGATGGACATGGGTAAAGTTATTAAGACACAAGGACGAGTCACACTCTGTGTTTGTCACCTTCTGCAACCAAGTTCAGAATGAAAAGGATCTTAGAATCGTCAAAGTCAGAAGTGATCATGGTGGAGAATTTAAAAACAAAGATTTTGAGTCATTCTTTAATGACAAAGGCATTCTGCATGATTTCTCTTGTCCTAGAACTCCCCAGCAAAATGGAGTTGTAGAACGAAAGAACAGAACATTGCAAGAAATGGCCAGAACCATGATCAACGAGACTAACGTTGCTAAGATCTTCTGGGCAGAGGCAATAAACACAGCGTGTTATATTCAGAATAGAATCTCCATAAGACCTATTCTGGAAAAGACTTCATATGAATTGTGGAAGAACAGAAAGCCCAACATTTCCTATTTTCATCCATTTGGATGTATTTGTTTTATTTTGAATACAAAAAATTATTTGAACAAGTTTGACTCTAAAGCACAAAAGTGTATTATGTTAGGATACTTTGAACGCTCAAGAGGTTACAGAGTATACAATACAGAAACACAGTTTGTGGAAGAATCAATCAGTGTTCGTTTTGATGATAAGCTTGACTCTCAAAAGTCAAAGCAGAATGAATTCCTTGCAGGTATGGAAGTTGAATTCATAGGTACTGAAGACAAGTCATCAGAAGTTCTCAACAGAGACTCTCCCTCAACATCAGGAAGAGCCACTGCAAGCAATCCAGCACCTTCTGTTGATCAACTCCAGAAAAGACCATTCAGAAGCAGCATGGATCACCCAGAAGAAACAATCCTGGGAAGAAAGGAAGATCCAATAAGAACAAGAGCTAGCTTCAGAAACTCTGAAGAATCTCTCATGGGACTGGTCTCTCTAATTGAACCAACATCAATTGATGAAGCACTTCTGGACAATGACTGGATTCTAGCAATGCAAGAGGAGCTAAATCAATTCACCAGAAATGACGTATGGGATCTAGTTCCTAAACCAAAAGGATTCAACGTCATTGGAACAAAGTGGGTATTCATAAACAAACTGAATGAACAAGGTGAAGTCATCAGAAACAAAGCACGATTGGTAGCACAGGGTTATAGTCAGCAAGAGGGGATAGACTATACAGAAACCTTTGCTCCAGTCGCCAGGTTAGAATCTATCAGACTCTTAATCTCTTTTGTTGTTAATAAAGACATCACTCTATATCAGATGGATGTTAAGAGTGCATTCTTAAATGGCTATATAGAAGAAGAGGTATATGTGCACCAACCCCCTGGTTTTGAAAGTTCCAAAAATCCAGAATATGTTTTCAAACTAAAGAAGTCACTGTATGGTCTGAAACAAGCTCCCAGAGCTTGGTATGAAAGACTAAGTAACTTCCTGTTAGAAAAGGAATTCACCAGAGGGAAAGTGGACACAACCTTATTTTGTAAGACAATTAAGAATGACATTTTAGTATGTCAGATTTATGTTGATGACATCATATTTGGTTCTACTAATCCTTCTCTAGGAAGAAAGTTTGCTAAATGTATGCAGGCAAAATTTGAGATGAGCTTAATGGGGGAACTGAAATTCTTTCTGGGCATTCAGATCAATCAAACCCCAGAAGGAACTTACATTCATCAGAGCAAATATGTCAGAGAACTTCTGAAGAAATTTGATCTCTTAGAATGTAAGCCATCAAAGATTCCAATGCATCCCACGTGCATTCTGGAAAGAGAAGAGGTAAGTAAAAAGGTAGAACAGAAGGTCTACAGAGGTATGATTGGTTCTCTTCTTCATCTGACGGCTTCAAGGCCTGACATTTTATTCAGTGTATGCATTTGTGCTAGATTCCAATCAGATCCTAGAGAATCTCACTTAACAGCAGTTAAGCGAATTTTCAAGTATCTGAAAGGTACTACTAATTTGGGTTTGTTTTATAGAAAATCAAGTGATTACAGCTTAGTAGGATACTGTGATGCTGATTTTGCTGGAGACAGAGTAGAGCGTAAAAGTACTTCTGGAAGCTGCCAGTTTCTGGGAGAAAATCTGATCTCTTGGTCCAGCAAAAGGCAATCCACAATTGCTCTATCAACAGCAGAAGCTGAATACATAGCAGCAGCTGGATGCAACACACAAATGCTCTGGATGAAAAGTCAACTTGAGGACTTCCAGATATTTGAGAGTAACATTCCTATCCTCTGTGACAATACTTCTGCTATCTGTCTTAGTAAGAATCCAATTTTACATTCTAGGGCTAAGCATATAGAAATAAAACATCATTTTATTAGGGACTATATTCAGAAAGGGATTTTAAATTTTAAATTTATTGACACAGACCATCAATGGGCTGATATTTTTACAAAACCCCTTTCTGAAGATAGGTTCAACTTCATTCTGAAACATCTCAGCATGAAGCTCTGCCCAGAATAAAATTGTTTTGATTCCATATCTTAACCTTCAGAACTTTGTTTATTTTACTGTGAACTTCTGACCAATCTTCTTTCAGAACTTTAGAAATGCATATTGTATCAGATTCTATCCATGAAGATCTGAGCGCTTCATTTCAAGGATAGAAATGTGTTGTTCACTCAATCAAACAAGTGTCATCCAGTCATCAGCCATTTTCTGAGGCTGAACACGCGTTCACGTTTCTGAAAAGGCAAAAGCGCTGATTGGATGCATTGAGACACATGTCATGGGTAACCGTTCCAAATATCTTTCTGAATCCCCTAAAATCAGCTATCATTAAATGCTAATAATCATTATTTATTTCTCTCTCTTAAACGTTTATGTTTTCAAAACCTTTTTTAGAAATCTATTTAAACACTTCACACCATTCACACACTTTTACCGTCACTTTCGCTTTCTCTCAATATTTCTGATTTTTGTGTTCTTATTTTTCTCAAGAAACCCTTTCAATCATTTTCAAAAACCTCGTGTGAACATGGCTTCTTCCAGCATTCCCTCTTCAGGTTCCCAGAAAACTGTTCCATCTGAACAATATGAAGTACCATTCAGAATGCTCCTAACTCCAGTCAAGAATCTTGAAGTTCTGTCAGAGTTAATAGTGGATTTCAACAGTCTCAAAGAGAATGGTTTTGATTTATCTAAAGAGGTTAAAGCTCAAAGCTGGGAAAGGTATTTTGACAGACTGGTGGGTCCAACATTTCCTATTCTGGTAAAGGAATTCTGGATTCACGCTTCTTCTTCAACTCATCAAGTTACATCTTACATCATGGGGAAGAAGATTGTTATCACTGAAGATCTCATTGCACGTTTGATAGGGTACAGTGGCGGTGGTGTTCGTTGCATTGATATGGAAGAAAGGTGTGCAGATGCTGCCCTAATTGCAAGGGAAATCTTTACTCTGGGGCTTCCCTCCAGCAAAATAAAGGACTTAAAGGACAAACACATAATTTGGGCCAAGATCATTCTGGGGTGTTTTAACGACAGGAAGCCTACCAGATCTCCTGATTACGTTAATATTGATCAGCAGTTTCTGGTCTATTTGATCTCTCAGAAGGTCAAGATAAATCTGGCTCATCTTCTGTTCAACCATCTCAAGACAAGTGTCAAAGAAACAAGAGAAGAGGAGCGAACAAAAAGGGATTGGATACCCTTAGGAAGACTGATATCAGATATTCTGACAGAGAATAGGCTGATTGATCATCTGACTGAGGCTCAGGAGATCAACTCCTTGGAAGTAACGGTTGGCAAACAGCTGAATGCTAAAAATCTGAAGAAAATGAAGTTGATAGAGAATATCAAGAAGGAGCCAAGCGTCACTCATGCTGCTGCAATCTCCAGCAGAAGAGTTCCTCTGGATGACTTCCCACTATTCTCAAAAATTGACTCAAAACCTGTTATCGTACTCAAATACTTGGATGCTTGCAAAGCTGATGGTACAACACCAAATCTGAATATTCAAGATCTTCAGCAGAAGGCACCAGAGGTAGTTCTGAAGAAGACAAAGAAGAGGAAAGCTGTGACAGAAGGATCATCTCAGCAGACTCCGAAGAAAAGAGGTAATCCTTCTTCTGTTACTGTTTTAAATTCTACTGTTGTACCAACATCTATTCCCATTCCAACTCCATCTGAAAACCCAACACCTCAAACTTTTAATGATTTTGAACTCGACTTTGACCCTTCTGAGTCATTAACTCTCAGAAGATCTCGCTCCCAACCACAAAATCCAAATACTTAAGCCATATCAGAACAAGAACTTGCACAAGTTCTGTCTGATATAGACCAACACACTTCTGCTCCTGAAACAGAAAATCCAAATCCAAACAGAGAATCACAACCAGAAATCCAAATCCCTCTCTCACCTCAACCAGAAATTCCACTTTCACCAATACCAGAAACACCTCCATCTCCACAACCAAAAATTAATCCACCCTCTCCACAACATGAAATATCACAACCTGAGATTCAAACCTCTGAGGCTCAACCCTCTGAATCTTCTGAACCACAACCTTTGGCCATTCAATTTCCCTGTGGTACCACTTGAAGGGGTGAAAAACACAAGAAGGGGGGGTTGAATTGTAAAACTGGAATCTTAAAGCAAATGACAAGGTATTTTTATCCTGGTTCGTTTGATCTCAAACTACTCCAGTCCACCCGTCAAGGTGATTTCGCCTCTCTCCAACGAGGTCTTAATTCACTATATTCAACTGAATACAAATCTGCTTTAGCAACTGCTAAAACCTTCTTGATTCAAACCACAATCCGGTTTGTCAAGGCAACACTTTCTTACAAAGGTATAAGCAAATGTGTGAATGTTTTCTACAAAAACTATATCACAACTGTGATGTTTACACAAATGAAGCTTAGAATACTAGGTTGCTAAACGCTAATAAAGTATCAGAGTTTGTTGGTTTAGCAAAACTTGTAGAGTGAAGATTATTGTTCAGCTTTGTGCGTGTAGAGAGTTTGGAAGCATTAGCCGTGATAATCTTCGAAGCTTGGTTTATATAGCACTTGAGAAGATGAACGTTCAAGCAAATATTCTTGATTCAATGCTATTAACAAGCTTTCCTTTTTGAGCAGATCTTGTCTAGAATGATGCCGTTGGTATTGATTAGCTTTCAATGCACAGTACCGTTGCTTCTTCAATGCACGTTCTGGCTTGGCTCATTCTGATTCTGCTTCGCTGCTGATGAACTAATTTGATTCTGTATCAGAGTGTTTTACGCGCAGTTCTGTTCATCAAGCTTCAGCATGTGCAAGCGTTGATCATCTGATCTTGACATTCTGATTCAGCAACTTCTGATGCTGGTGTGCAAACTCATATTCTGATGCTGAAGAAGTGATCTTGCTTATTTTAATCAGCATGTCTGCAAATCAGAGCATAGTAATTTTAGGCAGCATATAATTCAATCATGAAATATTTAACTACTATATCTTTTCACTTTGTTATCATCAAAACTTAAATATAGGGTACTAGATTCAAACATTGTTCTAACAATCTCCCCCTTTTTGATGATGACAAAAACAAGATATTTTAAATGAAAAAATAACGTGAAAAGTTATCAGATCTATGTATCAGAATAAGAAGTACGGAGAAGTCAGAGTTAAGAGATACTCCCCCTGAGTTTGTTACTTCCCTTTGATATGCGTGTTCTTCAGAGTCAGATCTTTTTCTATCTTTGAGCATCAGATTATAGGTCTTTGACTTATCAGAAAGCAGAGCTTCAGAGCTTTTCCAGTCAGAGCTTTGCTTCGGATCAGAGTGTTAGGACGATCAGAGCTTCATATATCAGAACTTCATATTTGATCAGAGCAACATGAGCTTTTACATTTTGATCAGCGCTTCTAGTTCTTAGTCTTCATAGTGTTCGGAGCTTCCTTGTGCCTGTAGACTTAACAACAAAACAGAAAAACATTTCACGTAATAGAGTTAGAATGTTTGAGAGTTTCTGTCTAGTTAGCCGTTATTGATTTTAAATATCATTCTTGTTCTCCCCCTTTTTGTCAGCAATCAAAAAGTGTTAGTGATGTGCTAAAACAATTTAGATCAGAAAAACAAATTATATTAAAAATAGTTCAGAGCAAAGAACATTACACAAGCATAGTCAAAACATAGTCAAAAGTACATCAGAAAATGAAGAAAATATAGAGAATGTCATGCATGAAAAAAATTTCAAGGTTGTGGGGGCATGCGTGAGAACAGGCTTTCCAGCATTGCTTGAATCTTTTCAGAAGTTTCATTCTGCTTCTGAACCATGGTGACAACAGTATCAATCTTGCTGTCCTGGACATTCATTCTTGCTTCCATCTTCTGATCATTCTCTTCCATCCGCTGCTGTAGACGCAAGTCATTCAGCCTTAATTCTTCCAGAGCCTGCCTGTCCAAGGCAGCTTGAGAACTTTCAGCAGGAGGAAGCTTCTCAGAACTTTCAGCTACATCTTCTGCTGGATTTTCTTCCTGAAGAGTCTTGTCTTCTTCTGCTGGTTGCACCTGTGCAGCTTGCTCTTTCTCAGACCAGGATTCACTGTCCAGAGGGAGCACAACTTCTTGAGGCAGCTGACTCTCAACTTCCTTCAGCAGCTTGCTAAAGTTCTGTTGAGCCTGCTCATAGTTGACGTCCTGCAGCTTGATATTGCTCAGAGGTTTCTTTCTTCTGATTTCCTGCAGAAATGCTGGAGGATGCCATTGTTCTCACACAAAAAGCTTGAGAGTGATTTGAGAAAAGGGTTTGAAGACGGTAAACTCAGAAATATGCAGAAAAATTCTTAAGAGATTATGAGAAAGCGTAAAGATTAAGAATGAAGAGTAAAGTGCTTAAATAGAATTTTCAAAAATTATTTTGAAAAGTAAAACGTTTTTAAGAGAGAGAAAAAAGATAATGATTGCCATTAACAAGCGTGATTACTTTGCATTAAATGCTTGCTGATTTTGGGGGATTTGAGAAAGATACTTAAAAACGGTTACCAGACATGTGTCTCAATGCACCCAATCAGCGCTTTGCCTTCTCAGAAACGTGCACGCGTTCTGCTTCAGGGATTTGCTGATGATTGGATGACACTTGTTTGATGTAGTGATCAGCACGTCTGTCTTTGAGATTAGACTCTCAGATCTTTAGACTTGCCTCTGATACAATCTGCATGTTCTAACTTTCTGAAAGAAGATTGATCAGAAGTTCACAGTAATATAAATACATTCTGAAAGATAAAAATATGGAATTAAAACATTTTCATTCTGGGCATACTTTCATGCTGAGATGTTTCAGAATGAAATTAAACCTATCTTCTGAAAGGGGTTTAGTAAAGATATCAGCCCATTGATGGTCTGTATCTATAAATTTCAAGTTTAAAATTCCTTTCTGAATATAGTCCCTAATGAAATGATGTTTTATTTCTATATGCTTAGCTCTAGAATGTAAAATAGGATTCTTACTTAAGCAAATAGCAGAAGTATTATCACAAAGAATAGGAATGTTACTCTCAAAAATCTGGAAGTCTTCAAGCTGACTTTTCATCCAGAGCATCTGTGTGCTACATCCTGCTGCTGCTATGTACTCAGCTTCTGCTGTTGACAGAGCAATAGTTGATTGCCTTTTGCTGGACCACGAGATCAGATTTTCTCCCAGAAACTGGCAGCTTCCAGAAGTACTTTTTCGTTCCACTCTGTCTCCAGCAAAATCAGCGTCGCAGTAGCCTACTAAACTGTAATCACTAGATTTTCTATAAAACAAACCCAGATTAGTAGTACCTTTCAGATACTTGAAAATTCGCTTAACAGCTGTTAAGTGAGATTCTCTAGGATCTGATTGGAATCTAGCACAAATACATACGCTGAATAAAATATCAGGTCTTGAAGCAGTCAGATAAAGGAGAGAACCAATCATACCTCTGTAGACTTTCTGTTCTACGCTTTTGCTTACCTCTTCTCTTTCCAGAATGCACGTGGGATGCATTGGAATCTTTGATGGCTTACATTCTGAGAGGTCAAATTTCTTCAGAAGATCTCTGATGTATTTGCTCTGATGAATGTAAGTTCCCTCTGGAGTTTGATTGATCTGAATTCCTAGAAAGAACTTCAGTTCCCCCATGAGGCTCATCTCAAATTCTGCCTGCATACACTTAGCAAATTTTCTTCCAAGAGAAGGATTAGTAGAACCAAAGATTATATCATCAACATAAATTTGACAGACTAAAATGTCACTCTTAACTGTTTTACAGAATAGAGTAGTGTCCACTTTCCCTCTGGTGAATTCATTTTCAAGCAGAAAGTTACTTAGCCTTTCATACCAAGCTCTGGGAGCTTGTTTCAGACCATACAGTGACTTTTTCAGTTTGAAAACATGTTCTGGATGTTTTGAATTTTCAAAACCTGGGGGTTGGTGAACATACACTTCTTCTTCTATATAACCATTTAAGAATGCACTTTTGACATCCATCTGATACAGAGTGATGCCTCTATTAACAGCAAATGAGATTAAAAGTCTGATAGATTCTAACCTGGCGACTGGGGCAAAGGTTTCTGTATAGTCTATCCCCTCTTGCTGACTATAACCTTGTGCAACCAGTCGTGCCTTGTTTCTGACGACTTCACCTTGTTCATTAAGCTTGTTTCTGAACACCCATCTTGTTCCAATGACGTTGAATCCTTTTGGTCTTGGAACGAGATCCCATACGTCGTTTCTGGTGAATTGATTCAGCTCTTCTTGCATTGCCAGAATCCAGTCATTGTCCAGAAGTGCTTCATCAATAGAAGAAGGTTCAATCAGAGACACAAGTCCCATCAGAGTTTCTTCAGAGTTTCTGAAGCTTGCTCTTGTTCTGATTGGATCTTCCTTTCTTCCTAGGATAGTCTCTTCTGGGTGATCCAAACTGCTTCTGGGTAATCTCTTCTGAGGTTGATCAGCAGCAGTTGTAGGATTTCTAGCATTGCTTCTTTCAGACGTTGAAGGAATGTCTGTGTTGAGAGCTTCTGATGACTTGTCTTCAGAACCTGCAAATTCAATTTCTATACCCGCAAGATTTTCATTCTGCTTTGACTTTTCAGAGTCAAGCTTGTCATCAAAACGAACACTGATTGATTCTTCCACAATCTGTGTTTCTGTATTGTATACTCTGTACCCTCTTGAGCGTTCAGAGTATCCTAACATAATACACTTCTGTGCCTTAGAATCAAACTTGTTCAAATAATTCTTTGTATTTAACATATAGCAAGTACATCCAAATGGATGAAAATACGAAATGTTGGGCTTTCTGTTCTTCCACAATTCATATGGAGTCTTTTCCAGAATAGGTCTTATTGAGATTCTATTCTGAATGTAGCACGCTGTGTTTATTGCCTCTGCCCAGAAAATCTTAGCAACGTTTGTCTCGTTGATCATGGTTCTGGCCATTTCTTGCAATGTTCTGTTCTTTCGTTCTACAACTCCATTTTGTTGGGGAGTTCTAGGACAAGAGAAATCATGCAGAATGCCTTTGTCATTAAAGAATGACTCAAAATCTTTATTTTCAAATTCTCCACCATGATCACTTCTGACTTTAACGATTCTAAGATCTTTTTCATTCTGAACTAGGTTACAGAAGGTAACAAACACAGAGTGTGACTCGTCCTTGTGTCTTAAGAACTTTACCCATGTCCATCTGCTATAGTCATCTACGATTACTAACCCATACTTCTTGCCACTGACAGAAGCAGTTTTAACTGGTCCAAATAAGTCAATGTGCAGAAGTTCTAATGGTTTAGAGGTAGAAACAACATTTTTGGATTTAAAAGAAGGTTTTGCAAATTTGCCTTTCTGACATGCTTCACACAGAGCATCTGAATTGAACTTCAAATTTGGAAGTCCTCTGACCAGATTGAGTTTGTTAATCTGAGATATTCTTCTCATACTAACATGCCCCAATCTTCTGTGCCAGATCCACTGCTCGTTGTTAACAGACAGAAGACATTTTACGTTCTGACTCTTTAGTTCAGAAAGTTTGATTTTGTAAATGTTGTTTTTCCTCTTACCATTAAATAGGATAGTCCCATCTTTCTGACTAACAGCTTTACATGATTTTTGATTAAAGATTATATCATAACCGTTATCACTTAATTGACTTATGGATAACAGGTTATGCATCAATCCATCAACAAGCAGAACATTATTAATAGAGGGAAGATTTCCGTTACCTACAGTTCCAGAGCCAATTATTTTTCCCCTCTGATTGCCTCCAAAGCCAACGTGGCCTCCAGGCTTAAGTTCCAGGCTTTGGAACATATGCCTTCTTCCCGTCATGTGACGTGAGCAGCCAGAGTCCAGGTACCATGACTGGTGTTTCTGATTTGCTGCTAAAGATATCTGCAACATGTATTATTTTATCCTTAGGTACCCAGATCTTCTTGGGTCCTGATTTGTTAGTTTTACCAAAACTCTGGTTGAATTTTGGTTTCACACAGTGGTTACTACTAGTATATTTGATGTCATGTGTGTGACCATACACAAAGTGTGAATTTAGAGGAGTGTGTTTAATGGTTAAATCCATGACATTTTTAGGTGTAGGAACCTTACCTAGGTATCCTATTCCTTTCCTGCCGTTTCTGCTAACTCCATAGATCATTGAAGCCATTCTGCTTCTATCTATGCTTTTAGCAAGGAACTTCTGGAAACTATGATCATACTCCTTGATGATCTCATTAGCGTTGCTGGGAGTTTCAGCAATTGGTTCCTTCTGAGAGTTTTGTAAAGAGTTTTCTAATTTTAAAATTTTATCTCTCAGCTCAGAGTTTTCCAATTTGAGACTCTCAGACTTATTAGAGTCAGATTCAAGAGTCCTTTTCAGGTCTCTGAATTTAGCTCTAATCTGCTGATAACGTTCCAGAATTTCATTGAGGCTTTCAGCAAGTTCAGCCTTTGTAAAATTAACAGCGAAGTTAGGGAATACCTCTTCTGTGTCTGATTCTGAGTCTGAGTCAGAAGCTTCACTGTCATCTGGAATGTTAGCCATAAGCGCTATGTTCGCCCTTTCATCATCTGATTCTGAGTCAGCTTCAGACGAGTCAGAGTCATCCCATGTGGCCATGAGACTTTTCTTCTTCTCTCTTCCAAACTTCTTTTTGGGCTTTTCCCTCTGAAGCTTTGGACAGTCACTCTTGTAGTGTCCTTGCTCATTGCACTCGTAGCAGATGATGTCTTTTGTATTTGGCTTCTTGCTACCTGAGGAGCCTTCAGATCTTCTGTATCCAGAGGAAGAATCTGTCCTTCTGTATCTGGAAGAAGACTCGTTCTGATCAGATCTTCTGGGATTCCTGAACTTCCTTTGTCTTTGCTTCCACAGTTGATTTACTCTTCTGGAGAGAAGAGAAAGCTCGTCTTCTTCTGATGAGGATCCATCAGATGTTTCTTCAACTGCCTGCAAAACTTTAGATTCAGATTTTCTGTTAGATTTTAAAGCTATAGGCTTACCTTGCTTCTGAGGCTCGTCAGCTTCCAGCTCTATCTCATGACTTCTGAGGGAGCTTATAAGTTCCTCCAGAGTGATTTTGTTGAGATCTTTCGCCAGCTTCAGAGCAGTAACCATAGGCCTCCACTGCTTGGGTAAACTTCTGATTATCTTCTTGACATGGTCAGCAGTAGAGTATCCCTTGTCCAGAACTTTGAGACCAGCTACCAGAATCTGGAATCTGGAGAACATAGTTTCAATGGATTCAGATTCTTCCATTTTAAACGCCTCATACTTCTGAATGAGCGCCAGAGCTTTTGTTTCTTTGACTTGAATGTTGCCCTCATGCGTCATTCTGAGAGAATCAAAGATGTTCTTAGCTGTGTCTCTGTTAGAGATCTTCTCATACTCAGTATAGGAGATAGCACTGAGGAGGATGGTTCTGGCCTTATGGTGATTCTTGAAATCACGCTTTTGTTGATCAGTCATTGATTTTCTATCAATCTTCTGACCAGTTGCATTAACAGGGTGTGTGTATCCATCTGTCACCATATCCCACAGATCAGCATCATGTGCTAGAAAGAAGCTTTCAATTCTGTCTTTCCAGTAGTCAAAGTTTTCTCCATCAAAGACTGGAGGTTTGCCGCTGAATCTGTCTCTGTCCTCATTGGTGTCATTGCTGAAATGAGAGTTGTTTCCTGCCATTGTGTTTTTCTGACGCTGGATCTTGTACTGACACGGCTAAGTGTTTTAGCTCAGAACCAGGCGCTCTGATGCCAATTGAAGGGGTGAAAAACACAAGAAGGGGGGGGTTGAATTGTAAAACTGGAATCTTAAAGCAAATGACAAGGTATTTTTATCCTGGTTCGTTTGATCTCAAACTACTCCAGTCCACCCGTCAAGGTGATTTCGCCTCTCTCCAACGAGGTCTTAATTCACTATATTCAACTGAATACAAATCTGCTTTAGCAACTGCTAAAACCTTCTTGATTCAAACCACAATCCGGTTTGTCAAGGCAACACTTTCTTACAAAGGTATAAGCAAATGTGTGAATGTTTTCTACAAAAACTATATCACAACTGTGATGTTTACACAAATGAAGCTTAGAATACTAGGTTGCTAAACGCTAATAAAGTATCAGAGTTTGTTGGTTTAGCAAAACTTGTAGAGTGAAGATTATTGTTCAGCTTTGTGCGTGTAGAGAGTTTGGAAGCATTAGCCGTGATAATCTTCGAAGCTTGGTTTATATAGCACTTGAGAAGATGAACGTTCAAGCAAATATTCTTGATTCAATGCTATTAACAAGCTTTCCTTTTTGAGCAGATCTTGTCTAGAATGATGCCGTTGGTATTGATTAGCTTTCAATGCACAGTACCGTTGCTTCTTCAATGCACGTTCTGGCTTGGCTCATTCTGATTCTGCTTCGCTGCTGATGAACTAATTTGATTCTGTATCAGAGTGTTTTACGCGCAGTTCTGTTCATCAAGCTTCAGCATGTGCAAGCGTTGATCATCTGATCTTGACATTCTGATTCAGCAACTTCTGATGCTGGTGTGCAAACTCATATTCTGATGCTGAAGAAGTGATCTTGCTTATTTTAATCAGCATGTCTGCAAATCAGAGCATAGTAATTTTAGGCAGCATATAATTCAATCATGAAATATTTAACTACTATATCTTTTCACTTTGTTATCATCAAAACTTAAATATAGGGTACTAGATTCAAACATTGTTCTAACACCACTGAATATTCCTCAACTTCCCTCTTCACCAGAAATTACTCCACCAAATTCCCCATCTAGTCCAATCATAATTCCTGATTCTCCCACTCCCTCACCTAAGAAAAAGTCAGATGACCACAGCAAGACTGTCATTGATCTAACAGTCTTTGAACGCCTTGCTGCAATAAACAACAAAACTGCTATCCTTAAACCAAAACAACCAGATGTTGGTTCCAGCATATTGAACTGTGAAACAGAACTACAGAAGTGGATCACTTCTTTGAAACAAGCAAGTCTGGAACTGATTGATCCTGTTGTATCAGACCTCCTCTGGACAAAATTCAGAAGATGGGTATGCTCTGAAACCTTTAAGTTGCAAGACCAGAGCTATGGACAGGCTCAACAGAACTTCAGCAATCTGCTGAAATAGATTGAAGGTCCAGTTCTGAGCAAAGTGATTAAGGAAGAAGTT
Source organism: Vicia faba (assembly GCA_948472305.1). NCBI lineage: Eukaryota > Viridiplantae > Streptophyta > Magnoliopsida > Fabales > Fabaceae > Vicia > Vicia faba. Next base: position 1,309,940,035 of record OX451741.1, on the reverse strand, counting down.
CTCCATCTGGACATTGCTCCCTGGTCAGAACAACATCCAGCTTCCAAAATTCAACCTGATACTGAAGAGCAGTTGATTCCTGTTGAAGACCTGAGTCAGAAAGAAGATGCTGCAGAAAGCTCTGAGAAGCATCCTGTTTCTCAAGATTCTCAAGCTTCATTGGACAGGCAGACTCTAGGAGAGCTGAAGAGAAATGATCTTCTGATGAAGGAAAGAATGGATGTACAGGACAGCAAGATTGATGCAATAGCCAACATGGTATCTCAGCAGAAGGAAACCAACGATCAGATCAAGGGCATGCTAGAGGCTCTGATCACACGTCTCCCTCCTCCTTCTTAGAATTTTTTTTTTCATATCTTTTAAACTTGATTATTTGTAATATTTTTAGTACAATGTTCTGAACTTTCCTCATTGCTTATGTTTTTTAATATAAATGCATTTTTAACTCTGATCATTTTTACCTCTGATTATTTGTGCTTTTTGATAACTGACAAAAAGGGGGAGAAAGAATGATATTTTTCAATAACGGATTGCTGAGACATAAGTCTCAAACATTCTGACATTCTAATCTATTTGAATGTATTTCTTCTGAAAAGCTTACAGGTACAAGAATCTGATTAACTCTGATAAAGTAAAGTTCTGATGCTCAAAGAAAGTTCAATAAAGTTCTGATGCTCAAGGTCTCATGGAATTAAAGGGAAGTAATAAACTCAGGGGGAGTTTTTCTTTTCGTTACTCTGATAACTTTTATTCCTTATCTTCTTATCTCTGATACCTTTTATTCGTTATTTGTTTATCTCTGATACCTTTTATTCTTTAATTTTAATTGAAAAAATCTGGTTTTTGTCATCATAAAAAAGGGGGAGATTGTTAGAACATAGTTTGATTCTACAATCCTCAGTTAGAGTTTTGATGATAACAAAATACAAGATTAAATAAATTGTAAGATTTATATAAGACATATATGCTACTTAAAATTATGTTGTGTATTTACAGAAACTCTGATGGAATCAGCATCAGAATATCAGTATCAACATCAGCATCAGAAGATATGTCAGCATCAGAAGATCAAATAACATGTGTTATACGCTGAAGCCTGATGAACATAATCTGCGCATAACATACTCTGACTGTGAACAAGATCCTAACCATGTCATCAGCACTCAGAAGCGTCAAGCTAAAGCCAAGAACACTTTTATTATCATTAGCAGAACACTCTGAAGTGTCAACATTACTATGCATTCAAGACAGATTAATTACCAACGGCTTTATTCAAAGACAAAGATCTTCTCAAAAAGGAAAGAACGTTATGAGCATTGAAATGGATTTATGGACAGCAACGTATCTCTTCCTAGGCTATTTAAACAAGTCAGTAAGAAAAGAAATGGTTAATACTCTACACGCATATACACGCCTAAGCTAATCATCTTCACGCACACTCTCATTTTTGCTAAAGCTTTCAACCACGCTTACTCTGTAGCTCTAGCAATCTAGTTTCATCCTAAGCTTAATATTGTGTATTATCACAATTGTGATATATAATTTTAATAGAAAACTTCAAACATACTTTTGTTCATTTATCTGTAAGAGAATTACCTTGAGATAAATCGGTCTGTGGTTAGACTCAAGAAGGCTTTAACAGTTGTTAAAGAAGTTGTTGTATTCAGTTGAATATAGTGGATTAAGACCTCGTTGGAGAGAGGCGAAATCACCTTGACGGGTGGACTGGAGTAGTTTGAGATTAAACGAACCAGGATAAAAATACAGTGTTGTCTGCATTTGATTTCAAGTTTTACAATTCAACCCCCCTTCTTGTGTTTTTCACATCTTCAACCCTAGGATAGTATCTTAAATGAAAAATGAGAGGGAAAATTTTGGGGTACAATAGCTGCCCCTGTTCAATTTTCTTAAACTTGAAAAGTGAGATCGACATGTTTGTCGTTCGTAGCTTGAAAGTAGAAGATGATTGAACACTAGAGTGCCAAGAAATCTGCACTCGGTGATGTGTTGTGTAGGAAATGGGCTTAAAGATGCCATTTAGAGAAATGATGGAGAGTTGTCAGAGATGGGCTTATAGATGCCATCCGAAGGTGATTGTTGACAGAATTTAGACTAAGTCTAAGCTTGACTTCAACTGCTGAGAAATATGAAATTGATTGTATCTGGTCAGGTCCAGGTCTTGCAGTGTTGTAAACTATTGTCTGGAGATAAGGGAGAAGAAACCTGGGTAGTAGGGCTACTTCGAAGGGAAATCCTGGATCTGAATGAGTATCAGGATGGCATCCGTATCTGGAGCGTATCTGAACTGTATCTGAAAGCTGAATCTGAATGAGTATCAGAATGGCATCTGTATATGGAGTGTATCTGTAATGTATTCGAAAGCTAAATCTGAATGAGTATTAGAATGGCATCCGTGTCTGGAGCGTATATGAACTGTATCTGAAAGCCGAATCTGAATGAGTACCAGTATGGCATTCGTGTCTGGAGCGTATCTGAACTGTATCTGAAAGCTGAATCTGAATGAGTATCAGAATGGCATCCGTATATGGAGTGTATCTGAACTGTATCTGAAAGCTGAATCTGAATGAGTATCAAAATGGAATCTGTATCTGGAGAGTATCTGAACTGTATCCGAAAGCTGAATCCGAATGAGTATCAAAATGGCATATGTATCTGGAGCGTATCTGAACTGTATCTGAAAAATCCTTTGAATATTTGTTAGTGGTAGCTGTTGATTAACTTTATCCTGAAAAGGGTAAAATGTTAGCCAATATGCAATGTCATGTTGCATTAAATGTATGCATAATGGGATTATGTTATATGCTTTCATGTTATTAATGTTTATGATATATGAATGCGGTGTATGCGTATGAGAGTTGATCTGCTGCACTGTTGTTGGATTGGGGAAAATAAATCCCTGACTTCTGCTGAGGATATGGAGTGTAAGTCTTCATGTTGTGAAGTTGAAGTGTTGATGAATTTCCTTTTAGAGAAATAAACTCTGTTTGTACGGGAAACGCCATGTACTGCTTGTAAAATCCTGTTGGGGAATCTTGAGAATTTTAGTGACTTCTACTGGGGAGTGATAACTGGAAATTTTGTTCCGCTGGGGATTAAACTACACACTATGGGGGATTTTACGGAGAACTTAGAGAGATTTCCTTATCCCTTAAAGCCATCAGTGATTATGTTTTTATTTTTTTCATTTGTAAACAATAATTATATTCAAATGCATATGTTCAAAAATAAATCATTAGACGTTTTTGCAAACAAAACACAAGAGTAAAGAAAACAGATAGTTTTTGCACTTTCAAAGGGATATCTTTGTATTGACTTTGAGTAAGTATTTTTGTACAATTAGACAAACACTCTAGTAAGAGAATACCGTCGTAAAAAAATGAAAATTTTATATAAAGAAAAGATAGCTATGTGAAATAATCCAATGGGGTTCCCATTCTGTTATAGCCTTCATATCTCCGAGCATCTTGTCTATTTGTTGCCTCGTCCGAAGATGATTGAATTGATCAGAACCTCTGAGTTTGTCAGTGGAAGCTAAAAGTTATCCGTAAGGTGATCCAACAGGACATAGTCACACGCTTTAATTCCCTAACTTTTGCCTGGACCGCCCTTTCGGGTTTTCAGTCCACCGGGAAACCCTTTTTTGCCCAAGTCTCCCTTTCAGGTTTTCGACTTTCTGGATGTACAATTTTTTTTGTTTTATCCCTAATTTTTGCCCGGACCTCTTTGGTTCCCCGGGATGCCCTTGTTTTTCCTAGGTGTGTCAACCTAGCGGGTCTCTTACGCGTAGTATCTTTTGACTATGTCTGCGTTCACAGGGTGTGACAGGTCGTCGCCATCCATGGTGGTTAAGATCATTGCTCCACCAGAGAATATGTTTTTGATTACAAATGGTCCTTCGTATATAGGAGTCAATTTTCCCCTGGGATCACCTTGCGGCAGTATGATGCGCTTGATCACCAGATCCCCAACTTGATATACTTGGCGTCTGACCTTTTTGTTTAAAGCCTTGATCATTCGTTTTTGATACATTTGACCATGACAGACAGCAGTAAGCCTTTTCTCATCAATCAAGTTCAGTTGATCAAGCCGAGTCTGGATCCAATCTTCTTCGTTCAGCCCTGCATCCTTCATAATTCTCAAAGAGGGGATCTAGACCTCAATAGGTAAGACAACCTCCATGCTGTAGACCAGAGAATAGGGTGTTTCCTCGGTTGATGTGCGTGCCATGGTACGATACCCGTGGAGAGATAATGGTAGCATTTCATGCCAGTCTTTGTATGTGACTGTCATTTTCTGTATGATCTTTTTAATGTTCTTATTTGCAGCTTCGACATCACCATTCATCTTCGGCCGGTAAGGGGAAGAATTGTGATGCTGGATCTTGAATTTCTTGCACAGGGCGGTGATCATAGTATTTTCAGGTTCGTGCTATTGTCAGTGATGATTCTCTCTGGGATACCGTACCGACATATGAGATTCTGCTTGATGAACCGGGCGACAACATTCTTGGTGACGGAAGCGAAGGAAGCTTCCTCAACCCATTTTGTAAAATAATCAATGGCCACTAAGATGAAGCGGTGTCCATTAGAGGCTGTTGGTTTGATTTCTCCAATCATATCAATCCCCCACATAGCAAAGGGCCAAGGAGTCATTAAGACATTCAGAAGAACCGGAGGTACGTGCACCTTATCAGCATAAATCTGACACTTATGGCAAGTTCGAGAGTGTTGATAGCAATCTGCTTCCATGGTATACCAATAATAGACTTCCCGTAGGATCTTCTTTGCCATCGTATGCCCACTAGAATGAGTGCCAAAGTGCCTTCATGTAATTCGACCATGATCCTTTCAGCTTCAATCTTATCTATGCACCGAAGTAACATAGAGTCATGATTGCGTTTGTACAGAACGCCATTACTAAGGAAGAACTTAGCAGAGAATCTCCTTAAGAACTTCTTATCATTGACTGAAGCTCCTTCCAGATATTCTTGAGCCTCTAGATACCTCTTGACTTCGTGAAACCAGAGTTGGTCCACTACTTCTTCAGTATTAATCTCGTGACAGCGTGCTGGTTCATCCATTTGTTCAATGGTGATTTGGGGAGCCTCGTTATCCCATTTAAGTTTAAACATGGATGACATTGTGGCCAGTGCGTCTGCTAACTGATTTTGTTCTCGCGGGAAATGCTCGAAGGTAATCTCCTCAAAATGTGGGATCAATGTCAACACATGTTCTTTATATGGGATAAGATTGGGGTGTTTGGTGTCCCGTTCCCCTTTGATCTGGCTGATGAACAAAGCTGAATCTCCGAATACACTTAAGGATTTGATCCCCAAGTCCATGGCAACTTTGAGACCAAAAATGCACGCTTTGTATTCCGCCATATTATTTGTACAATTGAAACAGAGCCTTACAGTAAAGGGAGTATGACACCCTTCAGGAGATATGAGTACAACACCAATACCATTGTCGAGTGCGTTAGATGCCCCATCAAAGAACAGGGTCCATCAGGATCCTTGTTCAGGTCCGTCATATTGCCTAAATTCTTCACAGTTGTCTACCGTCATGATGTCTTCATCTGGGAATTCGAACTTCATGGATTGGTATCCTTCCACAGCTTGGTGAGCAAGGTGATCAGCTAGTACACTACCCTTTATTGCTTTCTGGGTAGTATATTGTATGTCATATTCCGTCAGGATCATCTTCCATCTTGCTATTCTCCCAGAGAGAGCAGGTTTCTTGAAGATGTATTTTATCGGATCCATTTTAGATATCAACAAGGTAGTATGGGTCAGTGTTGTACCCCAAAATTTGCCCTCCCATATTTCTCAAAACATTTCAAGAAAATTCACAAGTCCAACCCGGCGCGTCATATTCAGGTATTCTTTCGCCAAGATATCTCTGATAACATATTCTCAAATTCAGGTTCAGCTCAAGAGTCAATTCTTTAAAGAAGGTATCCGAATGTGCGAGTTTTCTTGAAGAAATATAGTGAAAAAAGTGTGCTGAAAGTGCAGTTTTTACGCGCTAAAAAATTCATAACTTGAAGATCGTGGCTCGTTTTGAACCCGTTCTGGTGGCCAAAATTCCGTCTTGACATTATCTACGTTTTCATCTCTCACGGCTGGAAGCCAATTTCGATCAGAAGGTCTTCAAAAATGTGGATTTATCAAGTATTTTCGTGCAGAAAATTTGTGACAGAAGTTTATTTACGTCATATTCAGAAAATCATAACTTGGTCGATTTTCATCGTATCGAGCTGGTTCCGGCGCCAAAATTTCACAAATTGAGTTGGCTACATTTTCACAAAAGGTATTGAGTTCAAACGGTATTCAAAAGGCCTTCGTTTTTTGCTCAGAGTGCATGACACACCGAAAATCCTAAATGCTGAATACTATTTCATCTGGGCCGAAACTTCGAAAATTCATAACTCGGTCAATTTTTATCGGATTGGACTCATATTTTTACACAAGGTCACTGACTCATAGATCTACAACTTTGCTTCAAAAGTCGAGACCAAATTATGCACCGATCAATACCAGTTTTTTATTGAAGAACGTGTCAGAGTCGACACTGGAGCCCAAAATAAGTTTGTCTGAGCTGAAACTTCAAAAATTCATAACTAATTCACCGTTTATCCGATTGAGTCTATTTTCGGACAGGATTTAGTTCTTGATGCCGGCTACATTTTGTTTTCACATTTCAACTTCAAAAAATGCACTTAAGTCCCTGCGATTTAGCCTGGAAAGTGACGAATTCAAGTGAATATTGGAGGCCCAATTGCACATTCAAAACCCATTTGCTTTACCCTAATTTCCATTATATAATCACCTTCTTTTCACACAAACCAGGGAGGAGAAAAAGAGAAAAAAAACATTGCCACAACACTGTTAGAATATCAAATTCTTTCAAGAACCCTAAAACCTTGAAATCCTTATTACAAATCCCTCTCTCACTACAAACAAGCCATCACAGTTACAAACCAACACCTCACTACTTCTTCAGTAAGGATAAGGCTGGCTTGATCTCCATGATCCTAATTTTCCAGTAAGGCATAAAAACATTCAGGTCACTAATTTTCCAGTAAGGGTAAGGTTGATTTGATCTCCATGATCAAAAGGGTATAATCATTCATACATGCCATATTGTGCCTAAACATTAAATTTCTTCATATATTGGCTTTATTTGCATTTTATGATTTTATTTAATGTGTTCGTGAGATTCAACACTGCAGATTTAGACAGGATCCCATGCAGGTTCATTAAGGAACGTTGAGGCCAAAAGCCAAATGGCCAAAAGCCAAAAGCCAAATGGCCAAAGTAGAAAAACTTATGCATGACACCAATACATGGCGAGACAGACATCCTGAGAAGATTAAAGAACGTTGAGGCCAAAACGCAAATGGCCAAAAGCCAAAAGCCAAATGGCCAAAGTAGAACAACTTATGCATGATGAGGCCAGAACACAAATGGCCAAACCACTCCAATTCACCTCCAAAAAGGGGACAGAAACCCCCCAAGGTATTGTATTTTCTTTCTTTTTCTTATTTTATTTATTTCAATTATTTCTTTTTTTTTAATTAATTAATTCCTTTAATTTAATATTTTCATAGAAACATAAGAAACAATAAAAATTAGAAAAAAGACAAAAATAAGTATTTCTATTTAATGTTATTTTTTGTAAATAAACATCATTAATTGATTTTAGTTTTTTAATTTAGGGTTAAATCTTAATATTTTTCTAATAAACTTAAAATTGGTAGAATTAGGGTTTTAATAATTTTAATTACTTTTTTCTTTTCTTTTCACTAATAATTAATTATTTATTTTCATAAAATCAAATTATCATTAATTAATTTAATATTAGGTTTAAAGTTTAAAAGGTTTTCTTAATAAATAAAAATTAGAATTAGGGTTAATATTCTTTTCATTTAATTTTCTCATTAAAACCATAAATGCAAAAAATCTCAAAAAATAATTTTTTTTTCTTTTTAATTTCATTAATTTAATAATTTAATTTAATTTCATTAAAAAAAGGGTCTAACGCCCTCGCTTCCAATTTTGATTCGATTCGCACATTTATTTCTTTTCTTGTAAATATTAATGTAATTCTCCCAAAACCGTGTAAACTTAATTTCTCGCACTTTACTTTATTTCTTTATTTTCTATCAAATCGGGTCCTGGACTTTAATTTTGGCGATGTGGACCCGCGCCTTTGTAATAGTTTAGGAATTTTATCTTTCCGCAATTTTTTAACTATTAAATAATGGCATGCAAGAATGAATGATAAATAAAAACAAACGCATAGATCACCATAACATGACAAGATAAATACAAATGAAGACGACACACAAATCACACACCACCCCTAGGGTACGCCTCACTGTTGCCTTGCCTCGAAAGGTGGTCGTCGAGTAGAGGATGTCTTAGTAAGTCCTCATGATCCGGGAACCTGGCATGAGGGTAGCTTCTAAGGTGTCTTCCCATTGCTCCGGTGATCACCATGTCCCGAACCTCGAATTGACCCGAACACCTCCAACGGTGGTGCTACCTACCTCTCAATGGTGGGATGACACTACTTTAAAGGACATCTACACAGACGAATTCCTTAGGGTAGGTAGATGACTCTAGATACTTGCTCTAATTTCAAAACAAATTCAAAAATACTTTTCACACCAACACATTTTCAAAAAGCTTTCGAAAGCATTTTTCCAAACACTCTTGAGGACCGATACAAGAGTCGAACTGGAATTTTCAAAAAATCTTTTTAAAACCCACAGTTGAAAAGCAAACAAACAATTTTGAAAACACAATGAACAAGTATCTAAGAGCCCATGGATAACCATGGATAGAAAGGGTGCTAACACCTTCCCTTTCTATAATCTACCTCCCGAACCGAGAGCAATCTCTTTAAGGAAATTTTCTGTGCTTTTGTCCTTTCCATTTGGAGAAAATAAAAGACGGTGGCGACTCTTGCTTCCGCGACATTTCGCGAACTAGCGTTAAACAGTCAGTTCCAGATCCACCGATCACAGAACTGGCGACTCTGCTGGGGAATCTTATAAAGTGAGGTGTACCTTAGGACTAAGATCACTGTGTTTTCAATTGCTTTCTTTGCTTGCTTTAAATTGTGGGATTGTCTTGGGAGTTCTATAGATCCTAACCCGGATCTGGGGATACCTTCTTAGAAAGTAGCAACAAGGCTGTGAGGGAACTGTGCGGGGTATACCGACATGGTTGAAACAGTCTGCTACGTTGATGTGGCACTTTGGTGTGTACCGGTAACCCTTGAGTTCAGTCAAGGAGAGTACGGGGCCTCCGCGTGGTGTCGTGAAGCATCAACAGACCTTAGGAACCTTAATTGAACTATCTTGGCCTCTTTAGGGTAGTGAGATAACTGACTTTGGTGCAGTCCGAGGTTGGTTGATACTCGATACTACACTCAATTGAGGGTTGCTTTCCTGGAATATTTCGGTCGCCAGTTCAGTGGCTAAATCGAAACGATGAACAATGAAAGCAATCCAATGATATTGGGACCCTTAGAACCCGATTACTTCTAATAGGACAGGTTGAGCCCACCAACTTCAAGAGGGTAATACCCAGACCCCATGCTGGCCTAAACTCTAAGGGCTTCTCTTGTGTGACTTGTGTGCCTTCGTACTTGACTACTTGCATGCTCGTTATCTGACACATGAACTACTTACAGGTTTTGTTTATAGTCCTTAATTGGGACTCATAATAGGGTTTACTAAGTCTCTTGCAGGTTTTGTTTATAGTCCTTAATTGGGACTCATAACAAAGTATACTGAATTTCTTGCAGGTTTTGTTTATAGTCCTTAACGGGGACTCATAACAGGGTTTATTCATATTACCCCCATGCATCATGACATCATATCATTACATACATCCTAACCCATTTCAAGGATCTCAAGGGCTTGTGATGCAGGTCATGATGAATCAAACATCTAGCAAGGGGCAAAGAGGATTTGTTTTCCTCTAGTCAAAGTTGTCAGAGGCTATGACCCACTTGATATGGTGAGCTTTGACTCCTGAAGAAGGTTCCCCTAGCCAAGGTTGTTTGGAAAGCAAAATAAGGTTGATGACTTGAGTCAGGGGCTATGACCCACTTGATATGGTGAGCCTTGACCTTTGAAGAAGGACTCTCAATAATGGACAGTTCCCTCAATCAAGCTACCGGGTCCAAATGCTAACAAATTTTCTTGTTTACCCCGCGAGGTCCTTGAAAACATTGCATGCATATCATACACATCATTGCATTACAGGTACCCTTGTCACAGGTCACTTACCCTTCTCCGCTGTTTATTTCAGCAATGGCTTCCCAACAAGATAACCAGGATCTTCTTGCTCAAGAGACCCGGTTCGGGGAAATCCTCCTGAATCTATCCACGGGGCAGGAGGAGCTGAGAACACTCCTCATAGGGAATCTGATCAGAAAGAGTCCTGAAGATGACAAGGACGAACAGCTGAAACGTCTACAAGATGAGGTAGACACATTGAAAACCCAGATGCTGGGGCAAAGGGCACTCATTCAAGGTTTAGCTCAGGAGCAAGGAGAGCTGAGAGCCATGATCAGCCAACTTCCTCAAGGCATGAAGCAACCAGCCCAAATCAGGGACCAGGTCATAGAACAGCTTCCAAGAAGGCAAAGGTCGGGTCCAATGAATAGACCTCTCCGAGTTGCTACTACTTCTCAGGTCCAACAACAACCGCGCCAAGAACAGTGGGTTGATCAGAACAGGTCGGACGAGCCTAAGAGACAATTCACCTACATCAACATGTCATGGTCACGAGCTTTGCAGCACATGTTAAGGATGAACCTGATTGCGGTGATCAACCCTCCTGCAAATACAAAGACTTCCTCTCCAAATTACAACCCAGAAGCAAGGTGCGCTTACCATTCTGGTAGCCCGGGGCACGATACTGAGGACTGTTGGGCACTGAAGTACAAGATTCAGAATATGATCGATGCTAAAGAGATCGAGTTCGAGCCCGCCGAGACTCCCAATGTGATCATTGCTCCCTTGCCAAAACATGGCTAGGATTGAGAAATTTTTGTTCATTAGAATCTTTCAAGTTGTAATTTTCTTTTGATTGTTCAAACATTCCATTCATATCAAACGTTGTTATTTCATTAATGCATCGCATATGTCTATTTTGAAACAATATATTCGTATTCACTAAATGCAAATTATTTTCATATTTTTTCTGATGATCGACTCTCAATAATTCTAAACCTCTTGAGGGAGGATGACGAAAACGATACCACAATCTACAGTATGCTTTTGAACAGACCCCACTGATGAGGTACAGGCATTGTTTCAATCCCTAAACACTGGAGTTATAAGGATGATAATCCCTCGTCAACCCCTCTGAGCCAAAGAAGTAGGAGTTTTTCTTTTCGAAATTTAAAACCCTTAATCATAACCTGGGGCAGGGTAGTTTTCTCAGTTGATCCAAGTGCATAATGAACAACATCAAAAGAGGTCCTTACAAAACAAGGAAAGACAGTGATGGTTCCGAACAATCAATAAAGAGAGGCAGTCATTACTTCTCAAAATAAAAGCCCAATAAGTCAAAACCTATGAAGGAGACTTACAAAACTGGGGCATCCCACTGACTATAATTCCAAAAAAGGAAACAATTCAGGCAAAAAAAGAAAGGGATAACAAAAATCAGACAAGAAAGAGGTCTTACAAACCCTCAACAAAAAAGGAATGACTGCCTATTCGAAATAAACTATCGGTATCCGAACCATCACTGGGATATCAGAGCGAAGACTCAAACAAGGTCTAACGTATGATCAACTGAGTTTAGGTTTGGAGAACATCACGAAGAGCGGGTGGGTACAAATAATTTGAGCCTTTATCCTTTGTTTCTTAAACCATGAACCAGGCCACGTTATAACCCTTAAAAGTCCTAGCTGAAGCATGGGTTAGTTCGAAAGCATACTGGTACGAAAGGTATCCTGACTCCTTAAGGCTTACGGTAAATACGGAGTTGACATCACGTTTACAAATATTCACTTGTTTTATGAAAAAAAGAATGCATTTTCAAAAAATCTTTAAGACAGACATAAGCTTTGCATTTTTAACATAACTTTGTTTGCATATGACTTTTTGTTTGAACAGCATAGAAATTCGCACGACAAAGGCCTAATGAACAGAAGCACTTCCAATCAAGAGGCATGGCCTGATCATTGTCCATCATCTGGGGCAACCCAATCAAGATTCGGAGAATCTCTCAAAGGCCAACCAGCCTGGGGCAAATCTCCGCCTAAGTCACTTAGGGCACTCCAACGACGAATCTTGCCTGATCAAACATCTTCTGGTGGCGTGGCAAAATACTTCCAACAGGGGCAACTCCCCACATTCCATGAACGTGGACATAGTCGAAAAAATACTACGCATAATCAAAGACCCGCTAGGTTGACATGCCTAGGCAAAAATTAGGGCTTCCCGGCGAACCAAAAGGGTTCGGGCAAAATGAAGGGATGAAATGAAAAAATCTGTATACCCGGCAAGTCGAAAACCTGAAAAGGCGGCTTGGGCAAAAATGGGTATCCCAGTGGACTGAAAACCCGAAAGGGCGGTCCAGGCAAAAGTTAGGGATTAAAGCGTACGACTATGTCCTGTCATCTTGCCAACCAGAAGAAAGTTGGTCCATCAACAACTATCAGCACCTCACAGGTCTTCCTCTCCCACCTCAGAAACAGGGCAATAATGAGTTGCCCAAGCAATCTAATTGTTCTATCCTCCAAGGTACCAAGGTGAGTTCGGCTGAAAAACATAACCAGATATCTTAATTCCCCAGAGAGTGCGTCAGCAAGTATTCTTAACAAGCATCCCCGGCAGTCTTGGCCTAAAGATTGTTCCCCGGCGGTATATCAAACATTCAATGGAGTCATTTCTCCGGTGCATATCAAACTTCCCCAGGAGAGTCCAATCCAGTTTCCCCATGAAAGGTTGGAATCCATCTCCCCAAGCAGAAGCTTATCCCCAGTAGATTCTGGAAGCTTACCCTCGCAGAGCACGAACACGCGTCTCCCGGTTTTATTCAAAGAGTTATTTCCTTACCAGGATATAACTGGGTTATCCTCAGCCGAAAGCCACGGAAAGATCGTCCTCGACGAAGTCCTCTTATCCCCAGCGAAGTCTATCAACACTTCCAACACAACCAGGGTATCCCCAGCAAGTTATTATCAACAGCTCAACAAAGTACCTCTCTCCACAGAGTATTGCTTCCCAGCAAGATCGTTAGAATACTTTCCCCCTGCAGAGTAATCTATTCGCCAAGTTTATTCCCCAACAGAGTTATCTTCTACTGGAATTCTTGCAACTGTCATCCCCAGCGGAAGCAAAATCTATTCTCCAACAGCAGCCCAGGAGTGACTTCCCGGCACCCGTCAAGGATTTATTTTCCTAAGACGAAAAGATACATTCATAAACATTATATCTTCATACATTATAGCATGCATATGCATCATACTACACGAATCTCATTAATATTGAGGACATTTTGAAATCATGCAGTTCATGCATACAACTGATGCTTTACCTTTTCAGGAAAGGTCAATACAAAGATGATTACTATCAACTATCGCAACTCTTCCTAGATATAGTTCAGATGTGAACCAGGCATGGCAACGTTCTGATACTTTTTCCAGATCTCCTTCTAGATATAGTTCAGATGTGAACCAGATATGGCGATGTTCTGATGCTTCTTCCAGATCTCTTTCTAGACATAGTTCAGATGTGACCCAGATATGGCAACGTTCTGATACTTCTTCCAGATTTCCTTCTAGATATAGTTCAGATGTGAACCAGATATGGCGACGTTCTGATACTCCTTCTAGATTCCCTTCTAGATAAAGCTCGGATGTGACCCAGGCATGGCGACATTCTGACACTTATTCCAGTTGAAGATTTCAAGACCTAGACCGGTTCAGTTAAGCAACCCTAAGATTTTCTGTTTCTTATCCAGTCCAAGGCCTTCTCTAGTCCAGCTAAATCGACCCCTAACAGATTTCCCTGATAAAGACTCAGTAGAAGTTATCCAAGATTCTCTCAATGATTGCTGTTGAGGTTGTAGTCGCCTATGGTTCTCTCCCCGATACTGCGGAGGTAGTAATCATCCCAAGATTCTCTCAACGATTGCTGTTGAGGTTAAAGTTATCCAAGATTCTCTCAATGATTGCTGTTGAGGTTGTAGTCGCCTATGGTTCTCTCCCCGATACTGCGGAGGTAGTAATCATCCCAAGATTCTCTCAACGATTGCTGTTGAGGTGGAAGTTATCCAAGATTCTCTCAATGATTGTTGTTGAGATTGTAGTCGCCTATGGTTCTCTCCCCGATACTGCGGAGGTAGTAATCATCCCAAGATTTTCTCAACGATTGCTGTTGAGGTTAAAGTCATCCAAGGTTCTCTCACTGTTCCTGTTGAGGTAGTAACCACCCCTGGTTCATTCATCACCTTTTGAAGATCCAGATCCAGCTCCTGTAACCAGTCAGGATACATCTACACAAAGAGTTTGAAGACCAGCTCCGGCAACAAGTCAGGTAATCATTTTTTCTTTTGCAGGTACGCAAGCTCTCGCTAAGGAATCTCTTATGCGATCAACATCCAGATGGCATCTGTAAGCCCATCCACCTATCCATCACATCTTAGCATGGCATCTATAAGCCCATCATCCTATCCATCAATCTCTAAATGGCATCTATAAGCCCATTCCCCACCATCACACTACTATGTAAGCGCAAATTTCTGGGCACTCTAGTGTTCAATCATCTTCCACCTTCGGATTACGAAAGGCACGCCATCCAATCTGCATCCTCAGGTCTAAGAAGATTGAACAGGGGCAACTGTTGTACCCCAAAATTTGCCCTCCCATATTTCTCAAAACATTTCAAGAAAATTCACAAGTCCAACCCAGCGCGTCATATTCAGGTATTCTTTCGCCAAGATATCTCTGATAACATATTCTCAAATTCAGGTTCAGCTCAAGAGTCAATTCTTTAAAGAAGGTATCCGAATGTGCGAGTTTTCTTGAAGAAATATAGTGAAAAAAGTGTGCTGAAAGTGCAGTTTTTACGCGCTAAAAAATTCATAACTTGAAGATCGTGGCTCGTTTTGAACCCGTTCCGGTGGCCAAAATTCCGTCTTGACATTATCTACGTTTTCATCTATCACGGCTGGAAGCCAATTTCGATCAGAAGGTCTTCAAAAATGTGGATTTATCAAGTATTTTCGTGCAGAAAATTTGTGACAGAAGTTTATTTGCATCATGTTCAGAAAATCATAACTTGGTCGATTTTCATCGTATCGAGCTGGTTCCAGCGCCAAAATTTCACAAATTGAGTTGACTACATTTTCACAGAAGGTATTGAGTTCAAACGGTATTCAAAAGGCCTTCGTTTTTTGCTCAGAGTGCGTGACACACCGAAAATCCTGAATGCTGAATATTATTTCATCTGGGCCGAAACTTCGAAAATTCATAACTCGGTCAATTTTTATCGGATTGAACTCATATTTTTACAGAAGGTCACTGACTCATAGATCTACAACTTTGCTTCAAAAGTTGAGACCAAATTATGCACCGATCAATACCAGTTTTTTATTGAAGAACGTGTCAGAGTCGACACTGGAGCCCAAAATAAGTTTGTCTGAGCTGAAACTTCAAAAATTCATAACTAATTCACCGTTTATCCGATTGAGTCGATTTTCGGACAAGAGTTAGTTCTCGATGCCGGCTACATTTTGTTTTCACATTTCAACTTCAAAAAATGCACTTAAGTCCCTGCGATTTAGCCTGGAAAGTGACGAATTCAAGTGAATATTGGAGGCCCAATTGCACATTCAAAGCCTATTTGCTTTACCCTAATTTCCATTATATAATCACCTTCTTTTCACACAAACCAGGGAGGAGAAAAAGAGAAAAAAAACATTGCCACAACACTGTTAGAATATCAAATTCTTTCAAGAACCCTAAAACCTTGAAATCCTTATTACAAATCCCTCTCTCACTACAAACAAGCCATCACAGTTACAAACCAACACCTCACTACTTCTTCAGTAAGGATAAGGCTGACTTGATCTCCATGATCCTAATTTTCCAGTAAGGCATAAAAGCATTCAGGTCACTAATTTTCCAGTAAGGGTAAGGTTGATTTGATCTCCATGATCAAAAGGGTATAATCATTCATACATGCCATATTGTGCCTAAACATTAAATTTCTTCATATATTGGCTTTATTTGCATTTTATGATTTTATTTAATGTGTTCGTGAGATTCAACACTGCAGATTTAGACAGGATCTCATACAGGTTCATTAAGGAACGTTGAGGCCAAAAGCCAAATGGCCAAAAGTCAAAAGCCAAATGGCCAAAGTAGAAAAACTTATGCATGACACCAATACATGGCGAGACAGACATCCTGAGAAGATTAAGGAACGTTGAGGCCAAAACACAAATGGCCAAAAGCCAAAAGCCAAATGGCCAAAGTAGAACAACTTATGCATGATGAGGCCAGAACACAAATGGCCAAACCACTCCAATTCACCTCCAAAAAGGGGACAGAAACCCCCCAAGGTATTGTATTTTCTTTCTTTTTCTTATTTTATTTATTTCAATTATTTCTTTTTTTTAATTAATTAATTCCTTTAATTTAATATTTTCATAAAAACATAAAAAACAATAAAAATCAGAAAAAAGACAAAAATAAGTATTTCTATTTAATGTTATTTTTTGTAAATAAACATCATTAATTGATTTTAGTTTTTTAATTTAGGGTTAAATCTTAATATTTTTCTAATAAACTTAAAATTGGTAGAATTAGGGTTTTAATAATTTTAATTACTTTTTTCTTTTCTTTTCACTAATAATTAATTATTTATTTTCATAAAATCAAATTATCATTAATTAATTTAATATTAGGTTTAAAGTTTAAAAGGTTTTCTTAATAAATAAAAATTAGAATTAGGGTTAATATTCTTTTCATTTAATTTTCTCATTAAAACCATAAATGCAAAAAATCTCAAAAAATAATTTCTTTTTCTTTTTAATTTCATTAATTTAATAATTTAATTTAATTTCATTAAAAAAAAGGTCCAACGCCCTCGCTTCCAATTTTGATTCGATTCGCACATTTATTTCTTTTCTTGTAAATATTAATGTAATTCTCCCAAAGCCGTGTAAACTTAATTTCTCGCACTTTACTTTATTTCTTTATTTTCTATCAAATCGGGTCTTGGACTTTAATTTTGGCGATGTGGACCCGCGCCTTTGTAATAGTTTAGGAATTTTATCTTTCCGCAATTTTTTAACTGTTAAATAATGGCATGCAAGAATGAATGATAAATAAAAACAAACGCATAGATCACCATAACATGACAAGATAAATACAAATGAAGACGACACACAAATCACACACCACCCCTAGGGTACGCCTCACTGTTGCCTTGCCTCGAAAGGTGGTCGTCGAGTAGAGGATGTCTTAGTAAGTCCTCATGATCCGGGAACCTGGCATGAGGGTAGCTTCTAAGGTGTCTTCCCATTGCTCCGGTGATCACCATGTCCCGAACCTCGAATTGACCCGAACACCTCCAACGGTGGTGCTACCTACCTCTCAATGGTGGGATGGCACTACTTTAAAGGACATCTACACAGACGAATTCCTTAGGGTAGGTAGATGACTCTAGATACTTGCTCTAATTTCAAAACAAATTCAAAAATACTTTTCACACCAACACATTTTCAAAAAGCTTTCGAAAGCATTTTTTCAAACACTCTTGAGGACCGATACAAGAGTCGAACTGGAATTTTCAAAGAATCTTTTTAAAACCCACATTTGAAAAGCAAACAAACAATTTTGAAAACACAATGAGCAAGTATCTAAGAGCCCATGGATAACCATGGATAGAAAGGGTGCTAATACCTTCCCTTTCTATAATCTACCTCCCGAACCGAGAGCAATCTCTTTAAGGAATTTTTCTGTGCTTTTGTCCTTTCCATTTGGAGAAAATAAAAGACGGTGGCGACTCTTGCTTCCGCGACATTTCGTGAACCAGCGTTAAACAGTCAGTTCCAGATCCACCGATCACAGTCAGCATATACTGTCTTAATCGGCGAGCAGCCCATGCCAGACCTTTTGTTTTACTGGTGGACAATATTCTCTTGTAGGTAGACAATGTACCACAATGTCTGCATCAAGTCCCGACATATCTTGATACGACCATGCAAAGACTTCAACATATTCGTGTAACAACTAAATCAGACGTTCCTTGACACTGGGTTCCAGATTGACACCCACCTTGACTTCTCTTTTATCTTCTTCGGTACCTAGGTTGATTGTATCCACGGGTTCCTCGTGAGGCTGAATGGTCCTTTCTTCTTGTTGTAGTAATCTGGCAAGTTCCCATGGTACTTCGTAACCTTCCTCACCTTCGTCTTCGGCTTGGTAGATTAGATTCTCAGAGTCACAAAAGGCCATAGTAGTACCGTTACCCATGGGATCTCGAATGGATGTAGACCTACATTGTGAGTGTGAGTGTGTGTAAGAGTATAGCTATCTTTGAAAGAAATGAAAATGTAAAAAAGAAGAAAAATGGTGCGAAAGTTTGTATGCAAAACATCCATGATTCATTGATGTCATATGGAAATGAGATAATAACCCTTACAAACGGACCATTGTGCCTCGGGTAAGACACAAGGTTTTAAGAGTCTGACTTGTTTTAATATTACAAATCCAATAAAATGTAAAGACAAATTATTGTGGGATAAAAGTGATCAGAACAAAATATTTAGCCTTCTAGTGGCTGAGCCCTCCACTGACAGTTGGGAAAATCCAGTCCTCCAAGTCATAGCTATCTTCATCATCCTCCACGGTGTTGACTTTGCGGTTGCTGATCTTCAATGGTGGTCCTCTAGCATGAGCGTGGCGCACAACCTTTTGGGCACCTAAAGTGAAACCCAGGCAAAACTTGTCCGATTTATATGGGATATATGGGAGTTGTCCCCAAATAGTGCACCCACCTTCTTCTATCACTACCTTGGCATCCTTCAAAGATGACATCCTGAGTGGAGGCCTAATAATCATGGGAACTCGAGACACAACCTTGGTTACTGCCGTATCTTGCGGGACTTCTTCGAAGTATTAGAATGGAGTTTCAATAAATTCACCATCTATTTCCACATATATGAAGGAATTGAGATGGCTAATCATGTACTCTTCTTCTCCATGAATGGTGATAATCTTCCATTGAATCAGATATTTCAGCATTTGGTGCAACGTAGAAGTAACGACACCGGCATTGTGAATCCTTGGACGGCCTAGCAAGCAGAAATATGAGGGGAAAATATCCATTACATAAAAAGTTGAATCAAATGTTTGGGTTCCAACTTTTATGGGGATGTCTACTTCCCCATGCACCATCCTTTTTGAGCCGTCGAAGGCCCTCACCACTATGTTGCTTGGTTTCAATGTTAATCCCTCACAGTCAAGCCTATCAAGAGCTTTTTTAGGAAATACATTCAGAGACGAGCCAGTGTCCACCAAGACATGAGCCAGAGTTGTGCCCCTGTATTCCACTGATACATGCAATGCCTCATTATGTTTCATCCCTCTTGGCGTTAAATCAGCATCCGAAAAACCTAAACCATTATCTACAGTCAAGCTGGCTACGCAGTCTTGGAACTGATCGGTAGATGTTTCTTGGGGTACATGGGTAACTTTAAGGAACTTTACCAAGGCTTTTGCATGAGCCTCGGAACATAGTAGTAGAGCCAGCATGGAATTTTTTTATGGAGTTTACCCCAGTTGCTCGACTACATTGTAGTCGCTTCGTTTTATGATCTTTAGAATTTCCTCTATCTCTTTCCGGGAGGTCTCAGGGATAGCCAATGGTTATGCCTTCGTCTGGACAGGCTCAATTAGAATACTTTTACCTCGAGTCTCGGTTAACCCGGCAACAGGAATGTCAGTAGGAGTGATAGCGGGGATTGTAACAGCTTTGTCAGTTGGAGTATTGGTGAGATGATCGTAGGATTGGGAATATCCTTCGGAGGAGCAAAAACAACAGGAATGATTACGGGTCCAGAAACTGCTTTTGGGGGAGCAATTTCTGGAGAGAATATCATTCTGCTTCGGGTAATCTTACTAGTCCCTGCAATATTGCTGATATCAGAGTTAACTTTCTCAGAACTTGAATCTTCGGCAGCTGGATAATCTTGCTTGATACCGTGGTAGTAGACATCCCCTTTATAATTCCAAGGTATGGTTTTGTCTGACGAATACGGGACTGGTCCATGCATTGTAATTATCAAATGGGTTACTTTTGGAACTGATGTAATTCTAACGGGTCTTTTGGTGGAGAGCCTGGAAGAATTGGTGGAAATGGTAATGATAGAAACATCATTATAAGGAACAGGTGGAACAGAAGTCTTTTCGACAAAATTTCCTTGTTATCTATTAGGCATTGAACGCCTGCTTTCAACAAAGGACAACTGGTTGGTGAGGACAAACAGAAATGGTCGCTTTCATCACAGCCTGGGAATACACTGGCATTTAATAAGTTCTTTTTGATAATCAGGAGTGGGGTCATAAGTTCATCAACTGATGTAACAAACATATCTTCCTCAATGGTGTTGGCATTATGGCCGTGTTTGGGTGTAGGGGCAAAAATGACATTTGGCTTTTCGGGCGCATCGAATTCAATCTCTTTGGCTTCAATGAGGTCTTGTACTTTGTTTTTCAGAGCCCAACAGTTGTTAGTGTCATGGCCGGGACTTTCAGAGTGGTATGCACAGCGGGCGTTAGGATGATAGTCAGGAGAGGTTGTGTTAGGGTTCTTTGGAGCTTCTTTCAAGGTCACTAGGTTGGATCTTAACAGATGTGTTAATACTTGAGATAGGGTCATGTTAATTCTGGTGAATTGTCTGACTGGTATTTCCATTCTTGGCTGGTTGTTTCTTTGCTGATCAGGCGCAGGTTTAGGAATCATAACAGCCCCCACCATTGATTGGCGTTCGACCCTATCTTGGTTTCTTTGAGGATATACAACAACCACTTCTTTCTTTCCGATGAATGGCTTTCTTACAGCTACGGAAGAGGATGCGTCTTTTTGGATCTTTCCATTCTTTATCCTTGCTTCTACTCTTTCTCCGGTCAATATCAATTCAGTAAAACCTGTCGATGAACTCCCAATTAGATGATTGAAGAAGGGACCAGACAAGGTGCCCAAGAACATGTCTACCAATTCTCTTTCCGATAGAGGAGGTTGAACTCTTCCGTCTAAATCTCTCCATTTTTGCGCATAGTCCTTGAAGCCTTCACTTGAAGCCATGGACATACTCTGGATTTGAGTACGGGTAGGCGCAAGATCAGCGTTATATTGGTATTGTTTGTAAAAGGTTGCAGCAAGATCTTCCCAATTGTGAATGTTGGCTCTTTCTAATTGGTAAAACCAATCAAGTTGAGTACCAGACAAACTGTCTTGGAAGAAGTGTACCCATAAATCCTTGTCAGCAATATGAGGCTGGATTTTCCTTACATAGGACCGGAGATAAATTTTGGGACATGAGACCCTATCATATTTGGCGAATACCGATGCTTTGAATTTTGGAGGGATGACAATCCCATATACTAACCCCAATTCCTCAAAGTCCAATCCAGGCACTTTTTGGATTTCTATCGCACTCAACCGTTCTTCGAGATGTTTATACTTGTCATCAGCTAGAGGGTATTGTTCCTCAGAATAGTCTTCTTCTTCCTCTTCCTCTTCTGATTCTAACGGGACAAATGTTTCCTTGCCTTTCCCATCTTGATTGTCTCTCTCACCAGATGTTGTTGCAAAGTCTAGGGTCCTTCTTGTCTGCCCATGAAATCTTCTTCCCATGTTTAAAACTCCGGTTATCTTCTTTGTTTTCTTCTTTTTCTTTTTCAACCAGCAAAGTCTTCAACTCTTCATGTCCTTTGGCTAGAGTTAAAATCATCTGTTGAAACTGAGCGTTTTGTGCTTGGAGGTCCTTCACAGTTTGCTCGAGATCCATCTTACTGAAATAAACAGTAGAAAGATGAGGATACTTTTCGCAAGAAACCTGTTTATGTTATGATGAATGGTAAATGCGTATGCAATGATGTCAAGGAACTTAGAGATTCAAATTCATTTTAGACAAAAAAAGAACCACACATTATATTAAAATATTAAAGCTTGAGTACATCAATGCCTTTTTGGGCTTACACGGAAATAAAACAAAAAACTCTAAGATAAAAAGGTTGTGCACATCCTCTTTGGTGCGATGTAGGCATTCAGGGTCTGCTCCTCATGAAGTTGCTTAGTTAGTTCCAAAACCTTCTTCTCGGTAGTGTAGATTTGGACCTCAAAAGTGTCTCGCTCTCCCTTGAGCTGTATCTAATCTCTTTGTAAGTCTTCAAGAGAGGTGGGCATGTCAGGATGCAGGATAGTGTATGGAACATCTCCCTTCATGAAAGTCTCAATGATTACCGGGAGAATGAAGGGATAAGGCATCATAAGACTTTGAGCACAGGTTCGTACCCATTTGAGGTAAGGCTCAAGAGGGATGGAATTCTTATGCCCCAATGTCTTGCTATCTACCATGTTCAACATCCTCCAAGCTCGGATAAATCTCTGGCAAAGACCTTGATCATTGTTCTCGTAGTCAAATATCAAACCTTGAATCAACCTTTCATGCGGGCCATCCCTTCGGGCGTAACCAAACTGTCTTAAAGCTAAGCAGGGGTTGTAGGTGATACCTCCCCTAATTCCAAGTAAAGGGACATTAGGGAATTCTCCACAACGGTCTATAATAGTAACATTCACTATGGATCGGGAGCACCAACGAATGTCTAAATGTTTGAGCGTCATCAACCTTTGTGACCACCTTGAACCTTGCTCGTTCCTTAATATAGATTGGGGAAGATGCAAAATAAAACATCTTGCCAAGAGAGGAGTGCAACACATACGGATACCTCTTTTACTCATAGTGCGAGTGTGAAAATAATGTAGAATGTCCCCTAGCAAAGTAGGCACCAGGTTGCGGGATATGAAGATTTTGACGGCGTTCACATCTATGAGTTGGTCAGGATTTGGAAACAAAACCATCCCATAGATGAGGAGATCCACAATTTCCTCAAAGTCTTGCAAATCCAAGGAGTTCCAATAGTTTTGGGCTTTCTCAAACAAGAACTTTGCTAGGAAACCTTTGACACCACTCCTTGTTTCCCAATTAGTTGTGATATCAGATGATTGCAAGTGTAGAGCTTGAGCAATCTCTTCTGGCTTTGGGTCTCTTTCTCTACCATTGAAAGGTAGTTGATTGAGAATGGGAATCCTCAAGAGTTAGGAGAATTCTTCCAAAGTTGGCACAAGTTGATAATCGGGAAATGTGAAGCAATGGTGTAAAGGATCAAAGAACTGAAAGAGAACCTTCATCATGTCTTCATTAGTGTTGGAAGTGACCAAGTTGAGTAGGCGACCATGTATCTCGGTGAATGGAGAATTTTCTGGAATCCTTGAAGCTAGCTCCTTAAGTTATGGAGGGATCCTTACAAGATTGACTTGAATAGTTTTTCTGCGAATAGAATCCATGTCCTACAAAACAGAACAAAGATAAATCCCAAGATCCTTGAAATGGTTAGTGAATGAGTATGATGTTATGATGTTATGATGTTCATGATGTTATGTACAAGTAAAATATACACAAACAAAGCAGACAAGTCCTTAGATTTAGGCTTGCATGGAGTCTCATAGGTAAGTACCCTCTCGAAGTTTAGTTGGCTTAAAACTTGTCCTAATAATAGTAACCGGGTTCTAAGGAGCTCAATATCACTGGTTTGTTTCCTTGGGAATTGTTTCAGCACAAGCCTCTTTAATGGCGACCAAAATATCCCAAAAAACCAAACCTCAATCAGTGTAGTATCGAGTATCTACCAACTTCGAACTGCACCAAGCCGGTCATCTCACTACGTCCCAATGGCCAAGTTGGTCAAGTAAAGGTTCTAAAAGTTCATTAGTGCTTCATGACACCACTCAGTGGCCCCGTATTATCCTTGACTACTCTAGGGCTACCGGTACCCACAAATATGTCACACTAACATAGCTATTGCTTAGACCGTGTCGGTATACCCCACACGGTTTCCACAACGTATTGCTACTTACCTATAAGGTATCCCAAATTTGGGTAGAGGATTCAAACCAAAACAAAGAACCATAATGTAAAGCATACAAGTCAAACAATGAAAGCAAGTAAATGTGATCTAAACCCTAAGGTAACCCCACTTTTAGAATTTTCCCCAGCAGAGTCGTCAGTTCTGTGATACGGTGGGAGAACTGACTTGGGTCGTTTGCGTTTGATCGCAATTGTGCGGTTAGCAAGAGTCGCCACTGACTTTTCTTTTATCTAAAAGGAAAGGTAAAAAGCACAGGAAAGACCTTTCAAGATTATTTCTCGGGTTCGGGTGGTAGATTATGAAAAGGGAAGGTGTTAGCACCCTTTTCATCCATGGTTTTCCACGGGCTCTTAGTTTCTTGCTAGATCACTTGCTTTTGTTTGAAATTATGATTTGTGTGGTTTTGAAAGTATTTTTGAAAAGAGGCCATTATTTAGGCAAAATTTGTAATGATTCTCGTTCGTAAGAATGTATACAAAGTGTTTGATCTTTTGAAAATGTTTTCAAGTTTTGAAAGATGTTTTGAAAGTGTTGGTGTAAAATGTTTGGTTGTGAGCAAGCGAGAGATTAAGAGCGAATCTACCTACTCGAAAAGTCTTAAATTTTCTTTTCCTCCTTTAGATGTTGCTATCTTACCATTGATTTGGTAAGAAGCCCCATCGTTGGATGTGAAGGGACAGGCGCGAGACGTTTGTACAGTCATAGAAGGCAACTTGTGAGACACTTTAGCAATTTTCGTAAGGGACTAGATCGTTTAATCGAAGGCAACATCGAGGGACGTCGAGGGACTATGATCTTTTTTATCGAAGGGTCTTTGCTAAAGTGTCCCATATTCGAGGGACATGACTGTATTTCCGAGGCAACGAGCGAGGTTACCCTAGAGGTGTGCGTGTGAAAAAGTGTGTTCGTTTCAATTTAATTTTGTGTTTGAAATTAGGTTATCTAGCGATTAATTTTAAATCTTGCCATACACGCCTAATTACTATTAAGTATAAGGAAAAAAGTAAATTGCAGAAATTGAAATTCTACGCTATTACATGTTAGAACATAGTTTGATTCTACAATCCTTAGTTAGAGTTTTGATGATAACAAATACAAAGAACAAACATGCACCTTAAAAATTATGTTATTGTGTATGTAGAAGTTCTGACTAAAGCAGCATCAGAAGTTAAGCCATAAGAGCTACACGCTGAAGCAATCAGAACATGCGCTGAAGATTGATGACCAGAACCTGCACTTAAGTGAAGTAAACTCTGATTCTGTACAAGAACATAATAATCCAAGTCATCAATGTGCTGAAGCATTATCATCAAGCTAGGATGAAAGATTCTGAAGCGTTACTAATCATTCAATACATCATCAATTACAACGGCTTCTTTCAGACAAGATCTTCTCCAAATGGAAACTAAGTTAATGTCATTTAACACGCTTGATGATAAACGTAAATCCATTGCCTATATAAACAAGCTCAGTGTTCAAATTGTTTACGATTTTTCCAAGACTATTCACGAGAATTCAAAAAGCTGCAAGCATTATTCATCATCTTTCAAGCTCTAATTTTGTGTAAATTATAACATTTGTGATAACAGTTTTTGTAACGAAAAACAACAACACACATTCTTGTATCTTTGTTTTAAAACAGTGTTCCTTGAGATTAACCGGATTGTGGTTGTACTTAAGAAGACTTTAACAGTTGTTAAAGTAGTGATTGTAATCCTTTTGTGATTAGTGAATTAAGACCTCGTTAGAGAGAGGCGAAATAACCTTGACGGGTGGACTAGAGTAGTTTAAGATCAAACGAACCAGGATAAAAATACTGTGTCATTGCGCTTTTGATTTCAAGTTTTCAATTCAACCCCCCCTTCTTGTGTTTTTCACTTCTTCAATTGGCATCAGAGCGCCTGGTTCTGAGCTTAAACATTTAACCGTGTCAGTACAAGATCCAAGCTGCAGAAAAACACTATGGTGGGACCAAGCCAAAACATCAGCAATGACTACCATGAAGACAAGGACATATTCAATGGCAAACCTCCAGTCTTTGATGGAGAAAACTTTGACTACTGGAAAGATAGAATTGAGAGTTTCTTTCTGGCCCATGATGCTGATCTGTGGGACATGGTAACTGATGGATACACACATCCAGTGGATGGAGGAGGTCAGAAGATAGACAGAAAAATGATGTCTGACCAGCAGAAACATGACTTCAGAAATCACCATAAGGCCAGAACAATACTCCTCAACACTATCTCATACTCAGAATATGAGAAAATCTCAAATAGAGAGACTGCCAAGAACATGTTTGACTCTCTGAGAATGATGCATGAAGGCAACATTCAAGTCAAAGAAACCAAGGCCCTTGCGCTCATTCAGAAGTATGAGGCATTCAAGATGGAAGAAAGTGAATCCATAGAAGCTATGTTTTCAAGATTCCAAATCCTTGTTGCTGGACTGAAGGTTCTTGACAAAGGGTATTCTACTGCTGATCACGTTAAGAAGATCATCAGAAGCTTACCCAAGCAATGGAAGCCAATGGTCACATCACTTAAGATAGAAAAAGATCTCAATAAAATATCTCTGGAGGAACTTGTCAGCTCCCTCAGAAGTCACGAGATAGAGCTAGAAGAAGATGAGCCTCAAAAGTAAGGGAAGCCACTAACTTTAAAATCTAACATAAATTTTGATTCTAAGGTTTTGCAGGTTGTGGAAGAAATGACTGATGGATCCTCATCAGAAGAAGATGAATTGTCTCTCCTCTCCATAAGGGTGAACCAACTGTGGAAGCAGAGATAAAGGAAATTCAGAAATCCTAGAAGATTAGAGAATCAGAATGAATCCTCCTCCAGATACAGAAAGTCTGAGTCTTCCTCTGGACACAGAAGATCTGAAGGTTCTTCAGGATACAGAAAGCCAAATAACAAGGACATCATTTGCTATGAGTGTAACGAGCTAGGGCACTACAAAAGTGACTGCCCAAGGATTCAGAAGGAGAAGCCCAAAAAGAAGTCCTTCAAGGAAAATAAGAAAAGCCTCATGGAAACATGGGATGATTCAGACACCTCTGAAGCTGACTCAGAGTCAGATGATGAAAGAGCAAACATAGCTCTCATGGAAAACATGTCAGAAGAAAGTGAAGCTTATGGTTCAGAATCAGAATCAGACACTGAAGAGGTATTCCCTGACTTTACCATTAATTTTACTAAGGCTGAACTTGCAGAAAGTCTAAATGAAATTCTGGAAAGGTATCAACATATCAGAGTCAAATTCAAGAACCTGAAAAGGGATCTTGCCTCTGACTCAGAAAAGTCTGAGAGTCTCAGATTAGAGAATTCTGAGTTAAAAGAAAAAATTTCAAAATTAGAAAATGATTTGCAAAATTCTCAGAAGGAAACAATCTTAGAGACTCCCACTAATGCTGATGAGATCATCAAAGAGTATGATCACAACTTTCAGAAGTTTCTAGCTAGAAACATAGATAGAAGCAAGATGGCTTCAATGATCTATGGAGTTAGCAGAAATGGCAGAAAAGGGATAGGATATCAAGGTAAGGTATCTACACCTAAACAGGCCATGGACTTAGTCATAAAACGCACACCACTCAATTCACATTTTATATATGGGCACACACATGACATAAAATACACAAGTAGTGATTATTCTGTCAAACCAAAATTCAATCAGAATTTTGGTAAAACTAACAAACCAGGACCCAAGAAGATATGGGTGCCTAAGGATAAAATTATATATGTAGCAGATATCTTTAGCAGCAAGGCTAAAACACCAGTCATGGTACCTGGACTCTGGCTGCTCTCGACACATGACAGGAAGAAGGCATATGTTCCAAAAACCGGAACTTAAGCTTGGAGGCTACGTGGGATTTGGAGGCAACCAAAGAGGAAAGATCATTGGCTCTGGAACAGTAGATAATGGAAATCTTCCCTCTATAAATAATGTATTATTAGTTGATGTATTAATGCATAACCTGTTATCCATAAGTCAATTAAGTGATAACGGTTATGATATAATCTTTAATCAAAATTCATGCAAAGTTGTTAGTCGGAAAGATGGGACTATCCTATTTAATGGAAAGAGGAAAAACAACATTTATAAAATAAAACATTCTGAACTAAAGAGTCAGAATGTAAAATGCCTACTTTCTGTTAACAACGAGCAATGGGCCTGACACAGAAGATTGGGGCATGTTAGTATGAGAAGGATATCTCAGATTAACAAACTCAATCTGGTTAGAGGACTTCCAAACTTGAAGTTCAGCTCAGATGCTCTGTGTGAAGCATGTCAGAAAGGCAAATTTGCAAAACCTGCTTTCAAATCCAAAAATGTTGTTTCCACCTCTAAGCCATTAGAACTTCTGCACATTGACTTATTTGGACCAGTAAAAACTGCGTCTGTCAGTGGCAAGAAGTATGGGTTAGTAATCATAGATGACTATAGCAGATGAACATGGGTAAAGTTCTTAAGACACAAGGACGAGTCACACTCTGTGTTTGTTACCTTCTGCAACCAAGTTCAGAATGAAAAGAATCTTAGAATTGTCAAAGTCATAAGTGATCATGGTGGGGAATTTGAAAATAAAAATTTTGAATTATTTTTTAATGAAAAAGGCATCTTGCATGACTTCTCTTGTCCTAGAACTCCCCAACAAAATGGAGTTGTAGAACGAAAAAACAGAACATTGCAAGAAATGGCCAGAATCATGATCAATGAGGCTAACATTGCTAAGATCTTCTAGGCAGAGGCAGTCAACACAGCGTGTTACATTCAGAATAGAATCTCCATAAGATCTATTCTGGAAAAGACTCCATATGAATTGTGGAAGAATAGAAAGCCCAACATTTCTTATTTTTATCCATTTGGATGCACTTGCTTTATTCTGAATACAAAAAATTATTTGAACAAGTTTGACTCTAAAGCACAAAAGTGTATTATGTTGGGATACTCTGAACGTTCAAGAGGGTAGAAAGTATACAATACAGAAACACATATTGTTGAAGAGTCAATCAGTGTTAGGTTTGATGATAAGCTTGACTCTCAAAAGTCAAAGCAGAATGAATTCCTTGTAGGTATGGAAGTTGAACTCATAGGTACTGAAGACAACTCATCAGAAGTTCTCAACAGAGGCGCTCCCACAACATCAGAAAGAGTTACTGCAAGCAATCCAGCACATTCAGTTGATCAACTTCAGAAAAGACTATCTAGAAGCAGCATAGCTCACCCAGAAGATAAAATACTGGGTAAGAAAGATGATCCAATCAAAACAAGATCAACATTCAGAAACTTTGAAGAATCCCTCATGGGACTGGTCTCTCTGATTGAACCAACAACAATTGATGAAGTGCTTCTGGACAATGACTGGATTCTGTAAATGCAGGAGGAATTGAATCAATTCACCAGAAATGACGTATGGGATCTGGTCCCTAAACCAAAAGGATTCAACGTCATTAGAACAAAGTGGGTGTTTAGAAACAAACTGAACAAGCAAGGAGAAGTGATCAAAAATAAAGCACGACTGGTAGCACAAGGTTATAGTCAGCAAGAGGGGATAGACTATACATAAACCTTTTCTCCAGTCGCCAGGTTAGAATCTATCATACTTTTAATATCATTTGTTGTAAACAAAGGCATCACTCTGTATCAAATGGATGTCAAAAGTGCATTCTTAAATGGATATATAGATGAAGAGGTATATGTGCACCAACCCCCTGGGTTTGAGAATTCCAAACACCCAGAATATGTTTTCAAACTAAAGAAGTCACTATATGGTCTGAAACAAGCTCCCAGAGCTTGGTATGAAAGACTAAGTAACTTCCTGTTAGAAAAGGAATTCCCCAGAGGGAAAGTGGACACAACCTTATTCTGTAAGACAGTTAAGAATGATATTTTAGTATGTCAGATTTATGTTGATGACATCATCTTTGGATCTACTAAATCCTCTCTGGGAAGAGAGTTTGCTAAATGCATGCAGGCAGAGTTTGAGATGAGCTTAATAGGGGAACTCAAATTCTTTCTGGGCAATCAGATAAACTAAACTCCAGAAGGAACTTACATTCATCAGAGCAAATATGTCAGAGAACTTCTAAAGAAATTTGATCTCTCAGAATGTAAGCCCTCAAAGATTCCAATGCATCCCACGTGCATTCTGGAAAAGAAAAAGGTAAGTAAAAAGGTAGAACAGAAGGTCTACAGAGGTATGACTGGTTCTCTCCTCTATCTGACGACTTCAAGGCCTGACATTTTATTTAGTGTTTGCTTATGTGCTAGATTCTAATCAGATCCTAGAGAATCTCACTTAACAGCAGTTAAGCGAATTTTCAAGTATCTGAAAGGTACTACTAATCTGGGTTTGTTTTATAGAAAATCAAATGATTATAGCTTAGAAGGATATTGTGACACTGACTTCGCTGGAGACAGAGTAGAGCGTAAAAGCACTTCTGGAAGCTGCCAGTTTCTGGAAGAAAATCTGATCTCATGGACCCGCAAGAGACAGTCCATAATAGCACTATCAACAGCAGAAGCTGAATACATAGCAGCTACTAGATGTAGCACGCAAATGCTCTGGATGAAAAGTCAACTTGAAGACTTTAACATATTTGAGAGCAACATTCCCATCATCTGTGATAACACTTCTGCTATATGTCTCAGTAAGAATCCTATTTTACATTCTAGGGCTAAGCATATAGAAATAAAACATCATTTTATTAGGGACTATATTCAGAAAGGAATTTTAACCTTAAAGTTTATTGACACAGACCATCAATGGGCTGATGTTTTTACAAAACCTCTTTCTGAAGATAGGTTACAAAACCTATTTAAACTCAAAATTTAATTTTTACATTCACTCCTATTTTTTACTCTCATCAATATTTTCTATCGTTTCAAGTTCCTGCTTTCAAAAACCCCCCTTCATCTTCCTCAAAATCCCGTGTGAACAATGGATTCTTCAAGTCTAAAAAATGACAGTGCTCATGAATCTGCTTCAATGGAACAGTATGAAGAACCCCACAGAATGCTCATCACACCTATTGATAATCTGGAAGTTCTCTCTGAACTAATTATTGATTTTGAAAGCTTTCAAGAAAATGGCTTCAACCTGTATGAAGAGGTTACAACACAAGAATCGAACATGTACTTTGATCGTTTATTAGGGCCAACATTTCCCATTCTTGTCAAAGAATTCTGGATACATGCTTCTTCTTCAAATCACCAGGTTACTTCTTATGTCATAGGGAAGAAAATTGTGATTACAGAAGACCTTATTGTGAAGCTTCTTGGATACAACGGTGGTGGTGTCAGATGCATTGACATTGCTAAGAGATGCTCTGACCTAAGATCAATTGCAAAGGAAATTTTTACTCATGGACTACCCTCCAGTAAAATCAGATATTTGAAGGATCACCACAAAATTTGGGCCAGAATCATTCTAGGGTGTATCAACCACAGGAAGCCCACAAGCTCTCCTGATTATATCAACATTGATTAGCAATTTCTAATCTATTTCATTTCTAAGAAGACAAAGGTAAATCTTCCACACTTGTTGTTTAACCATCTCAGAACAAGTGTGAAGGAAACAAGAGAAGACAAAAGGACCAAGAGGGATTGGATTCCCTTAGGAAGGCTGATATCAGATATTCTAATAGAGAATAGGCTGATAGAACATCTGACGGAGGCTCAGGAAATCAGCACATTGGAAGCAACCGCTGGGAGGCCTCTGAACGCTAAAAACTGAAGAAAATGAAGATCATTAAGAATATCAAGAAGGAACCAACTGTTACCCCTCACGAAACCATTACTTCAAGAAGGATACCTCTGGAGGATTTTCCTTTATTTTCTGAGATAGACTCCAAACCAGAAATAATAGTCAGATACCTTGAAGCATGCAAGGCTGATGGAACTGCTCCAGAAATCAACATTCAGGATTTGCACAAGGCTGCTCTAGAGGTTGTTCTGAAGAAATCAAAGAAGAGGAAGGCAACAGGAGAAGGACCCTCTTAGAGGACACCAAAAGCTGCCAAAAAGAAAGGTAATCCCTCCTCTATTTCTGTTATAGAATCAATAAATGTATCAACATCTAAAGCCATGCCTTCATAACCAGAAAACTCATCACCCCAAACCTTTGAAGACTTTGACATAGGGTTTGATCCATCTGAAACTCTAGGTCATTTTCTGAATGAACCTCACTCCACCTATCAACCTTGATGATTGCTACTTCAAAATATGAAGGAACCTTATCTGTCGATCAATCTGCATATGTTAAGAATGCTGTTGAAATGTGATTTTGTTTTGGAGAATAAATCCTTGACAAATGTTGGGGAAATAAACCCGTGACTGTAGGTCTGCTAGAGAGGTTTCATCACTGCCCCTAGTATCAGATTCTTGTGATATTACCAGGAAACTTGGACTGTTCGTAACCCTTGATATTGACATTCGAATGCCCCAAGTGATGGTGACGAAGACTTGCCCCAGGTTAATCTGCAATTGAGAGATTTGTTGAAATCTTGACTGGACTGCCCCAGGTTAACTGAACTTTGAAAGATCTGTTGAAACCTTGACTGGACTGCCCCAGATTAACTGGATAGTGACATGTGATGCCCCTTGTTGATAGGAGATTTGTCGTTGGAAGTGTCATCCTTTTGAAGTGATTTTGTTCACTGAGAGAGCTTTCGTTCATCGGATATTCGTTGTGTGAATTCCTCCGCTGTCAAACAAATAGCCAAATGCAAACAGTGATATTCAAGTAATGCAAAGTTTATGTCTGTCTCGAAGTTTTGAAAAATGTGCTTTTTAGCAGAAAACTTTTCATAAGACAAATTCAACACAAGATTTAGGGCAAAGCCTTACAGGAGTCAGGATACCTTTTGAAACAGTATGCTTTCGAACTAACCCATGCTTCAATTAGGACTTTTGAAGGGTTGTAACGTGGCTTGGTTCACGGTTTAAGAAACAAAGGATAAAGGCTCAAAGTATATTTGTACCCACCCACTCTTCGTGATGTTCTTCAATCCTAAGCTCAGTTAATTGTGCGTCGCACTCTGTTCGAGTTTGGAACGACTTTCGGGTGATGGTTCACCAATTGAATTTAGGAGGCAGTCATCATCTCCTTTTTTCTTTGCAACATTTTTCATGTTGTTGAGGATTTGTAATGACCTATTTCTTTTGATTTCGATTTGTTATCCCTAACTTTTGCCTGACTGTTCCTGTTTTTGAGATTACAGTCAGCGGGATGCCCCAGCTTTCTTAAGCCTCTTTTATAGGTTTTGGCTTAGTGGGCTTTTTCTTTTTTGAGAGATTGACTGCCTATATGATAAGGAACCATCACTGTCTTTTGATTCCAAAGGAATGTCTTTCTTTTATGTCGTTCGTTGTATTACAAACTGAGAGTTTGCGACTTCAATGCACATTTTTTTTGAATTAACTGAGAGACTACCCTGCCCTAGGTTTAAATCAAAGGTTTCAATTTGTTTAGAACGGAAAACTCCTACTTCTTTGGCTCGAAGGGGTTGACTAGGGATTATCTTCCTTATAACTCCAGTGTTTGGGAATTGAAAGAAATGCATGTACATCATCAGCAAGGTCTTGTTCAAAAGCATACTGTATGAGATTACGGTATTGTTTCGTCATCCTACCTCTAAAGGCTTGTAGCTTTTTATCAAGAGTTAATCATCATTAAGAAAGCATAAGAATAGTGAAAACGAATGGATGAATTCAAGACAAACATATGCAATGCATTAATGAAACAGAGTTTGACATCAACAGATAATTGTTTGAATAACAAAGAAATTACAACTTGAAAATTCAAATGGAACAAAAGTCTCTCAGTTCGAGCTTTGTCATTTCAGGTGGAGAGCCTTTGGAAGAAGAATCCAGTCTGGCCATCTTGGGTGAACTCCAGCATTCCATCGTCGATCAGGTTTAGAATCTTGTATTTCAACGCCCAACAATCATTTGTATCATGTCCAGGACTATCAGAATGATAGGTACACCTGGCATCTGGATTGTAGCTGGGAGAAAAAGTTTTGGGATTTGGAGGAGGTCTTATCACCGTAATCAAATTCATCTTCAACAGGTGCTGCAATGCTTGTGACAATGGCATGTTGATTTGGGTGAATGGCCTTTGAAGTCTTTCCCCCTTTGGCTGATTTTCCGGTTGATGTTGACGAAGTCGTTGTTGGACTCGTGACGTGGAAGCAAAGTGAGAAGGTCTTCTCTCCCTTAAACTGGCTTGGTGTCTCGAGGGAGGCTGAATGATGACTTGATCCCCAATTCTAGATGTTTGCCCCATTTGGTTGCATCCATCTTGACAAAACTTGTTGATGAGAACCCTCAACTCCTCTTGTCCTTGTGCCAGATTTTGGATAAGAGCCATCTGACTCTTCAGTTGCTCCTTCAATATGGCTATCTCAGTTTGTAGCCTTCCCACCTGGTCATCTTTGTTTCCATCAGGACTTCCCATGATCATGCCCCTGGTGAGGAGCGCCTTGACCTCTTCTTGTCCCTTGGACAGGTTCAAGAACATCTCTTGAAGTTGAGCGTTTTGAGCCTGGATGTCCTTGGTAGTTTGCTCTAGAGCCATCTCTACTGAAATAAACAGTAGGAGAATAAGGAAACCTGAAAAGGAGAAACTGTTATGATGCAATGCATGATATGTGAATGCATGTTTTCAAGGATCTCTCGGGGTAGACACGAGAAAATGTTAGAGGTTGAACTTCGATCTTTGATTGGAGAACTTTGTATCAGTGGATGTCCTTCCACGAGAATCAAGCTCACCATGTCAAGTGGGTCATAACCCTTGATTCAAGTTGTTGTACTCGATCTTTGATTGGAGAACTATGCACCTGTGGATGTCTTTCCACGAGAATCAAGCTCACCATGTCAAGTGGGTCATAGCCCCTGATTCAAGTTGTTGCACTTGATCTTTGATGGCATTTGTTTAGAGGAGAATCCTCTTGCCCTTTGGTAGACGTCTGGTTCAACGTGACCCTGCATCAACAGACCCTCAAGATCCTTGAAAAGGTTAGTGAAAAATTCTATGGTATGATGTTATGATGTTATGTACATGTATGCAAAAACAAGTAAGTGTATATACAGGTCATCATATTCACACAAAGCAAACAAGTCCTTAGGTTTAGGCTTGCATGGGGTTTGTAGGTAAGTACCCTCTTGAAGTTAGTTGGCTCATCCTGTCCTAGAAATAGAAACCGGGTTCTAAGGAGCTCAATATCATTGGATTGTTTTCTGTGTTCATAGTTTTGGTTTAGCCACTTAACCGGCGACCAAAATATTCCAAGAAAATAACCCTCAATGAGTGTAGTATCGAGTATCTACCAACTTCGGACTGCACCAAAGTCGGTCATCTCACTACCTCTAAAAGGCTAAGATGGTCAATTAAGGTTCTAAGAGTTCGTTAGTGCTTCACGACATCACTCAGCGGCCCCGTACTCTCCTTGATTGAACTCAAGGGTTACCGGTACTTACAAATATGTCGCACAAACATAGCTTACTGCTTCAACCATGTCGGTATACCCCGCACAGTTCCCTCATAGTTTTATTGCTATTTACCTAAAAAGGTGCCCCAAAATCCGGGTGTAGGATTTACAACAAACCCAAACAAGGACCCAAAAAGTAAAGCAATCAAAGCAATCAAAGCAAGAATGTATGGGTGATCTAAAACCCTAAGGTAACCCCACTTTTAAGTTTCAAGATCCCCAACAGAGTCTCCAGTTCTGTGATACGGTGGGAGAACTGACTTGAGGTTTTGCGTTTGTATTCACACTTGTTCGGTTTAGCAAGAGTCGCCACCGACTTTTTATTTTATCCTAAAGGAAAGGTTAAAAAGCACAGGAAAAACCTTTTGAGATGTTTCGTGGGTTCGGGGGGTAGATTATGAAAAGGGAAGGTATTAGCACCCTTTTCATCCATGGTTATCCATGGGCTCTTAGTTACTTGTTTTAGATCACTTGCCTTGATTTTCAATTGCTTGAAATGAGTGGTGTGTGTGTGTGTGTGTTTTTGAAAATGCTTTGAAAAAGATGCCTTGTCTAGGCAACCCTTGTAACAATTCTTTACTCGAATGTTTTACAAAAGGTGTTTGTCTTTTTGAAAAGATGTTTCAAGGTTTTTGAAAGTTGTTTTGAAAGTTGTGTTGTGGAGTGGGTTTTGAAAAGTAGGCAAGTGTGTTTTGCAAGTTTGATCAAGTAACTAAGAGTTGTCTACCCCTAAATTTACTCAAAGATTTTTCTCATGTTTTAACCCTTTTAACAGTATTGTTCCACCATTGTATTTGGTGGACAATCTTGTATTAGGATGTTAACGGGACAGGAGCGGGTCATCGTTTAGACCATGAATGCAATAGTGTCAAGTATCTTTGGCAATTTGCTTGAAGGGACTATGATCATTTTGTTTAGGCAACTTTCTAAAGCGTCATCGAGGGACTATGATCATTTGATTTGTTTTGTTTTACCAAAGAACTCAACATGCAAGCATGGCCCATTTTGGAAGGCAACAAGCGGGATTACCCTAGGGGTGCAAGTGTGAATAGTGTGTTAATTGTGATGCATTTGTCTTTGTGTTAGGTTATCTAGCGGTTGATTTTATTTACATACAAACTCTAAGTCTAAACATGGTATAATTGAAAGCGATAAATTGCGGGAATTTAAAGTCCTAAACTATTACAAATAAGTATCCGGGAATGGGGGTACAAATATTTACAAATGGGGATGAGACTTATTAGGAGAGTAGTGTCCAAATATATTTACAACCAAATCGAATCAATCGCAATGTAAAATGTAACGTATAGCAATGTATAAGAATAAAAGCAATGTAAATGTATTGGTGTAAGTGCATGTGATTATTTACAAGTTGTTAACTTAATGCAATATTAAGTATGTATTTATTCTTTTTGTATTTTTGTTAATATTTTTATGTACAAAAGTTTTAAAGAAAAGAAAAATGTTTTAAGTTAAAGAAAATTATTATTTGTATTTTAGTTTCTATACAAAAGAGTTTTAAAGAAAAGAAAAGAAAATTGTTTAACTTTAAATTCTATTCTTATATATTTTAATTATACTAGCTAAAGAAAAATGAAAAAAGGTAATTAAGAACATTTTATATATATAAAAAAAAGAGTTAATGTGTTATTTTATCTACAAAATTTAATTATGTTATAAAAAGAAAATAAAAGAGTATTGTTAATTAAAATTTAATGTACAAAAAAAATAGTATGAGTTAGTTTGAAATGAAAAATAAAATAAATAAAGAAAGATGAAAAGATTAAATGGGCCTAAAGAGGCATTAGACCCAAACAAAAACAGACAAGGTTAGAAAAAAAGGGGTATGCAAGCTGGAAATGAAACTGGGCTTAGGCAGATATGAGGGATCCGACCCAACGCATTTGACACAAATTTGTTTGGGGTTTTCGTTATTTTGTTTCACTTTTGGAATTAGGTTTACAGGCTTAGTGCGGCGCCGTTCATCTTCTTCTCCTCTTCGTTTCCTTGAGCCAGCCACTGACTTTCCCTACCGTTTCAGCTGACAGAACGCAACCTCCATTTCTTCCTCCTCGAGATTATTCAAGCCACAATGAAAAAGGTAGCCTTGTTTTCATTTTAACGCATCTTTAGGGTTTTCATTTTGCATGTTTTTAATTGTTCTGATTCTTATATTGTTATTTGTGTTCTGTTTCTATGAGGTTTTGAAGTAAAGAGGGGAGAAATTATACCTTTGGAGATGGAGGAGAGGTGGATCGGAGGTGCCCTAGGACGGCCGGAGGCGAGGGGAAATGTGATGCTGAGCTAGCTCTGGAAATCCTGGTACTCGTATTTGCTTTTAGGTTTTATGATGATCGCCTGAAAACATTTGTATAACTCTCTTTTCCTCTTCTGTCTGCTTGAATGCTTGCTCCTTTCAATGATGATTATATTCGAATCTAAGATGCCTGATATGCTTAATATGCTTGCCTGCTTTTGAACACTTCTTTTCCTCTTCCACTGTTTGCTTGCTGAGATGCTTTATTTGATGATGTTGATATTGATATTGAGTATTGATGCACTAGCCCTGTGATGAAATCCTTCTGAGGGTTTTCTTGAATGATTATTAGATGAAGGCTTCAAGGTTTGTCAGTTGGCCAGTTTGTGTTCTTGGTTGTTTGACAGGCTGTGAGTTCTTGCTTCTATATTTGAAACAGGTTAGCAAGCTTCAGGCTTGGTTACAGGCTTGAAGTTTTAGGCTTCTGGTATATTGTTTACAGGTTGATGTGCTTCTGGTTTTTAGGCAGGCATGAGGCTTGTGTTCATGGCTTCTGTTTGAGGCTTGATCTGTTTGCTTTTGAAACTGAGTTTAGGCTATGGCTTTTTGGTTTGCTTGGAGCAGGTTTAAGACTTGGACACAGATTTGTGAGCTTTTTCTGGTGTAGGCTGTTTGCTTGTGTTTCTAACTGGCTTTGATGCAGTTAAGGCTATGGCTTGTATGGCTGTTTGCTTGTGTTTGAATCAGGTGAAGGCTTTAGTTTGTGGCTTGCTGTTTGTTTGTAAGCTTGTTTAGAGGTTTGTTTGAAGCAGGTTAAGGTCTTAAAGCTTGTATGCTTCTGGTTTGTGGTTTGAAACTTGTGGAGGCAGGCCCTTGTTGTTGATACAATTTTTTGTATTTTTGCTTTGTGATATATCTGCTTCTTTTTCTCTTTGTTCTGATATGTTTGTCTTATATCTTTTGCCTCAAGCCTGCTGTACTGTAAGCCTTTCCCTTCTACTCTCCCTCTCTCTCTACAGATTAAAAAGCATTTTTATATGCTTACTACTGTCTTTCTGAAAAAGTGACAGGCTGGAAAGTGATGATTTTGAATGTTGCTTGCATTGTGGTCTTTCTCTGCATACTTTCTTCTTTCAAGATTTTCTGCATATCTTTGTGTACTTTGTTGATAGCTTGATATCCTTCTATATCTTTTGGACAACTTTATATCTTTGACAGTTTTGTTAGTTTGAAACTGTGACTTGTTTAGTTTGCCTTTGTGCATCAGTTTGGACTTTGTACTTGGTTTGGAATTTTGAAATGGGCAATTTGTTCTTTTGGCATATTCTTTGGTTGACAATTTATGCAGTATGTTTGATATTTTGAACGTGTGCAATTGTAACTTTGTACATTTCATATTTTGTTGCAAGCATATTTCTATCCCTCTTTGTGAACCGAGAGTAATCTTGTGATTTGCAGAGAGGGCAAACAAACTGATTCCGGCCAGTTACTTTTAATGATGAACTTCAAATTAACTGTCCACTTTTTTTATTTTTCATCTGTATTGACTTCTCTTCTTTTTTTCTTTTTGCAGGTAAAAATTAATTGAGCAATGGGGAGCGTCAGTAGAAGATGAAGATTTAGAAAGAAAAAATAGGATGCAATTTCATTTTACTTTAACCATTTGTAATATTATTATTGTAAACAAAATGTAAATAAATTTACAGTTGTTCAAATAATAATTTGTAACAAACAATTAAAGATGAATAAAAATCCCTTTTTGTCAGTTAATTCCTTTTTTTCAATTCACTGTTTATTTAATCATTTGAGTTTCTTAAATTAAAACAATCGGACGTAAATCCAATTATTCTGACTTAGAAAAATAAATAATTAATAAACGTCCGGCGTTCCGAATAATCCAAAACATTGCACAGTTAATCAAACAAACGTCCACATGTTTTTCCTTTTACTGATTAAATCAAACACTACAAACTCTCAATCCAAATGCCTCAGCTCATATCCCGGAGTAACTTGAAAAGAACTGTAGAATTAATTCTTTCTGAGAATGCGCGCACAAAACCCTGATTCTTGATTAAATTTTCACAGAAGCTCCTGCCTGATCAAACCATGAGCCCAAACTCAAAAAAACCTTAATAATCTGCTTGAACTGTTCCTAGAGCCATGAAAACCCTAATTTGTCTGACTGGTGAGAAAAGTCTGTTTGACTGATTCTTACGCCATTCTGAAAAATCAGGAAAAGCCCGAAGCTGTGATTTCTTGTGGAAAAATAGGAGGGCAAATTTTGGGGTACAACAGTTGCCCCTGTTCAATCTTCTTGAACCTGAAGAGTTAGATTGGCAAGCTTTCCTTTCGCGACTCGAGGGTAAAAGGAGATTGGACACTAGAGTGCCTAAAAAAATTTGCACTCACTGATGTGATGGTAGAGGGAATGGGCTTAAAGATGTCGTTTAGTGATGGGCTTAGAGATGCCATCTAGGGATGTGACATAATCTTGTTGGGGGATGGGCTTAGAGATGCCATCTGGGAATGTGACAGGGAGATGGGCTTAGAGATGCCATCTGGAAGTTGCTGGTAGGAGGATGGGCTTAGAGATGCCATCTGGAAGTTGCTGGTAGGAGGATGGGCTTAGAGATGCCATCTGAAGGTGATTGTTGAATTGTATGTCATTGGTGAATGGATGAGTATCAAAAAGGTATCCATGTTTTGGAACATCTCTGAACTGGGGGTCTGGATAAGCAATAGGTTGACATCCGTATCTGGACGCATCCGTAAACTGTTTTCAAAGGTTGAAGAATCTGAACAAGCGATAGGTTAACATCCGTGTCTTGGAGAACCCGTAAACTGTTTTCAGAAGTTGAGAAGTTGAATAAGCAATAGAGCAACATCCGTTGTTGGGAAGCATCCGTAAACTATTTTCAATAGTTTGAGAAGAATCTGAATAAGCGATAGGTTAACATCTGTTACTGGAGAACCCGTGAACTGTTTTCAGAAGTCTTGAAGTTGAATAAGCAATAGAGCAGCATCCGTTGTTGGGAAGCGTCCGTAAATTGTTTTCAAAAGTTGAAGTTGAATAAGCAATAGAGCAACATCCGTTGTTGGGAAGCGTCCGTAAACTGTTTTCAGAAGTTGAGAAGAATCTGAACAAGCGATAGGTTAACATCCGTTACTGGAGAACCCGTGAACTGTTTTCAGAAGTCTTGAAGTCTGTACAAGTGATAGATTAACATCCATGTTTGGAGAATCCGTGAATTGTTTTCAGAAGTTTGAAATCTGTACAAGTGATAGATTAGCATCCGTGTTTGGAGAATCCGTGAACTGTTTTCGGAAGTTTGAAATCTGTACAAGTGATAGATTAACATCCATGTTTGGAGAATCCGTGAACTGTTTTCAGAAGTTGAAGTCTGAAGCTTATTAAT
This sequence comes from Vicia faba, assembly GCA_948472305.1. NCBI lineage: Eukaryota > Viridiplantae > Streptophyta > Magnoliopsida > Fabales > Fabaceae > Vicia > Vicia faba. The sequence goes on along the minus strand of OX451741.1, from coordinate 1,309,898,643 downwards.
CTTTATCCTGAAAAAGGGTAAGATATTAGCTGAAACACAAAGTCATGTTGCATGATGTGTATGTTATATCAATGTTTATGATATGAATGTGGTGAATGCGCATGTAAGCTGATGAGCTGTCTTGGTGAGGATAGATGAATCCTGGATGGCTGGAGATAAAAGAATCTTGACTGCTGCCGGGGAAAGTAAATCCTTGATTGCTGCAGGAGATTTAAAATCCTTTGATTGTTGAAGATGAGAAGTCCTGAGACCACTGTTGGGGAATCAGGAGCTTGGGTTGTATGCCAATCTACTGGGGAATTCCTGTCTTGAGGAGATCTTCACTGGAGAATATTCGAATATTCTGTGAAGAACTGAGAATGAGAGTCTTCACTCTGCTCGGGGATTGATAGTTGGAAGTTTTAGCTCCGCTGGGGATCTTGAAACTTGATTCTGAGGGGAATTAAGTTCTGGAAGGCTCTCTGGCTGGGGAAATCAGCTTTGAGAAAGCTCTTGCTCTGCTGAGGATCCTGAAGTTTAACTCTGCTTGGGGAATTAGGAACTCAGGTTATATGCCACTTTGAGAAGGAGAATCTTCATTCTGTTGGAGGTCAGAAATTGGGAGTGTACCAATCTTCTGAGGTGATGATAATCTTCATGCTGTTAACGGTCAGAAACTGGGAGTATACCAATCTTCTGAGGTGATGAGAATCTTCATGCTGTTAATAGTCAGAAACTGGGAGTATACCAATCTTCTGAGGTTTTAAGGATGAGAGTCTTCATTCTCGAGAGAAACAGATTTTTCAGTTGTCTGTTATCTTGTTGGTGGTTGTAATTTCCAGCAGGTGATGAATGAAATTTTGACGATTACTACTCCAAAAGATGAAGGAACCTTTGATTACTACTTCAAAAGATGAAGGAACCTTGATGATTACTACTTCAAAAGATGAAGGAACCTTGATGATTACTACTTTAAAAGATGAAGGAACCTTTGATTACTACTTCAAAAGATGAAGGAACCTTGACGATTACTACTTCAAAAGATGAAGGAACCTTGACGATTACTACTTCAAAAGATGAAGGAACCTTGATTACTACTTCAAAAGATGAAGGAACCTTGACGATTACTACTTTAAAAGATGAAGGAACCTTGATGATTACTACTTTAAAAGATGAAGGAACCTTGACGATTACTACTTCAAAAGATGAAGGAACCTTGATGATTACTACTTCAAAAGATGAAGGAACCTTGATGATTACTACTTCAAAAGATGAAGGAACCTTGATGATTACTACTTCAAAAAGATGAAGGAACCTTGATGATTACTACTTCAAAAGATGAAGGAACCTTGATGATTACTACTTCAAAAGATGAAGGAACCTTGATGATTACTACTTCAAAATATGAAGGAACCTTGATGATTACCACTTCAAAAGATGAAGGAACCTTGATGATTACCACTTCAAAAGATGAAGGAACCTTGATGATTACTACTTCAAAAGATGAAGGAACCTTGATGATTACTACTTCAAAAGATGAAGGAACCTTGATGATTACTACTTCAAAAGATGAAGGAACCTTGATGATTACTACTTCAAAAGATGAAGGAACCTTATATGTCGATCAATCTGCATATGTTAAGAATGCTGTTGAAATGTGATTTTGTTTTGGAGAATAAATCCTTGACAAATGTTGGGGAAATAAACCCGTGACTGCAGGTCTGCTAGAGAGGTTTCATCACTGCCCCTAGTATCAGATGCTTGTGATATTACCAGGAAACTTGGACTGTTCGTAACCCTTGAGATTGACATTCGAATGCCCCAAGTGATGGTGACGGAGACTTGCCCCAGGTTAATCTGCAATTGAGAGATTTGTTGAAATCTTGACTGGACTGCCCCAGGTTAACTGAACTTTGAAAGATTGTTGAAACCTTGACTGGACTGCCCCAGATTAACTGGATAGTGACATGTGATGCCCCTTGTTGATAGTATATTTGTCATTGGAAGTGTCATCCTTTTGAAGTGATTTTGTTCACTGAGAGAGCTTTCGTTCATCGGATATTCGTTGTGTGAATTCCTCTGCTGTCAAACAAATAGCCAAATGCAAACAGTGATATTCAAGTAATGCAAAGTTTATGTCTGTCTCGAAGTTTTGAAAAATGCGCTTTTTAGCAGAAAACTTTTCATAAGACAAATTTAACACAAGATTTAGGGCAAAGCCTTACAGGAGTCAGGATACCTTTTAAAACCGTATGCTTTCGAACTAACCCATGCTTCAATTAGGACTTTTGAAGGGTTGTAATGTGGCTTGGTTCACGGTTTAAGAAACAAAGGATAAAGGCTCAAAGTATATTTGTACCCACCCACTCTTCGTGATGTTCTTTAATCCTAAGCTCAGTTAATTGTGCGTCGCACTCTGTTCGAGTTTGGAACGACTTTCGGGTGATGGTTCACCAATTGAATTTAGGAGGCAGTCATCATCTCCTTTTTTCTTTGCAACATTTTTCATGTTGTTAAGGATTTGTAATGACCTATTTCTTTTGATTTCGATTTGTTATCCCTAACTTTTGCCTGACTGTTCCTGTTTTTGAGATTACAGTCAGCGGGATACCCCAGCTTTCTTAAGCCTCTTTTATAGGTTTTGGCTTAGTGGGCTTTTTCTTTTTTGAGAGATTGACTGCCTATATGATAAGGAACCATCACTGTCTTTTGATTCCAAAGGAATGTCTTTCTTTGATGTCGTTCGTTGTATTACGAACTGAGAGTTTGCGACTTCAATGCGCATTTTTTTGAATTAACTGAGAGACTACCCTGCCCCAGGTTTAAATCAAAGGTTTCAATTTGTTTAGAACGGAAAACTCCTACTTCTTTGGCTCGAAGGGGTTGACTAGGGATTATCTTCCTTATAACTCCAGTGTTTGGGAATTGAAAGAAATGCATGTACATCATCAGCAAGGTCTTGTTCAAAAGCATACTGTATGAGATTACGGTATTGTTTCGTCATCCTCCCTCTAAAGGCTTGTAGCTTTTTATCAAGAGTTAATCATCATTAAGAAAGCATAAGAATAGTGAAAACGAATGGATGAATTCAAGACAAACATATGCAATGCATTAATGAAACAGAGTTTGACATCAACAGATAATTGTTTGAATAACAAAGAAATTACAAATTGAAAATTCAAATGGAACAAAAGTCTCTCAGTTCGAGCTTTGTCATTTCAGGTGGAGAGCCTTTGGCAGAAGAATTCAGTCTGGCCATCTTGGGTGAACTCCAGCATTCCTTCGTCGATCAGGTTTTGAATCTTGTATTTCAACACCCAACAATCGTTTGTATCATGTCCAGGACTATCAGAATGATAGGTACACCTGGCATCTGGATTGTAGCTGGGAGAAAAAGTTTTGGGATTTGGAGGAGGTCTTATCACCGTAATCAGATTCATCTTCAACAGGTGCTGCAATGCTTGTGACAATGGCATGTTGATTTGGGTGAATGGCCTTTGAAGTCTTTCCCCCTTTGGCTGATTTTCCGGTTGATGTTGACGAAGTCGTTGTTGGACTCGTGACGTGGAAGCAAAGTGAGAAGGTCTTCTCTCCCTTAAACTGGCTTGGTGTCTCGAGGGAGGCTGAATGATGACTTGATCCCCAATTCTAGATGTTTGCCCCATTTGGTTGCATCCATCTTGACGAAACTTGTTGATGAGAACCCTCAACTCCTCTTGTCCTTGTGCCAGATTTTGGATAAGAGCCATCTGACTCTTCAGTTGCTCCTTCAATATGGCTATCTCAGTTTGTAGCCTTCCCACCTGGTCATCTTTGTTTCCATCAGGACTTCCCATGATCATGCCCCTGGTGAGGAGCGCCTTGACCTCTTCTTGTCCCTTGGACAGGTTCAAGAACATCTCTTGAAGTTGAGCGTTTTGAGCCTGGATGTCCTTGGTAGTCTGCTCTAGAGCCATCTCTACTGAAATAAACAGTAGGAGAATAAGGAAACCTGAAAAGGAGAAACTGTTATGATGCAATGCATGATATGTGAATGCATGTTTTCAAGGATCTCTCGGGGTAGACACGAGAAAATGTTAGAGGTTGAACTTCGATCTTTGATTGGAGAACTTTGTATCAGTGGATGTCCTTCCACGAGAATCAAGCTCACCATGTCAAGTGGGTCATAGCCCTTGATTCAAGTTGTTGTACTCGATCTTTGATTGGAGAACTGTGCACCTGTGGATGTCTTTCCACGAGAATCAAGCTCACCATGTCAAGTGGGTCATAGCCCCTGATTCAAGTTGTTGCACTTGATCTTTGATGGCATTTGTTTAGAGGAGAATCCTCTTGCCCTTTGGTAGACGTCTGGTTCAACGTGACCCTGCATCAACAAACCCTCGAGATCCTTGAAAATGTTAGTGAAAAATGCTATTGTATGATGTTATGTACATGTATGCAAAAACAAGTAAGTGTATATACAGGTCATCATATTCACACAAAGCAAACAAGTCCTTAGGTTTAGGCTTGCATGGGGTTTGTAGGTAAGTACCCTCTTGAAGTTAGTTGGCTCATCCTGTCCTAGAAATAGAAACCGGGTTCTAAGGAGCTCAATATCATTGGATTGTTTTCTGTGTTCATAGTTTTGGTTTAGCCACTTAACTGGCGACCAGAATATTCCAAGAAAACAACCCTCAATGAGTGTAGTATCGAGTATCTACCAACTTCGGACTGCACCAAAGTCGGTCATCTCACTACCCCTAAAAAGGCTAAGATGGTCAATTAAGGTTCTAAGAGTTTGTTAGTGCTTCACGACATCACTCAGCGGCCCCGTACTCTCCTTGATTGAACTCAAGGGTTACCGGTACTCACAAATATGTCGCACTAACATAGCTTACTGCTTCAACCATGTCGGTATACCCCGCACAATTCCCTCACAGTTTTATTGCTATTTACCTAAAAAGGTGCCCCAAAATCCGGGTGTAGGATTTACAACAAACCTAAACAAGGACCCAAAAAGTAAAGCAATCAAAGTAATCAAAGCAAGAATGTATGGATGATCTAAAACCCTAAGGTAACCCCACTTTTAAGTTTCAAGATCCCCAGTAGAGTCGCCAGTTCTGTGATACGGTGGGAGAACTGACTTGAGGTTTTGTGTTTGTATTCGCACTTGTTCGGTTTAGCAAGAGTCGCCACCGACTTTTTATTTTATCCTAAAGGAAAGGTTAAAAAGCACAGGAAAAACCTTTTGAGATGTTTCGTGGGTTCGGGGGGTAGATTATGAAAAGGGAAGGTATTAGCACCCTTTTCATCCATGGTTATCCATGGGCTCTTAGTTACTTGTTTTAGATCACTTGCCTTGATTTTCAATTGCTTGAAATGAGTGGTGTGTGTGTGTGTTTTTGAAAATGCTTTGAAAAATATGCCTTGTCTAGGAAACCCTTGTAACAATTCTTTACTCGAATGTTTTACAAAAGGTGTTTGTCTTTTTGAAAAGATGTTTCAAGGTTTTTGAAAGTTGTTTTGAAAGTTGTGTTGTGGAGTGGGTTTTGAAAAGTAGGCAAGTGTGTTTTGCAAGTTTGATCAAGTAACTAAGAGTTGTCTACCCCTAAATTTACTCAAAGATTTTTCTCATGTTTTAACCCTTTTAACAGTATTGTTCCACCATTGTATTTGGTGGACAATCTTGTATTAGGATGTTAACGGGACAGGCGCGGGTCATCGTTTAGACCATGAATGCAATAGTGTCAAGTATCTTTGGAAATTTGCTTGAAGGGACTATGATCATTTTGTTTAGGCAACTTTCGAAAGCGCCATCGAGGGACTATGATCATTTGATTTGTTTTGTTTTGCCAAAGAACTCAACATGCAAGCATGACCCATTTTGGAAGGCAACAAGCGGGATTACCCTAGGGGTGCAAGTGTGAATAGTGTGTTAATTGTCATGCATTTGTCTTTGTCTTAGGTTATCTAGCGGTTGATTTTATTTACATACAAACCCTAAGTCTAAACATGGTATAATTGAAAGCGATAAATTGCGGGAATTTAAAGTCCTAAACTATTACAAATAAGTATCCGGGAATGGGGGTACAAATATTTACAAATGGGGATGAGACTTATTAGGAGAGTAGTGTCCAAATATATTTACAACCAAATCGAATCAATCGCAATGTAAAATGTAACGTATAGCAATGTATAAGAATAAAAGCAATGTAAATGTATTGGTGTAAGTGCATGTGATTATTTACAAGTTGTTAACTTAATGCAATATTAAGTATGTATTTATTCTTTTTGTATTCTTGTTAATATTTTTATGTACAAAAGTTTTAAAGAAAAGAAAAATGTTTTAAGTTAAAGAAAATTATTATTTGTATTTTAGTTTCTATACAAAAGGGTTTTAAAGAAAAGAAAAGAAAATTGTTTAACTTTAAATTCTATTCTTATATATTTTAATTATACTAGCTAAAGAAAAATAAAAAAAGGTAATTAAGAACATTTTATATATATAAAAAAAAGAGTTAATGTGTTATTTTATCTACAAAATTTAATTATGTTATAAAAAGAAAATAAAAGAGTATTGTTAATTAAAATTTAATGTACAAAAAAAATTAGTATGAGTTAGTTTGAAATGAAAAATAAAATAAATAAAGAAAGATGAAAAGATTAAATGGGCCTAAAGAGGCATTTGACCCAAACAAAAACAGACAAGGTTAGAAAAAAGGGGGTATGCACGCTGGAAATGAAAATGGGCTTAGGCAGATATGAGGGATCCGGCCCAACGCATTTGACACAAATTTGTTTTGGGTTTTCGTTATTTTGTTTCACTTTGGGAATTAGGTTTACAGGCTTAGCGCGGCGCCGTTCATCTTCTTCTCCTCTTCGTTTCCTTGAGCCAGCCACTGACTTTCCCTATCGTTTCAGCTGACAGAACGCAACCTCCATTTCTCCCTCCTCGAGATTATTCAAGCCACAATGAAAAAGGTAGCCTTGTTTTCATTTTAACGCATCTTTAGGGTTTTCATTTTGCATGTTTTTAATTGTTCTGATTCTTATATTGTTATTTGTGTTCTGTTTCTATGAGGTTTTGAAGGAAAGAGGGGAGAAATTATACCTTTGGAGATGGAGGAGAGGTGGATCGGAGGCGCCCTAGGACGGCCGGAGGCGAGGGGAAATGTGATGCTGAGCTAGCTCTGGAAATCCTGGTACTCGTATTTTCTTTTAGGTTTTATGATGATCGCCTCAAACCTTTGTATAACTCTCTTTTCCTCTTCTGTCTGCTTGAATGCTTGCTCCTTTCAATGATGATTATATTCAAATCTGAGATGCCTGATATGCTTGATATGCTTGTCTGCTTTTGAACACTTCTTTTCCTCTTCCACTGTTTGCTTGCTGAGATGCTTTATTTGATGATGTTGATATTGATTTTGAGTATTGATGCACTAGCCCTGTGATGAAATCTTTCTGAGGGTTTTCTTGAATGATTGCTAGATGAAGGCTTCAAGGTTTGTCAGTTGGCCAGTTTGTGTTCTTGGTTGTTTGACAGGCTGTGAGTTCTTGCTTCTATATTTGAAACAGGTTAGCAAGCTTCAGGCTTGGTTACAGGCTTGAAGTTTTAGGCTTCTGGTATATTGTTTACAGGTTGATGTGCTTCTGGTTTTTAGGCAGGCATGAGGCTTGTGTTCATGGCTTCTGTTTGAGGCTTGATCTGTTTGCTTTTGAAACTGAGTTTAGGCTATGGATTTTTGGTTTGCTTGGAGCAGGTTTAAGGCTTGGACACAGATTTATGAGCTTTTCTGGTGTAGGCTGTTTGCTTGTGTTTCTAACTGGCTTTGATGCAGTTAAGGCTATGGCTTGTATGGCTGTTTGCTTGTGTTTGAATCAGGTGAAGGCTTTAGTTTGTGGCTTGCTGTTTGTTTGTAAGCTTGTTTAGAGGTTTGTTTGAAGCAGGTTAAGGGCTTAAAGCTTGTATGCTTCTGGTTTGTGGTTTGAAACTTGTGGAGGCAGGCCCTTGTTGTTGATACAGTTTTTGGTATTTTTGCTTTGTGATATATCTGCCTCCTTTTCTCTTTGTTCTGATATGTTTGTCTTATATCTTTTGCCTCTAGCCTACTTTACTGTAAGCCTTTCCCTTCTACTCTCCCTCTCTCTCTACAGACTAAAAAGCATTTTTATATGCTTACTACTGTCTTTCTGAAAAAGTGACTGGATGGAAAGTGATGATTTTGAATGTTGCTTGCATTGTGGTCTTTCTCTGCATACTTTCTTCTTTCAAGATTTTCTGCATATCTTTGTGTACTTTGTTGACAACTTGATATCCTTCTATATCTTTTGGACAGCTTTATATCTTTGACAGTTTGGTTAGTTTGAAACTGTGACTTGTTTAGTTTGCCTTTGTGCATCAGTTTGGACTTTGTACTTGGTGTGGAATTTTGAAATGGGCAATTTGTTCTTTTGGCATATTCTTTGGTTGACAATTTATGCAGTATGTTTGATATTTTGAATTTGTGCAATTGTAACTTTGTACATTTCATATTTTGTTGCAAGCATATTTCTATCCCTCTTTGTGAACCGAGAGTAATCTTGTGATTTGCAGAGAGGGCAAACAAACTGATTCCGACCAGTTACTTTTAATGATGAACTTCAAATTAACTGTCCGCTTTTTTTATTTTTCATCTGTATTGACTTCTCTTCTTTTTTTCTTTTTGCAGGTAAAAATTAATTGAGCAATGGGGAGCGTCAGTAGAAGATGAAGATTTAGAAAGAAAAAAAATAGGATGCAATTTCATTTTACTTTAACCATTTGTAATATTATTATTGTAAACAAAATGTAAATAAATTTACAGTTGTTCAAATAATAATTTGTAACAAACAATTAAAGATGAATAAAAATCCCTTTTTGTCAGTTAATTCCTTTTTTTTCAATTCACTGTTTATTTAATCATTTGAGTTTCTTAAATTAAAACAATCGGACGTAAATCCAATTACTCTGACTTAGAAAAATAAATAATTAATAAACGTCCGGCGTTCCGAATAATCCAAAACATTGCACAGTTAATCAAACAAACGTCCACATGTTTTTCCTTTTACTGATTAAATCAAACACTGCAAACTCTCAATCCAAATGCATCAGCTCATATCCCAGAGTAACTTGAAAAGAACTGTAGAATTAATTCTTTCTGAGAATGCGCGCAAAAAACCCTGATTCTTGATTAAATTTTCACAGAAGCGCCTGCCTGATCAAACCATGAGCCCAAACTCAAACAAACCCTAATAATCTGCTTGAACTGTTCCTAGAGCCATGAAAACCCTAATTTGTCTGACTGGTGAGAAAAGTCTGTTTGACTGATTCTTACGCCATTCTGAAAAATCAGGAAAAGCCCGAAGCTGTGATTTCTTGTGGAAAAATAGGAGGGCAAATTTTGGGGTACAACACACACTCTCCATAAAAAAAATTCCTCAACCAGAAACTTCACCACTACAATCACCTCAACAAGAAATTCCTCAACCAGAAATACCACAACCAGAAGACCTGAACTCCAACTCACTATAACCAGAAACTCAACCATATGAAATTCCATCTTCTGATATTCCTGAATCAGAAACCAAACACACCTCCACAAACCAATCTGAAGACTCTCATTCAGACTCTGATACCACAATCCCAATACCTGGAATTACAGAACCTCTTACGGTTCGCATGCCTCTCACCATTCACGACATTCCAGAAATCCCTTCATCCCTTGAATCCACACCTCCAAACACCCCTTCCAGACCAATTATCATTCTTGACTCACCCACTCCTTCACCCACTAACAGTCCAGCTGACAACGTAAGACTTGTCATTGATCTAATTGTGTTGGAAAGACTAGCTTCTATCTCACACAAAACTGCCATTCCCAAACCTAAACCAACTGAAACCACATCAGATGTTGGTACAAGTTTGTTGATTTTTGAAACAGGAATGCAGGAATGGATAAATTCTTTGAAGCATGTTAGTCAGGAGATGACTAATCCTGCTGCTTCTGATTATATGTGGGCAAGATTCAGAAATTGGCTTAGCTCTGAAACGCTGAAGCTGAAGGAATTGTGTTATGACCAAGTTCTAAGCCAACTGTTCAAGAAAGATATCCTCTCGCTGGATAATGCTCCCTGGAAAGAGCATCATCCTTCAGATGTAGCTGAACCAGAATCAGAAAGTCTCTCTTTGACTACTGCTCCAGAAGACTTGACTACAACAGAAGAAATGGTTCACTCAGAAGAAGCTGCAGAATGCTCTGAGCAACATCCAACTCCTAAAGAGACACCAACTTCCTCCTTAGTCATCCAAACTCTGGAAGAGTTGAAGAAAGAAAATGCTTTAATCCATGCAAGGCTGGATAAGCAGGAGGATACGAACAAGGAGATTAAAAGCATTCTGGGTAAACAAGAAGATGCCACAAAGGAAATCAAAGGCATTTTAGGCAAGCAAGAAGAGTCAAATACTCAGATCAAGAGCTTGCTGGAAGTGTTGTTCACACGTCTTCCCCCTCTTTCTTAGATTTTTTAAAAAAAATTGTTTATCTGTAACTTTTAATTTTACCTCATTGTTTCTGAAACTTATCATTGCATTATGTTTTAAATATAATTCATCTCTTTTGGCTCTGATTATATTTCCTTTTTGATACATGACAAAAAGGGGGAGAAAGTAAGATATTTTCAATAATGGTTTACCGAGTAAGAAGTCTCAAACATTATGAATTACTTAACCTCTACTTTCTGAAAAGTTTGAACAAGTACAAATTTTGATAGAAGATACAGCTAAAACTCTAATGAGAAGGAACTTAAGGGAAGTAATCAACTCAGGGGGAGTTTCTCTTAAACCTTTTGTTCTTTATTTTTCATTGAAAATTCTAGTTTTTTTCATCATCAAAAAGGGGGAGATTGTTAGAACATAGTTTGATTCTACAACCCTTAGTTAGAGTTTTGATGATAACAAATACAAAGAACAAATATGCACTTTAAAAATTATGTTATTATGTATGTAGAAGTTCTGACCAAAGCAGCATCAGAAGTTAAGCCATAAGAGCTACACGCTGAAGCAATCAGAACATGCGCTAAAGATTGATGACCAGAACCTGTGCTTAAGTGAAGTAAACTCTGATTATGTACAAGAACATAATAATCCAAGTCATCAATGTGCTGAAGCATCAACAACAAGCTAGGATGAAAGATTCTGAAGCGTTACTAATCATTCAATACATCATCAATTACACGGCTTCTTTCAGACAAGATCTTCTCCAAATGGAAACTAAGTTAATGTCATTTAACACGCTTGATGATCAACGTAAATCCATTGCCTATATAAACAAGCTCAGTGTTCAAATTGTTTACGATTTTGCCAAGACTATTCACGAGAATTCAAAAAGCTGCAAGCATTATTCATCATCTTTCAAGCTCTAATTTTGTGTAAATTATCACAGTTGTGATAACAGTTTTTGTAACAAAAAACAACAACATACATTCTTGTATCTTTGTTTTAAAACAGTGTTCCTTGAGATTAACCAGATTGTGGTTGTACTCAAGAAGACTTTAACAGTTGTTAAAGTAGTGATTGTAATCCTTTTGTGATTAGTGAATTAAGACCTCGTTGGAGAGATGCGAAATCACCTTGACGGGTGGACTAGAGTAGTTTGAGATCAAACGAACCAGGATAAAAATACTGTGTCATTTCGCTTTTGATTTCAAGTTTTCAATTCAACCTCCCTTCTTGTGTTTTTCACTTCTTCATTACAGAGTTTTTGGGAATGGGGGTACAGATTTAAAAATGGGGATGGATCAATGCGATTAAAAATCCAAATAACAATCAATACAACCAAATCGAATTGAACGATTAATTAAAATTATAACAGTCTGTGAAATAAAATTAATTAACAAAGTAAGGGAATAAAATTCTTGTTATTTGTTTGAAAAGTTTGGAAAGAAAAAATGAAATTCTAATCTATTAAAGAAAATAATTGATTAAAGAAATTAAATCATTTGTATATATTTTGTTTTTTAGTATTTTTGTTATGAAGAAATTAATCAAACAAATTAAGACTAAAGAAAAAAAACTAGTTAATAAAATTATTTACAATTTTTTTTCTCAAGTTAATTAATTACATATTTTTTTATTATTTAATTTTAAAGAAAATAAAACTATAGATTAATTAAATTAAATGATTACTAAATAAAGTTTTTTTAACCTAAAATTCTAATTTAATAAATTAAACCTAAACTGGGTTAATTATAAAAAAAAAGGTGTGAAACAGAATTAGAGGGTGAAATTAAAATGCAGATGGATTTGGAAAATTGGTTGAGTTGAAGCCCGACTGTTATATAAAAAAAATGACTTAGCAAAATTAATTAAAAAAAGGCTATTGGGCTAGACTTAGGCTGGTGACCCGATCATGAAGAGGAAAGGAAGGGATCAGAACGCTATTGTTGTTAATTGGAAAACCTAAACAGAAAACCCTATCTCTCTTCTCATGCTTCAATCTTCTTCTTCCCTCTCTCTCAATACCTCTGTTAACCTGAGAATTTCAATATCATCTTGTCCTCACCTTCTTCCAACCCTCTGTAATCGGGACCTATCTCTTTCGTCTCTCTCATCCTCGCAAAATTAACCTAGCGATTTTGCCGTCTTTATCGATACAAACCCTAACCTTTCTCTACTCTAAACTCCGCCTCTTTTAACGCTCATGAAGGGGAATCAGTGATGGATTTGGAGAAAATTAAAGGTACTGTGTTTTTGCAATTTTCAGTGTCTAAAAGGTTTTCTTGTTCTTTTTACTGATTTGTTAGCCCTTTGTTAATGCAGTGACAAATAGGAATCATGCCTTGGAGGTGTGAGAATAGGGGAAAGAAATCATACTTGTTGAAGCTTTTCTTTCTGGTATGACTTCTTCCTTCGTTTTGCTGGCTTTCATTCTATTGTGATTCCCTTTTGCAATTTGTGAGCTTTACTGGATGGAGGGATGAGGCAGATGATGGTGTTCAATGGTGACTGAGGGTGAGTGAAGAAGGGATATTATGATGAGGTGAAAGCAGTTGGAGAAAGGTTGTGGATCTATGTGGTGATGGATTATGTTCTCTCTCTTTTTATTTTCTGGCTTTTGTGTGCATATTGGCTTAGTTGGTATATTATATGGCCTTGCCTTTTCTTTGGGTATGCTGGCTTCTATTTAGAACAGATAGAATTTGTTTGTGTTATGTTGAACAGGAGTTGGAGATCTTTGGCTTTTCTGGTTTTGTTAATCTCTTTGCTGGTTTTTTTTTGTTCTTCGTTTGTATTTGCTGGTCTGGCTCTTGGCTTTTGTATCTATGCTGGTTTTTCTTGGTTTTGTATCTATGCTGGTTTTTTGGCCTGTCAAAAAAAATGTTTTCTGTTATTATTGTGAATTCTGTTATATAGAGCTAGATATTGAAATTAGGAGGGAGTTTTGAATCCATCTTTGTTCACTAAGTGCACTATTTTTTTCTTCTTTTCTTGCACAAGTTTTGGTATCATGCATTTTGGGTGAAAGATTGTTGCAGCAACATAACAGGTCACAGGTTTTTAGCCTATTTGTGCAGCAAGGTTGGACTAATGCAGGGCTTTGGATAGCAGGCTGGTTTTGTGGACTTCTTTGCCATTTTTATTATAGATTTTGACCTGGCCTGTTTGTGTGCAATTTTGGCTGTATATAGCAGTTACTTTTGGCAGATTTTTGGACTATTTTGGAAAGCTGACTTTGAGCATTTGAGTAGCAGGTTCGAATTACCTATTTGGTGCAACTGTTGGGCTGAGTTTTTGGTATATATAAGGACTTTGAACTGTATTTCTAGGTGATATCTCTTTCATCTTTCCTCTTTCCTCTTTCAATGAAAAGAAATCAATTTTGCTTATTTTTGAAATTCTGAAGGGTTTGCAGTTTTATAGGAAAATGATGACATGTTTGGATAAGTTGACTAGCCTTGTTGCTGCTTCTATTATGTTGTATTTATTCTACTTTGCAGGTTTGGTTCCGTGTTGGTTTTGCATTGCATATGTTGTTGCTTGCTGTTATGTACTTTGCTGCAGGTTGGGCAACTTGCTTGCCCTGCTGCATTGCAGCTTGCCTTGTTTTGCATTGTTTGCATATGTTGTTGCTTACTGCCCACTGCTATGTTTGTTGCAGGTTTTAGACAGCATGCTTGCTACTATATGGCTTTTGCTTTGTTGCAGATTGGGCAGCTTGCTTGTTTTGTTTGCTATGTATATTTCTTTTCCCCTTGTTTTGTGAACCAAAATTCAGGTTTTTTTTAGATTTGCAAAATAGGGAGAAATGGATTGTGATTAAAACAAACAAACATTCTGATTCCAAGACGCAAACCCTAATGATGAATTTCTCTTCTTTACACATTATTTTGATTGAATGCTTGCTAACTTTTCTTCTTCTTGTTTCATGAATGGCAAGCGAGGCTTGGGATGAGTTGCTTGAAGGCGAAGCAAGGAAGACTTGAAGAAGAACCAAAACTTCTCTTTGTAAACAAGAAACTGGTGATTCTTTGTAAACAAGACAAAAAATTTGTAATTTTATTTGCAATGTAATAATACAAAGCATTGAATAACTTTTGATATGATGGGATTCTATACAAATCTTTGTATTTTAATTGAATTTTGAAATTCCCAATTGGAATAGTTTAAAATGAAATACTTCAGTCTGGTAACTTGAATTCCAAGAAATCACAAATGAGTTTGTAATTTGTATTTCAAACAAACATGCACCTTGTGCTCTAATCAAATTCCTAAACAAAATAAATGTTTAAGAATTCAATTCCACTTGGTCAACTTGAATCCAAAATCATGGTTGTTTTAAATGAAAGTCTTAATCTTTAAATCGTATCCAATTCAAACTTGCATTCAAAATGGACTCGCATGCCACGCTCTATTAAAACAAACATGCTTTAAGAACATTCATCAATCTTGCAACAAACTGTGGTTAAGAACATTCAAAAATCAACAAATGAGTTACGATGATTTGATAATTTTTGAAGTCTTCCAAACACAATTTTCTTTTGATCTTGAAAATAAAATCGTGAGCGACATCACATATGACCATATACAGAAATAATCGTCTCAAGATATTGTAATTTGAAGAAATCACAATTTTTAGAAATCATACGACTGTTATTTAAAATTAGGTCAAAGTCCATGATGCGACTTCTAACGTACTCGAATTTTGGTGATCTTCTACACGTAATCAACTATTGATTTGTGAAGAGAAATTGGAGATGGAATCAAGTAGAATCATACGCAATAAGAACCACTCAAAAGTATTGAATAATGAAGAAGTTACGATTGTTTGAACTTGTTCTTGCAAAAGGTCGATTTTTGGGTCAATGTAGTCATTTTCAGTTATCTGAACCATTGATTGAGCAAACTTGCAATGCGAGGTTTGAAAACTGGCTTAAATAACCTTGAGGAGACATTAAGTTCTATGAAGACCATTTGAAATCTTGAAGACTCAATTTTCTTTGGGAAATACAAAACCCTAATTGTGGACTTACTGTTTAGGAAGAGAATCTGTCTGATCAACTTCTGAGCCAAATTGAGTATTCGAGAAACCCTAGGATCGTATCTTAAATGAAAAGTGGGAGAGAAAATTTTGGGGTACAACATAATACAATACACACAACACACTTAAAATGAAACACACATAACTTAATTATTACAATAGACTCAACTCACAAACAATCTATTTAATCACGAAACATTCCAAACTTTACCCATATATGTTTGACTAGATCTGCTTGCAATTCGTGATGTACATTTGAATCACGCATCACAGATCTAGCACACACATGATTTGCAAATGCAGGTAGCACCTCGGTCGAGAATGGCTCCGGTGTACCAGACCCACTTGCCTCAGATTGATCATAATCTGTCCAATGTTGAGAATATGTATCTCGTTCATCCTCAACAATCATATTATGCAATATGATACATGACCTCATGATGAGAGCCAAATCGGCTATATCCCACAAATGGGCTGGTTCGTGAATGATTTTAAATCGAGCCTGCAACACCCCAAATGCATGTTCGATGTCTTTCTGACATCCCTCCTGATATTTTGCAAATAACTTATCTGGTTCACTTTGAGGAAGTCTAATTGATTTGACGAAAGTCGGATAAGAAGGGTAGATACCGTCAGCAAGATAGTATGCCATATTATACGGATGTTGATTCACAAAGAAGCTTACTATTGGAGTTTTTCCCTGTTCAACATCATCAAACACGGGTGAACGGTCTAGAACGTTTATATCATTAAATGTGCCCGGATATCCAAAGAAGGCATGCCAAATCCATAGATCATAAGTTGCAACTGCTTCAAGAATAACAGTGGTGGTTCCATTATCTCCCCGAGTAAATTGACCTTCCCATGTTGTAGGACAATTTTTCCATTCCCAACGCATGCAACCAATACTCCCAATCATCCCTGGGAACCCCCGTATTTCACTAACATGTAGTATTCTTTGCAGGTCATCTTGAGTTGGGGCTCTGAGATACACTGGCTCATACAATTGTATGATTCCTTTACAGAATCTACGCAAGCACTCTAATGTTTTTGTACCTCCTATTTTAATGTATTCATCGACCGCATCGGCCGCCACACCATATGCTAACATTCACATGGCCATGGTACATTTTGCTAATGGAGATATACCTTCTTTTTTGGTTGCGTCAACTCTTTGGGTGAAGCAGTTGTCACTACTAGATAGTTCCCCAACGATCCTAAGGAACACATGTTTTCGCATCCGGAATCGCCGATGAAACATTGCATCATCATATGTAGGTTGGTCTGCAATTTTACCCCAATATGAATCACTTTTTTGGTTTCTCCCAACAACACTGTCTGTTCCATATTTAATCCACCCACTAATTAGAACCAAATTTAGATCAATGATCCATTTAGGGCTTTTCCGACGAACATGAGTTGAATCCTCTGCATTTGAAGTGGCTCAATGACCACCGCTCATGCCAACAAGAGTCGTTTGTGTAGAAAAATCAGGAAATTCATCAAGTCTAACATTAGGAACATTTTCATTTCCCATTGGAGTAGAAGAATAATAAGGTGGTGCTTGAGATGAATATGACATCATAGATCCATAATATGGATGCTAGTTTGGATTAGATAACGACATTATGAAATTTGGTATATTTTGGGGACCTTGTTGGTTGGAAGATTAATTTTGAAATATATAGTTGGGATTTAGGTAGTTGAAAGGATAATTAGTAGAATTTTGGGTGTTAAGAGGGTTATTGTTGGGATTCATTTCACTAAAAAATTGTTTAGAGCTACAAACAATAATTTATTGGAGGCTAAATAGAAAAATTAGAGAGAACAAATAGATTTTTTTCTTTGTCTAAATCAAATGAACCAAGGCTCTATTTATAGACAAAAAAATGATGAATTTTGGTGAAAATAAAAATAAATAAAAAATTGATTTTCTATAAAATAATTGACTCCAAATAATTTAGATGAGATAAAAATATAAACAATCACAACAACCAATTATATTTTACAAAGTATTATAAGTGCTCCCCACTAATTTCTCATTCAACACAAATTAATCCATGTCACATTCAACACCTTATTCAACAATTCATTAGAATAATTCAACTATTGAAAAATTTATTCAACACCCCCATTGCAAGTAGTCTTATAAAAACCTTTAAACTACATCGTATCTCTTTACCATTAGGTTAATGTATATTATTAATAGATAAATCTCATGATTTATAGTAATATTAAACCCAAGACGTTTTAACTTATTTTTTCATCTATAAAATTTAATAATAGGTTTATATACAATAATTTGTCATGTTTATCAAGTAACTTGTCATTTTAAAAATAAAAACATAGTTAGTTTTAGAAAAACTGTTTAAAATTAAAATAGAGGGACCAAAACTAAGTGGAAGCCTAAGTGATCTATTAGTAAATCTATTACTCAAATTCTGTTTTATTCACTAAGTGTAAGTGATCATTGTATTCAAGTGAAAATGGTGTGCATTTTCTTGTGTATTGTAAAATCAAAAGATGACGTGCCTTTGTGATTGTGATAGATAGTTAAAAGAGCTAAGTGGATCGACTCTAACGTATCTGACATAGTGAAATCTCTCATAGAGTGAGAGGACTGAAGTACCCTTGTTTGAAAAGGGAGGACCAGAATGTATCTTAGTGTTCTTTATTTTTCTGCATTTATTTTCAGCGCTTAAACATTCATAACAATTTAGGAAAAATAAGAACAACATTGCTAATATTCATAATCGGAAAAAAAAATCACTAATACTGACTAATTCAGTATTGTTTAAAATTACTATAAATCATAAGAATTATTTGCCATCAATGTGCATTGACCCTAGTGGTAAATTCATAAGATGTGGCTCAAATAAAATTCAACTTGACGGTTCAGTCATAGTTTAAAAGTAGGAAAAAAACCGATTTGAAAAAAATATTAATCGAGAGACAAATGTAACCCAACTATATTTTGTAAAATCGAATCCTATTTTTTATAAAAGATTAATTTGAATTCTGTAATTTTTGTGAGACACCAAAATGGATCTTCAATCAATTTCTTTTTAATGCTTATAACTTTTTATAATTTTTTATTTTTCTAACTTTCGTTGTTGTTTGTTATCTCTTTTATTTTAACGTAAATTTATATTTGATTTTTATATTTTTAGTGAGTTGTGATTTTAATCATCTTATTTTAGTTTAAAAAAATTCCCGTCTCAAAATTTAAGAGAAAAAGTAAAATTCCCATTTATTAAAAAAAAGTAAAAATATATTTTGTTGTAATAAATTATTTAAAAAGATATCAATTTTTTAATTGGTTGTTAGTTATAGAAAAGATGAGAGATAATAAATTAAATGCAATTTTAATTTAATTTTATCTTAAAAAATATGAAAGTTGATTTTTTTCTTTTATATTTTGGGACATGAAAAATATATTTTTTTTCACTTATATTTTGGAACAGGAGAGTATATCTTTAAATTTTTACAAAATCTTTCCACTACTTTGAAGCTACTTATCCTAATCAATTATGACATTAATTTAACTAATGCACTATTTTCAAATTTATACCACGTCTTGGCCTATAAATAGAGAGTTTCTCTGTCACTTTTTCACATCCAAAAAACGAGCTTTGATCTTACTTTCATTTCTTTTTTATTTTTATTTTTTAAATCTCTTATTTTTTAAGAGTATTCTTGAGTCTGAGTGAATATCTTTGTTCTGAATGAGGGCTTATTTTCAAATTTACCAAGAATGTATTAACTTTTGAGTAAATATTTCTTATGTAGAAAGTTATTATTTTGGTTGCGAGTTAAGTGAATAAAAGCTCTTATTTGTTTGAGGATTGTCTTAGATAGTCTCTGTTTGGTTTGCTAGTTTCACTAAGAAGAAAAGCTCTCTTTTGTTCATGAAGATCATCCGTTAAAATCTCCATAATAGTTCTTGAGCTTAGCCCAATTAAAAAGTCTACAGGTTCAAGATCCGCCCTGTCAATATCGCACTTAGTTCTTGAGTTCAGCCTAATAAAAGCTCAGTTGGTTCGAGATTAGCCAATATAAATCTCACTTTGGTTCGTGATCAACTTGTTTATAACCATGGTTTGATTTTATGAGGATAGCCAACTAAAAGCTCCATCTTAGTTCAAGATCAGACTGATATTTGGTTATAAGTTAGGCTTAAAAATTCATTTTGTATAAAGAGATTCGTGAGAATATCCTTCTAAAATCTCTCAAGTTTATTTGACACTCTAAAGAATAATTCTTGGGGACATGAGTAAGTCAATTAAGGTTGAACCAGTATAAATCTATAACGTATCTTTCTATCCCTTATCTTTTTACATGATTTCCATTTCCATTACTTATTCAATTATTTGTTTAAAATGTTTTCAAACTCTAATTTTCAAAATGATTTTAGTTTAAATCAATATTTTTTAAACCTCCACAATTCACCCTCTTATTGTGTATGGAGTCACATGTCCAACAAGTGCTATAAGAGACTAACTCATATTTAAAGACTAATCTTGTCAGGAGGAAGATGTCTTCCAACACTTCTTTTATCAAGAGTACTTTCTTAAACACACATCCATTATTTAATGATGATATGTTTAAATTGCGGAAAGCTGGAATTAAAATCTTCATTCAAACTATTGATCTTGAATTGTAGAAAACAATAATCAATAGTCTATTTATTCCTACTCACTATGTCAATTGTGAAGTAATAGATAAACTTGATTGTCTTTGGACTCATGATGACAAGAGAAAGTTTAGAATTGATTTTAAAGTTAATTTTTTTGTGACTTTAAGCGAAAATCAATTTCTTTATATTCTTAGTTGCAATTCCTCCAAAGAAATGTGAAAAACTCTTGAAATAATTTATGGAATCTCTCCAATCATCGAACAAAAGAGAATGAACATACGAGGTGAATATGTTGAAACACCACATGAATGTAAATGCTATTTTCAAAATAGTGTTCAACTTTTAGATATCTTGGAAGCTATGTTAGAACTTTCATCACTAACAAATATCTAAGAATTAAGAATTAGAATTAGAAATTCGGTTTAATTCTTAAATTCGATCTAATCCTTAACGAGTTGATCCAACTCTTGAAAGATAATGAATAAGTTCAATAAATCTAAAGTGTCTTGGTCTCTCACCTCCAAAAATTTGAGAGTTTGGTCTCTCTCTTTCAAATAACCTCTTCTAATTTTCCAGATGATCCATATAACTTAAGGTTTCCTCATTTTATTCACACACTCCAAATAGGGGTGTGCATTTTAACCGGTTCATCCAATCCATAACCATAAAATTGGTTTCCAAATATAAAAAATCCAAACCATTTGGTTATTAACTAACCCACTCCATTTAAAGAACAAATAACATTGGATACCCATTTTTATTGAAATTCAGTTCTTGTTCCTGATCCAATTTACTAATTTACTCAAATGTTAAAAAGTATTTCTCTAAATTTCCAACATAGCAAAAACCAAACCATTACAAATTGAATAACTGGAATGACAGTTAATTTTTTCTTGGATCCCAACATTAAATATATTACAATAAATATTATTTTTTTAGTTTTAAAAATACACTATAATATATTTTACCTGCAAATGTGTTTGAATGACAACACAGTAATGGAAGTTGAGTTTCATCAATCTAAGACATGAATCTCCATTTTGAAATTCAACTTTCATAATACTATAATCAAATTTCAATTATATATACAAGACCAAACACCAAACTTACTTAAAAAAAACTCTTCACATATCGAATATTATTAGAAAATAAATAACACAGTAAAATAAAATATGTTGACTGAACCTTCTAATGTTTTCCAGCATAATATGCATAAAAGTTTCAAACTGGTTAAGCAAAAAAATTGATTAAAACAAAAAATTGATGTAATTAGTTTTAAGAAAAACTAATCTTAACTGAATCAAATAAAAAACAAGTTGTTAATAGGAACCCGTTTTAAACCGAATCAATCCAAATATAAACTAGTTTTAAAAAAATAATCTGGTTTTACAAAAACAGTTTTGAAGAATTAAACCAAACGATATATTTGGTTCAATTCGGGTTGGTTTGAGAACCATGCACACCCCTACCATCCAACATCCAAGCTTCAACCATATTGTTTTCTATATATGTTCTTCAATTTCTCGCACAACTCCTTTCTAAGGTTTTCATAAGGACTCACATAAGTTGCTGTAAAAAAGCACTCTTTGCTGCCATGATAGTTTACTGGTAGTTAACCAAGCAACAATGATACCTCCCGAAAAACAGAATTTTTAGATGCTATAAATCCATAGAAACCTAACAAGTGAAAAGTTTTCTTCAGTTTATCAAGTTTACATCTCGTTTCCATAATCACAATCAACACAAGTCTCCAAGTTGTTACATATTCTTTGTAAATTATTTTTGATATAAAACTTTACTTTTTTAAATTGATTTTAAAATTGGTTTTTTTTTATAAAATTGATTTTGAAACTGGTTTTTTATAAAATTGGTTTTGAAATCGATTTTTTAAAGAAAATTAAAAACTGGTTTTTAGAAAAATCAGTTTAAAATTGGTTTCTTTTTAAAAACTGGTTTTTGTGAGAAACCGGTTCAAAACCGAACCGATCCACATGTAAACCGATTTTAGAAATATAAACCGGTTTTAATGAAGTAGTTTTAAGATCCAAACCAAATCATATATATGGTTCAATTTGGTTTGGTTATTGATCCATGCACACCCCTAACTCCAAATAAGTACTCAATAACTGCCACTACATGTTTCTATTAAAAACAATAACTACTAATAAAGAAGCAACCGTATGGATAGGAATAGAACCATAGAATACAACAGCCACATTCATATTTTTGGTTCCTAGAAATTCTTAAGGCTTCCAAAATATGATAACTCATGTCTGGCTCATATATTCTGTTTTGAGTGGTATTATTATTTTTTTATTTTGTTATACTCGTTCCATTAGGTACCCAGCTGATACTTCTAGGAAAGCTAAAATCCACTAAGTGTTAGATTGGCATCACCCGAATTTGCGCCGCGGAATAGGTGTGTTATAGCACAAAAATAACCTTTTTGTTTATTTGCTTTCGGTAATCAAATTTCATAGTGGTCTCCTTTCAATTACATTCTTTGCATTAATTTCTGATTACTATTTTTCTTTGAGAATAAGTAAAGACACTGTTTCCTTTATGTGCAAATTTTCTTCTGCTTCCTCTCTTTTCATGACCCACTCTACTTGTTTTTTGCTCTAGCCGGATATTTCTAAATACTATATTAGCTCCGTTATCGGGTCTATCACTAAACGCACAAGTGGTTTAAGGGTGATACACCGTTCTTGCTTGGCAGCTTTCGACCTTCCATAGCAGATCAAAGTCTTGTCTGGGAAATTATGCAATTACAGGTAAATTGTGGTCTGGGAAGTTTCTATTCACTACTAGAAAATTCGCAAAAATTAAAATCGTAAATCCTAATAATCAAACTTGTGACCTCCAGAAATTTAAACAAAATTTTATTACTAGACCAGTTAATATACTTTATTATGTTTTACATATATATATATATATATATATATATATATATATATATATATATTAAAGTAAAATATAGAAAAATACTATATAAATTTGAATTTATCATGCAATTTTATTATGTACACACAAAAAAAAAAAGGATAATAAAAATAAAATTCACTTTGATACAAATATAATATAAAATGAAATTATTTTTATATAAATATATATTTTATTGTTAAAACAGTGTAAATATAAAATTTTTACTAAAATTAAAAGAGAATTATATATTTCAAAAAAATTGGAAGAAAAATCAGATTTTTTTTTATTAATAACCATGTATTAAAATAATATTTCATAAATAACCGGGTTTCGGAAAAAATTACGCAAATAACCATGTTTGAGATAGCTCCACAAAGGAGGAGTCATCTCAATTGGCGCATGCACCTCTTTTTTTAAGGGAGGCGCCATCTCACTTGGCGCCTAAGTGCTTATGGCATGCCCTAAGCCAAGTGAGATGGCGCCTATGTACAAAATTAGGGCAAAATTTTTTTTTTTTTTTATTTTCTTTCCTGCGCGTTGCCTATTAGACAGAGATCAACAAAATGGATTTTTTATTTAAAAAAAAATAATTACATTCAACTGTTTTACATTAAAAGAACAGTAAAAAAAATGGATACAAAAAATACTGGGGAAAAAAAAGATACATCAGTGATCCCCCGGAACCCGGTAATGACCCCCGGTTCCGCATCCCCGTCCTCGCCTTTCTCTTGCTGGGTGCCGTCTCGTTTTCTGCTGCGGCAAGGTCGATGGCCCAGCGAAGTCAATGCGATCTGAATCTATAAAATCAGTAAGATCTCCATATCTCGAAGATCCGCTCTGGTACAGTCGGTTACCCATACCCTCAAAGTTTGGTCGTGTTGGCGGTGGGTGGGGTTCCATGGTTGGTCGGTAGCATTGGTCGTCTGAGTATGGGGGTAGAAAGGAAATGGATCTTGGGGTGTTTGATATTGTGGATGTTGGGTTGTTTGGTGATATGGTGGTTGATGGTAGGTTTGGTCGGCTTGATCATAATCTTCTGACATTCCCATATCAGGGCTAAGGCTGGATGTTGAGGGTGCCATATTGGGATATGTGGAAGACTGAAATTGTGTCTGGGGTATGTGGGTGTGCTGGTATTGGGGTTGGTATTGTGGTTGGGTTTGAGGCATATCCGGGTATTGGTAGTTTGGCGGTGATTGTGGTTGGTAGTACGGCATTTGATTGTAGTTATGTTGTGGTGGGGAATGTGGTTGTGTGTTTGTTGGTCTGTTTCTTCTTGGGGGTTGGTTTGAGGTTGATGGATTTTGGGTTTGTTGATGGGGAATCGAGGGTTGTGCCCATTGTGTGCGTGGGTCAACCAAGTACCTCGGATGAGACACGTGCATTTCTGGGTTACTAACCGACCTGTACCACGACATATATTGATCAGTGTGTCGCATGTTACCTTGAGTAAGGAAAACCGGGGATTGCAAGATGTAGCGGTGACGCCTTTGCCACATTTTACACCATTCTGGAGCAAAGTCTTTCCAGTTGGTAAGACCCCACTGGGCGTCGACCCTTTTTAGATGCCAGGGGGACAAATCTGTTGGATCACTTGGTATCTCTTGATGCATTCCGAACTGCATCTTCACACGATCGCTGTGGTGCATCTCCACAATGTTGAACCGAATGAGTGCAGTCTTTGCAGTCCAAGTTGTTGCATCCTCTGGGTTTGGAGAATGGCCCAAACCCAAATATGGTCTCCAGACGAACTGCGATAAAATTTAAATCAGGTAAGCGCAAAAGTAATGTATAAATAATTAAAATGAACAAAAGTTAAAAGCTACGACGTACGTCATCTGGGCCTAAGTGATCCAACAGATTCCGGTAGAGTGCGACATTGAATCTGGGATTCTTGCCGTAATCCATACCCCTCACGCAGTACCTAAAGGAAATGAGAAACATGTTATTTTTAGCATATATTTTAGAAAGAGCAGAATAGTTATAAATGCTATAACTTAATGACTTACTTTGTTGCGTACGGGAAACCAAAAGTGTTGTTGTTGATGGGGTTTAAGGACTCCATCCTCCACCAACCCCAGGCTTGTAGTAAAAATGCGCACCCATAAAATGTACATTTTTCCTTGACTGCGTTTTTGCACAAGGAACTTGATCGCGACTTTATCGTCTAAATAATCGGGAGACTGCAAGTGCACAGTCCTATCGCGTAGTTTTAAAAGATATCGAACCCACAGAGACTATAAATCGATCTATTGTTATCCTAAGTTACGGTACACAGCTAAGGCGAATAGTTCTTTTAGAATATTGGTTAAGGAATATATAAATAAAACGGATATCGGTATGTACTTCGTTAACGCTAAAGAATCCGGCTTTCCACAGGCTTATTTTCTAAAAATGATAATAATATCTTTTTCAGCAAAAAGTATTTATTCAAAAATCTATTCTCAAACTTTCGCTCTATTGAAGTAAATTATAATTTTAAACTCTAATGTACGCTTTCGCCATCCCATTGATTTTAAAATTACTTTTTGAAAATAAATAAAGTTTAATTGGTTTTAAAACGCTGTCGCCATCTTTAAAAACAATACCTAGCATCTACTATCTGATTCTAAACCTCAAACTGTCGCTCTGTTGGTTTCTAATCTTAGTCGGTTTATTAACCTCAAACTGTCGCTCTGTTGGTTTCTAAACCTTTTTAACAAAATAAACTAGATAACTAAATCAGAAAAAGTGTTTATTTTATGAAATATAATTAAGCCTGTTTATTCCGGATCCATTCGAATTAACTCGTTACATACCGATATTTAAATAATTTAGCCAGACATACTCATAAAAGCAGACATGAATACATTAAAGGAATTAACATTCGTAAATAAATTCATGGCTAAATAAATATCTCTCATGCAAATAATTAATTAAATAAATTAAAATAATTATATTAAGAACCTGGATATAATAATAATGCTTGAATAATCTTATTCTTCGAAATAAACGAGCATTCCCCCACAAGTCGGTTGGATCTGCTCGGAGACTTCTTGAATTAAAAAGAAAAATTACGACAAGAAATAAAAAAAGGCACTAGGTCTAACGTAGGGTTAGATCAGTGAAAATTATAGAAACTTAAACTAAAATAAAAACTAAAGAAAGAAACCGAACTAGAAAATTATGGTAGAAATACAAAACTGAAAAGTAAATACGAAAACAGAAAAAATAAAGAAAGACTAAATAACGGTTGTTCGGTAAAATTCGCCGACCCTTGCTCCGAAGGTTGAACTTGTATTTATAGGCTTCATTTGTAACTTCCCGCTTCCACGTTGTACGAAGGCTAGTGGAGATCATGGGAATAACTACCAGAATCATGGGAGAACATGGGAATAACTACCAAAAATCATGGGAGAACATGGGAATAACTACCAAAATCATGGGAGAACATGGGACACATATCCATGAATTTCTCGTTTCTTACTTGCCCACGTTGAGACGGGCGCCTCCATTGACTTGTTCTTCCTTTGACCATGCTGAGACGGACGCCTCCCACTAAGGGGAAAGTCCGAGGCGGGCGCCTCAATTGTAGGAGGAGAGTTGAGACGTGCGTCTCACTCTTGCATGGTTTTCTTGCCTGCGTGGGTTTTTGCTCTTCTGGGCTTAATCTTTTTCTTTGTAATTATTTCTTTCTTCTTAACTCCTCCTTTTTGCTATATCACCCCTTTTACTTCATTTCTTTGGCTTTTTAATCTCAATTTCTTTCTTTTCTCAATTTATCTTCTATTTAATACAAATACCTGAAACAAAAGAAATACCAACGTAATATGGAAATAAAATGAAATAATTAAATAAAAATACTAACATTACCTATGAAAATTAAGCCAAATATACTATATAAAATTGCGTTATCAAACTCCCCTATACTTAAACCTTTGCTTGTCCTCAAGCAAAAATTAAAAAATGAAAAATTACTTAAACATAAGTCAAACGTAGATATAAAACACAATTCAATTCGTATTTGGTTGCAGGTCAATTCTTTTGTTTGGATAACTCAAGTTCAGACTTCGACACCAAAATTACCGTAATGACACTAGATACCCTCATTTATGCAGACCAAATTAAGTCATGAATTATAACTCGACCTAATACTTTCGTTTCGTTTCACCTGTTTTCATTCTGGTGCAATCACATTAAGCCCTTTACCTTACGCGCACATAGTGGAGTAACCGGTTAGTGACTTTGATCTTTATAATCTAGCTTGGAGTTCTGGTAGTTATATTTGGTACTCCTTTATCCAATTACAAATTGTGGGGGATCGGACCGTCGTCCGCCCTACCAAGTTCAGCACCAGAGACCACTGAACCAATTCATAATGGTTGTTTGCATAAATATTTTATAGTTTCTGCAACCGTTGAATTAAATGATCTGGTAAGGATCATCTAACTTAATAAGTGCATCTTCTAATAAAAATTTCTCTTTAAAAATCTTGATCAAACACTTATATTCATCGATTCTCCACGTAGTTTGTCGTTCAAGGCGGTGCTGACTGCTTTTATAAACTACTCGGGATTACTTTAAAACTAAGTCTTAAGGTGTTGGTATAATAAGTACTTAAATCAATCTAACACGTTGGGGTATTGAAGTGTTATGATGATAATAATTTTGCTTTAGTCGCACTCGAGTTCTTATTTATAAAAATAAGCAACCTTAATACTAGTTGAATATATTAATATAACGTTTGAAATTTTTTTTTCGTTATGGCTCAAGAATATGGAGGAATTCGAATAAGCACGAGAATTTTACATAAAAGGCCTAAATTTCATAAACATGTATTTTATTAAATGGAAATTTCGCAGTACATAGGAAAAAAAAAAGAAAAGGAAACTAAAAGGGGATACTAAATAGAGCAAAGATAATAAAAACGAAGTAAGAAATGTTCTGACTCCCCTAAACTTAAAGTAAGCATTGTCCTCAATGCGATAGTACCAGGAGAAATCAGAAAAGAGAAGGGTGATCACTCGTCGCTTGGAGAATTTTGTCCTCTTGCTCCTCTATTTTTATTTCGTTGTCCTCTACGTCTTGGGCAGCGATTTGAATTTAGGCAGAATAAGGAACAAGGAATTGTGTTTCAGCTCACATGCATACATACTACATACTGTGTGTGTATATATATATATATATATATATATATATATATATATATATATATATATATATATATATATATATATATATATATGTATAATAGATAAATCTAGAACTTTAATTAATAGTATATATATATATAATTCTAGTATATAATGCATTATGATTGATACTATAAATATTGGGAAGTATTAGTTTAGTATATTAATACGAGACGAGGAAATACGATAATTAAAATAATACTCAATTATAATTATAAATTTTAACGTGAATTATTTAATTGAGTATAATTATCGGTATTACGGGGAAATAGTTCAAACGCATCAGATGAAAGGGTGCAACCGATAATCGACTTAAATATAAAATTTAACATAAAATGGAAAAAATGAAAATATGGAAGATAAAATTTAAAATTAGAAACCAGGACGACTACTGGTTGATTTTCCATGGCCACTTATCAAGCCATCTCACATATCCTTCACCTTTTCTTTTCTTTCTTCTGTAGGGTGGTTTATTCTTTCGAAATTGTGGTAGTGGTTCTGGATCTATCATAAGTATACGTTTTTCAAATTTGGGCTTAGTGATTTTATCCATCGCCTCATAAGTTAACCTCACCCTTTTAACAGCAATTATACCATTAATTTTATGGTCTTCTAATTTTCGCTTTTTAGGCAAGACTTCAAATAGTGGTGCATTAATGTGGATATTTTTTAATACCTCAACATACGTTTTAAATTGGGAGTCTACCGGAGTTTCCATAAAAAATTTTGGGAAAGGAATCAGTGGGATGTAGTGATTTGGGATTACAATTTGCGCTTCCTTCTCTACCTCGTTTACAACCTCCTTTTCGAACAGCGTTGGTGAATCTGTCTCAATCTCCACTATTTTCTCGTCAGAAATTTCCTTGGTCGCAATATCACTCTCTTCAAACTCATCATCACTCTCTAGATTTTCAAATAGTTTTTCTATAATGGTTGTTTCAACATCCACATCTTCTTTGTCTACCGGAGTTTCCATAAAAAATTTCGGGAAAGGAATTAGTGGGATGTAGTGATTTCGGATTACAATTTGCGCTTCCTTCTCTACCTCGTTTACAACCTCCTTATTGGGTTCCGTTAGCGGATTGTTATTTTCGGGACTCTCCTCAACTAAGATATCGTTATCCTCAAACTCATTATCACTCTCAGGGCTTTCAAATTGTTTTTCACTAACGGTTGCTTCAACATCCACATGCTCCTCGGGGAAAGGTCCTAGAGGGTTTTGTGCGAACATGGAAATTTGGGTCTCCATGGCCATGTTGTGAGTCACGAGGGACTCAACCACATTGTTTAGCTGCCTAAGGGTTTGATCATTTTGAAGGCTTCGATTTCTTATCGCTTCATTTTGGATAGTTTGTGTCTCTTTAAAGTTCTCTACCATAGATTCTAGTCTAGAGTGAGTTAGCGTCTCTTCGAAATCCTCCATTGATGTTGTGAGGCCGAAATTATCGAATTCATGTGGTTCCTCAAAGTGAAATTTCCTTGCTTTTAGTGTTTCCGCAAAATGCTTCATCTTCATAGTCTCTAGCCTAGAGCGATGCAGTGTCTCATCCATATCTTTCATTAATGCGTTGAGAACTGCATATTGGGGCTCGTACGATTCCTCAGAATATTGGGCGTGATGATTGTAGAGAGAATTGGGTTGAGGAAAAGTTTGGTTGAAATTATAAGTTTCTTGTGGTTCCTCAAAATGTGGGGATTGGTAGTTTTGGAGGTGATTTGGGTAATCTTCAAAATATTGGGTGTGGTAATTATAGAGAGAATTGGGTTGAGGAAAAGTTTGGTTGAAATTATGAGTTTCTTGTGGTTCCTCAAAATGTGGGGATTGGTAGTTTTTGAGGTAATTTGGGTAAGAGTAGGTTTGTGAAGCATTGAAATCTTCCATCAGTATTTCAAGGTTGGATCTATGATATACTTGTGGTTCCTCAAAATACTGATAATGGGCGTAGGAAAAATTTGGGTTATACATAGTAAATAAAGTAAAGGTGCCTTAGTCTATACGGTGTAACACTAGAGTTACAATATCGACTTAAATAGTCCCCGGCAACGGCGCCAAAAACTTGATCGCGACTTTATCGTCTAAATAATCGGGAGACTGCAAGTGCACAGTCCTATCGCGTAGTTTTAAAAGATATCGAACCCACAGAGACTATAAATCGATCTATTGTTATCCTAAGTTACGGTACACAGCTAAGGCGAATAGTTCTTTTAGAATATTGGTTAAGGAATATATAAATAAAACGGATATCGGTATGTACTTCGTTAACGCTAAAGAATCCGGCTTTCCACAAGCTTATTTTCTAAAAATGATAATAATATCTTTTTCAGCAAAAAGTATTTATTCAAAAATCTATTCTCAAACTTTCGCTCTATTGAAGTAAATTATAATTTTAAACTCTAATGTACGCTTTCGCCATCCCATTGATTTTAAAATTACTTTTTGAAAATAAATAAAGTTTAATTGGTTTTAAAACGCTGTAGCCATCTTTAAAAACAATACCTAGCATCTACTATCTGATTCTAAACCTCAAACTGTCGCTCTGTTGGTTTCTAATCTTAGTCGGTTTATTAACCTCAAACTGTCGCTCTGTTGGTTTCTAAACCTTTTTAACAAAATAAACTAGATAACTAAATCAGAAAAAGTGTTTATTTTATGAAATATAATTAAGCCTGTTTATTCCGGATCCATTCGAATTAACTCGTTACATACCGATATTTAAATAATTTAGCCAGACATACTCATAAAAGCAGACATGAATACATTAAAGGAATTAACATTCGTAAATAAATTCATGGCTAAATAAATATCTCTCATGCAAATAATTAATTAAATAAATTAAAATAATTATATTAAGAACCTGGATATAATAATAATGCTTGAATAATCTTATTCTTCGAAATAAACGAGCATTCCCCCACAAGTCGGTTGGATCTGCTCGGAGACTTCTTGAATTAAAAAGAAAAATTACGACAAGAAATAAAAAAAGGCACTAGGTCTAACGTAGGGTTAGATCAGTGAAAATTATAGAAACTTAAACTAAAATAAAAACTAAAGAAAGAAACCGAACTAGAAAATTATGGTAGAAATACAAAACTGAAAAGTAAATACGAAAACAGAAAAAATAAAGAAAGACTAAATAACGGTTGTTCGGTAAAATTCGCCGACCCTTGCTCCGAAGGTTGAACTTGTATTTATAGGCTTCATTTGTAACTTCCCGCTTCCACGTTGTACGAAGGCTAGTGGAGATCATGGGAATAACTACCAGAATCATGGGAGAACATGGGAATAACTACCAAAAATCATGGGAGAACATGGGAATAACTACCAAAATCATGGGAGAACATGGGACACATATCCATGAATTTCTCGTTTCTTACTTGCCCACGTTGAGACGGGCGCCTCCATTGACTTGTTCTTCCTTTGACCATGCTGAGACGGACGCCTCCCACTAAGGGGAAATCCGAGGCGGGCGCCTCAATTGTAGGAGGAGAGTTGAGACGTGCGTCTCACTCTTGCATGGTTTTCTTGCCTGCGTGGGTTTTTGTTCTTCTGGGCTTAATCTTTTTCTTTGTAATTATTTCTTTCTTCTTAACTCCTCCTTTTTGCTATATCACCCCTTTTACTTCATTTCTTTGGCTTTTTAATCTAAATTTCTTTCTTTTCTCAATTTATCTTCTATTTAATACAAATACCTGAAACAAAAGAAATACCAACGTAATATGGAAATAAAATGAAATAATTAAATAAAAATACTAACATTACCTATGAAAATTAAGCCAAATATACTATATAAAATTGCGTTATCAGAACTGTACAGGTGGGCTAATACTGCAGAACCCCAACTATATTTTCTAGTTTTTTCAAAATTTGTTAGTAAATGTAAGTACATGAAATTTACACTATTTCCCGTACTTTCGGAAAATAAAAATGTACCAAAAAGTATCATAAGATACGTTCTGGCTTTTACTACTCGGTCATTCTCTGAGGAATTTTCATTTAATTCCATACTTGCATAATGCCGTTTCAGGTCAATGAGTAGTATTCCCTGCCCTCTTGCTCCACCATCTTCTACCATGTCCCTACCCAACAGTTCTTCACACTGTGAGTTGGGTTGTTGAACCGACCCGTTCACCGCCTTACCGTCGATAGGGAGGCCCAGTAGCATGTACACATCTTCGAGAGTGATGGTACATTCACCTATTGGTAGGTGAAATGTATGGGTCTCCGGTCTCCACCTCTCCAACATTGCAAGAATGAATTTTGAGTCAATGGTGCAGTTGGAGATCTTTATCACATGTCCAAAACCTGCATATTCCAGATAAGGGACGATAAATGGGTCGGGAGCCAGGTAGTTGTGCGAACGGATTCTGAATCTTTTTGTATCCTGAGATCATAATTAAACAAGTGTAAGATTAATTAAGATGAACAACACATTATTTGAAGTATGAAAAATGTATAACCAAAGAAGAGACTTACAAATGCAGCAATGTTTTCCCTTGTGCCTCTGTGAGTATCGCCCATTGTTAGAAGAGCCATTGTTCAGAATGCTTGAGAGTATGAAAGACTTAGGAAGAAATAGAGAGTATGATAGACTTAAGAAATATTTCGTAGCAGAGAGTGAGAGTTGTGTGGGTGTGAGAGATGTTTCATAAGGTATGTATTTATAGGAAAATAAGTTTGATGTAGTGGTTGCTTGTGCTTGCATGCCTGCGAAGTGTCACATTTGCATGCTTAGGGTGTTACACATATGCATGCATGCATTTACAAAAAATGTAAGGTGTCACTCTTGCAGGCTAGGTGGCAGCCCATGCATGTATCACGATTGGACAGTAAGGGAGGCGGCATCTCACTTGGCGAAAGAGTACAAAAATGAATGGTGTCGCCACCCCATTTGGCGAATAAGAGGTGTCACTTCTTACAGCATAGGCTCAGGCTACGTGACAGCCTTTGGGATTCCATTCTTTGTTGCATGCAAGGCCATTGGAGTTGATGGGTGGAGTCTTACACAAAACAT
The DNA here is from genome assembly GCA_948472305.1 of Vicia faba. Classification (NCBI taxonomy): domain Eukaryota; kingdom Viridiplantae; phylum Streptophyta; class Magnoliopsida; order Fabales; family Fabaceae; genus Vicia; species Vicia faba. The sequence continues at coordinate 1,309,865,387 of OX451741.1, read as the reverse complement.
TTATGTGTGCAGAATAGGGCCAGGATAGGTGGCAGGCTATGGGGTTTCATAAGCCCATGCATGTATCACGATTGGACAGTAAGGGAGGCGCCATCTCACTTGGCGAAAGAGTACAAAAATGAATGGTGTCGCCACCCCATTTGGCGAATAAGAGGTGTCACTTCTTACAACATAGGCTCAGGCTACGTGACAGCCTTTGAGATTCCATTCTTTGTTGCATGCAAGGCCATTGGAGTTGATGGGTGGAGTCTTACACAAAACATTTATGTGTGCAGAATAGGGCCAGGATAGGTGGCAGGCTAGGTGGCTTCATAAGCCCATGCATGTATCACGATTGGACAATAAGGGAGGCGCCATCTCACTTGGCGAAAGAGTACAAAAATGAATGGTGTCGCCACCCCATTTGGCGAATAAGAGGTGTCACTTCTTACAGCATAGGCTCAGGCTACGTGACAGCCTTTGGGATTCCATTCTTTGTTGCATGCAAGGCCATTGGAGTTGATGGGTGGAGTCTTACACAAAACATTTATGTGTGCAGAATAGGGCCAGGATAGGTGGCAGGCTATGGGGTTTCATAAGCCCATGCATGTATCACGATTGGACAGTAAGGGAGGCGCCATCTCACTTGGCGAAAAAGTACAAAAATGAATGGTGTCGCCACCCCATTTGGCGAATAAGAGGTGTCACTTCTTACAGCATAGGCTCAGGCTACGTGACAGCCTTTGAGATTCCATTCTTTGTTGCATGCAAGGCCATTGGAGTTGATGGGTGGAGTCTTACACAAAACATTTATATGTGCAGAATAGGGCCAGGATAGGTGGCAGGCTAGGTGGCTTCATAAGCCCATGCATGTATCACGATTGGACAGTAAGGGAGGCGCCATCTCACTTGGCGAAAGAGTACAAAAATGAATGGTGTCGCCACCCCATTTGGCGAATAAGAGGTGTCACTTCTTACAGCATAGGCTCAGGCTACGTGACAGCCTTTGGGATTCCATTCTTTGTTGCATGCAAGGCCATTGGAGTTGATGGGTGGAGTCTTACACAAAACATTTATGTGTGCAGAATAGGGCCAAGATAGGTGGCAGGCTATGGGGTTTCATAAGCCCATGCATGTATCACGATTGGACAGTAAGGGAGGCGCCATCTCACTTGGCGAAAGAGTACAAAAATGAATGGTGTCGCCACCCCATTTGGCGAATAAGAGGTGTCACTTCTTACAGCATAGGCTCAGGCTACGTGACAGCCTTTGGGATTCCATTCTTTGTTGCATGCAAGGCCATTGGAGTTGATGGGTGGAGTCTTACACAAAACATTTATGTGTGCAGAATAGGGCCAGGATAGGTGGCAGGCTAGGTGGCTTCATAAGCCCATGCATGTATTACGATTGGACAGTAAGGGAGGCGCCATCTCACTTGGCGAAAGAGTACAAAAATGAATGGTGTCGCCACCCCATTTGGCGAATAAGAGGTGTCACTTCTTACAGCATAGGCTCAGGCTACGTGACAGCCTTTGGGATTCCATTCTTTGTTGCATGCAAAGCCATTGGAGTTGATGGGTGGAGTCTTACACAAAACATTTATGTGTGCAGAATAGGGCCAGGATAGGTGGCAGGCTATGGGGTTTCATTATTGCATGTAATATTATTGGCAGCCTTGGGGGGTTGCATCCCTTACTTAATTGAAATTTTTTGCCTTACGTTGAACATAACATTCATTCACATAATCTGTAAAATCTTCCAACCTTCGAATCAGTCATCAAACCTTCAAACATTCCAGCATTCATACCTTGATACAATCAATAAACCTCAAACATTCCAACCTTCAAACCTTAAAACAATTCTACACAATGGCCTCTTCACCATAATTTGTTGTCAAAGCACATTTCAACGGTGAGACATACATGTGTCCCACAGTTGGGTTTTTGTTTAGAAACACCGACAACGTTCGATTTCTCTTAAACGGGAAAGCAAATTTCTCGTACTTTAAGAAAAGATTGGAGGCCAAACTTGAACGAGGCCCGGTATCCCAGATATTTTATCAGAGTCCAGTCTTTTTTGGAAACAACCAAGTTATTTTTTATAAGGTTGAAGTTCAAGATGACGAGGATCTCCAGAACATGATTTCCAGCCATGTCTATTCTGGAAACGACTCTATTGAGTTGTACGTTTTGCTTCAAGAGCCTCCGGTGACACAGGAGGTAGAGCCTCCGGTGACACAGGAGGTTGATCCTTTGGAGAATGAACAAGATGAGGTGGATGCAGTTGATGATGAAGAAGAAGATAACGAGTTAGAGTTTGATGAAATGGTGAACGACGATTCTGACGATGATGGCATCCCAAGTATTCCTACTGACAAAATCTACACACCACCTACGCATATGACAAACTTCAACATGGGCGGAGATGAACCTTCTACTGACTTGTTTTTCCAACCGTATATGCAGTCGGATGAAAATTTAAAAGAGAAGGACAAGTTTCGTAACAGAGAGGAATGCATAAGGGCCATCAAAAAATTTCACATGCTCAACTCGGTTGATTATAAGGTGGATCGTGTCAACCCGGAAAGATACAAGATAAAGTGTGTCCACCCTGACTGTATGTTCAAGCTGACCGCATCATACAGACTAAGGGGTGACTGCTGGGTCATAGGTTCCATGACTACCCATACTTGTGTAAGTTCCACTCAATCACAAGACCACCGAAAACTCAACCATGATCTAATCTGTCAAGAAATTCTACCCCTTGTCAGCAACGACCCTTCTTTGAAGGTGAAAACAATCATCTCCCACATCACCACGGTTTTTAACTACACTCCGTCTTACCGTAAGGCGTGGTTAGAAAAGACTAAGGCGATTGAAAGGGTGTACGGAAACTGGGAGGAGTCATATCGAGAACTTCCGCGCTACCTAAATGCACTCAAGACATATTCTCCAGGTAGTGTTTATGTTCTGGAAACATTGCCAGCGTACGCCCAAGATGGTAGTCTACTGCATGGCAACGGAATATTCAGTCGCGTGTTTTGGGCATTTCAACCATGCATCACAGGGTTTGCATCATGCAAACCAATTCTACAAATTGACGGGACTTGGTTGTATGGGAAGTACAAAGGCACGCTATTGATGGCAGTTGCACAAGATGGAAACAATAACATTTTCCCCGTTGCGTTTGCCCTTGTCGAGGGGGAGACCGGTGGTGCTTGGAGCTTTTTCCTGAAAAATCTTCGTACACACGTGGCTCCTCAACCAGATCTCTGTTTGATCTCGGACAGACATGCCTCCATTGAAAGTGCCTATAATAATCCAGCAAATGGTTGGCATGACCCTCCTTCTACGCATGTCTATTGCGTCAGGCATATCGTTCAGAATTTCTCGAGGGAGGTCAAGGACAAAACATTGAGGAAAGCGGTGATGAATGCGGGATACGCACTGACACAGCCCACATTCAAATATTACCGCAACGAGATCCGTTTGTCTAACCCAGAAGCCGGTACGTGGATCGACAATATACCGGTCGAAAAGTGGACTAGGTCATACGACAATGGCCAAAGATGGGGGCATATGACAACAAATCTTATTGAATCAATGAATGGGGTATTCAAGGGCATACGAAACCTCCCAATCACTGCCTTGGTGAAATCCACGTATTTTAGGATGGCTGCGTTATTTGCCAAAAGAGGTGAAATGTGGTATGCGGTCTTGCAATCAGGACAACTATGGAGTGAAAGCTGTATGAAATACATTAAGGCTGAAAGTGCTAAAGTCAACACTCACATGGTTACACGGTTTGACCGACACAACCACAACTTCATTGTGAAAGAGACAATCGACCACAATGAAGGCCTGGCAAGACAAGAATACAGGGTCATTTTACCTTCTCAATGGTGCGATTGTGGCAGGTTTCAAGCATTTCGTATGCCTTGCTCTCATGTCATTGCCACTTGTGCTCATACCCATCAAGACGCGCTTCAACTGCTCTCAAACGTTTATAAATCTGAAATGTTGCTCACTGTTTACAATAACAACTTTCCTTTGGTGGCAAAACCGGACTATTGGCCTGAATACAACGGCGATATAGTTTGGTACAATGACCAAATGCGAAGGAACAAGAAGGGTCGTCCCAAAAGCAGGCGCATCACAACAGAAATGGACGATCTTGACAGGTTGGAAAGAAAGTGTGGTTTATGCCGTCAGGTCGGACACAATCGCAAAAACTGTCTGAATCGGGCGTCTGGCTCGACCACATAAATTTTGTAATACAATAAATCTTTTCAATATTTGTGTTGTAAACATTAGGGTTTTCCGTTAATAAAACTGTTAACACAATTTAAGAAATTCAATATAGGAAATTACATTAGGGTTTTCGCGTACAACAATGATTAACGATATTCAATCTAGGAAATTACAACTGTTAACACAATTTCATCTGACCCATGCATCATCAGCATTACATCACTGTCTGTTTTGACTTCCTCCAACCACACATTAGGTCTTCCTGTCGCATGCGAGGTTGTTGTTCGTTTTCGCTGGATCCTTCGAATTTTTCCCCCCTCCGCGATGTCTCCATCTAGCCACCGCATTAACTCCCGCTTCAGACGCTCCATGGAGTGAAGGTTCCAGAATTTCATTTTCATCGCAGGTTTCATGGCGGAGAATATAACGTAACCATCTCTGCTAAAAATCATAGGCGACGTCATTACGTAAATAACGGAGTACAAAATAAAAATACAGTGTGAGAAATTTCAATGAAACGGACGAATTATTTATAAAACAGCAAAAAACCCTAGTTTTTTCCTAGGCGCCAAGTGAGATGGCGCCTCCTCTCATTTTTAAGGAGCATGCGCCATCTCACTTGGCTAAAAGACAAGGGAGGCGCCAAGTGAGATGGCGCCTAGGGCAAAACCCTAGGTGCATGCGCCAATTGAGATGGCTCCTCCTTTGTGGAGCCATCTGAAACATGGTTATTTGCGTAATTTTTTCCGAAATCCGGTTATTTGCGAAATATTTTTTTAATACATAGTTATTAATAAAAAAAATTCGAAAAATCAATCATATTGAATAGCAATGTAATAAAATATATAGAAAACATATAAAAAAAAATAGCACAAAAGAGAGGAAAAATCAATCTTTTGATTCATGCAGTATGGTTTGAAACATGCACCCTTCGATTCACAGAGAAAAGACAAATCTTTCTATTCACGAAGTATGTTTGAAGCATGCACCCTTCGACACACTCCTTTCAAGGTTCTTTGAATTTGGAATTAAAAGAGTTTTGACATAAAGCTTATTCAACCATTCCATTCAAGTTATATTAATTATTCAAGTTTCATTCAAGTTTTCAAGCAATCCATCATCCATTGTCCAAATATGTCAAACCATGTTATTGTCAATTTCAAGTGCAAACTCTACCAAATCTCATGGTTTTCAAGTCCATTCATCATTCATATATTTTTTCAAGTGCATCATTTCAATTTGTTTTCTTTCAAATTTTACCCAAGAATGAATATATTGTAACATAATAAAGAGGATTAAAAAAAGAAAAAAAAAACAAAAAAATAATATTAATGACCAAAATTTCGCATCTGATTTTTTTTATGTAAATTAAATTTTATTTAAAAATATTAGGTGTTTACAAAATTTAGTCACTAGATTCGTAGCTGATTTATTTTAAAAGTAATCGATTTAGTGATCAATTTAAAATTGACTCATGAATATCAAATTTTGATAATTAATTTGGTCGTTATAGTTATCGAAATTTTTTGATCACTAAATCAATTATTAAATCGGTCACTAAAAACGAATTTTCTAATAGTGATATAAACGTATGTCATATTCATTAAGGAATTTTTTTTATTAAGATTCTTCCTGGAATTCAAAGAAAATAAATTCTAAAGGTCTTTCTTGTTCAATTTGCATTGTACGGTTGAAAATCGTGTATTTGAGTCTGGTTTGGCTAAAGAGAGACCTGGTTAAATTCTGTTTAGCTAGAATTGTAACATGCCGAACATAATGCTGATATCACGGTGATAATTACATAGTATAGTTTTGTATGCAGCTTTTAGACGAGAAGGATCATGATCGTATAATTGGCCCATACAAGAAAGTTCAACAGTGGATTGAGAGCACAAAAAATGCAACGAAGCCACATTTTGATGAAGTTCATAATGTCCTTTATAAGCTCAAAGTGGGGCTTTCAGTGCAGAAATCTAGTAAAGCAGATGGCCAAATTAAATCTGGAATTAAAGCTCCCATAATACCTAAATTCTACCACATTCTCTTCTCTTCCAGTCAAGATCAGAAGTTCTCTGTCTCTCTCTTCTCTTTCACCTCAAACAAATTACAAGTAATCTGTCTCCCTTCTATAGTTGTAGACTATTTGATTAATGTTACCAAAGTTAAACAACAGTAAACTCACTCAAGCCGTTCCCTTGTAGGATACACCAACTTATCAGATAACTTAGGAATTTTATTCATTCTGAATCCAACTTGGTTCTGCCAGGACATACATTTTTCCCAAACTGAATTAGAACTACTTTTCATGCATTATGGATAAAAGGACTGCAAGAACTGCAACAAACCCCACTTTGAAAAAGTGCATGATATCCTTTATAGAACCAAAAAGAAATTCCAGCAGCAGCGTTCAAGGGTAGTTAAAACTGAGACTGATACTAAAATGTGAAAACTGTGCCTTCACATTATTTCGAGACTGAAATATAGTAGCCTAAGAGGATTTTGTCACTGAATATGTACTAGAAATTATGGGATTCATAATAGTTGTTAGAAGATATGTAAAATTTTTATAATATCTTGATATTATAATAGAGAATCGCATTGGACTAGTTTCGTACAACTTCTGTAACAAACACTCTTCTAAAATTGAGTGGTTTCGAGTTCAGAAAAAACAATGAAAATAGTTTTAATCAGTAATAAGCACGATGTCCTCACAATACACACAGAAGAAACTTAATGGATGTCAATCTGTATAAATAATTTCCCAAAGAAAATGACAGCAAGTAGCTCAAATGAAGCATGGTGACAAACCTTGATTTGTCAATATTAGATTCAACCATACACACAATTAAAATATTGACAAATAGTTGACTATTTGAATAAAATACGATACTTTAACCTTTAAAAGAATCAAAGAAAGAGATTTATTGTTGATGCACTCAAAATGATCTCAGAATATTCATATTTACACATCTCAGTTATAGAAATGTTGTATCTATGACATGTTAATAGTTGACACACTCCCACCAAAATAAAGACAAATAGAATTGAGATAATGAGATTATTTTATAAAATCAAAAAAGAAAATATACAAAAATGAATATTTTATATACTTTAATTTTCATTACAAATCTCTTATTATATTCAATAAGTTGCAATTTCTAATCATGCTTGGAAGCTTCGTCATATTTGAACTAAGTCTTCATCATCTGTTGAATGAATGCCACATCAACAAACTATCCGATGTGGCTTGATGAGTTTTTCCAACTGTCCGGCACACATTAAATGTCTATGCTACTCACTCGAGACCATGAGTGTCGTAGAATTTTATCATGTGTTTCATGTCATAAACATTTTTTCCAAACGATACTTCAACTACGCTTAAGTGACCCAAGTTATTGATTTGTTGAAAATAAATGTAGACAAGAGCATTAGATGAGCGAAACGTCTTGTTTCCACTCCGTAGTATAAATTGCGCTCAAAATTAATCCCTTGACAATGACAAGTATAAATTGCGCTCAAAGTTGATCATTTGACGACGAAGTATATGAATAGAATCTTAAGGATCACAGTTAACATCAAAATCAGAGAAATTAAATTCCCAAATATAAGTGTTAATTGGTTCCAAAGTCGGGAATTTTTCCACCGACGTCAAAAGTAAGTGTGTGACCAACTTGGATGAACTTAAGATCATCAATATTGGCATTCACTTCAAGTAACGGTAGTGATTAGAGGGTTTGAGATGACGCCGATTTTGGGTGAATGAATAACACCTAGAAATTTTGTGTCCATTGAGATGAAATGATGATATGGATAGCTTTATGAATAAGACAGAATTCATACTCTAGATTGTACGCCACACTTGACGGATAATGACTTCTGTGGACTTGCTCATCTTGAGTACAAATTAATTTTATGAACCATAAATGAGTTTTCTTTGAATACGAAGTTAAATTGAAACAAAAATGGGAGAGAGAAGAGAGCTCTTTGGAAATACAAGGTTGTGTTCTGATGTTATGAGAAGAGGTTTGGCTCTTTTATATTAAAAGGACACGTTAAACACTGAAGATTTGTTATTTAGATTCATTATTGATTGTTACTGATATTCAGATTTGATTTTTAGATTTGTTATTGATTGATACGATATACTCCTTCCGATCTCATTTATAAGAAAAAATTAACTTTTTATATACATTGAATAAGTAATGTATTTGGACAATATATTGTCCAAATACATTACTTATTTAATGTATCTAAAAAGTTAATTTTTTTTTATAAATGAGACCGGAGGGAGTAGTATTTAGGAAGGAACGTTATTAATTAAAGTGTTTGAGACAAAAGTGCCATGAATGGGAAGGCAATGTCATGTGTTCTACTAACCAATTAGAATACACCGGAAACTTTGACGGCTTCAACTATCTACCAAGTCTATCTACTCCCTCCCCGTTCCTTTAATAATTTTTTTTTATTAATTTATTACCAATTCATTAAAGCTTCCTTAAAAATATTCAATTCAATCCATCTATTAAAAATAAAATTTATCCAATTCATCCATTAATAATATTAATATATAATAAATTCAAACAAATGAGAAGCGCTTTCGTATAAACAGAGGAATATTAGTATGTAATAAATTAAATATTCAATTCTCATCCAAGTATACATCATTCACTCGCATTTCCAAATTATGGATATCTATATAGAGAACCTACTCCGCTAATTTCCCTACCCCATACCTATTGGAAAACTAGAAATAGGAGTTATCGTCCCCCAATCTAAATTCAAATCCATTTGTAAGAACAAATAGAGCTTTCATAATTGCGTTCCAAGTAAATGATCCTGATTTTTTCATATTAAGGAACGTTTCCTCACTAATATGTTATACTTCAAAACTTGAACCCGTAGGAAATCACAATCTTGGTGGAGACCGCAAACCAGCTTATCCAACATAAAAGTATTGACCCCTCTTGATTTTTCGATCCCAAGACCACCTAACTTTTTGGACTTAGTGATTTTACCCGAGCCAACGAGATACACACCAGAGTTTGAATTACCTTTCCACAAAAAAATTCCTAGCCATCATATTAATAAAATCACAAGTTGGCTGAAGTATCCAAGCCACTTGCATATAATAATTTAGGATAAAGTTCTAGATATACCTTACCAAATTCAAACGACAGTATTTTAACAATTTATGTTGCCATGATATTAATCTCTGACTGATATTCTCCTCTAGTAACTTAATGTTGTTGCGTTGGAGACGACTATACAACATAGGGAAACCCAAATACTTCTCTAGAGTAATAGTTTTCTTGATACATGTATCAGAGACAATTAAATCCACTTTAATCCTCTTAGTGGTAGCAAATAAGAACACATTTTATTTAGCAACATTCACTTTAAGGCCATAAAAGATGGCAAAACGATTTAAGATATCATAAATGATCCCTGACTGAGAGTTATAAACCTTTACAATAACAAGAACATCATTGGAAAAATAATAAATACAATAGACGTGGTTAATCACGAGATAACCACTCTATCGCGGCATCAAAATATATAAAAATCGACTTGTGTTAAAATTTATAATAGTCTTTTTATTTTTTTACAAGTGGGAAAAAGAAAAAAAACATAAAATTATCTAGAACCTAAGTTGAATCAGTAGTTTGAATTAATCCACCAAAATGAGACACTGGAATTACCAAGACTATTGTCATCAACATTCAAAATCATATTACTACCTTTGTGTTCATGCCACGTGATTATTATCGTTGGACGAGACATGTTTTCTTGAAAAAATATTTATCTAATAAATTAGCATTATTCACTATGATGAGTTCAAAGTATAGGAAGATATTACTTCATTCATAAGACATAGTTTGTTCCTAGCGCGCGCACCACAGCCACCAACAAGCGGCCAAAAAGATAGAGCCAAATATCTCTCACCTTCACGTATTTGATTACAAATGCTTTATCCTTAACAACGAGAAATATAATCTTGGAAAATTTGATGTAAAAGATGATGAAGGCATACTCATAAGATATTCCACTTCGAGCAAAGATTTTAGAATATATAACATAAGAACTAAGACAACCTACAAATAAATTCATGTTACCTTTGATGAATCTAATCCCAAACTTGTAGAAGTATAAGTTATTGATTGTGTAGATATCTTGGAAAAGATAACTCCAAAGGATGAACAAGAACAAAATTAAGAAAAAATTAAAGTCAAGTTATAGAGGAAGAACCCGTTCAGGATCAAATCCCAGACACCCCGCAAGAACATCCAGATCTCCCAAAATAATGGAGATTAACAAAATACCATCTGATCCAAAATGTTAATGGAGATATATCCAATGGAGTCACCGCTCGACGATCTCTCAACAAGATATGTAACTTTGTGGCTTTTGTTTCAAAAGTTGAGCCAACGAGAATCAACATAGCTATAGTCACCAAAAATTGGTCTCTAGCCATGCTAGAAGAGATTAATCAATTTGACTGAAATAATGTTTGGGAACATATTCCCAAATATCCAGCTAATCAAGTAATTGGTACACGATGAGTCTTTTGCAACATGTTGGACGATGATAAAAATGTTTTAATAAATAAAGCAAGACTTGTTGCGAAAGGATACAATCAATATGAAGGAATCAATTTCTATGAAACATATGCTAATGTAGCTAGATTAGAAGTCATAAGGATGTTATTGGCTTTCTCGTGTGTTGTACCCCAAAATTTGCCCTCCCATATTCTTCAAGAATTGCAAAGAGCATGCTTCAAAATCCCCCCAAGGGTTGCACAGTTCAAGGGCCTCCTAACAATCAAAAACTAGGGTTTTGGTTCTGACAAAGAAAATGAAGTTTCCAAGGGTCCAATCAAGTCCCATATGCCTACAAACATGGTCAAGCATCCTCATACCAAGTTTCAAGACTTACAGCACAAAATTGCACAGTCAAAAACCCTAATTGCACTACAGTCAACTGTAGGGGCAAAATGGTCATTTGACAGTCAAAAGTTCAAATTTTTGGTCAACATCTCATTTTGAAGCCACAACCATCATTTGATCAATGCTTGATCATGATTCTCAAAGTATGGCTCAAAAAGTCTCAAGATGCAAAAGTTTCTATTTTTGGACAGTTGAAAAGTCAACTGTAACTTGACCAAGGCATAACTTTTTCATGGATTATCAGAAAAATTCCATCCAAAGCTCATTTTTAATAGAAAGACATTTCCTACAACTCCTCTTCACACTTCAAGTCCAAGAAATGCTCTCACAAAAAGTTATCAATTTCAACATTATAGGTCATTTTCAAAAGTCAACAAAAAGGGACTTTAAGTCAAAGGCCATAACTTGAGATTGGTAAATCAAAATGACACGGGACCAAAGGAATTGGTTAGAGGACTCAAAGACCTTTCCAAAATGTCCAATAACATGAGCAAAGCTTAAAAATTGAGCAAGATATGCCTTGTGGAAGTTGGGAAATTTTTGGATATTTTGAAAAGTCAACATTGCTTCAAATGTCTTAAAAATGCTAATGGGCCTCTTTTTCTTCCAAAATCCATCATCCAAAACATGTGCACGACCATTTGGCCCAAAGGGAAGTTTTTTATCATTTTTATTTATTTATTTGGATTTTTAATTATTAATAATTCATTTAATTAAAATAAATATGTGAAAAATATCAAAGCAAGTCAATCAAATCTTTTTGTGCATAGGATAACTTCAGATTTTCGTGCATTATTAGATAGGGAAAGAATCCATGTGATTGAACATGATTTGGTAGCAAATATGCATGAAAAGATTGGAAAATTATGGCATAGAAAATCAAATATTTTCTCATCAATTCAAGGATTCTTTGGACCAAATTTCCAACCCTAATCATTCACACATATATACTAATGCCAACCCTAATGTTCAGAATCTCCCAGCTGCGCCAGAAAAGCATAACCAAAGTTGAGTTTTTTGTCAAAAATTTGAAAACTGAAAGTGGTCTTAGAGGACGATTCAGAGGCCAAGATTAATCCCAATAGCTTGCAAAAGTGTTACTGAAGCTAACTGAATAGTTTTCCAACCCTTACACGCCCAGAATTGGTATAGGGAATTCAAACTGTTTTCAATTTTATGCATAATCGTGTTTTACTATTCAAGCATTTCCATTGCATTTTTTTCATGGATTCATACTAATTGGTTGCTTCTGAAACTAACTGCATGCTTTAATTAAGTTTTCGTGCCAAATTAGAAGATTCACCATTGAAACAGGTTAGGGTTCTTCAAGCTTTAAATTGGGCGTTTCTGAATACTATAAAATTGAGACACTTCAGGGCCATGGATGAAATCAGCATGCTTGGACGATTTGGAAACACCCCTCGCGCCTAATTTATGTGGCCATATGGCCTATTCACTATTATGGAAAAATGCATATTTTGGGGGGGGGGGGGGGGGGGGGGGGGGGGAAGGGTTCAAAACCCCCGTTAACCCTTTGTATATTTCAGGAAAAGCAAAACGATGAAGAAGATGATGAAGTGTCAAGGCGTGGTTGGGTTATTTGAATTTCGCGCTAAAATTCCCACTAACGCTTATTTTGTATTATAATATTTATTGATTATATAATATACAAAGGAGCACAGCAGCGCGGTTGGCAGGCATATGCATTGGTAACCTCTAGGACCTGGGTTCTATCCCAGGCCCCCCCCCCCCTTTTTCTTATATTTTTCTTCTAATGGTATTCTTGTGCAGCTTCAGTCCAAAGCGTCTACCATACGCTCCTCAATCAAACGCGCCACACGTCCCACTGCATTCAACCAAGGGCCAGGATTCAAAGACCATCATAGGCACAAGTCAAAGGTGCCACACGCTGGCAAGAAAAGTCAAATAAGGCCAAAGATCAATGGGCCAAAAGTGCTGAGCAATACCTCCCATTTGGGGACAGACCCCCCAAGGTTTTGATTTTTATTTTCTTTCTTATTTTATTTATTTCACTTATTTCTTTTTTTAAATTCCTTATTTTAATTTATTTTCATAAATTATAAAAATAATACAAAAAAATCAGAAAAAGACAAAATTAAAAATATATTTTATTTTAATATTTTTTAAGTAAATATCATTAATTAATTTAGCTTTGTAAAATTAGGTTTAATTCAACCATTTTTCTTAATAAATTAAAATTTTTGTAGAATTAGGGTTTTAATCAATTTTTATCCTTTTTCTTTTCTTTTAACTAATAATTAATTATTTATTTTTATAAATCAAATTGCCATTAATTAATTTAATTTTAGGTTTAAATTTTAACATGTTTTTCTTAAATAAATAAAAGTTGTAGAATTAGGGTTAATTAGTTAATTTCATTTAATTCACATAAAAAACCATAAATCCAAAAAATCTCAAAATAATTTCTTTTTTTCATTTTTATTTAATTAATTTAATAATTTAATTTAATTTCATTCAAAAGGGTCCAACGCCCTCGCTTCCAATTTTAATTCCAATTCGTGCATTTTATTTTATTTCTTATAATATTAATGTAATTCTCCCAAAGCCTTGTAAACTCGGACATTTTATTTCTCGCACTTTATTTCTTTATTTTATGTCAAATCGGGTCCTGGATTAAATTTGGCGATGTGGACCCGCGCCTTTGTAATAGTTTAGGAATTTTATCTTTCCGCACTCTTTTTCAACTGTTAATAATGGTATGCAAGAATGAATGATAAAATAAAAACAAACGCGTAGATCACCCATGACATGACAAAAGACAAAAATAAATGAAAACGACACACAAATCACACACCACCCCTAGGGTACGCCTCACTGTTGCCTTGCCTCGAAAGGTGATCGTCGAGTAGAGGATGTCTTAGTAAGTCCTCATGATCCGGGAACCTGGCATGAGGGTAGCTTCTAAGGTATCTTCCCATTGCTCTGGTGATCACCATGCCCCGAACCTCGAATTGACCCGAACACCTCCAATAGTGGTGCTACCTACCTCTCAATGGTGGGATGGCACTACTTTAAGGACATTTACACAGACGAATTCCTTAGGGTAGGTAGACGACTCTAGATACTTGCTCTAATTTCAAAACAAATGCAAAAATACTTTTCACACCGACACCTTTTCAAAAAGCTTTTGAAAGCGATTTTTTCAAACACTCTTGAGGACCGATACAAGAGTCGAACTGGAATTTTCAAAGAAACTTTTTTTAAAACCCACAGTTGAAAAGCAAACAAACCATTTTTGAAAACACAAGTGAGCAAGTATCTAAGAGCCCATGGATAACCATGGATAGAAAGGGTGCTAACACCTTCCCTTTCTATAATCTACCTCCCGAACCGAGAGCAATCTCTATAAGGAATTTTTCTGTGCTTTTGTCCTTTCCATTTGGAGAAAATAAAAGACGGTGGCGACTCTTGCTTCCGCGACATTTCGCGAACCAGCGTTAAACAGTCAGTTCCAGATCCACCGATCGCAGAACTGGCGACTTTGCTGGGGAATTAAACTGAAAGTGAGGTGTACCTTAGGACTAAGATCACTGTGTTTTCAATTGCTTTCTTTGCTTGCTTTAAATTGTGGGACCGTCTTGGGAGTTCTATAGATCCTAACCCGGATCTGGGGATACCTTCTTAGAAAGTAGCAACAAGGCTGTGAGGGAACTGTGCGGGGTATACCGACATGGTTGAAACAGTCTGCTACGTTGATGTGGCACTTTGGTGTGTACCGGTAACTCTTGAGTTCAGTCAAGGAGAGTACGGGGCCTCCGCGTGGTGTCGCGAAGCATCAACAGACCTTAGGAACCTTAATTGAACTATCTTGGCCTCTTTAGGGTAGTGAGATAACTGACTTTGGTGCAGTCCGAGGTTGGTTGATACTCGATACTACACTCAATTGAGGGTTGCTTTCCTGGAATATTTCGGTCGCCAGTTCAGTGGCTAAATCGAAACGATGAACAATGAAAGCAATCCCGTGATATTGGGACCCTTAGAACCCGATTACTTCTAATAGGACAGGTTGAGCCCACCAACTTCAAGAGGGTAATACCCAGACCCCATGCTGGCCTAAACTCTAAGGGCTTTCTCTTGTGTGACTTGTGTGCCTTCGTACTTGACTACTTGCATGCTTTATCTGACACATGAACTACTTGCAGGTTTTGTTTTAGTCCTTAATTGGGACTCATGACAGGGCTTACTAAGTTTCTTGCAGGTTTTGTTTATAGTCCTTAATTGGGACGCATGACAGGGCTTACTAAGTTTCTTGCAGGTTTTGTTTATAGTCCTTAATTAGGGCTCATAACAGAGTGTACTGAGTTTCTTGCAGACTAGTTTCTTGCAGGTTTTGTTTATAGTCCTTGATGGGGACTCATAACAGGGTTTACTCACATTACCCCGTGCATACCATAACATCATACCATTGCATACATCTTAACCCATTTCAAGGATCTCAAGGGCTTGTGATGCAGGTTATGATGAATCAAACGTCTAGCAAGGGGCAAAGAGGATTTATTTTCCTCTAGCTAAGGTCGTCAGGGGCTATGACCCACTGGATATGGTGAGCCTTTGACCCTTGAAGAAGGACTCTCTACAACAGGAAGTTCCTTCAATCAAGCTACCGTGTTCAAATTCTAACAATTTTCTTGTTTACCCCGCGAGATCCTTGAAAACATTGCATGCATATCATACATATCATTGCATAACAGGTACCCTTTCTCTACAGGTTGCTTACCTTCTCCGCTGTTTATTTCAGCAATGGCTTGCCAACAAGATAACCAGGACCTTCTTGCTCAAGAGACTCGGCTCGGGGAAATCCTCCTGAATTTATCCAAGGGGCAGGAGGAGTTGAGGACACTTCTCATGGAGACTTTGGTCAGGAACAGCGCTAAGGACGAACGGCCGAAACACCTGCAAGCTGAGATGGATGCAATGAAAGCCCAGATGCTGGGGCAGGTGACTACCATTCAAGGTTTAGCTCAAAGACAAGAAGAGCTCGGAGTTCTCATCAACCAACTGCTTCGGGGTAACCAACTGGGGAAAACGTCTAAGGTTGAAGGGCCAGTCATCATTCAACCACCTTTGAAACAAGGAGATAAGGGGAGAGCTCCTCAAGTGGCTTCAGGGTCACAAACTCAGCAGCAACTTCACCAGCTTCAGCCAGACAAGCCCAGGAGGCAATTCACCCAGCTCAACATGTCGCTGTTTCAAGCTTTACAACGCCTATTGAGATTAAATCTGATCACATTAAGGGCTCATCCCCGGAACCCCAACACAACATCTCCTATCTATGATCCCAATAAAAGGTGTGCCTACCACTCTGCCTGTCCAGGACATGATACAAATGAGTGTTGGGCTCTGAAGAACAAGATTCAGGATCTGATTGATGAAGGGGCATTGGAGTTCACACAAGATGGTCAGGCTGAATTTTTCTACCATCCCTCCAAGGCTCACCATTTGAAATAACAAAGCCCTGAGACTAAAAGACTGTTGTTCATTAGGACTTTCAAGTTGTAATTTTCTTTTGTTCAAACATTTGCTCATATTAAACGTTGTTATTTCATTAATACATCGCATATGTCTGTTTTGAAACCATATATTTGTATTCACTATATGCAAATTATTTTCATATTTTTTCTGATGATCAACGCTCGATTAATAATTCTAAGCCTCTTGAGGGAGGATGACGAAAACGATACCACGATCTTTACAGTATGCTTTTGAACAGACCTCGCTGATGAGGTACAGGCATTGTTTCAATTCCTAAACACTGAAGTTATAAGGATGATAATCCCTCGTCAACCCATCTGAGCCAAAGAAGTAGGAGTTTTTCTTTTCTAAATTTAAAACCCTTAATCATAACCTGGGGCAGGGTAGTTCTCTCAGTTGATCCAAGTGCATAACGAATAGCACCAAGGAGGTCCTCACAAAACAAAAGACAGTGATGGTTCCGAATGATCATAAAGACAGGCAGTCATCATTTCTCAAAATAAAAGCCCATTAAGTCAAAACCTATGAAGGAGGCTTACAAAACTGGGGCATCCCACTGACTGTAATCACAAAGGAAACAGTTCAGGCAAAAAAAAAAGGGATAACAAAAATCAGACAAGAAAGAGGTCTTACAAACCCTCAACAAAAAAGGAATGACTGCCTATTCAAAATAAGTTATCAACATCCGAATCATCACCAGAAAATCAGAGCAAAGACTCAAACAAGGTCTAACGTATGATCAACTGAGTTTAGGTTTGGAGAACATCACGAAGAGTGGGGGGGTACAAATAAAATTTGAGCCTTTATCCTTTGTTTCTTAAACCGTGAACCAAGCCACGTTATAACCCTTAAAAGTCCTAGCTGAAGCATGGGTTAGTTCGAAAGCATACTGTTACGAAAGGTATCCTGACTCCTTAAGGCCTATGGTAAATACGAAGTTGACATCATGTTTTACAAACATTCACTTGTTTTATGAAAAAGAATGCATTTTCAAAATCTTCAAGACAGACATAAGCTTTGCATTTTTGATATAACACTGTTTGCATATGACTATTTGTTTGAACAGCAGGGAAATTCACACGATGAATACCTAGTGAACAAAAGCACCTCCAATCAAGGGGCGTGGCATGATCATTGTCCGTCATCTGGGGCAGTTAAGTCAAGATTCGGAGAATCTTTCAAAAGGCCAACCAGCCAGGGGCAAATCTCCATCTGGATAACTTAGGACATTGGACATGAATTCCAGCTATGAATCTTGCCTGATCAAACATCTTCTGGTGGCATGACAAAACGCTTCTAACAGGGGCAACTCCCTACATTCTAAGAGCATGGACATAGTCGAAAAATACTACGCAAAATCAAAGACCCGCTAGGTTGACACACCTAGGCAAAAGGAAGGGCTTCCCGGCGAACCAAAAAGGTTCGGGCAAAAATAAGGGATAAAATGAAAAAATCTGTACACCCGGCAAGTCGAAAACCTGAAAAGGCGGCTTGGGCAAAAATGGGTATCCCGGTGGACTGAAAACCCGAAAGGGAGGTCCAGGCAAAAGTTAGGGATCAAAGCGTACGACTATGTCCTGACATCTTGTCATCTGCCTACCAGAAGAAGGTCTGTCCATCAATAACTATCAGCACCTCACAGGTCTCCCTCTCCCACCTCAGAAACAGGGGCAATAATGAGTCGTCCAAGCGATCCAGTTGCTCTATAACCAAAGTACCAAGGAAAGGTTAATACAAAGGTGATTACCATCTACCTTTACAAATTCCAGATCATGGGTCAATATCCGAAACCAAACAGGACAATCGCCACTTAATCAAGCAACCCTACACCGGTTCCTTCTCAACTTTCCAACAAAGTCTTACACGGACTCATCCACAGGCGACCCTACACCAGTTCCTTCACAATTATCAAATAAAGTCTCACATGGACTTATCTCAAGATGACCTTACCCCGGTTCATCAAGAAGTTTTACACGAACTTATCCTGCAGTGACCTTACCCCGGTTCCGCCAAAAGTTTTACACGAACTTATCCCGAAGAAACCCTACCCAGGTTTTACCTCTTCCAGGATGCAGTTTTACACGGGCTCATCGTCATCAGTAAACCCCACACAGGTTTCCTTCTCAAAACTCCAGACGTAGTTTTACACGGACTCGTCATCAGCAAACCCTACACAGGTTTCCTTCTCAAAACTCCAGATGTAGTTTTACACGGACTCGTTACCTAGAAACCCTACACAGGTCCTCTATTTTCAAGGATGCAGTTTTTTATACGGACTCATTGTCAGTAAACCCTACACAGGTTTCCTTCAATTCCAAATGCAGCTCCGCACGAGCCCAACCTCAAAGCAACCCTACACAGGTGTCCTTCTTTCCCAGATGCGGTTTTACACGAGCTCATCATCAGGCAACCCTACATAGGTTCCCTCTTTCAGCTTACAAAATTACAGTTCAATACTTCCCCAAGAGAGTCCAATCTAATTCCCCAGGAAAGTTGGAATCCATCTCCCCAAGCAGTAAGCTTATCCCCAGTAGATTCTGGAAGCTTATCCTCGCAGAGAACGAACGCGTCTCCCGGATTCATTCAAAGAGCTATTTCCTTACCAGGATATAACTGGGTTATCCTCAGCCAAAAGCCACGGAAAGAGCGTCCTCGACGAAGTCCTCTTATCCCCAGCAAAGTCTATCAACACTTCCAACACAACAAGGGTATCCCCAGCAAGTTATTATCAACACTCAGCAAAGTATCTCTCTCCCCACAGAGTATTGCTTCCCAGCAAGATCGTTAGAGTACTTTTCTCCCCGCAGAGCAATTCACTCGCCAAGTTAATTCCCCAACGGAGTCATCTTCTCCTACCGGTATTCTTGCAACTATCATCCCCAGCGGAGGCAAAAATCTACTCTTCAACATCAGCCCAGGATATGACTTCCTGGCACCCGTCAAGGATTTATTTTCCTAAGACGATAAACATACATTCCTAAACATCACATACATCATTATAGCATGCATATACACATCATATCTTACAAATCTCATTTATGTTGAGAACATCATTGCTTGATCTATATCATGCATTGCATATGACTGACCTTTACCTTTCAGGAAAAAGCCAGTTAAAGTTCTCAGCTGCATCTCAAGACCTTGACCGGTTCAGTTATATCGACCCTAAGATTTTACTGTTTCTTATCCAGTCAAAGGCCTTCTTTGGTTCAGTCAGATCGACCCTAAGATCTCCCTGTTTCTTATCCAGTTGAAGACATTCCAAGACCTTGACCGGTTCAGTTAAATCGACCCTAAGATTTTCCTGTTTCTTATCCAGTCCAAGGCCTTCTCTGGTTCAGTCAGATCGACCCTAAGATCTCCATGTTTCTTACCCAGTTGAAGATTTCAAGACCTAGTCTGGTTCAGTTAAATCGCCCCTAAGATTTTCCTGTTTCTTATCCAGTCAAAGGCCTTCTCTAGTCCAGTTAAATCGACCCCTAACAGATTTTCCTGATAAAGACTCAGTAGAAGATACCCAAGATTCTCTCAATGATTACTGTTGAGGTTGTAGTCGCCTGTGGTTCTCTCCCCGTTACTGCGGAGGTAGTAATCGCCCCAAGATTCTCTCAGCGTTACTGTTGAGGTTAAAGTTATCCAAGATTCTCTCAATGATTACTGTTGAGGTTGTAGTCGCCTGTGGTTCTCTCCCCGTTACTGCGGAGGTAGTAATCGCCCCAAGATTCTCTCAGCGTTACTGTTGAAGTAGAAGATATCCAAGATTCTCTCAATGATACTGTTGAGGTTGAAGTCGCCCAAGATTCTCTCAATGATTACTGTTGAGGTTGAAGTCGCCCAAGATTCTCTCAATGATTACTGTTGAGGTTGAAGTTGCCCAAGATTTTCTCAATGATTACTGTTGAGGTTGAAGTCGCCCATGATTCTCTCAATGATTACTGTTGAGGTTGAAGTCGCCTATGGTTCTCTCCCCGTTACTGCGGAGGTAGTAATCGTCCCCAGACTCTCTCAATGATTACTGTTGAGGTTGAAGTCGCCCCCAGATTCTCTCAGTATTACTGTTGAGGTTGAAGTCGCCCAAGGTTCTCTCACCGTCCCGTTGAGGTAGTAACCACCCCTGGTTCATTCATCATCGTTTGAAGCTCCAGATCCAGCTCCTGTAACCAGTCAGGACACATCTATACAAAGAGTTTGAAGACCAGCTCCTGTAACAGGTCAGGTAATCGTTTTCTTTTGCAGGTACGCAAGTTCTCGCTAAGGAATCTCTTATGCGATCAACGCCCAGATGACATCTATAAGCCCATCCACCTTCCATCACCTTTTAGCATGGCATCTATAAGCCCATCAGCCCATCCATCATCTCTCAGCATGACATCTATAAGCCCATCATCCTATCCATCAATCTCCAAATGGCATCTATAAGCCCATTCCCCCACCACAATGCTACTATGTGAGCGCAAATTTCTGGGCACTCTAGTGTTCAATCATCTTCCACCTTCGGATTACGAAAGGCACGTCAGCCAATCTGCATCCTCAGGTCTAAGAAGATTGAACAGGGGCAACTGTTGTACCCCAAAATTTTCCCTCCCATATTCTTCAAGAATTGCAAAGAGCATGCTTCAAAATCCCCCAAGGGTTTCACAGTTCAAGAGCCTCCTAACAGTCAAAAGCTAGGGTTTTGGTTCTGACAAAGAAAATGAAGTTTCCAAGGGTCCAATCAAGTCCCATATGCCTACAAACATGGTCAATCATCCTCATACCAAGTTTCAAGACTTACAGCACAAAATTGCACAGTCAAAAACCCTAATTGCACTACAGTCAACTGTGGGGGCAAAATGGTTATTTGACAGTCAAAAGTTCAAATTTTTGGTCAACATCTCATTTTGAAGCCACAAACATCATTTGATCAATGCTTGATCATGATTCTCAAAGTATGGCTCAAAAAGTCTCAAGATGCAAAAGTTTCTATTTTTGGACAGTTGAAAAGTCAACTGTAACTTGACCAAGGCATAACTTTTTCATGGATTATCAGAAAAATTCCATCCAAAGCTCATTTTTAATAGAAAGACATTTCCTACAACTCCTCTTCACACTTCAAGTCCAAGAAATGCTCTCACAAAAAGTTATCAATTTCAACATTATAGGTCATTTTCAAAAGTCAACAAAAAGGGACTTTAAGTCAAAGGCCATAACTTGAGATTGGTAAATCAAAATGACACGGGACCAAAGGAATTGGTTAGAGGACTCAAAGACCTTTCCAAAATGTCCAATAACATGAGCAAAGCTTAAAAATTGAGCAAGATATGCCTTGTGGAAGTTGGGAAATTTTTGGATATTTTGAAAAGTCAACATTGCTTCAAATGTCTTAAAAATGCTAATGGGCCTCTTTTTCTTCCAAAATCCATCATCCAAAACATGTGCACGACCATTTGGCCCAAAGGGAAGTTTTTTATCATTTTTATTTATTTATTTGGATTTTTAATTATTAATAATTCATTTAATTAAAATAAATATGTGAAAAATATCAAAGCAAGTCAATCAAATCTTTTTGTGCATAGGATAACTTCAGATTTTCGTGCATTATTAGATAGGGAAAGAATCCATGTGATTGAACATGATTTGGTAGCAAATATGCATGAAAAGATTGGAAAATTATGGCATAGAAAATCAAATATTTTCTCATCAATTCAAGGATTCTTTGGACCAAATTTCCAACCCTAATCATTCACACATATATACTAATGCCAACCCTAATGTTCAGAATCTCCCAGCTGCGCCAGAAAAGCATAACCAAAGTTGAGTTTTTTGTCAAAAATTTGAAAACTGAAAGTGGTCTTAGAGGACGATTCAGAGGCCAAGATTAATCCCAATAGCTTGCAAAAGTGTTACTGAAGCTAACTGAATAGTTTTCCAACCCTTACACGCCCAGAATTGGTATAGGGAATTCAAACTGTTTTCAATTTTATGCATAATCGTGTTTTACTATTCAAGCATTTCCATTGCATTTTTTTCATGGATTCATACTAATTGGTTGCTTCTGAAACTAACTGCATGCTTTAATTAAGTTTTCGTGCCAAATTAGAAGATTCACCATTGAAACAGGTTAGGGTTCTTCAAGCTTTAAATTGGGCGTTTCTGAATACTATAAAATTGAGACACTTCAGGGCCATGGATGAAATCAGCATGCTTGGACGATTTGGAAACACCCCTCGCGCCTAATTTATGTGGCCATATGGCCTATTCGCTATTATGGAAAAATGCATATTTTGGAGGGGGTTCAAAACCCCCGCTAACCCTTTGTATATTTCAGGAAAAGCAAAACGATGAAGAAGATGATGAAGTGTCAAGGCGTGGTTGGGTTATTTGAATTTCGCGCTAAAATTCCCACTAACGCTTATTTTGTATTATAATATTTATTGATTATATAATATACAAAGGAGCACAGCAGCGCGGTTGGCAGGCATATGCATTGGTAACCTCTAGGACCTGGGTTCGATCCCAGGTCCCCCCCCCCCCCCCTTTTCTTATATTTTTCTTCTAATGGTATTCTTGTGCAGCTTCAGTCCAAAGCGTCTACCATACGCTCCTCAATCAAACGCGCCACACGTCCCACTGCATTCAACCAAGGGCCAGGATTCAACGACCATCATAGGCACAAGTCAAAGGTGCCACACGCTGGCAAGAAAAGTCAAATAAGGCCAAAGATCAATGGGCCAAAAGTGCTGAGCAATACCTCCCATTTGGGGACAGACCCCCTAAGGTTTTGATTTTTATTTTCTTTCTTATTTTATTTATTTCACTTATTTCTTTTTTTAAATTCCTTATTTTAATTTATTTTCATAAATTATAAAAATAATACAAAAAAATCAGAGAAAGACAAAATTAAAAATATATTTTATTTTAATATTTTTTAAGTAAATATCATTAATTAATTTAGCTTTGTAAAATTAGGTTTAATTCAAACATTTTTCTTAATAAATTAAAAAATTTGTAGAATTAGGGTTTTAATCAATTTTTATCCTTTTTCTTTTCTTTTCACTAATAATTAATTATTTATTTTTATAAATCAAATTGCCATTAATTAATTTAATTTTAGGTTTAAATTTTAACATGTTTTTCTTAAATAAATAAAAGTTATAGAATTAGGGTTAATTAGTTAATTTCATTTAATTCACATAAAAAACCATAAATCCAAAAAATCTCAAAATAATTTCTTTTTTTCATTTTTATTTAATTAATTTAATAATTTAATTTAATTTCATTCAAAAGGGTCCAACGCGCTTCCAATTTTAATTCCAATTCGCGCATTTTATTTTATTTCTTATAATATTAATGTAATTCTCCCAAAGCCTTGTAAACTCGGACATTTTATTTCTCGCACTTTATTTCTTTATTTTATGTCAAATCGGGTCCTGGATTAAATTTGGCGATGTGGACCCACGCCTTTGTAATAGTTTAGGAATTTTATCTTTCCGCACTCTTTTTCAACTGTTAATAATGGCATGCAAGAATGAATGATAAAATAAAAACGAACGCGTAGATCACCCATGACATGACAAAAGACAAAAATAAATGAAAACGACACACAAATCACACACCACCCCTAGGGTACGCCTCATCGTTGCCTTGCCTCGAAAGGTGATCGTCGAGTAGAGGATGTCTTAGTAAGTCCTCATGATCCGGGAACCTGGCATGAGGGTAGCTTCTAAGGTATCTTCCCGTTGCTCTGGTGATCACCATGCCCCGAACCTCGAATTGACCCGAACACCTCCAATAGTGGTGCTACCTACCTCTCAATGGTGGGATGGCACTACTTTAAAGACATTTACACAGACGAATTCCTTAGGGTAGGTAGACGACTCTAGATACTTGCTCTAATTTCAAAACAAATGCAAAAATACTTTTCACACCGACACCTTTTCAAAAAGCTTTCGAAAGCGATTTTTTCAAACACTCTTGAGGACCGATACAAGAGTCGAACTGGAATTTTCAAAGAAACTTTTTTTAAAACCCACAGTTGAAAAGCAAACAAACCATTTTTGAAAACACAAGTGAGCAAGTATCTAAGAGCCCATGGATAACCATGGATAGAAAGGGTGCTAACACCTTCCCTTTCTATAATCTACCTCCCGAACCGAGAGCAATCTCTATAAGGAATTTTTCTGTGCTTTTGTCCTTTCCATTTGGAGAAAATAAAAGACGGTGGCGACTCTTGCTTCCGCGACATTTCGCGAACCAGCGTTAAACAGTCAGTTCCAGATCCACCGATCGCATCCCAAAATAATGGAGATTAACAAAATACCATCTGATCCAAAATGTTAATGGAGATACATCCAAGGGAGTAACCGCTCGACGATCTCTCAACAAGATATGTAACTTTGTGGCTTTTGTTTCAAAAGTTGAGCCAACGAGAATCAACATAGCTATAGTCAACAAAA
Organism: Vicia faba; assembly: GCA_948472305.1. Taxonomy (NCBI): domain Eukaryota; kingdom Viridiplantae; phylum Streptophyta; class Magnoliopsida; order Fabales; family Fabaceae; genus Vicia; species Vicia faba. Next base: position 1,309,840,265 of record OX451741.1, on the reverse strand, counting down.
ATTGGTCTCTAGCCATGCTAGAAGAGATTAATCAATTTGACTGAAATAATGTTTGGGAACATATTCCCAAATATCCAGCTAATCAAGTAATTGGTACACGATGAGTCTTTTGCAACATGTTGGATGATGATAAAAATGTTTTAATAAATAAAGCAAGACTTGTTGCGAAAGGATACAATCAATATGAAGGAATCAATTTCTATGAAACATATGCTAATGTAGCTAGATTAGAAGTCATAAGGATGTTATTGGCTTTCTCGTGCATCATGAACTTCAAATTATTTCAAATGGACGCAAATAGTTAGTTTCTAATTGGTTACTTCCAAAAGGAGGTATTTGTATAACAACCTCTAGGTTTTATTAACACAACTTTTCCAGACCATGTTTTCAAGCTTAATAAGGCTTTATATGGTCTGAAATAACCTCCTGGAGTGTGGTATGATCGTTAAGTAAATTCTTGCTTAAAAACAAGTTCTAGAGAGTACAAGTTGATAAAACACTTTTCATCAAGAAAAATGAACACAATATTATATTGGTTTAAATTTATGTCAACGATATAATCTTCGGTGCCACTAAAAAATCCTAGTGCAAGGAATTTTCAGAGATTATGTAGAATGAGTTCAAAATATCAATGACAGTAGAGCTAAAGTACTTTCTAGGACTTCAAATCCATCAAAATAAATAGGGAACATTCATAAATCCAGCTAAATATTACAAAGAGTTGTGAAAATGGTTTGATATGGAAAAGTCCAAAGTAATAGCAACACCAATGTCAACCTCACGCAACCTCGACAGAGACGAAGATAGAAAACTATTTGAAGAAAGAAAGTATCGATGTATGATATAATCCCATCTATATACAGATGCATCATGTCCTGATATAATGTTTTTTGTATTTATGTCATATTTTCAAGCATCCCAAGAAGAATCACATCTTAGTGCAGTCAAACACATTGTGCAATATCTCTTCAGCATAAAAAACATGGGTTTATGGTACCCCAAGATAGCGTATTTTGACTTAGTTGGTACTCTGGCTCTAATTAACTTTGCTGCATATTTGATAGGACAAGTACTAGACGTGTGTGTGTCACTTCCTTGGGAGTTCGCTTGTCTCATGGCATAACAGGAAATAAGCAAGTGTCACTCTATCCACAGCTGAGGCAAAGTACATTGTTGTGGGTAGATGTTGCACTCAATTGATTTGGATAAAACGATAACTTAGTGACTATAATGCAAAACTTGGAGCTGTCTCAATAAGGCGTGACAACATTATTGCCATATGTTGTACCTCAATTTTTGCCCCTAAGATCCCTTCATCATACCATGTTGATTCAATCACAACAAAATCACATTAGGGTTTTTGATTCTCCTCCCTATATTTAGCTTTGCTCTTTGAGGAATCACCAAGCACCTTAACTTGTTTTCTTTTGTGATCATGAATATTTTGTCTTGATTTTCTTCTTAATTAATAAAATGAAATGTTGGTTTGTCTTACTTGTTAATAATGTAGGTAAAGGCAACGAGGCTTAGCAAGTTGCTCCATGAGTTCATGAGTTTATTTCCATGCCCTAGTCAATAAAGCTTGAGAAGTCCAAACCTCACCATTTGAGTTGTTTTGGAAGAAATTTCATGGCAAGGTTTATCTTGGTTCACCACATTTAAAAGTTATCAAGATTGATTCAAAAGTACAAGGGGTTGATTGAAGAAGTAGTCATGTTTGGACAAGACTTTGTTCCCCTTGGTCACAAGTGCATATTTCTCCCAATTCTCGAGATATGGAAGTGGTTTTGGTGGCTATGAGTTCTCATTATCATCCTAAATAACTTCTATTTACAAAGCAAAAGTGTTGGTACAAGAAGGGTGTTCAAAATTGTCAAAGTTCCTCAAAGCATTTTCTTGATCTAGGAGCTACGGTTTTGGATTTCAAAGAAGTATATCTTGCTCATATTTTGGTATTTTTGAGCTATTACAAATACATCCTTCTCTTTAAAGGGTTATTAACAAATCACTTCAAAAGTTTCAAGGAGTTTTCATGTGGAAGAAACTTGATGATGAAGAAAGAGTATAAGTCCTCCAGATGAACCCTCATTTTCCCATGTGTGACTTCAAATGATCATAACTTGGTCAATTTTTATCACCTTGAGCCTACTCTTTTTCCATAATGATCTTGAGGATGTGAGCTTTATGCATTATTTTATTTGCAAAGTGATAAAATGGATGGAATATGCCCTAAGGATACAAAAGTTTATAGGTCATTTCATGATTTTTTGCCAACTTCAACAATTCATAACTCTCTCATTTTTTGGAGATTTTGAATGGTTCAAGTTTCAAAATGTCATTAAAGAGGTATATTTCATGCCATATTTTTTGTTCAAGAGCAAATTCCAAGTGGAAGGCCATGTTTGGATGCAAAACATTATAGGTCACTTTTGAAGAAAAATTTGAAATATTCTAAGTATGGAAAGTCAACCTTTTCCCCCCAGCTTTGACTCAATGCAACTTTCAGCTCAAGCATCCATTTGATTCCATTCTTTTTCTATTGCAAAGCTTGTAATCTCATCTTTCTAAAGCATCAAGAATTGTGCCTTAAGACCCCTTGAGCTGAGAATGCCATTGGATTGAACTTGGTAACTTGGAACTGAAGTTTCTTCATAAGTCAGAATTTGAAATTCATGTTTTGGCCTCTAAACATCAAATTAGCACGCGTTTGTGATCTAAACATGTTTAACCAAGTTGCCAAAGTGGATTAGAGCCTTAAAACGCAAGGATTGGATGAGTTTTAATGCAAATCAGATCACACTTTGCTCGTGCATCCGGTTCACACGATTTCCCTCCAAACTTCATCATTTCACACGTTTGAATATTCCATTTGGTTCCTTATAAATAGAGGGTCATCCCTCATTCATTTCCTCAAGATTTGAGAGCCAAATACACTCTGTCAAAACCTCACACGAACTTTAAATTTTTGAAACCAGTTTCTGAGATTCAAGCCTTTTCTTCCAAAATTCTATGCACATTCATCTTCCTTAAGCATCATACAAACTCTCCATCACTTAAACCAAGCAAAACAAGCTATAATTCAAGCTACAAAAGTCCAGTTTCAGAGCTTATTTCTTGAATTTCGAAAAGGTAGAATTCTCCACCATTTTGATCCAAATAAAGCACTAACCTGTTCTACTCCTTCTCCCGATTCTTGTGCTTCTTACAATTTTTAAATCCATTGAGAATTGAGAGAGAAATCTCAAATTAAAGGTGCTCGCTATTTTCTAGGTTTTTGATTCATATCTCTTTGCATACCTTGTATAACTTTGGCGCGATGGTGGTGTTAGGATCGTCTTGAAGAGACGAATCCAATGCTACTGGCTTGGGATTCTAATTTTTCCATTTGAAAGATCTCACAAAATCTCCATTGCAGGGTGGCTGGAGGTTGAAGACGATGACATGTCTCGTCTCAGCCAATGATAGCGTGTCAAACGTTTTAACTTCATTGGTTGCCCTTTTTCTGATCCCATGCGCATCTTACTAAGGTCCATATCAAGCACAACGCGTCCGGTCCATTGGATTAACTTACTAACGCGTTTTGACTATGATCTGATGACCCATATCTTTTTGGTTTTATTTTATTTTCTGATTTTATATTTTAATTGATTTAATTTTCAAAAATTCATAACTCTTTTATTTTTTATCCAAAAATTCACAAAAATATTTTGAATTATTTCTGATCTCATGACTATTTTTTCAGATTTTTATTTTGAAATTTGATTTTTTTTATATTTTTTGCATTATTTTCTTCCTTTTAATTACTTTAAAAATATTTTCTGACAATTTTTAATTCTAAAAAAAATTCATAAATATCATTTTACATATTTCTGACTTTTTGAAAAAATTATGGAATTTTATATTGAAGTTTACTATTTTTGATCTATTTTCTATTTATTTGAGCAATTTTAATTAGCTTAAAAATAGTTTCTGACTTTAAAAAAATACCAAAAATTTTATAAAAATATTTGAGTCCATTTCTGATTTTTCTATGGTCCTACTTATTTTTTCTTGATTCGTTTGAACATAGTTGATATTTTCTTTCTTATTTCCATTTTAAAACATTTTTAAAACATTTTTAAAACCTTTTTTAATGTATATATTAAATGCAATATTATTTTGTGATTATTTTCTGACTGATCTTGGGTTGAATTTTTGATCATGAACTTTGTTAACATCATTGGGTCCATGGTGTTGAGTTTAACTCCAAAAAAATGGATGAATGATTTTAATAATAGTTTGATTAAAATTTAATTCAAATATGGTTTGTATTCTTTCTCACCCCTCTTCATCTCATCCCTTTCTTATTGCACTAAATGTTATTGGAGCATGATCTTTATATCATGTCTCAAAATAAATGGTGCATAGATTGCTATTGACCGACCTCAAAATAGGCGTGACTTCTATATAAGTCCACTTACGATTGCTTAACATAACGCTAAATTTTATCCCGATTCGAATAAATGGTCATTCGTGGCCCAAACCTATATTTGCAAGCTCAAGTATGTTAATTTGATCTCTTTGATCCAATAACTTTGAGATTCATTGTATGGAGGCTTTGGCTCTACCAATCCTCTAATGGATCTACAACACTTTTGGTCAATGCAGATCACTTAATCATCGTTGATCATTAAAAGGTATTTGTGAGAATCCCAAATAGATGATATACTTGACAAAAAGCAAATGCAACTTGTTGTGTAGAGGTTTTGGTTCTATCAATCCTCTAATGAGTTCCAAATGCAAGTTTTAAGATGGTCATCCAACTAACCACTAATTATTAAATTGTTCTACTTTATGCTTTTATTTTTATGCTTTATGTACCATTTACTTTAAGCATTACATTTCATGCCATTTTTATTTTTCTCACTTGAGCATTTATATTCTTGTTATTTTTATTTTGCTCATTTGAGCTTTTCTCTTCTTTTTTTGAGACACCTAATAATCAACATGAACCATAAAAAGCTTTAATAATACTTGGACTATTTGGTTACTATCCTTGGCATTATGGAGTATTGGACTTCTTGGACTTAAGGTTAGAAACTTTGGCCTATGTTGAAGACCTTGTGACCTTAATTGATATTTTTTCTAGAGTTCTTGAGGTTTACCTCAAGACATTGGGTTGTTTGTTTGTTTTGTGTGCAGGTTATTGTGATTACATTCTTTGTTTGTAATATGAAATTCACCCGTATACAACTGTTACTCTGTCCAATTTTTGTGAAGACTTAATACACTTGAAGTTTGGTTCTCTCAAGAGGTCTAATATCTTTGCTTGTTTAGTTTCAATCCAAGGAATGAGAATTCTCTCTTGACTCATAATGTCAAGTATTGGCTTCTTGTTGGTTAGATGATTCTTATCCCTATCTTTTACCTTATGCTTTAGGATAGTCTAATCTTCTCCTCACATCTTCTTTAATTTCAAAAATATTCTCCCTCCTTTTGAAAACTCTTTTTGTTTTTTAAAACTTGAACCACTTTCATAATAAACTTGGACTTAGGTCCATGCATTTTCAAAAGTATTTTCATAAATAAACTTCAACCAACTTAATAATACCTTGACATTTTTTATAAGAAGACTAAAAGTCAATCAATCTCATTTCAAACCATTTCGCCACTTTGGATTTTTACTTTAAAAATTTTCTCAAAAGATTGGACTCTTGTCAATCCTTGTAGTGATGCAAACAACTATACTTCTACAATATGTAGTGAAGAGAGATATTTTCCAATCGGGTGTTGAGTGAGGCATTGTTAGTTTTAAAATCCAAGCCATATCCTCCACTTTGAGATGATGCAAATTCTCCTTCCTCATGATTGTGGGTGGTAAGTATGTTTTCCACACGGACAATGACGATGATGTCTTATCTCATAAAAATAACCAACACATTTATGTTTTAAAATTTTTAAAGATGAACTACGTGTACCCTGATCCGCTATTACACGGAAGGTGGTACGTAGGCACTAAAGGTTCACAACCGCGGCGGGTGCAAAAATCATTAAACAAACACTTCTTTTCTCACCTCCACCATCTATTTTACATAAAACATTTTATAGCCAAAATATACAGATTTTACAAAGAGGTTTCTGTGGAGTACCATAGATGTTTAGGGTGCTAATACCTTCCCTTTGCATAACCAACCCCCTTACCTTGAATCTTTTCCCCCTCTTTTTGGGTTATTCACTCTTTTCCCATTCCTTTGGAAACAATAAAGCGCGGTGGCGATTTTTATTATGATCTGTATAAGTCTAGTCAATCCAATGACTTAGTCTTTAACATTTCTACAGCTACACCATAAACATCACAAAAAACCTAATACTTCACTCTCGAGCTAAACATATCGAAGTTAGGAACCACTTTATTAGAGAACATATTAAAAAAAGGGAATGTGTGCTTGAATTTGTAACTTAATCTAAATAACTCGCATATATTTCTACTATACCCATTCTTAAAGAAAACTTCTTTTGTCATAAGAACCGAATTAGGAATATTAAAATAATCATGCATGGACTAAAATGCCTACATATGATATATGTGCATTTCTATGCTTGAGCTTGCATACTCATAATTTTTATCCACCTCTTTTATTTCGACAAAGAGGGAGAAGTATAAATCTTAGGGGGGTAGAGTATACTCTCACCAACTTTAATTGAGAGACGTCTATTAATAACTTGCACCAACTTTATATCCAATATTTCCTTTTTGGGCTTGATAATTGATTAAAACTGAGCTGACCAATAGATTGGAGCTTTGTGCCAATCGATTGACCATTAATTTCGCCCATGGATTATTTTTTGTTTTTGTATTTTCTAACTTATATATACAGGAGACTCGTTTCCACTTCATTTCTCACCACTTTCAAACATTTTACATTTTCTATAGAATTTAGTGCTTATAAGTGAAGCTTTGCTTGTAAGGAAGAATTTTATAAGTGGGTGTGTTGTTTGTTTAACATTTAGGAGTGCAATACTCTTAAAAGGATTGACTTTAGTTTGTGAGATAAATCATTCTTAAAATATCTGTTATGGTTTATTGAGCTTTGCTAGCAAAAGTTTCACTTTTGATTATTGAGATCAACCTGAAAATCTCTAAGATGGTTTGTTGGCTTAGCATGGGTTAAAATCTATATTTTGTTGGGGATAAAATTATAAAAACCTCAAGATCAACTTGAATTAAGGTTTGTGGGCATAACTTATAAAACCTCAAAAGTTTATAGTCAAAATCTCAAAAGTTTATAGTCAAAATCTCAAAAAGACCTCTTGGAGACAAGACTAAACCAACATTTGGCTAAACCTGAATAACTATATGGTGTAATCTCTCTAACACTTACTCTCTTTAAATTTTTTATATTTATTTTTTATTCTGCTGCGATTTACTCTTAAGAAACTACTAACACGGCCTAAATCCAGAAAGTATGAAAAAAATCACGAATATAAAAAACCATAATTCACCCCCCTCTTGTGATTGAGGTCGCTTATCAAACATAGTCCATGATTTTAATAAGCACCTACCTCATGGTGAATGTACCATAGTTGAACAAGAGAAGTCGCATGAAAAACATAACACCCTTATCATGCTTATTGCTTTACATGGTTTTTCCCAGGGGGTAGAGGCACCAGTTCCCAAATACCAATGTTTTGGAGAGCACACATCTCGTCAATCATTGCTTGCCTCCACTCATGTGAGATAATGCTTCACATGGAGTGTTTGGAATAGTAACAAAGAAAAAGAACACAAATAAGTATAATATAAAAGGAAAAGACAATGAACATAAATCAATATAATACAGAGACATATTTTGTATGGTCATTTCTTATTCTACACCATGTTAGTAAGAACAAAACTGCAAGTGCATTTTCGGTTTTAGTATGTATCTGTTTTCAACTTTGTTTTGAACACTGGTCCTTAAGTTAACATTTTTTTTCGTACTTCTACATGAGCAATGACTGAGAGACAATCTCGATTGACGCATGGCAAGGTTGCATAGCATGCCTCTGTACAAAGAGAAAGGAGTCAGGAAACCCAGCCTCCTCCTGCCTCTAGATAGGCCATATCGGGTGCACCTCCTACAATTTTAGCCTTTGGTGTTCATGCTTCTACTCCTACTACTTTGTCCTTCCGTAGTAGGCGAGATTCTCCAGCTCATTCGTCTTCGCCCCATCCTTTCGAAGACGCACTTCTCCATATAGTGTATTTGAGGCGGGAGAGACGTCGGGTTCTCAGGGACACCAGAGGCCCAGCCACAACCTCCAGCACAGCCTCTGCCCCAGAAGACACCTGAGACGGATCCTCAGTCATCCCAGGTACATGCGGCGACACTTGAGCCTGGACCTGTGGCACCTGACCCTGCACACGCGGCACCACTAGTACAAGTTACACCCGCGGCGCCTCAGGCTTTTAGGGGAGGTTCGTCTGATTTATCTCTTTTGCCTTTTTACCATGACCATATTGCTAGATATATCTGGGATGGACAGGTATGAATTATGATTTTTGTTACATTTTTATTATGAATTTTATTATGAATTTGAAATTTTGTTTTGTTGATTAAATTATTCAAAATATTTATGCAGGAACGTGATATGCTAAAGGTCATTAACCATTGGCAGAAGATCAGTAGACTCGTACCCCTTGTTGAGCCATGGTTTGATGAACTTTTATTGAGTACAAGTTTGAGAGATTTGGCCCAGTGTGGATACAACATTGTCAACTGGGATATGATAAACGTGTTTGTTAAGAGGTGGCACCGTGGGATGTCATTGTTTCATCTATCACATGGTGAGATGATGATCACACTCGACTACATCACATGTCTGATTCATATTACGATTAGAGGGACATTCTTGGATCATGAGAGGGTCGATAAAGAGGAGGCGTTGGATATGTTGGTTGAGAAGTTGAGAGTTACCCCTGAGAGTGCCATGGCTGAGATTGATAAAACTCGTGGTTGCCACGTCAGGTATAGTTATTTGGGTAGGGTGTTCACGAATGAGATTAGACGTTCACGAGAGGCTCATGGTTATTCCAAGTAGGTTGCAATTCACCAGAGGTTTGCCATGAGAGCATACATGTTGTATCTTGTTGGCACACAAATTTTTGTGGATACTAGTGCTACTTACATCTCTATCATCTACCTACAGTTCTTTGATGAGTTTGAGATGATCCACCAGTGGAACTAGGGGGATACTTGCCTGGTTTACTTGTATACGAAGTTGTATGAAGGAATTAAGTGGAATACGAGGCATATGACCGACATTGTGTCACTCTTGACAGTATAACTTCTTGGTCTTTGTGGGTTTTTGTTAATTTTTGTGATTCTGGAACTAACTATTTAATTTTATTATTTCAGGGATGGATCCTACAACACACCCCCTGCATCTCGAGTTGGTCACTAATTATGGGTTATACTGAAGATAAGTTGCGTGCCTGTGCACCCTCTCCGAGGTAGCCAGGAGACTGAGTCGTTCCGAGTGTACATTGATCGGCTGGTGCATGAGGACATACACTTCTGTTTATACGTCGACCGTCGTGTGACGACACCATTTGATGAGGTTGTGCTATTTACGGGTTGGTTGGCCAGCAGGATTCACAAGAGATCTACTTATATGCCAAGTAAGTGATGCGTCAGTTCGGGTACACCCAGACCATTCCCCGTGATCTTGCTGTATCTGCTCCTTTGACGGTGAAACAAAGTGATATGGATGCTTTGTTTGATGATTTTGAGAATCATCTTGTTCCTGATGAGGCCATGAGTATTGTAGCACCAGACGACTGGAGCTACAAGTACGGTTACATGATATGGTTGTTTCAAGTGTCCCATGCATGGTACAAGATGCTCCAGAGAATCCACTGAGGCCAGTTCATCAGGAGATCCTATAGGAAGAGCAGGCCAGGGCCGATCATGCTATTGACGTGTTGCCTAGGTGTTGTCGTATCATAGAGATTGTGCGAGATGATATTTCTAGACGTATTTTTCCTGATGGATCCAGTGTTAGAGGCGTTCTGGATGCCATCATGGCTGAGGCTCAGGGGGTTCTAATTTACAGGTGGTAATAGAGGAACGTTGGGAGAGTGGCAAACCGACTTATTATCTGCCATACCCAGTAGTATTTAATGATGTATCTGTATTTTGGTTTTAGTTTTTTGTTACTGAATTTAGATTACATTTTTGGATTATCTCTTTATCAACCACACACATTTTTTATAATGTGTACTACTATATCGGTATATATATATTTATGCCTTTGTACCATTTGTCTTGGTTGTATGTTTTGTACAAGTTTTTGTCTGTAATGCGAAACAACTAGAAAAATATGAAGAAAATATTAAGAGAGAATGAGAGTGGACTTAGAACTTTCTTTCTTTATAAATTTTGTCCAACTAACTTTTAAAGTGAGATACAATGTGATTTATATAGAGTCACATGATAAAATATTTAAAGTTACAACATTTACTATTTCTAGTTCCCTAAAGGAATATATTTCCCATTGCCCAAGGGAATCTGACTTTTGATTTACCCAAGACTGATTTGAATTTAACCAACAAAACTCCCCCATAAATTCAAATATTCCTTTGATCCATCATGCCTAGCATTTTCTTGCCTCTATCGAAAATCTCCTTCGAGAGTGGTTTTGTGAGAATGTCCGCTGCTTGATCCTTGCTTGCAATATGCTTTAGTTCGATGCTTCCATCTTTCACATGTTCTCGAATAAAATGGAATCGAACATCAATGTGCTTGCTTCGTTCGTGGTTGATTGGATTCTTCGCCAGTTTAATTGCATATTTGTTGTCAACTTGAATTATTATTGCATCTTCCTGTTTCGATTCCATCTTGCTTAGCAATCTTCTCATCCATATTGTGTGGCATACACACCAGGATGCTGCTACATACTCTGCTTCACAGGTCGAAAGAGTTACAATGGGTTGCTTTCTTGACAGCCAGGTGAAAATAGTGTTTCCCATGAAGAATACATATCCTAAAGTGCTCTTTCGATCATAAATGTCACCACACCAATCACTATCAGAGTAGCCATTTAACTTGTATTCTTCTTCTTTTGAATAGAACATTCCAAGTGACACAATTCCTTGGACATATCGAAGGATTCTCTTCAGAGCTTTCCAGTGTGCAACAACTGGTTCTTCCATGAAATGAATCACAATTCCAACACTCAGCGAAAGATCTGGCCTTGTGCATGTGAGGTATCGAAGACTTCCCACCAAGCTTCGAAATTTGTTTGCTTCGACACGTTATCCCCCATCAAATTTCGAAAGCTTTTCTCCTGGCTCGATTAGTGTCGAAATGGGATTGCAACTATCCATCTTAAATCTTTTCAGAATGTCTTTTGCATACTTTTCTTGTGAGATGAAGATTCCTGTTTCTTCCTGTTGAACCTCCCAACCAAGAAAGTATTTCATCAGTCCTAAGTCAGTCATCTCAAATTCTTGTGTCATTATGCCTTTGAACTCTTCGATCATCTGATTATTATTGCCCAAGAAAATCAAATCATCAACATAGAGAGCAACAAACATTATTTTCTCTTTTTTATTCTTCATATACAAAGCATGTTCAAAGGAACATTTCTAAATCCATATTCTTTGAAGTATGTGTCAATTCGAGTATTCCATGTTCGTGGTGCCTGCTTCATCCCATAAAGGGTCTTTTTTTAGTTTTAGCACATTTCCTTCATTTTCAATTTTCATGAATCCAGGGGGTTGTTCGATGTAAACTTCTTCTTCGAGCACGCCATTCAGAAAGGCTAACTTGACATCCATATGATGTATTTTCCATTTATATTAAGCAACTTGAGATATGAGCAGTCGAATAGTCTCCATTCTCGCAACAGGTGCGAAGAATTCATCATAATCAATTCCTTTTTTCTGCCTGTATCCTTTCGCCACAAGTCGCGCCTTGTATCTTTCAATTTTACCTTGTGCATTTATATTTTTCTTAAACACCCACTGTTGTACCCCAAAATTTTCCCTCTCATTTTATCAAGATTTCCCCTCACAAGGCTCTTTGAAATCAGGACCAAGATTAGGGTTTTGCTCTGCTCAAGGCATCTCCTTGCACTGATGACCTAAATTAGGGTTTGAGTTTGCACAGGGATTTTTGGACTTTCAATGCTCAAATTTACTTTCATACTTCATGTTGGACTTACAAGATTTCCTCTACCAAATTTCAAGCCTTGAATCAAATTTTTGCCCAGTCAATTGGACAGATGACCTAGAAATCAATTGTATTGGGGAAAAAGTCAACTATGGCCAATTTACAGTCAAACCTCATAAATTTTGATCCACATTAATGTTGTAGACTCATATGAACCATTTGATCAAGTTTGGACCACAACTCCTCAAGAAATTTGATCAAATCATCAAAAGGGCAAAATGGTCATTTTTAGGGTTTTGACTGCAAAAGGGCAATTTCTGATTTTTCACCTAGTCAATGGCAAATTGGGTTCAAGCATGGATTCAAGGACTCAATGGTATCATCTTGACCTATTCAAAAGGTTCAAAAGATCTGAAATGCATTGGATTGACAGATGAATTTTTCAGTCAACTGATCAAAATTTGACTGTACACTGAAAAATCAAACTTTGACTTTTTGGTCAAAATCAAGTGCCAAGGGTCATTTTTCATCAAAATGTGTCAAAACATGAAACTTGTTCATCAAGAAACCTAATTTTTCAAATTAGGGTTTAAGATTGAAAATTTTCATAACTTAGAATTTTTCTAAGTTATGAAATTTTCTTATTTTTTCCCAACTTTGCCCAACATTTTCACCATGATGCAATTGGATTCAAACAAAACTTCCAACATAAAAGTTGTATTCCTCCACAAAATCTACAACTTTTATTCATAAAGTATTCCAAAAAGAAGCTTGTATTTGAAGTTATGATTTTTGGAATAAGGGTCCATGAAACTTTTAACTTAGTGAAATTTTGCCCTAGTTTAGGCAGGATTTTGACCTATCTTCATGGAAAATTTTCACCTAGTTCCACTTGGAATCTCAAAATGCATTTCAAATATGTATTGTATAGTATGTTACAAGCTTTCCAAAATGTCCAATAACTTTCCAAAATCATTTGTGGTTAGGGAGGATCGAAGGTTTGAATTTGGCAAAAACTCACTTTGATCCATGGCATGATTCATGTTGCTACAAGTTGCAACTTCCATCCAACATTGTTTGTACTTGATTACAGGTCCCTAAACCCTTCCATACTCAATAATTAAATTCAAATCCATTGTTTTGAGGCTTTGTTCTGATCATGGGAGGATTACACAAGAGATTAATCCAAAAATAGCAAAAAGGCAACATTGCCATTTTTGTCAAATTTGCTTTATGTCAAATTGCATTCTTGAGCCTTGAACCAAATCTTGTACAGCAAACCAAATCCACAAACTTGGGGCCAAGCTCACACAACGTATGCAGGGTTAGAGCTAGCCTGTACATGCCTACTCTTTGTCACTTCTCATTTTTTGCTTCATAACCAAGAAACTTGCCAAAATCACAGAACTGGCATATCTGTTATAACCAACTCTTGCAAGCATTTGAGACAAGTTTTTGACATTTCTCTGAGCTCGAAACACGAGCCTTCCATCCCTCAAACACTCTTGAACATCAAAACACTAAAAACTTGCAAAACAGGGCACTCCCTGCAGTTTCACTTCCATCTCACAAGTTACTCGTGCGTTTTGCCCCAAGCCTGTTCCAATACATTCCATATAACCCATCCAAGCTATCCCAATGATTGGACAGTGACTGTAATTCCATTTGCAAGCTTCACCATTTCTGTTTTCAGCTTGTGTAGGTTGAGTTCTACAAGCTTGCTCAAGCAAGTCCAAAGCAAACTAGGCATTGGGGAAGGTCAGAGGAAGTTCAGGCAAGCTCCCAAGCACCTCAGGTCTCACTGAAAAGGTCCACATTGCCATACACGAGTTCATCTGAAACAGGTATTTGTCAACTTTCTATCTCTCTACTTAGGAATCATTAGGCTTAGGTTTGTGAATAAAAAATGTAGTACTCATAGCCCTGAAGCTGTACATATGCTTAGATTTCATTTAAGTTAAACGTGTTAAGAGAATTTGATTCATGAACTTCCTGAAAAAGTTAGGTTAGAAATTACGGCCAGAGAAATTCTCTATGGTCTTTGAGAGTTAGATTAAGTTCTTTATATGGTTGGAATCGTCTTGAAAAATTCTATAACTTTGGTGTTACGAGTTTTTGCATTAGAGGACGTATGCAGGTTTTCCAGATTTTGTACAGGCACGCGTGTTTTGTTTGAAACAAAGGTTAAAGATGAAGTGAAATGGGCTGGGCTGGCTTGTTTTTGTTTATGACACCCCCTGCGTTGCTGACTGCACCCCCTGACCCATTTCTTTATATTTTTGTATTTTTGTATTTATTTATCATTTCTGATTTTTATTCTATTTTTTCTAAAACATAAAAACTTACCAAAAATATTTTTATAAATTTTCACATTTATTTTTATATTTTATTTTATTTTTCTAACATGAAAATAATTATTAATTAGTATATACTTTTATTTTCTTTAATAAAAGAATGGAAAATAATACATAAAAATGTTATATTCTCATTTTTATTATTTACATACTTAAATAATATTTTTCTAATATATTTTCATTTTTTGACATTTGTACATATTTCATTATTTTATTTTATTGTATATAAACAATATAGTTAATATATATACTTTTCTTAAAGAAAATTAGGGTTTTTACCCTTGACAAAAATTAATCTTTTATTTCTATTTTTTTAATACATTAAATATTATATTTTTACATACATAAAAAAAACAAAAAAAAACATTTTTTTACATACTTATAATATTTTGCATATTTATACTTAATTTGTTTGTTTAAATATTTGTTTATTTATTATTTGATGCAAAGAATTCAATTTGGATGTAATAGTTAATATTAAGGTTTTAATTTCTTGCAAAATAATCCCCTATTCAAAATTGTACCCCCCTCCCCATATCAATGTTGTAATAATCGTAGATTTATTTTACGCATTTATATCTTTCAAATATGCCATGATAGATATTAGGGTTTGTATGCAATAATCCAAAATCAAAACAAATAGTTAGACCTAATACAAGATAAAAAAGCATGAAAATTGACAACACAATACACACATGCACCCCTAGGGTTTCATCCACTTGTTGCCTTTAAAATGGCCATGGTATGCATGTTGAGTATCTTGGCAAAACAAATGCAAAACAAAAAGATCATAGTCCCTCGATGACGCTATCTTGGTTGCATATACAAAAATGATCTAGTCCCTCAAAAAATTGCTAAAGATACTTGGCAATATTGCTATCATGGTCAACACGATGACCCGCGCCTGTCCCGTTTAACATCCAAACACAAAGTTGTTTACCAAATGCAATGGTAAAACAACACTGTCAAAAGGGTTAAAAATGTGTAGGAAAGACTCTTGTGTAGATAGGGTAGACAACTCTTAGTTACTTGATCAAAACTTGCAAAAAAACATCCTTGCTATTTTCAAACACACCTCACAACACAATTTCAAAACATTTCCCAAAACAAACTTTCAAACATTCAAACATTGAAACATCTTTTCAAAAGACAATACACCTTTGTATATATTCAAACAAGAATCATTACAAAGGTTGCCACAACGATGGCCTCTTTTCAAAACATTTTCAAAACCACACACAAAAAGCACCATTTCAAACAATTGAAAAGCAAAAGCAAGGGATCTAAATAAGTAACTAAGAGCCCATGGATAACCATGGATGAAAAGGGTGCTTGCACCTTCCCTTTTCATAATCTACCCCCCGAACCCAAGAAAACATCTCAAAGGTCTTTCCTGTGCTTTTTGACCTTTCCTTTGGATAAAATAAAAAGTCAGTGGCGACTCTTGCTAAAATGAAACATTTGCAAACACAAACGCAAAACCTCAAGTCAGTTCTCCCACCGCATCATAGAACTGGAGACTCTGCTGGGGATCATCTAAAAGTGGGGTTACCTTAGGGTTTAGATCACCTTTACATGCTTACCTTGTTTGCTTTGATTGCTTTACACTTGGTTCTATTGTTTGGGTTTGAAATCCTCTACCCGAATTTGGGAAATATTCATAGGTAAATAGAAATATGTTGTGGAAACTGTGCGGGGTATACCGACATGGTTGAAGCAATAGCTATATTAGTGCGATATATTTGTGGGTACCGGTAGCCTTTGAGTCAATCAAAGAGAATACGGGGCCACTGAGTGATGTCATGAAGCACTAATGGACTTTTAGAACCTTTACTTGACCATCTTGGCCTTTTTAGGGGTAGTGAGATGACCGGCTTTGGTGCAGTCCAAAGTTGGTAGATACTCGATACTACACTCATTGAGGGTTATTTTCTTGGAATATTTCGGTCGCCAGTTAAGTGGCTAAACTGAAACAATGAACACAGAAAATAATCCAGTGATATTGAGCTCCTTAGAACCCGGTTACTATTTATAGGACATGTTGAGCCAACTAACTTCAAGAGGGTACTTACCTATGAAACCCCATGCAAGCCTAAAACTAGGAACTTGTGTGACTTGCTTGTACATATACTTTTGCATACATCATGAACATCATAAAGCATCATATGCATCCACTAACCATTTCAAGGGTTTGGATCTTCATCTTTGTTCTTCTTTTGTAGGTAATGGAATCTCTTCGCAGGAAAATAATTCAAGTCAACCTTGTGAGAATCCCTCCTCAACTCAAGGATCTTGCTTCCAAGATTCCAGATAATTCTCCCTTCAGTAAAAGCCATGGTAGACTTCTCAACTTGGTCAACTCCAACATTGAAGAAGACATGGTGAAAGTTCTCTTCCAGTTCTTTGACCCCTTACACCATTGCTTTACATTTCCTGATTACCAACTAGTGCCTACTTTGGAGGAATTTTCTCAACTCCTGAGGATTCCTATTCTCCACCAACTACCCTACAACGGTACGGAAAGAGAACCAAAGTCTGAAGATGTTGCTCAAGCCCTACACTTGCAACCATCTGATATCAAAGGTCATTGGGAAACCAGAAGTGGTGTCAAGGGTTTCTTGGCAAAGTTTCTGTTTGAGAAGGCACAAGACTGTTGGAATTCTCTAGATCTGCAAGCTTTTGAGGAGATTGTAGCACTTCTCATCTATGGGTTGGTCTTGTTCCCAAACCCTGATCAGCTTATAGATGTGAATGCTGTCAAAATTTTCATATCTCGGAATCCTGTGCCTACATTGCTTGGGGACATCCTCCACTCATTTCACACACGAACAATGAGGAAAAGAGGTGTTCTCACGTGCTGTACTCCTCTTCTAGCAAGGTGGTTTATTTCTCACCTTCCCTAATCAGTCTTGAAGAATGAGCAAGGCTTGAGGTGGTCACAACGATTGATGACTCTTACACATTCTGATGTTCATTGGTGTTCTCGATCCAGAGAAAATGTCATCATCATTGATCATTATGGGGAATTCCCTAATGTCCCACTACTTGGCATTAGGGGAGGCATTACCTACAACCCCTGTTTGGATCTGAGACAATTTGGGTATGCCCGAAGGGATGACCCTCATGACATGTTGATTCCAGATTTGGTTTTTGACTTCGACAACGACGCTCAAGGACTTCGACAAAGGTTTATCCGAGCTTGGAGGATGCCCAACAAATGGATAGTAAGACACTGGGGCACAAGAATTCAATCCCCCTTGAGCCTTACCTCAAGTGGGTACGAACCTGCGCCCAGAGTCTTATGATGCCTTACCCCTACATTATTCCTATGATCAAGGAACCTATTATGGAAGGAGAGGTTCCATACACCCTCCTACATCCTGACATTCCAACATCATTGGAAGATTTGCAAAAGAGTTAGATACAACTCAAGGAAGAACATAACACTTTTGAAGCCAGCTTCTATGCTAGTGAGAAGAAGGTTTTGGAGCTTACCTGTCGACTCCACAAAGAGCAGACTCTCAACACCTACATAGCACCAAAGAGGATGCGTAACGTATTTTTACATTAGAGTTTTGTATTTATTTTTCCCATGGGGCACTTATGTACTAACAAATTCTTCTTATTAATATGACGTGCGTTCTTTTTTGTTTGCAACAAATTTGAATTTATGAATCCTTGAATGCATTACATGAATACATATCATTCATCATATGCATAAACAAGTCTTCACACCAGGTTTCCTTATCTCTCTGCTGTTTATTTCAGCAAGATAGATATAGAGCAGACGATCAAAGATCTACAAGCGCAGAATTCACATTTCCAATAGCTACTCATGACCTTGGCAAAGGGCCAGGAGGAGCTCAAAGGTCTACTAGAAAAAGAAAAGGAGAAAAAGAAAAAGAAAAGAGTTGGTGTGGACACTATGGGAAGAAGATTTGAGAACCAAGATAAAAGAGTCCTGGATTTCCCCTCGACGTCTGATGAAGAGGTTGGCAAAGGAAAGGGAGTTGTCGTACCCTTCGAATCTGAGGTTGAAGAAGAAGAAGAGGATGAAGATTACTCTGAGCAGCAGTACCCTCTTACGGACGATAAGTATAAGAATTTGGAAGAGCGTTTGGCAGCCATGGAGGTACAAAGAGTACCTGGGTTGGATTTCTAAGAACTAGGGTTGGTTGCTGGGATTGTGATTCCCCCTAAATTCAAGGTGCCTACATTTTCTAAATACAATGGTTTGTCTTGTCCGAAAATTCATCTACGGTCTTACGTCAGAAAGATCCAACCTCACTCTTCTGATAAGGATCTGTGGATCCACTCTTTTCAAGATAGTCTTTCGGGAACGCAATTGGATTGGTTTTACCAGCTTGAGAGATCTGATGTACATAACTGGGAGGATTTGGCTGCTTCCTTTTACCCACAATATCAATATAATGCAGACTTAGCACCTACTCGTACTCAATTACAGAGTATGGGTATGGTCTCTAATGAGTGCTTTAAGGAGTATGCCCAGAAGTGACGGGACTTGGCTAGAAAGGTGCAGCCAACATTGTCTAAGAGAGAGCTTGTGGATATGTTTTTGGGGACCCTGTCAGGTTCATTCTTTAATCACTTGATCGGAAGCTCATCTGCCGGGTTCACCGAACTAATTCTGACTGGTGAAAGAGTCGAACCTGGCATTAAGAGCGGTAAAATTCAGAAGGATGCATCTGCTTCCGCTGCTATCAAGAAAACTTTTCCAGCCAAGAAAGAGGTCTCAGTTGTTTACTCCTAGAGAAATCAAGGAAGAGTCGAGCGCCGACCAGCGGTAGGGGCTGTGATGATTCAGAATTCCGCAGCCGATCAATCTCAAAGTAGTCAACCCAGAACCAACCAACCAAGAGGGGGAAGACCTGCTAAACAATTCACCAAAATAAACATGACGCCTGCCCAGGTTCTCCCTCATCTCTTGAAGTTAAACCTTACAACCTTGAGAGAGCCACCACAAAATCTGAATACAACTTCTCCTTTTTACCATGCCAACACTAAATGCGCTTACCATTCAGTCAGTATAGGGCACGACACCAATAACTGTTGGGCCCTTAAAAACAAGATCCAAGATTTAATAGATGCCAAGGAGGTGGAGTTTGACGCACCTGAAAAATCTAATGTGATATCCGCTCTAATGCCAAAACATGGTCATAATGTCAATGCTATTGTAGAAGATCTTTATGTTACTGCTGTTGAAGACTTAATGACTCCATTGCCAATGATCAAGATGAATCTGTGGAAAGCCGGGATTTTCCCGGGCTTTGAAAAAGATTGTTACCTTTGTTCGACCTTGCAATCCGACTGTCCGCTATTGAAATCAGGCATCCAACGCCTGATGGATAATCAAGAAATCCTCTTCAAGAAAACTCCTGTTACTCTTGTTACTCCAATCAACGATGTTGCTACAATTACCATTTCCGACAATCTTTCCAAGGTCTCCAAAAGACCTGTTAAGATTACACTCGATCCAAAGATTGTACCGCTGAAGATTACTATGCCGGGGCCTATCCCATACAAGTCCAATAAGGCAATATCGTGGAATTATGGAGGAGAGATCTTCTACCACGGTGTTAAGCAGATTGAATCAGTGGAAGAGAATTCCAATGAAGAAACTCCTGACATAGGAAATATTGCGGGGACAAGTAAGATCACTCGTAGCGGAAATATCTTATCTCCGGAGATTGCTCCTCCAAGGGAAATCTTCGGACCCTCCAGTGCTCCTGTGCCAGTCAAGATATATGTGCGAAGTCCAGTGATTGAAGAAATTGTTAATCCCGAAGTTGTACCCTATGCTGTTACTGCTGATAAAGGTAAGGGGATCCAAGAAGCGCTCGTCAGGATGAGGGCTCAGCCTTTGGTCATCCCCGAGACCACTCAAAAGGAAATGGAGGAGATTTTAAAAATAATTAAGAAAAGTGACTATGATGTCATAGAGCAGCTGGGGAAAACCCCTTCAAAAATCTCTATGTTGGCCCTATTACTCTGCTATGAAGCTCATGCCAAAGCCTTGATCAAATTCCTGAAGACGGCCCATGTGCCTCAAGAAACCTCCGCGGACCAGTTCCAGGAGTGTGTAGCCAGTCTAACCGCCGACAATGGTCTTGGCTTCTCTAATGCCGATCTAACATCTATGGGGAGAAAGCATAACGACGCGCTGCATGTCTCGATGGAGTGCAGAGGGACCACTCTTGCTCACGTTCTGGTTGATACTGGGTTGTCTTTAAATGTCTTGCCTAAGAAAGCATTGGACAAATTGGACTGTGAAGGTTTGACCTTAAAGTCCAGCAATATCATCGTAAGAGCCTTTGATGGTTCTAAGCGGATGGTCCACGGGGAGGTGGACATCCTAATTAAAGTGGGTACCGAAACTTCCCACTCCATATTTTATGTCATGGATATCCGTCCCTCATACTCTTTCTTGTTAGGAAGACCATGGATTCATCATGCTGGGGCCGTTACGTCCACTCTGCATCAGAAGCTTAAGTACCCAGTCCAGAGGAAAATGGTGACAGTTCGTGGCGAGGAGTATATGATAAGCCATCTGAATTCATTCCGCTATGTTGAATTAGATGGTGAATTCATTGAGACCCCCTTTCAGTACTTTGAAGAGGTTTCTCCTGAAGTTGAAGTAGCCAAGACAATGACTTCTGTGCCCATCATTACCAAACCTGTGTCCCGGATGTCATCCCTTAAAGATGCAGAGGATGTGATCAAGGAAGGAGGAAGCACAGTATGGGGTCACTGCCAGATTTTCCTTACAAGATAGATAAGTTCGGCTTGGTTTTCACTGCTGCTAGTCAGAAGGCTGCGCGTCGTTCCCGGGATGGAGGACCGCTGTTGTACCCCAAAATTTTCCCTCTCATTTCATCAACATTTCTCATCACAAGACTCTTGGGACTCAAGATCAAGCTAGGGTTTGCTCTGCTCAAGACACCTCCTTGCACTGCTGACCTAAATTAGGGTTTGAGTTTGCACAGGGATGCTTTGACCCACAATGCCCAAAATGACTTTCATACTTCATGTTGGACTCACAAGTTTGTCCATACCAAGTTTTAAGCCTTGATTCAAATTTTTGCCCAGTCAATTGGACAGTTGACCTAGAAATCAACTGTATTGGGGAAAAAGTCAACTGTGGCCAATTGACAGTCAAACCTCATGAATTTTGACCCACATCAACATTATGAACTCATATGAACCATTTGATCAATTTTGGATCACAATTCCACAAGAAATTTGATCAGATCATCAAAAGGGCAAAATGGTCATTTTTAGGGTTTTGACTGTACAAAGGCAATTTTTGACTGTTTGACCTAACCAATGGCAAATCAAGCTCAACCATGGACTCAAGGACTCAATGACATTATATTGATCCATTCAACAAGTTCAACAGATCTCAAATGCATAAGATTGACAAATGAATTTTTCAGTCAACTGATCAAAATTTGACTGTATACTGAAAAGTCAAACTTTGACTTTTTGGTCAAAATCAAGTGCCAAGAGTCATTTTTCATAAATACATGTCAAATTATGAAACTTTTTCATCAAGAAACCCAAAAATGCAAATTAGGGTTTAAAATGGAAAAATTTCATAACTTAGAAATTTTCTAAGTTATAAAATTTCCTTATTTTTTTTCCTAACTTTGTCCCATTTTTTCACCAAGATGAAAATGGATTCAAACAAAACTTTAAACATGAAAGTTGTATTCCATCACAAAGTCTATAACTTTTATTCACAAAGTTTTCTCAAAAGAAGTTTGTATCTCAAGTTATGATTTTTAGAACAAGGGTACCTAAAACTTTTAACTTAGAAAAATTTTGCCCTAGTTTAGGCAGGATTTTGACCCATCTTCTTGGCCATTTTTCACATAGTTCCACTTGGAGTTTCAAGTTTCATTTCAAATATGGATTGTAATACATGTTGCAAGCTTTCCAAATTGTCCAAGAACTCCTCAAACACCTTTGTGGTTAGGGAGAATCGAATGCTTGAAGTTGGCAAAAACTCACTTTGATCCATGGCCAATACATGTTCATACCACTTGCCAAATCTGATCTAGCTAGCTTGGTTCACAATTACAGGCCTCTAAACCAGTTTGTGCTCCATAATTTAATGCATATTTGTTGAGACAAGGCATTGTCTTGGTCATTAGGCCATTGTACACTAGATTAAGCCTTAAATGGAAAAAGTAACAATGCCATTTTTGCTTGAACTTTGCTTTATGTCAAAACAACATCCTAGAGCACTGAACCAGATCTTATGCTGCAAACAAAATCCACTAATTAGAGGGGCCAAGAGGGTTGTATGTAGGGTGATAGGATGGCCTGTATAAGTCTATAACTTCACTTCCATTCTTTTGGCTTCAAGAAGAAGAAATTTGTCCAAAATCTTCCCAACTCAAAAACCATCCATAGTCAGCTTACACAAACATTGTAAACAAGTTTCACACAACCCTTTGAGTCATAAACACGAGCTCTTCACCACTCAAACCTCCTTGTACACAAAATCACCATTTTTCTGCAAAACAGGGCAAGCCCTGCAGAACCACCTCCATCTCCACTTTCCCTTGTGCGTTTTGCCTCAAACTTGTTCCAATATCTTCCATTCAACTCACATGAAATATTCCAGACCTCCATTTCCAGCTGTAACACCATTAACACACATTGCCATTTTTGTTTGAAAGCTTTGCAGGTTGAGTTCTGTAGCACGATTCAGGCTACTTCGAAATAAGCCAAGCATTCGGAAAGCTTCAGTGGACCTCAGGCAAGCTCAAAAGAACCTCAAGCATCCTTGGAAGTTGTTGCATTGTCTAGCTCGAAGTCAACTGAAACAGGTATTTCATGAACTTCTATCTCTCTCTTTAGGAAGTTAGACTTAGGTTTGTGAATGAAAGATGTGGTATTCATAGCCCTGAAACCATACATGTGTTTAGTTTTCATTTATATTAATCGTGCTAGGAGAATTTTGTTCATGAACTTTTTGAAAAAACTAGGTTAAGAATTAGGGCCAGAGAAATTCTCTCTGGTCTTTGAGAGTTAGGTTAAGTTTTTTATATGGTTAGATTCGTTGTTTGATGCTCTACAAGTTTCATGTTATGAGTTTTGTCAAAAAAGCAAGGAATCAGGAGATAGCATTTGATACATGGCACGCGCGCATTTATGTACAAAGGAAGAAGATGAAGTTGTTTCTGGGTTGGGCCTGTACAGGCTTGCTTTTGGCACCCCCTCTTTTCTTTTTACACCACCTGGCCCATTTCTTGTATATTTGTCATTTTTGCATTTTTATTTCATTTCTGATTTTGATATTTTATTTTCTAATATAAAAAACTCTTAAAAAAATATTTTCATAAATTTTATATTTATTTTAATTAATTCTAGTATTAATACATTAAATACTTTATATTCATTTTTGTTTAAATTTAAAAACAATGTAAAAAACACTTTTATTTTCATTTATTATTTTTGTACACATTCGGAAATATTTTCTTGAAATATATACATTTTGTAAATAATTATTTTATTTTTATACACACTTAATATACTTAATATATTTAATACATATATATACATATTTATTAAATAATTAGGACAAAAAAACACAAAAATAATACATTTTTATTTTTATTAATATTTTATACTAAAAAATACCTTTTTTTTCAATATACTTATATTTTTGTACAAATTAATACATTATTGTATACAAATAATAAATAATACAATTTATTTAAGAAATTAGGGTTTTGCGCTAAAAAATAATAATTGAAATTGACTTTTATTTATTTATTTACATTTCACATTAAAAATACTTTTTCATACATAAAAGCTTTTTTTGCATAATACATTTTCTCTAACATTTATTTATTGTATTTATTTAATTATTGTACATTTAATTGTATTGTGCCTCACCCATTCAATTTGGTTGTAATAATTTAGAATTTAATTTCTTGCAAAATAATCCCCAATTCAAATGTGTACCCCCCCTCCCTATATCATGTTGTAATAGTGTAGAATTTAAATTCTCGCACCTTTAAAATTTCAATTATGCCATGATTAGACTTAGGGTTTTGTACGCAAAAATCAAATTAACAAATAGTTTGACCTAATCAAAGACAAAAATGCATGAAAAACAAACACAATGCACACTTGCACCCCTAGGGTTACAATCCACTTGTTGCCTTCAAAAATGGGCCATGGTATGCATGTCAAGTACTTTGGCAAAACAAAAACAAAACAAAAGATCATAGTCCCTCGATGACGCTATCTAGGTTGCCTAAACAAAATGATCAAGTCCCTTAAGAAAATTGCCAAAAATACTTGACACCATTGCTATCATGGTCTATACGATGACCCGCGTCTGTCCCGTTTAACATCCTAACACAAGGTTGTTCACCAAATACAATGGTGAAACAACACTATTAAAAGGGTTAAAAACATAAGAAAGACCTTTGAGTAAATTAGGGTAGACAACTCTTAGTTACTTGATCAAAGCTTGCAAAAACATCCTTGCTATCTTCAAAACACACTTCACAAACACAATTTCAAAACCCTACTTTCAAACATTAAAAACTTTTCAAAAGACAAAAACACCTTTGTATACATTCAAACAAGAATCATTACAAAGGTTGCTAAAACGATGGCGTCTTTTCAAAACATCTTTCAAAACCACACACAAAGTACCATTTCAAACAATTGAAAAGCAAAGCAAGTGATATAAGAAAGTAACTAAGAGCCCATGGATAACCATGGATAGAAAGGGTGCTAATACCTTCCCTTTCTATAATCTACTCCCCGAACCCAAGAAAACATCTCAAAGGTCTTTCCTGTGCTTTTTGACCTTTCCTTAGGATAAAATAAAAAGTTGGTGGCGACTCTTGCTAAACCGAAACATTTGCGAACACAAACGCAAACACCCAAGTCAGTTCTCCTACCGTATCACAGAACTGGCGACTCTGCTGGGTAAAACTTTAAAAGTGGAGTAACCTTAGGGCTTAGATCACCCTTTTCATGATTATTGTTTGCTTTGATTGCTTTACATTTGGCTCTCTTGTTTGGGTTTGAAATCCTCCACTCGGATTTGGGAAACATTCATAGGTAAATAGCAATGCATTATGGAAACTGTGCGGGGTATATCGACATGGTTAAAGCAATAGCTATATTAGTGCGACATATTTGTGAGTACCGGTAGCCTTTGAGTCAATGAACTCTTAGAACCTTACTTGACCATCTTGGCCTTTTATTAGGGGTAGTGAGATGACCGGCTTTGGTGCAGTCCGAAGTTGGTAGATACTCGATACTACACTCATTGAGGGTTGTTTTCTTGGAATATTTTGGTCGCTAGTTAAGTGGCTAAACCAAAACAATAAACTTAGAAAACAACCCAGTAATATTGAGCTCCTTAGAACCCGGTTACTATTTATAGGATAGGTTTGAGCCAACTAAACTCAAGAGGGTACTTACCTATGAAACCTCATGCAAGCCTGAAACTAGGGTTTTGTGTGACTTGCTTGTACATGTGTTTGTGCATACATCATGAACATCATAAAGCATCATATGCATCCACTAACCATTTCAATGGTTTGGATCTTCATCTTTGTTCTTGTTTTATAGGTCATGGAATCTCTTCGCAGGAAAACAATTCAAGTCAACCTTGTGAGAATCCCTCCTCAACTCAAGGAGCTTACTTCTAGGATTCCGGAGAATTCTCTTTTCAGTGAAAGACATGGTAGACTCCTCAACTTGGTCAACACCAACATTGAAGAAGACATGGTGAAAGTCCTCTTCCAGTTCTTTGACCCCCTACACCACTGTTTCACATTCCCTGATTACCAGTTGGTGCCTACTTTGGAGGAATTTTCTCAACTCTTGAGAATTCCTATTCTTAATCAACTACCCTACAACGGTACCGAAAAAGAACCAAAGCCTGAAGATGTTGCTCAAGCATTACATTTGCAGCCATCTGACATCAAGGGACATTGGGAAACCAGAAGTGGTGTCAAGGGTTTCTTGGCAAAGTTTCTGTTTGAGAAGGCACAAGACTGCTGGAATTCTCTTGATCTAGAAGCCTTTGAAGAGATTGTGGCACTCCTTATCTATGGGTTGGTCTTGTTCCCAAACCCTGACCAACTTATAGATGTGAATGCTGTCAAGATTTTCATATCCAGGAATCCTGTACCCACATTGCTTGGGGACATCCTACACTCATTTTACACACGAACAATAAGGAAAAGAGGTGTTCTCATGTGCTGTACTCCCCTCCTAGCAAGGTGGTTTGTTTCTCACCTTCCACAATCAGTTTTGAAGAATGAGCAGGGTTTAAGGTGGTCACAACGGTTGATGACCCTCACACATTCTGATGTACATTGGTGTTCTCGGTCTAGAGAAAATGTCATCATCATTGATCGTTGTGGGGAATTCCCTAATGTCCAACTACTTGGAATTAGGGGAGGCATCACCTATAACCCCTGTCTAGCTTTGAGACAATTTGGATATGCTCAGAGGGATGGTCCTCATGACTTGCTGATTCTTGACCTAGTTTTTGACTTCGACAATGATGCGCAAGGACTTCGACAAAGGTTCATCAGAGCTTGGAGGATGCCTAATAAGGTGGATAGTAAGACACTGGGGAACAAGAATTCCATCCCCCTTGAGCCTTATCTCAAGTGGGTACGAACCCGCTCCCAGAATCTTATGATGCCATACCCTTACATTCTCCCCTTGATCAAAGAGCCTGTTATGGAAGGAGAAGTTCCATACACCATCCTACATCCTGACATGCCAACATCATGGGAAGAAATGCAAAAGAGTTGGATCCAACTCAAGGAAGAATGAAATACTTTTGAAGCCAGCTTCTATGCTAGTGAGAGGAAGGTTTTAGAGCTTACCCGCCGACTTCATGAGGAGGAAACTCTCAACACTTACATCGCACCAAAGAGGATGCGCAATGTCTTTTTACATTAAAAAATTTGTAATATTTTGCCCATGGGGCACTTATGTACTAACAATTTCTTCTTAATATGACGTGTGTTCCTTTTTGTTTGCAACAAATTTGAATTTCTGAATCCTTGAATGCATTACATGAATAACATACCATTCACCATATGCTTAAACAGGTCTTCACACCAGGTTTCCTTATCTTACTGCTGTTTATTTCAGCAAGATGGATTTGGAGCAGACGGTAAAGGATCTGCAGGCACAAAATTCACAATTCCAGCAACTCCTCATGACCTTGGCAAAGGGTCAAGAGGACCTCAAAGCTCTGTTGGAGAAGAATAAAGAGAAAAAGAAAAAGAGACCTGGAGTAGCCACTTTTGGAAGAAGGTTTGAGAGCAATGCTAGGAAGGTTCTTGAGTTCCCCTCAGCGTCTGACGAAGGGGCCGGTAAAGGGAAAGGGACTACTGTACCTTCTGAATCTGAGGTTGAAGAGGAGGAAGAGGAAGAAGACGAAGACTACTCTGAACAACAATATCCTCCAGCGGATGATAAATATAAGAATCTTGAGGATAGACTGGCAGCCATGGAGTTGTAGAGGGTCCCTGGTTTGGATTTTGAAGAACTAGGATTGGTAGCTGGGATTGTTATCCCTCCCAAGTTCAAGGTACCAACATTTTCCAAGTATGACGGTCTATCGTGCCCAAAGATGCACCTGAGATCGTATGCCAGAAAGATCCAACCCCACTCATCTGATAAAGACCTTTGGGTGCACTTTTTTCAAGACAGCTTGTCAGGAACGCAGTTGGACTGGTTCTATCAGCTCGAGAGATCAGAGGTTCACAATTGGGAAGACTTAGCTGCCGCTTTTTATCGTCAATATCAATACAATGATGATTTGGCGCCCACTCGTACTCAGTTACAAAGTATGGGGATGGCTTCCAATGAAGGGTTTAAAGAGTACGCCCAGAAGTGGCGTGATCTGGCTTGAAGGGTGCAGCCACCGTTGTCAGATAGGGAGTTAGTTGACATGTTTCTGGGGACCCTGTCTGGCCCCTTCTTCAATCATCTAATCGGGAGTTCTTCCACGGGATTTACTGAACTAATTTTGACCGGCGAAAGGGTCAAGGCCGGTATTAAAAGTGGAAAGATTCAAAAGGATGGTTCTGCATCCATAGTTGTTAAGAAACCCTTCCCGGCTAAGAAGGAAACGTCTGCTGTGTATTCTCAGAAGGGTTAGGGAAGAACCAAGCGCCAGCCGACTGTAGAGGTTGTGATGATTCAAAACTCGTCAAATGATCAACCTCGTAACAATCAGTCAATACCAAATCAACAACGGGTAGAAAGGCCACAACGGCAGTTCACCCGAATCAACATGACGCCCGCTCAGGTACTCCCCCATTTGTTGAAGCTGAATCTTACCAGTTTGAAGGAAGCGCCAAAGAACCCATAACACCTCCTCTCCATACTACCACTCCAATGCCAAATGTGCTTACCATTCTGACAGTGTTGGGCACGATACCAATAATTGTTGGGCGCTTAAGAACAAAATCCAGGACCTGATTGATGCTAAGGAAGTAGAATTTGATGCTCCTGAAAAGCCCAATGTTATATCTGCTCTGATGCCCAAGCACGGCCACAATGTTCATGCCGTTATAGAAGACCTCCATGTTACTGATGTTGCCAATCTTTTGACTCCGTTGTTAGTGATTAAAGAGAAGTTGATGAGAGCCGAGATATTCCCAGGCTGTGGGAAGGACTGTTATTTTTGTTTGAACATACGAGCTGACTTCCCCATGTTGAAATCAGGTGTCCAACGCCTGATGGATACCCAAGAGATACTTTTCCAGAAAACCCCTGTTGATACCTTCAATCCTGTTACTCCTGTTACTTTTGCTACTTCAACCAACGATATTGCAATCATAACCATTTCCGACAATCCTCCCAAGGCTTGCAAAAGGCCTGTCAGGATTACACCCAACTCTAAATGTGTACCATTAAAGATCACCATGTCGGGACCTGTCCCGTACCAATCAAGCAAAACGATACCATGGAACTATGGGGGAGAAATCTTCTACCATGGTATCAAACAAATCGAAGCAGTCCAAGAAAATTCTGAAGAAGAAAACCCTGATATAGGGAACATTGAGGGTACAAGCAAGATAACCCGCAGCGGCCGGATTTTTTCTCCGGAGATTGCTCCCTCTCGAGCAGTTTTCGGACCCTTGAAAGCTTCTGTACCTGTTGGACCATCTGTGCAAGGCCCGATGATTGAAGAATTGGATACTCCTGAAGTAAGACCATCTGCTAATGCTACCAATAAGGGTAAATGGATACTAGAAGTGCCTGTCAGGACGAAGGCTCATGCTGTGGTTATCCCTGAAACCACTCAGAAAGAAATGGATGAAATCTTGAAAATAATCAGAAAAAGTGACTACGACGTTGTGGAACAGTTAGGGCAGACCCCTTCTAAAATTTTAATGTTGGCTCTTCTACTCTGCTCTGAGGCCCATGCTAAGGCCCTGATCAAATTCCTGAAGGCGGCACATGTACCCCAAGAGACTTCGGCTGACCAGTTTCAGGAATGCGTGGTCAGTCTTACTACTGATAATGGCCTTGGCTTTTCCGATGTTGACTTAACTCCCAAAGGAAGGAAACACAACGACGCGCTACATGTTTCAGTTGAATGCAGGGGAACCACCCTCGCCCATGTCTTAGTTGAGACTGGTTCTTCCTTGAATGTGCTGCCGAAGAAAGCCTTAGACCGTTTGGATTGCGAAGGATTGACCCTCAAACCTAGTAACATCGTTGTTAGGGCCTTTGATGGGTCCAAAAGAATGGTTCATGGAGAGGTTGATATTCCTATCAAAGTAGGCATAGAAGTTTTCAACTCCACCTTTTACATGATGGACATCCGTCCGTCATATTCGTGTTTGTTAGGAAGACCGTGGATCCATTATGTCGGGGCAGTTACCTCCTCTTTGCACCAAATGCTGAAATATCCTGTTAAGGGTAAGATTATAACAGTTCACGGCAAGGAAGAGTACATGATAAGTCATCTCAATTCCTTCCGCTATGTGGAGTTGGATGGCGAGTTCATCGAAACGCCTTTCCAACATTTTGAGGAAGTTTCTCCTGAGGTAGCAGTTGCGAAGATAATGGTTGAGGTGCCTATCGTTCCCAAGCATGTATCTAGAATGGCATCTCTCAAGGACGCAGAGGCTGTAATTAAAGAGGGGAAGAGTATAGTATGGGGGTAATTGCCTGATTTTCCCCATAAGACTGACAAGTTTGGGTTAGGGTTCACTGCTGCAGGACAAAAGGCTATGCGTCGCTCCAAGGCTGGAGGACCACCCGTCAAAATCTCTCACCATGGAATCAATGCTGTAGAAGATGAAGATGAGGAGGGCCACTGTGAAGATTGGATCTTTCCGACCGTCGAAGGGGGTTTAAACAACTGAGAAGCAAAAGATTTTATTCCCATCACCTTTATCAACCAGTAATTTTATCTTTGAAACAATTTCCCATTTATGGTCTGTAATAACTAAAACAATTCGCACACTATTTTCACCTCATGCCTTGCCCGGGGCATGTAGGTCCATTTGTAAGGGTTTGATCTTCTTCATTATCATATGCCATGTTTTAATGAATCATTGGACGTTTTTCATCTATAAACTGCTGTGTTCATTTTCTTTCCTTTTGCATTTTTGTTTGTTTTAAGGATGGTTATCCCTTACACATACCCACACTCACAAATGCAGGTACCCATCCACTCTGGATTCGATGGGTGACTATTCTGCTTTAGCCTTCGATAACTCTAAAGATTTGGTCAATCACGCTGAGTACGAGGTTGACGAAGATTGTGAAGTGCCGGGAGAGCTAGCCAGACTTTTACAACAAGAAGAGAGGGTTATTCTGCCTCACGAAGAGTTGCTAGAAACCATCAACTTGGGGACAGAGGAAGACAGTAAAGAAGTAAAAGTGGGTGCCAACCTGGAACCAAGTGCCAAGGAGCGCTTAGTGCAGTTGTTGAACGAATATGTTGAAATCTTCTCCCGGTCTTATGAAGACATGCCAGGACTAGACACAGATATCGTGGTTCACCATCTCCCTACGAGAGAAGATTGTCCACCAATCAAGTAAAAGGTCCGCCGAATGAGGCCTGACATGTCTGAGAAGATCAAAGCTGAGGTAATGAAGCAATTCAACACAGGCTTTCTGGATGTTACTTCCTATCCACAATGGGTTGCTAACATTGTGCCCGTGCCTAAGAAGGACGGCAAAGTCAGAATGTGCATGGACTATCGGGATTTGAACAGGGCTAGCCCCAAGGATGATTTTCCACTGCCACATATCGACATCTTGGTCGACAACACAACTCAGCACAAGGTATTTTCCTTCATGGACGGATTCTCGGGATACAACCAAATCAAAATGGCCCCCGAGGACATGGAGAAAACTACTTTTGTCACGCAATGGGGTACCTTCTTCTACAAAGTGATGCCATTCGGACTGAAGAATGCATGGGCAACCTATCAACGCGCCATGGTAGCTTTGTTTCATGATATGATACATCATGAGATCGAAGTTTACGTAGAAGATATGATAGCTCGATCACAGACAGAAGAAGAACACCTTGATCATTTGCAAAAGCTGTTTGCCAGGTTGAAGAAGTATAAGCTCAAACTAAACCCAAGCAAGTGCACTTTTGGGGTTAGGTCTGGTAAACTTTTGGGATTTATTTTCAGCAACAAAGGCATTGAGGTTGATATAGCTAAAGTAAAGGCTATACAAGAAATGCTTGCCCCCCGTACTGAAAAGGAGGTTAGAGGATTCTTGGGACACTTGAACTATATTGTGAGGTTCATCTCTCACCTGACATCTACCTGTGAGCCAATTTTCAAACTGTTGAAGAAAGATCAGGTAGTTGAATGGAATAATGATTGTCAAGTTACTTTTGATAAGATCAAGGAGTATTTACTAGAACCTCCTATTTTGATGCCACCCGTCGAAGGAAGGCCGTTAATCATGTATCTGACTGTTTTGGATAACTCAATGGGGTGCGTGCTGGGCCAACATGACGAGTCTGGCCGAAAAGAGCATGCCATTTATTACCTTAGCAAAAAGTTTACCGACTGTGAGACTCGCTACTCACTGCTCGAGAAAACTTGTTGCGCTTTGGTACGGGCTGCTCGCCGGTTAAGGCAGTATATGTTGACTCACACTACTTTGCTGATTTCCAAAATGGATCCGATCAAGTATATCTTTGAGAAGCCTGCTTTATCTGGAAGAATCTCTAGATGGAAAATGATCCTGACTGAGTATGATATCCAGTATACTACCCAAAAAGCTATAAAGGGGAGTGTACTAGCTAACCATCTAGCTCATCAAGCCATCGAAGATTACCAATCTATGAGGTTCGACTTGGTTGACGAGGACATCATGACATTGGACAACATTGAAGGTAACGAACTGTATGACGGACCTGAACAAGGATCCCGATGGACCCTGTACTTTGATGGTGCTTCAAATGCACTTGGCAACGGTATCGGTGCGGTACTCATTTCTCCAGAAGGCTGCCATACACCCTTCACTGCCCGACTTTGCTTCAGCTGTACCAACAACATGGCTGAATATGAAGCTTGCATCTTTGGTTTCAAGGCTGCTATAGACTTGGGAATCAAATCTTTGGTCGTATTTGGGGACTCGGCTTTGGTTATCAGTCAAGTCAAAGGAGAGTGGGACACCAAGCATCCTAATCTTATCCCATATAAAGAACATGTCTTGACGTTGTTGCCTCATTTCGAACAGATTACCTTCGAGCATTTCCCGCGAGAGGAAAATCAGCTAGCAGATGCTCTGGCTACAATGTCTTCCATGTTTAAACTCAACTGGGATAACGAGGCTCCCCAAATTACCATCGAGCAAATGGACGAACCTGCGCATTGTCATGAGATTAATACCGAAGAAGCAGTGGAACAACCATGGTTTCATGAAATCAAAAGGTATCTCCAGACTAGAGAATACCCTGAAGAAGCTTCCGTCAATGACAAAAAGTTCTTAAGGAGATTTGCTGCCAAGTTCTTCCTAAGCAATGGCATCCTTTATAAGCGCAGCCATGCTTGTGTTTTACTTCATTGTGTGGACAAAGCTGAAGCAGAGTTGATCATGACTGAGATACACAGTGGCACATTAGGCACCCACTTGAGCGGACATACGATGGCTAAAAAGATTCTAAGGGCAGGCTACTACTGGTATACCATGGAAGCTGATTGTCATCAACATTCCCGCACATGCCACAAATGCCAAGTCTACGCCGATAAGGTGCATATTCCTCCTGTTCCTCTCAACGTTCTGACAGCTCCTTGGCCATTCGCAATGTGGGGCATTGACATGATTGGAGAGATCAAGCCTACGGCATCCAATGGACATCACTTCATCCTGGTGGATATTGACTATTTTACCAAGTGGGCCGAGGCAGCTTCCTATGCTTCAGTTACAAAGAATGTGGTTGCCCGCTTCATCAAACAGAACCTCATATGCCGGTATGGTGTCCCCGACAGGATTATCACAGACAATGGTACAAATTTGAACAACACTATGATCACCGCTCTATGCGAACAATTCAAGATTTATCATCACAATTCATCTCCCTATCGGCCGAAGATGAACGGTGTTGTTGAAGCTGCGAACAAAAATATCAAGAAGATCATTCAAAAGATGACAGTCACCTACAAGGACTGGCATGAGATGTTACCGTTTGCTCTGCATGGATATCGTACCACAACACATACTTCAACAGGGGCAACCCTATTTTCTTTGGTGTATGGCATGGAAGCTGTTCTACCCATGGAAGTTCAGATTCCTTCCTTAAGGATTATGAAATATGCTGGTTTGAGTGAAGACGATTGGATTCAGACCCGACTTGACCAACTCAATTTGATCGACGAGAAGCGACTTACTGCTGTTTGTCATGATCAGACGTATCAAAAATGGATGATCAAGGCTTTCAACAAGAAAGTCATACGTCAGGTATATCAAGTCGGAGATCTTGTAATCAAGCGGATCATCTTACCGCAAAGTGATCCCAGGGGAAAGTGGACTCCTACTTACGAAGGACCATTTGTGATCAAGAGCATCTTTTCTGGCGGGGCAATGATTCTGATAACCATGGACGGTGACGATTTGCTGCACCCTGCGAACGCATACATAGTCAAAAGATACTAAGCATAAAACGACTCGACAAGTTGAAAACCCGAAAGGGCGACTTGGGCAAAAATGGGCATCCCGGTGAATCGAAAACCCGAAAGGGCGGTTCAGGCAAAAATTAGGGATAAAACAAAAAAAATTCTGTACAC
The DNA here is from genome assembly GCA_948472305.1 of Vicia faba. Classification (NCBI taxonomy): domain Eukaryota; kingdom Viridiplantae; phylum Streptophyta; class Magnoliopsida; order Fabales; family Fabaceae; genus Vicia; species Vicia faba. The sequence continues at coordinate 1,309,805,471 of OX451741.1, read as the reverse complement.
CCGGCAAGTTGAAAACCAGAAAGGGCGACTTGGGCAAAAAAGGGTTTCCCGGTGGATTGAAAACCCGAAAGGGCGGTCCAGGAAAAAGTTAGGGAATTAAAGCGTATGACTATGTCTCGTCGGATCACTTTAAGAACAATATCTTCACCAACAAGCTCCAAGCTTCTGATCAATCCAGTCATCGACGGACGAAGCAGCGAATGGACAAGATATTCAGAGTTGTGAAGGCTATAGCAGAATGGGAATCCCATGGAATTGTTACACATAGCCATCTTTATTTTGTATAAAATTTTTCAATTTTTACGGCAACATTCTCTTACTAGGATGTCTGTCTCCTTTGTACAAAGATATTCACGAAAGTTAAATACAAAGATACTTCAAAGTGCAGAAATTTGCTTGCCTTTCCTTTCTTTTTTATACTTATGTTTTATTTGAAAACGTCTAATGTTTTGTTAAATAGGCATATGCATTTGAATATAATCATTGCTTACAAATGAAACGAATTTGAAAAAGGATAATTACTGACAGTTTGAAGGTGTAGGAAGAAATCTTTGTGCCATTTCAGAAGAGATCCCCTACGATACATCATTCAGATCCTCAACAAAGCTAAGATTTGGAGTATATTTCTCCAGCGGAGTTAAGCTTCAAGATCCTCAGTAGAGCCAGTGCATTCTAAAACATTGATTCCCCAGCTGAGTTAAAGTTTCAAAATTCCCATCAGAGTTAAGCTTCAAGATCCCTAGTGGAGCCCGAAAACCCTGAAAATCCTATCCCCAGCGGAGCCAGAATAGTAGACATTTTCCCTACAGAGTCATCTCCCAGCAAGATCAAAGATTCTCGGTCTCATTTCTCCAAGCAGAAGCCTCCTAGGTTTTAACTCCCCAGTAGAGATTTTTAGAGTTTTCCCTATATCCCAGGAAAGCCATGAAGGATTCTCATTCCCTGCAGAAGTTGTCAAAGGCCTTGATTAATCCCCACAAATTGTCAAGGATTTTCAATCTCCAGCAGTGGTCCCAGGATTTCTCATTCTCAACAATCAGAGATCTTTAATCCCCAAGCAGTCAACAGGGATTTCTCATCTTCAATGATCAAAGATTTTTGGAATCCCCATCATCGGTCAAGGATTTACTTTCCCCGACAACAATCAAAGATTTCATTATCTCCAGTTATCAAGGATTTATTTTCTTCAGCAAGACATCTACTCAGCTTACATGCACATCCATTACATAAACATTAATGAGATACAGTTCATTGCATCATACATATCATGCAACATAACTTTGTGTTTAGCTAACATTTTACCCTTTTCAGGATAAGATTAAAAGGCTATCATTAACAATTATTCAAATACAATATGGATACACCCCAGACACGGCGGTCATTCTATTACTCATTCACAATTTCCAATCAAAATACAATACAGATACACCCCAGACACGACGGTCATTCTATTACTCATTCAGACCTCAGCAATCCGATACACATTAGATACGCTCCAGGAACGACAGCCATTCTATCTCTCATTCAGATTCAACTATCAACCACAAGTTCAGATACGCTCCAGACACGGATGCCATTCTGGCCCTTACACCAGCAGTTTGATTCTCCCCAGTGCAATCGCCACGGAAGTCATTATGTCACTTATTCAGATCCCAGTTACAGTCTCCGATACACTCTAAACACGGAAGTCATTCTGCTACTCATACAGATCTCAACTTCAGATACAGTCCAGATATGCTCCAGGCACGGTTTCCATTATGTCACTCATTCGGAAGTTATCCCCAGCCCAAAGATGCTCCATACACAGATGTTTCTCTGTCGCCCATTCAGAATTCAGATACAATACAGATACACTCCAAACACGGCAGTCATTCTGATATTCATTCAAAACTCAAAAATAGTTACAGCTCAGATACGCTCCAGACACGGACGCCATTCTTTCGCTCATAACAGACTCAGTCTCCAGATACAGTTCAAATGCATTCCAGACACGAATACCATTTCTAATACTCATTCTTCTGACCTACCACATTGCAATTCAACAAACATTCTTGGATGGCATCTTTTAGCCCATCTCCAACAAGATTCTACCATCTCTAAATGGCAACTTTGAGCCCATTTCCTTAGCTATATTCTGACGAGTGCAAATTTACGGGCACTCTAGTGTCCAATCCTCTTTTACCTTCGAGTCGCGAAAGGCAAACTTGCCAATCTAACTCTTCAGGTTCAAGAAGATTGAACAGGGGCAACTGTTGTACCCCAAAATTTTCCCTCTCATTTCATCAATATTTCTCATCACAAGACTCTTGGGACTCAAGATCAAGCTAGGGTTTGCTCTGCTCAAGACACCTCCTTGCACTGCTGACCTAAATTAGGGTTTGAGTTTGCACAGGGATGTTTTGACCCACAATGCCCAAAATGAATTTTATACTTCATGTTGGACTCACAAGTTTGTCCATACCAAGTTTCAAGCCTTGATTCAAATTTTTGCCCAGTCAATTGGACATTTGACCTAGAAATCAACTGTATCGGGGAAAAAGTCAATGGTGGCCAATTGACAGTCAAACCTCATGAATTTTGACCCACATCAACATTATAAACTCATATGAACCATTTGATCAAGTTTGGATCATAATTCCACAAGAAATTTGATCAGATCATCAAAAGGGCAAAATGGTCATTTTAGGGTTTTGACTGTACAAAGGCAATTTTTGACTGTTTGACCTAACCAATGGCAAATCAAGCTCAACCATGGACTCAAGGACTCAATGGCATTATCTTGATCCATTCAACAAGTTCAAAAGATCTCAAATGCATAGGATGGACAGATGAATTTTTCAGTCAACTGATCAAAATTTGACTGTATACTGAAAAGTCAAACTTTGACTTTTTGGTCAAAATCAAGTGCCAAGAGTCATTTTTCATCAATACATGTCAAATAATGAAACTTGTTCATCAAGAAACCCAAAAATGCAAATTAGGGTTTAAAATGGAAAATTTTCATAACTTAGAAATTTTCTAAGTTATAAAATTTTCTTATTTTCTTCCTAACTTTGTCCCATTTTTTCACCAAGATTCAAATGGATTCAAACAAAACTTGAAACATGAAAGTTGTATTCCATCACAAATTCTATAACTTTGATTCACAAAGTTTTCTCAAAAGAAGCTTGTATCTCAAGTTATGATTTTTAGAACAAGGGTACCTAAAACTTTTAACTTAGAAAAATTTTGCCCTAGTTTAGGCAGGATTTTGACCCAACTTCTTGGCCATTTTCCACATAGTTCCACTTGGAGTTTCAATTTGAATTTCAAAGATGTATTGTATTACATGTTGCAAGCTTTCCAAATTGTCCAATAACTCCTCAAACACCTTTGTGGTTAGGGAGAATCGAATGCTTGAAGTTGGCAAAAACTCACTTTGATCCATGGCCAATACATGTTCATACCACATGCCAAATATGATCTAGCTAGCTTGGTTCACAATTACAGGCCTCTAAACCAGTTTGTGCTCCATAATTTAATGCATATCCATTAAGCCAAGGCATTGTCTTGGTCATTAGGGCATTGTACACTAGATTAAGCCTTAAATGGAAAAAGTAACAATGCCATTTTTGCTTGAACTTTGCTTTATGTCAAAACAACATCCTAGAGCACAGAACCAGATCTTATGCTGCAAACAAAATCCACTAATTAGAGGGGCCAAGAGGGTTGTGTGCAGGGTGATAGGATGGTCTGTACAAGTCTATAACTTCACTTCCACTCTTTTTGCTTCAAGAAGAAGAAATTTGTCCAAAATCTTCCCAATTCAAAAACCATCCATAGTCAGCTTACACAAACATTGTAAACAAGTTTCACACAACCCTTTGAGTCATAAACATGAGCTCTTCACCACTCAAACCTCCTTGTACACAAAATCACCATTTTTCTGCAAAACAGGGCAAGCCCTGCAGAACCACCTCCATCTCCACTTTCCCTCGTGCGTTTTTCCTCAAACTTGTTCCAATATCTTCCATTCAACTCACCTGAACTATTCCAGACCTCCATTGCCAGCTGTAACACCATTAACACACATTTCCATTTTTGTTTGAAAGCTTTGCAGGTTGAGTTCTGTAGCACGATTCAGGCTACTTCAAAACAAGCCAAGCATTGGGAAAGCTTCAGTGGACCTCAGGCAAGCTCAAAAGAACCTCAAGCATCCTTAGAAGTTGCTGCATTGTCCAGCTCGAAGTCAACTGAAACAGGCATTTCATGAACTTCTATCTCTCTATTTAGGAATAGTTAGACTTAGGTTTGTGAATGAAAGATGTTGTATTCATAGCCCTGAAACCATACATGTTTTAGTTTTCATTTATATTAATCGTGCTAGGAGAATTTTGTTCATGAACTTTCTGAAAAAACTAGGTTAAGAATTAGGGCCAGAGAAATTCTCTCTGGTCTTTGAGAGTTAGCTTAAGTTTTTTATATGGTTAGATTCGTTGTTTGATGCTCTACAAGTTTCATGTTATGAGTTTTGTCAAAAAAGCAAGGAATCAGGAGATAGCATTTGATACATGGCACGCGCACATTTCTGTTCAAAGGAAGAAGATGAAGTTGTTTCTGGGCTGGGCTTGTACAGGCTTGCTTTTGGCACCCCCCCTCTTTTCTTTTTACACCCCCTGGCCCATTTCTTGTATATTTGTCATTTTTGCATTTTTATTTCATTTGTGATTTTGATATTTTATTTTCTAATATAAAAAATACTTTAAAAAATATTTTCATAAATTTTATATTTATTTGATATTTATTTTAATTAATTCTAGTATTAATACATTAAATACTTTATATTCATTTTTGTTTAAATTTAAAAACAATGTAAAAAACACTTTTATTTTCATTTATTATTTTTATACACATTGGAAAATATTTTCTTGAAATATATACATTTTGTAAATAATTTATTTTATTTTTATACACACTTAATATACTTAATATATTTAATACATATATATACATATTTTATTAAATAATTAGGACCAAAAAAACACAAAAATAATACATTTTTATTTTTATTAATATTTTATACTAAAAATACCTTTTTTTTTCAATATACTTATATTTTTGTACAAATTAATACATTATTGTATACAAATAATAAATAATACAATTTATTTAATAAATTAAGGTTTTTCCCTAAAAAATAATAATTGAAATTGACTTTTTATTTATTTATTTACATTTCACATTAAAAATACTTTTTCATACATAAAAGCTTTTTTTGCATAATACATTTTCTCTAACATTTATTTATTGTATTTATTTAATTATTGTACATTTAATTGTATTGTGCCTCACCCATTCAATTTGGTTGTAATAATTTAGAATTTAATTTCTTGCAAAATAATCCCCAATTCAAATTTGTACCCCCCCTCTCTATATCATGTTGTAATAGTGTAGAATTTAAATTCTCGCACCTTTAAACTTTCAATTATGCCATGATTAGACTTAGGGTTTTGTACGCAAAAATCAAATTAACAAATAGTTTGACCTAATCAAAGACAAAAATGCATGAAAAAACAAACACAATGCACACTTGCACCCCTAGGGTTACAATCCACTTGTTGCCTTCAAAAATGGGCCATGGTATGCATGTCAAGTACTTTGGAAAAACAAAAACAAAACAAAAGATCATAGTCCCTCGATGACGCTATCTAGGTTGCCTAAACAAAATGATCAAGTCCCTTAAGAAAATTGCCAAAAATACTTGACACCATTGCTATCATGGTCTATACGATGACCCGCGCCTGTCCCGTTTAACATCCTAACACAAGGTTGTTCACCAAATACAATGGTGAAACAACACTGTTAAAAGGGTTAAAAACATAAGAAAGATCTTTGAGTAAAATAGGGTAGACAACTCTTAGTTACTTGATCAAAGCTTGCAAAAACATCCTTGCTATCTTCAAAACACACTTCACAAACACAATTTCAAAACCCTACTTTCAAACATTGAAAACGTTTCAAAAGACAAAAACACCTTTGTATACATTCAAATAAGAATCATTACAAAGGTTGCCACAACGATGACCTCTTTTCAAAACATCTTTCAAAACCACACACAAAGTACCATTTTAAACAATTGAAAAGCAAAGCAAGTGATATAAGCAAGTAACTAAGAGACCATGGATAACCATGGATAGAAAGGGTGCTAATACCTTCCCTTTCTATAATCTACTCCCCGAACCCAAGAAAACACCTCAAAGGTCTTTCCTGTGCTTTTTGACCTTTCCTTAGGATAAAATAAAAAGTCGGTGGCGACTCTTGCTAAACCGAAACATTTGTGAACACAAACGCAAACACCCAAGTCAGTTCTCCCACTGTATTACAACCGCCATTGAAGATCACTCATCATGGAGTTCATGCTTTAGAGGATGATGGAGAAGAAAGCAATTTTGAAGACGGGATCTTTCCAACTATTGAAGGAGGACTGAAAAACTAGGAGGCGAAAGACTTTGTTCCCATTATTTTCATCAATCAGTAATTTATCTTTTGAACATTCTCTGTTGGTTTGTAATAATTTTAAAACAATTCGTACACTTTTTGCCTTATGCCTTACCCGGGGCATATAGGTCCATTTGTGAGGGCTTGATTTCTCATCTTCATATGCCATTTTTAATGAATCATGGACGTTTTCATATATAAAATTTTGTGTTCATTTTCTTTCTTTTTACATTTTTATTTGTTTAAAGGTGGATATCCCTTACACACACCCACACTCACCAATGCAGGTACCCATCCACTCCGGATTCCATGGGTAACAATTCTGCTATGGCCTTCAGTGACTCTAAAGATCTGGTCAATCATGCCGAATACGAAGGTGATGAAGACTGTGAAGTGCCTGGAGAGTTGGCCAGACTTTTGCAACAGGAAGAAAGGGCTATTCTGCCTCACGAGGAGTTGTTAGAGACTATCAACTTGGGAACAGAGGAAGACAGAAAAGAGGTCAAAGTGGGTGCCAATCTAGAGCCAAGTGTCAAAGAGCGTTTAGTTCAACTGTTGAATGAATATGTTGAGATCTTCGCCTAGTCCTACGAAGACATGTCGGGACTGGATATAGATATTGTGGTTCACCGTCTCCCTACTAGAGAAGACTGTCCACCAATCAAACAAAAAGTCCACCGAATGAGGCCCGACATGTCCGAAAAGATCAAAGCTGAAGTGATGAAGCAATTCAATGCTGGCTTTCTTGTTGTTACTTCCTATCCACAATGGGTTGCTAACATTGTGCTCGTGCCTAAGAAGGACGGCAAAGTCAGAATGTGCATGGATTACAAAGACTTAAACAGGGCTAGCCCTAAAGATGACTTTCCACTATCGCACATTGACATCTTGGTGGACAACATAACTCAACATAAGGTATTTTCTTTCATTGATGGATTTTCAGGGTACAATCAGATCAAAATGGCCCCTGAAGACATGGAGAAGACTACTTTTGTTACGCAGTGGGGTACCTTCTGCTATAAAGTGATTCCATTCGGATTGAAGAATGTCGGGGAAACCTATCAGCGAGCCATGGTAGCTTTGTTTCATGACATGATACATCATGAGATTGAAGTCTACGTAGACAACATGATAGCCTGTTCACTAACAGAAGAAGAACACCTCGACCATCTGCAAAAGTTGTTTGTCAGGTTAAAGGAATATAAGCTCAGACTGAACCCTAGCAAGTGCACTTTCAGAGTCAGGTTCGGTAAACTCTTGGGATTCATCGCCAGCAACAAAGGAATTGAGGTTGATCCTGCCAAAGTCAAATCCATACAATAAATGCCTTCTCCTCGCACCGAGAAGGAGGTCATAGGTTTCTTGGGACGGCTAAACTACATTGCAAGGTTCATCTCTCACCTAACATCTGCCTGTGAACCAATCTTCAAGCTGTTGAAGAAAGATCAGGTGGTTAAATGGAATAATGATTGTCAAGTTGCTTTCGATAAAATCAAGGATTATTTTCTAGAACCTCCTATCTTGATGCCTCCCGTCGAAGGAAGACCTTTAATCATGTATTTGACTGTCCTGGAGAATTCAATGCGGTGCGTACTGGGCCAACATGACGAGTCTGGCCGAAAAGAGCATGCCATTTATTACCTTAGCAAAAAGTTTACCGACTGTGAGACTCGCTACTCACTGCTCGAGAAAACTTGCTGTGCTTTGGCATGGGCTGCTCGCCGCCTAAGGCAGTATATGTTGATACATACCACTTTACTGATCTCTAAGATGGATCCGATCAAGTACATCTTCGAGAAGCCTACTTTATCCGGAAGAATCGCTAGATGGCAGATGATCCTCACCGAGTATGATATACAGTACACGACCCAAAAAGCTATAAAGGGGAGTGTACTAGCTGACCATCTAGCTCATCAAGTTGTAGAAGATTACCAATCCATGAGGTTCGACTTTCCCGACGAGGATATCATGACTTTGAGCAACATTGAAGAAAACAGACCGTATGACAGACCTGGACAAGGATCCCGATGGACTCTGTACTTTGATGGTGCCTCCAACACACTTGGAAACGGTATCGGCGCGGTACTTATCTCTCCAGAAGGTTTCCATACACGTTTCACCGATAGACTCTACTTCAGCTGCACCAACAACATGGCCGAGTATGAAGCTTGTATCTTTGGTCTCAAGGCCGCTATTGACTTGGGAATCAAATCTTTGATTGTATATGGGGACTCAGCTTTGGTTATCAATCAAATAAAAGGAGAGTGGGATACTAAACATCCAAACCTCATCCCTTACAAATAACATGTCCTGGCATTGTTACCACATTTCGAGCAGATTACCTTCGAACACTTCCCGCGAGAAGAGAATCAGCTAGCAGATGCGCTAGCTACAATGTCATCCATGTTTAAACTTAACTGGGATAATGAGGCTCCTCAAATCACCATTAAACGAATGGAAGAACCTTCACATTGTCACGAGATTAATACCGAAGAAGTAGTGGACCGACAATGGTTTCATGACGTCAAAAGGTATCTCGAAGCACAAGAGTACCCTGAAGGAGCTTCAGTCAATGACAAAAAGTTCTTAAGGAGGTTCGCGGCCAAGTTCTTTCTGAACAATGGTATCCTATATAAGCGCAATCTTGATTGTGTCCTACTCTGTTGTGTGGACAAGGTTGAAGCTGAGCAGATCATGGTTGAACTACATAATGGCACCTTTGGCACCCACTCAAGCGGTCATACGATGGCTAAAAAGATTCTACGGGCAGGCTACTACTGGTCCACCATGGAAACTGATTGTCATCAACATTCCCGTACTTGTCACAAATGCCAAATCTATGCGGACAAGGTACATATTCCTCTAGTTCTTCTCAATGTCTTAACGGCTCCTTGGCCATTCGCGATGTGGGGAATCAACATGATTGGAGAGATCAATCCTACAATATCCAATGGACACCGTTTCATCCTGGTGGCCATTGATTACTTTACCAAGTGGGTCGAAGCAGCTTCCTTCGCCTCCGTTACAAAGAATGTGGTTTCCCGCTTCATTAAGCAGAACCTCATATGCCGGTATGGTATCCCCGACAGGATCATCACTGACAACGGTACAAATTTAAACAATACTATGATCACCGCTCTATGCGAGCAGTTCAAGATTCAACATCACAATTCATCTCCCTATCTGCCTAAGATGAACAGTGTTGTCGAAGCCGCGAACAAAAATATCAAGAAGATCATTCAAAAGATGACACTCACCTACAAGGACTGGCATGAGATGTTACCATTTGCTCTGCACGGGCACCGTACCACGACACGCACTTCAATTGGGGCAACACCCTTTTCTTTGGTATATGGCATGGAGGTTGTTTTACCTCGAGGTTCAGATTCCCTCCTTTAGAATCATGAAAGATGCTGGTTTGAGTGAAGACGATTGGATTCAAACCTGGCTTGATCAACTTAACTTGATTGATGAAAAGTGACTTACTGCTATTTGCCATGGTCAGGCGTATCAAAAACGTATGATCAAGGCCTTCAACAAGAAAGTCAAGAGACAAGTATATCAAGTCGGGGACCTTGTAATCAAGCGAATCATCTTGCCGCAAAGTGATCCCAGGGGAAAATTGACTCCTACTTACAAAGGACCATTTGTGATCAAAAACATCTTTTCTGGTGGGGCAATGATCCTGACCACCATGGACGGTGATGACCTGCCGCACCCTGCGAACGCAGACATAGTCAAAAGATACTACGCATAAACGACCCGACAAGTTGAAAACCCGAAAGGGCGACTTGGGAAAAAATAGGCATCCCGGTGAATCGAAAACCCAAAAGGGCGGTTCAGGCAAAAGTTAGGGATAAATAAAAAAAATCTGTACACCCGACAAGTTGAAAACCCGAAAGGGCGACTTGGGCAAAAATGGGTTTCCCGGTGGATCGAAAACCCAAAAGGGCGGTCCATGCAAAAGTTAGGGAATTAAAGCGTATGCCTATGTCTCTTCGGATCACTTTAAGGATAATTTCTTCACAGACAAGCTCCAAGCTTCTGATCAATCCAATCATCTGCGGATGAAGCAACGAATGGACAAGATACTCAGAGTTACGGACGCTATAGCAGAATGGGAACCCCATGGATTTGTTACACATAGCCATCTTTCTTTGTATAAAATTTTTCTCAATTTTATGACAACATTCTCTTACTAGGATGTCTGTCTCCTTTGTACAAAATACTTACACAAAGTTAATACAAAGATACTTCAAAGTGCATAAAATTGTTTTCCTTTTCTTTCTTTTTTACACTTATGTTTTATTTGAAAATGTCCAATGATTTATTAAATGAGCATATGCATTTGAATATAATCACTGCTTACAAATAAATCGAAATGAGAAAGGATAATTACTGATAGTTTGAAAGTATAGGAAAACGTCTTTAGGCTATTCCAGAAGAAATCCCCTGCAGTACATCATCCAGATCTTCGGCGGAACTAAAATCGTGAAATACATATCCCCAGTGGAGTTAAGTTTTCAAAACTCCCAATCCCCATAGGAGAAAAACTTTGAACTGCATACCCTCAGTGAAGATGAAACTTTCTTCCCAAACGGAGTCAAACCTTCAACCTTTGAACATCATTGGAGACCATCCAGTTTCCTCCAACTTCCCCAGAGAGTCGCTTTAAAAAAGATAATTCCCCAGGGAGTTATTTTAAAACCTTCTTCCTCAATGGAGTCAAATTTCCGTGCACGATCAAACCAACACGTCTTTAAGATCCCCAGCAGAGAGGAAACTTTGAGCTACCAATCCCCAGCGGAAACCATTCAGTTTTCCCTGATACCCCCAACGGAACAGAGATTCTCATTCTTGAAGTCCCCAGTAGATTGGCATACAACCCAAACTCCTGATCTCCCCAGCAGTATAACTTCTCCCCACATAGGTTGTCAAAGATCTTGAATCTCCAGCAGTGGTCATGGATTTATTTTCCCTGACAGCAGTCAAAGATTTTATTATCTCCAGCTATCCAAGATTTATTTTCCTCAGCAAAACAGCTAATCAGCTTATATGCGCATGCATTACATTCATAAATCATGAACATTGATAAAACACATCTTATTGCATCATACATTTCATGCAACATAACTTTGTGTTTCAGCTAACATTCTACCCTTTTTAGGATAAAATCGATAGCTACCTAAAACAGATACTCAAAGCTCAGAAAATGACCTAGAGATGCTCCAGACACGGATGCTTCCCTATCTACTTATTCAAATCAATGTGCAGATTCCTGTTCCAGTTATGAAGCCTGGATTCGACCAGATAATATCTTGACTATACTGAAGCCCGGAGATCGACCGGAAAATAGTAGAACCCCCTACAAGTTTTGTGAAGCCTGGATGTTGACCAGATAGCAATATAAGACTGTGAAGCCTGGGCGTTGACCAGATAACAGTAAAGTACACTACGAAACTTGGACGTTGACCAAATAACAGTTTACTCGGCCAATTACTTTGAAACCCGGATTCAACCGGATATTAGTAGGCCCAAAATCAAAGGGAAAACCGGAGGCGACCGGATAACCATTTTGATTTTCTTCTGAAACCTGGATGTTGACCAGATAGGAAATAAAGTTTTGTGAAGCCTAGATGTTGACCAGATAGAAATATAAGACTGTGAAGCCTGGACGTTGACCAGATAATAGTAAAGTAAACTGTGAAACTTGGACGTTGACCAAATAACAGTTTACTCAGCCAATTACTTTGAAACCCGGATTCAACCGGATATTAGTAGGCCCAAAATCAAAGGGAAAACCGGAGGCGACCGGATAACCATTTTGATTTTCTTCTGAAACTTGGATGTTGACCAGATAGGAAATAAAGTTTTGTGAAGCCTGGATGTTGACCAGATAGAAATATAAGACTATGAAGCCTGGACGTTGACCAGATAACAGTAAAGTACACTGTGAAACTTGGACGTTGACCAAATAACAGTTTACTCGGCCAATTACTTTGAAACCTGGATTCAACCGGATATTAGTAGGCCCAAAATCAAAGGGAAAACCAGAGGCGGCCGGATAACCATTTTGATTTTCTTCTGAAACCTGGATGTTGACCAGATGGGAAATAAAGTTTTGTGAAGCCTGGATGTTGACCAGATAGCAATATAAGAATGTGAAGCCTGGACGTTGACCAGATAACAGTAAAGTACACTGTGAAACTTGGATGTTGACCAAATAACAGTTTACTCGACCAATTACTTTGAAACCCGGATTCAACCGGATATTAGTAGGCCCAAAATCAAAGGGAAAACTGGAGGCGACCTGATAACCACTTGATTTCCTTCTGAAGCCTGGATGTTGACCAGATAGGAAGTAAAGTATCGTGAAGCCTGGATGTTGACCAGATAGCAATACAAGACTGTGAAGCCTAGATGTTGACCAGATAGCAGTTCACTATCACCTCTTCAACCAAGAGATGACTCCCCAGTAGAATAACAGACGATTGAAGTTCTATTTCTACCACGATAGAGACCAGCATTCCCCCGGCGTAGTTCTCCTCAATAACAGGCATACGGGCTCTCGCAAAGGAATCTCTTATGCGATCAATTTTCTTGGATGGCATCTTTAAGCCCATCTCCGACAAGATTCTGTCACATCTTCCAAATGTCATCTTTAAGCCCATTCCCTCAACTACACTTTGACGAGCGCAAATTTATGGGCACTCTAGTGTCCAATCCTCTTTTACCTTCGAGTCACGAAAGGCAAACTTGCCAATCTAACTCTTCAGGTTCAAGAAGATTGGACAGGGGCAGCTGTTGTACCCTAAAATTTTCCCTCTCATTTTATCAAGATTTCCCCTCACAAGGCTCTTTGAAATCAAGACCAGGATTAGGGTTTTGCTCTGCTCAAGGCATCTCCTTACACTGATGACCTAAATTAGGGTTTGAGTTTGCATAGGGATTTTTGGACTTTCAATGCTGAAATTGACTTTCATACTTCATGTTGGAATTACAAGATTTCCTCTACCAAGTTTCAAGCCTTGAATCAAAATTTTGCCCAGTCAATTGGACAGATGACCTAGAAATCAACTGTATTGGGGAAAAAGTCAACTATGGCCAATTTAAAGTCAAACCTCATAAATTTTGATCCACATCAATGTTATAGACTCATATGAACCATTTGATCAAGTTTGGACCACAACTCCTCAAGAAATTTGATCAGATCATCAAAAGGGCAAAATGGTCATTTTTAGGGTTTTGACTGCAAAAGGGCAATTTCTGATTTTTCACCTAGCCAATGGAAAATTGGGTTCAAGCATGGATTCAAGGACTCAATGGCATCATCTTGACCTATTCACAAGGTTCAAAAGATCTCAAATGCATTGGATTGACAAATAATTTTTTCAGTCAACTGATCAAAATTTGACTGTACACTGAAAAGTCAAACTTTGACTTTTTGGTCAAAATCAAGTGCCAAGGGTCATTTTTCATCAAAATGTGTCAAAACATGAAACTTGTTCATCAAGAAACCTAATTTTGCAAGCTTGTTCTCAACTTTGCCCAATATTTTCACCATGATGCAATTGGATTCAAACAAAACTTCCAACATCAAAGTTGTAGTCCTCCACAAAATCTATAACTTTGATTCACAAAGTTTTCCCAAAAGAAGCTTAGATTTCAAGTTATGATTTTTGGAATAAGGGTCCGTGAAACTTTTAACTTAGTGAATTTTACCCTAGTTTAGGCAGGATTTTGACCTATCTTCATGGCAATTTTTCACCTAGTTCCACTTGGAATCTCAAAATGCATTTCAAAGATGTACTGTAGAGCATGTTACAAGCTTTCCAAAATGTCCAAGAACTCTCCAAAATCATTTGTGGTTAGGGAGAATCAAAGGTTTGAATTTGGAAAAAACTCACTTTGATCCATGGCATGATTCATGTTGCTACAAGTTGCAACTTCCATCCAACATTGTTTGTACTTGATTAAAGGTCCCTAAAACCTTACATACTCAATAATTAAATGCAAATCCATTGGTTTGAGGCTTTGTTCTGATCATGGGAGGATTACGCAAGAGATTAATCCAAAAATAGCAAAAAGGCAACATTGCCATTTTTGTCAAATTTACTTTATGTCAAATTGCATTCTTGAGCCTTGAACCAAATATTGTACAACAAACCAAATCCACAAACTTGGGGCTAATCTCACACAATGTATGCAAGGTTAGAGCTAGCCTGTACAGGCCTGCTCTTTGTCACTTCTCATTTTTTGCTTCATAACCAAGAAACTTGCCAAAATCACAGAACTGACATATCTGTTATAACCAACTCTTGCAAGTATTTGAGACAAGTTTTTGACATTTCCCTGGGCCAGAAACACGACCCCTCCATCCCTCAAACACTCTTGAACATCAAAACACCAAAAACTTGCAAAACAGGGCACTCCCTACAGTTTCACTTCCATCTCACAAGTTACTCGTGCGTTTTGCCCCAAGCTTGTTCCAATACATTCCATATAACCTATCCAAGCTATCCCAATCATTGGAAAGTGACTGTAACTCCATTTTCAAGCTTCACCATTTCTATTTTTAGCTTGTGTAGGTTGAGTTCTACAAGCTTGCTCAAGCAAGTCCAAACAAACTAGGCGTTGGGGAAGGTCAGAGGAAGTTCAGGCAAGCTCCCAAGCACCTCAGGTTTCACTGAAAAGGTCCACATTACCATACACGAGTTCATCTGAAACAAGTATTTGTCAACTTTCTATCTCTCTATTTAGGAATCATTAGGCTTAGGTTTGTGAATAAAAAATATAGTACTTATAGCCCTGAAGCTGTACATATGCTTAGATTTCATTTAAGTTAAACGTGTTAAGAGAATTTGATTCATGAACTTTCTGAAAAAGTTAGGTTAGAAATTAGGGCCAGAGAAATTCTCTCTGGTCTTTGAGAGTTAGATTAAGTTCTTTATATGGTTGGAATCGTCTTGAAAAATGCTATAACTTTGGTGTTATGAGTTTCTGCATTAGAGCACGTATGCATGTTTTCCAGATTTTGTACAGGCGCGCGTGTTTTGTTTGAAACAAAGGTTGAAGATGAAGTGAAATGGGCTGGGCTGACTTGTTTTTGTTTTTGACACCCCCTGCATTGCTGACTGCACCCCCTGGCCTATTTCTTTATATTTTTGTATTTTTCTATTTATTTTTCATTTCTGATTTTTATTCTATTTTTTCTATAACATAAAAACTTACCAAAAATATTTTTATAAATTTTCACATTTATTTTTATATTTTATTTTATTTTTCTAACATGAAAATAATTATTAGTTAGTATATACTTTTATTTTCTTTAATAAAAGACTTGAAAATAATACATAAAAATGTTATATTCTCATTTTTATTATTTACATACTTAAATAATATTTTTATAATATATTTTCATTTTTTGACATTTGTACATATTTCATTATTTTATTTTATTGTATATAAACAATATAATTAATATATATACTTTTCTTAAAGAAAATTAGGGTTTTTACCCTTGACAAAAATTAATCTTTTATTTCTATTTTTTTAATACATTAAATATTATATTTTTACATACATAAAAATAAACAAAAAAAAATATTTTTTTACGTACTTATAATATTTTGCATATTTATACTTAATTTGTTTGTTTAAATATTTGTTTATTTATTATTTGATGCAAATAATTCAATTTGGATGTAATAGTTAATATTAGGGTTTTAATTTCTTGCAAAATAATCCCCTATTCAAAATTGTACCCCCCTCCCCATATCAATGTTGTAATAATCGTAGATGTATTTTACGCATTTATAACTTTCAAATATGCCATGATAGAGATTAGGGTTTGTATGCAATAATCCAAAATCAAAACAAATAGTTAGACCTAATACAAGACAAAAAAGCATGAAAATTAACAACACAATACACACATGCACCCCTAGGGTTTCATCCACTTGTTGCCTTTAAAATGGCCATGGTATGCATGTTGAGTATCTTGGCAAAACAAAAGCAAAACAAAAAGATCATAGTCCCTCAATGACGCTATCTTGGTTGCCTATACAAAAATGATCTAGTCCCTCAAAAAATTGCTAAAGATACTTGACAATATTGCTATCATGGTCAATACGATGACCCGCGCCTGTCCCATTTAACATCCAAACACAAGGTTGTTTACCAAATGCAATGGTAAAACAACACTGTCAAAAGGGTTAAAAATGTGTAGGAAAGACTCTTGAGTAGATAGGGTAGACAACTCTTAGTTACTTGATCAAAACTTGCAAAAAAACATCCTTGCTATTTTCAAACACACCTCACAACACAATTTCAAAACTTTTCCCAAAACAAACTTTCAAAAATTCAAACATTGAAACATCTTTTCAAAAGACAATACACCTTTGTATATATTCAAACAAGAATCATTACAAAGGTTTCCACAACGATGACCTCTTTTCAAAACATTTTCAAAACCATACACACAAAACCCCTTTTCAAACAATTGAAAAGCAAAAGCAAGTGATCTAAACAAGTAACTAAGAGACCATGGATAACCATGGATGAAAAGGGTGCTTGCACCTTCCCTTTTCATAATCTACCCCCCGAACCCAAGAAAACATCTCAAAGGTCTTTCCTGTGCTTTTTGACCTTTCCTTTGGATAAAATAAAAAGTCGGTGGCGACTCTTGCTAAACCGAATCATTTGCGAACACAAACACAAAACCTCAAGTCAGTTCTCCCACCGCATCACACCCACCCACACCAATTGTTTGACTTCCTTTTGGTAACTCTGCTAGTTCCCAAGTATCATTTCGCTCGATGGCTTTAATTTCTTCATTCATAACATCCTTCCAATTTTTGTTTCTTATTGCTTCTTCGAAACTGACATCTTCAGTGTCTGCCAACAATCATACCATATGCACTTCTTTTGTGTTTTCATACAAGTCTTGTAAACTTTGTAACCTGGGTTGTGACGGTCCTTCTTCATCATCAGAGTCTTCTGGTTCTGTCGAAGTATCTTTTGATATAGCATCTGGTACTTCAACCACAACTTCATTAGAGTTGTTCCAAATCCACTTTCTATTTTCGTTTACTCGAACATCTCTACTTACTATCACCTTTTTGTTTATTGGGTCGAAGAGTCTGTAACCTTTTATTTTCTCATCATACCCAATGAGTATGTATTTCTGACTCTTATCTTCCACCTTTGTTCTTCTTTCATCAGGTACATGTGCATAAGCCACACTTCCAAACACTTTGAAGTGAGACACAGTTGGCTTTCGACCTCTCCAAGCTTCTTGAGGTGTTAAATCTCCCAGCTTCGAATGTTGACATCTACTTTGAACGTAGATTGCATATTGTACCGCTTCTGCCTAAAACTCCTTCGACATGTTTTTACTCTTAAGCATTGATCGAACCATGTCAAGGATTGTTCGATTCTTCCTTTCTGCCACACCATTTTGTTGAGGTGAGTATGCTGCAGTCAGAAATCTTCTTATGCCTTGTTCTTCACAGTACTTCATAAAAGTTGTCGAAGTATACTCCCCACCTCTGTCTGATCGAAGGGCTTTGATGTGCTTGTCTGTTGTTTGTTCAACCATTATCTTAAACTTCTTGAATACTTCAAAGGCTTCAGATTTTTCTTTCAGAAAGTACACCCAAGTTTTCCTTGAGAAATCATCAATAAAGGATATAAAGTACTTTTTGCTACTGAAGGATTCTGGGGTAATTGGTCCAGATATGTCAATGTGAATCAATTCTAGAATTTGTTTGGCCTGATATTATGCCTTCGATTGGAATGAGGTTCTCGTCTGTTTGCCAAACACATAATCTTCACAGAATTTTCCTTCGAATTCCACGTCTGGCAGTCCATGCACCATATTTTTCTTTGCTAACCTCCTTAGTCCAACCTGATGTAAATGAACAAAACATAGATTCCACAGGGATGCTTGGTCTTTGACATTGACTTGCAAACATTTTTCTCGAATGCTTCTCAAGTTCAACTTGTACATTCGATTTCTCCCCATTTCGACTTGAGCAACCAGACGTCCTGACTTGTCTTTTAAGTGCAAGCTTCGATCTTCCATGAGAATCGAATAACCCTTTTCTGTGAGTTGTCCCAGACTAAAACTATTTGCTTTGAGGTTTGGTACATAATACACATCTTGGATAGATCCTATCAAATCACCCTTCTGCAAGAAACTGATTATTCCTTTTCCTTCGACCCTTACTTTCGACGCATCTCCAAAGGAAACATGACCATCCTCAATTTTCTTTATTTCTTTGAACAAGTGTTTATGACCACACATATGGTTACTTGCTCCTGAGCCTAGGTACCACATAGTATCATTTTTTTGCATCTGCTTCCTTTTGAGTCATTAATAGAAATCCTTCATTCGATTATGTTTCTAGGGAAAGATTTGTTGTTTCTTCTACCTTTCTTCTGAGACGATAATCTTTTTCAAGATGTCCCATTTTACCACAGTTGTAGCAACTGTAGGAGTTGCAATCTTTTGCATAGTGCCCATGTTTGTTACATTTGTAACATTCGATATTGTTGTAGTTCGATCTACCACCTCTCTGACCACGTCCTCTTCCATTCCAGTTTTGTTAACTTGACTGTCCTTTGTCGAAGTTGTTATTTTGGTAACTTCGACCACCATTACGTCCTCCACGACCATGTCCTCTCCCACGCCAATTTTGAGAGGAAAGTTCCTTTTCATCTCTGTTGGGTTCTGCATCCTTAAGTGCTTATTCTTTCTTCTTTATTTTGCGTTGTTCATGTGCCTCAAGCGAACCAGCCACTTCTTCGACAATAATTGTCGAAAGGTTTTTTGCTTCTTCTATTGCGCATACTATGTTTTCGAACTTGTCCGTCAAAGATCTCATAATCTTTTCGACAATACGAGCATCAGACATTGCTTCTCCATTTCGATTGAGTTGATTTGCCACCATCTGCACACGAGTGATGTAGTCTGATACAAACTATGTCTCTTTCATCTTCATTCTCTCTATTTCTCCTTGAAGAGTCTGCAATCAAACTTGCTTGACTCTATCTGCTTCTTTGAAAGCCTTTTCTAGCATGTCCCACGCCTCCTTCAATGTAGTCGAACCACCAATCTTTTCAAAGACTGATTCGTCAACTGCTCTGAACAACATGTGCAATGCTGTTTTATTCTTTGCTCGCGTTTCTTTCAACGCCTTGTTCTGAGCAGCTGTGTTTTCTGTCGTATTTGATGGTTCTTCAAACCCATCGTTAGTTACTTCCCATACATCTAACGATCCCAACAGCGCCTTCATCTGGATACTCCAGTTCTCATAATTCGACTTTGAAAGTCGTGGCAGTGACATTTGTCCTATCATATTTGCCATGCGCTCTGATACCAATTTGAAGAAAATATTAAGAGAGAATGAGAGTGGACTTAGAACTTTCTTTCTTTATAAATTTTGTTCAACTAACTTTTAAAGTGAGATACAATGTGATTTATATAGAATCACATGATAGAATATTTAAAGTTACAGCATTTACTATTTCTTGTTCCCTAAAGAAATATATTTTCCACTGTCTAAGGGAATCTGACTTTTGATTTACCCAAGACTAATTTGAATTTAACCAACAAAATAATGTATTTTCTTGTCAGCCTTATTTTTCTTGCTACTGACAGCATTGAAACTGGAAATATATTGTCGGTTTACAAACACAATTATATTTCCAATTTTAAATCAATTTTAATAAAAAATATACGTACTCGAAATATATTTCCGATTTTCACAATACATTTTAAAAATTACATATGACATTTCGTTTGGACACGAGGTAGAAGAAAAAAATGCCCTTTTGTATTTGACTATACCTCTCTAAATGGTGTTAAGTCGATTGTAGTTATTATTTTCTTTAAGGGGACTTTTGGCCCATTAGTCTATATTCAGTAGGTTTGACCTAATATTTAAAGTGTAATAGATGGCATTAGTGATATACGAACATTCAGAATTATTATTTTATTTCTTTCTTCCAGTCTAGTGGTTAAATTCTAGTTTCGATAGTAGATGCAGAATCCACTTATCTAGCTATATTCCTAGAATTCCAAATGTTGTTTAGAAGAAAGATAACTGCTGCCAATAAATCATCCATAAATCATCCAAGGTGTTAGGCATGATATTTATTTATGTTGATGATTCTGCAGAGCCAATGTTAGAGACCTTTAACAAAGATGCAGTCAAAGAAGAGATGTCACGCGCTTTCTACATTACACTTGCAGGGGTTGCATATAGAGGCCATCGAGCAACCTGTAGCCATGATCATATCATTAGTAGGCATTTTGTTTATTAACCCAACTTGGTTCTACCAGGACATATATTTTTCGCAATCTGAATTAGAACTAGTTTCCATGCATTATGGACAAAAGGGCTTATAATTATTACTTAGTTGTTTACAAATCTAACACCAATAGTCTTCTGTTCTCATGGGACTAGTTTTGTATCTTACCGAATATAAATATCAACAATTTCATTGTATGTTCAATACCAATTTCATACTTTTCTATGAAGGTTTATAGTATAGAATTGTAAATTATACAGACTAAAGTTTGTTCTTATAAATTATAACCAATGTAAGAGTGTTTCTCCAATTACTGTGTCAATATTAGATTCAACCAAACACACATTTAATAAATATTTTACTCTGTAATGGAATATGAAGTTAAACTAAAGTATTTGTTTCCTCTTACTAACCAAATTTTATATGTTTTTAATGTTGACAAGTATCTCATCAAATAGTTGATTATTTGAATAACTTACTATACATTAACCTTGAAAAATATCAATGAAAGGGAATTATAGTTAATGCACTCAATTGATCTAGAAATTTAGCAGTGCTGCTAGAGCTAGTTTCCAAGGGAGATGATATCTAAATCTAGTGTTCAATAAATTGGATTAAAAAATTGACATACTCCCACCAAAATAAAGACAAAGATTATTTTTAAAATAAGAAAAGAAAACAATAGTATTTTATACATTTCAATAAGCTAAAATTTCTAATCCAAATAGCACTCCAGCATGCTGAGTAGCCTCATTATTCATAAAATGAATCTCCATCATTTTCTGGAATGCATGCCAAGTTAACAAGCTATCCGATGCCGCTTGATGTGAATTTCCAACCACCCGCCTTACATTAAGGGTAGAAGCTACGGATTCGAGACCGCCGAACAAATAGTAGCAGTACTTCATCATGTGTTTCATGTCGTACACACTCTTTCCAAACAACCCTTCAACTAAATATAAAAAATCCTCCAAACTATTCGGTAAATTCTTTCGAGTCAAAACCTTCACCAAATATCCAAAATCATAGGCGCCGCAGAATGTGACCCAAACAACATCATTGTTAAAAACAAGTCCGGACCATAGCATTAGTTCAGCAAAACGCCCAGAATCCACACCATCACGGAAATTACGATCAAAGTCAATTCCTTGACGACGGAGCATATCAATGGAAAGTTTATTACAAGGATCACTATTGACATTAAAATCAGAAAAATTAAATTGCCAGATGTAGCTGTTGTTGCTTCCAAAATCAGGAAGATTTCCACTAGAATCAGAGAGGGTGAGACCAATCTGAATGAGTTTAAGAGCGTCAACATTGGCCTTCAAGCAACTATAGACGATTTTGGGTGAAGAATGAATTTCGCCAGGAAATTCTGTATCCATTGAGATGAAAGGATGTTGATGTATAACTTGTCGAATGAGATTGAATTCATCCTCTAAATTGTGTGCCCAAACATCACGAATAATGACTTGCTTCCAGTAGCTCATTTTCTGGTAATCTTGATGAATAGATTTTGAAGTTGAATTGAAACGAAGAACGAGAGAGAACTCGGCGGCAAGTGAATATCAGAATTGTGTGATGTTATGAGACGAGAAGAGCTTTGGTTGTTTTATATATGCTAAGTAAACCCTAAACACGGAAAAGATACAACTAAATTATTTATTGATACTATTTTTTATTAGGTTAGTTTTTCAAAAATATCTTAACAAATATCTATTTGTTAGGATTTTGTTGAATATTTCAATAAATATTTCAAAAATTGTTTTAAGTTTCTAATATTAGGTTTTTTTTTAAACAATAGTTTATTTGATTTTTTTAAACAAAAATAGATTTGATTTTATACTATTAAATATGAAGAAAAATATATTGAAAATTATAGTTTTCTTTATATATATATATATATATATATATATATATATATATATATATATATATATATATATATATATATATATATATATATATATATATATATATATATATATATATATATATATATATATATATATATATATATATATATATATATATATATATATATATATATATATATATATATATATATATATATATATATATATATATATATATATATATATATATATATATATATATATATATATATATATATATATATATATATATATATATATATATATATATATATATATATATATATATATATATATATATATATATATATATATATATATATATATATATATATATATATATAATCTTTCTAACTTTCAATATAGTTTGTTATCTTTTTAATTTTTAACTTAAATTCGAATTTTTTTTTTATTATTTCACTGAGTTGTGATTTTAGTTATATTATTTTTTATTTATAAAACATATTTTTAAATTTCTACAAAATCTTTCCATAGTGATGATTTTTAAAATAAAAAAAGTCATGTAATGATGTGATCGACAATGTATATATAAATTAAAACTTTTTTATTTTATTTTTGACATGATTATAGAGTTTAAAGAAAAACATAAAACTAAAAATGTAAAATCCTAAAAGAATATAAAATTTATAATATTGTAAGTTTTACAAAGAGACTCTACTAAAATGAAACTAGGAAAATACAAGTGGTATCACAGTGTTACTGTTTGTTATAACTATTATTGTGACGTTAAATGTAAGTAAAATATGGATTAATTAAATAACATGAGGAATATAAGATTTATTTGTACGTTAGTATAGCTATGTGCCTCTCGGTGGCTGGGGGATCGAATCCACGTGACCAAGAAATAGCGAATGCACTACGCCAAAAACTGCTTTTTGCAGCGCCTCTACTAAAGCGCTTATTGAAAAAGCGCTGCCATAGCCTTCACAAAAAACAAAATTAAAAAAAAGGGAAACCTACGAAGGCGCTTTTTTAAAAGCGCTGGCATAGGTGGGGGATACGAAAGCGCTTTTTACATTAAAAGCGCTGTGGTAGGTCAAATAAAAATATTAATAAAAACGAAATAATAGGGTTATGAAGGCGCTTTTTAAAAAGCGCTGTGGAAGATTGGCCTTTGAAAGCGCTTTCAAAAGCGCTGGCATAGGGTCTGATGCTACTAAAGCGCTTTTTAGGCTAAAAGCGCCGTGGTAGCTCAAATATCAAAATTAAATAAAATGAAATATTGAACAGCACAGTTCAGAATACCCACGAAACCCAAAACGAAATATCAGAACGAAGCCCTGTTCATCGTCTTCTCCATCTCACCCTCGCCGGCACGAAGCTTTTCAGCACCGTTCATCATCTCACCCTCGCCGGCACGAACCTTATCAGCACCGTTCATCAACTCACCCTCGCCGGCACGAAGCTATTCTCGTTTTTGTTCTGATTCCTCATCCTCGCCGGCACGAAGCTTTTTTCGTCTAGAGTCGTATCAAAAGGTATGTTTCAAAATCCTTGCCATTCATACATTGCTTCTGTTCGATTTGTCTGTGTTGCCGGGAATCTTGTTTTGTATCTTGCACGCAAACTGTTCGATAAAATGAGGAATATTGTCTGTGGCTTCCAACTGATGTATTACTGCCTAATCTCCTTCAATATCTAAAATTGGAATTTTATATAAAAGTTACTTATGAAATTTTATTTGACAGTTCCGCTTTTTTATGCCGTAGCATACCCACTTCAGTTCAGCTTTCCATTCTTGGGGAGTATGCACTAGCTGCATCCATTTTAGCACCTGCAACCATATTTTTCTAGTCTCAACACATTCAAAAAATAGGTGACTACAACTTTCCTGTGCACCACAGTAGATGCATTGTCCATCAGTTTTTTTCCTGTTATTAGCCTGCACAGTATTCCCCACCTTAATAGGAGCATGATCAAAATTAACACTAATTCCTTTGCTTTTATGTTCCTTACTGATGATGCAATTTCATTAACTTATAGGAAACATGGAAAACAAATTTGGAATCACAACAAAAATGGGCTAATAATGCTGTTGCTGATAGATACTTTGCACTCAATTTGTTGGTTAGTTGAAACTAATCCATCTTTTTCACTTGGTTATCGTTGAGATCACCCTACAATTAGTACAACTTACTTTTTTTTTTATAAAAAAATTCTAATCATTTTTAAGTTTAGAATTCACCATCTGACAATGATGTGAATGGTCTTTTAAACTGGAAGCAACAATCAATCATTTCTCATATCTTACTGATTCATTGCTATGACTGAAATTCAGTCAAATTAAAATAATGTATTCTCAAGATCTTAGTGATACGTAAATAACATTTCTCTAATGTGTTTGAGCTAAATGGTATATAGATTATAATGGAGAACATTGCTTCAGTAATGACTTTGGCTCTAATAGCCATAAAAACGGATATCACGTTTCCTAATACTTTAAATAATTAACTACTATATAAATACTAGTATTTTATTTTTAAATATTAGTAGTTCTATAAATTCATTTGGTAAGAAGGTGCAGAATTTTACAAAGCATTTGCTATGAGATGGAGGGGTTATAATAAGAGGAGTTGTTTAATCCTATGCTTTGGCCTTTAGCAACTGTGTCCCATATTACTTGTTTTTGCCTCTCTTTTTCAAGAAATGAGTGCTTCTTTTCATCATGGCACTTGATCACATGTGAAGGATATTCTTAGTTGGCGCAAAAAAGCAAGAGTCTGAGTACTTTTGAATTGAAAAATATCATTTAATCTCAAAAAGAATAATGTATATAGAAATTCAATACCCTTGCGTCCGCAATACTTTTTTTTTTCTACTGAAACTAATTGATTGTGTTATGTGCAACTTAGTAAAGTGTACCAATAGCATTTTTAATATTAGAGACAACCACAAATGAGTGATAGTTCAACCATTTAATATCGATTTTTAGATAAAAATTACATCAGTTATTGTAATTTAAATTTGTGTGTGACTCCTTTGTGGGAGATTGATTTTAAGTGTTATTGTGGTAGGAAAAAGCTGTGAAACTTTCTCCGATTGAAGAAATTCGAACTGTCCTTGATCGTAGTGTACGCGGGACGCTCTCAACATTTTCAAAGGTTTCTATCCTATTCTTGAACTGACTTGAATAACTGATTGTTTTTACTTTTATTTTCCGGCTCAGTGTGAATTTCTAATGATTATAGTTGAGTGGAATTCATGAGCTGCGGTTGTGTTTTTGTTTATATTTAGACTGTTATGGCAGTATAGGGCTGTATATGGCAGTATGGCAGTATTGATAGCATTGAAACGAGCACGTTTCAGGGATTCATCAAACATCAATGAAAATCTTAAACACAATGAACCATGCAACACATTAGTTAGCGTGTAGATGTTAGAATTTAGGACTATAGGACTATACCAAAAATATCTGACGGGATTTTTCCGTTGCTAAATCTTCCGGTTGCTTCTCCTCCGATGAAATCTTTACCGTAAGGTTTGAAATCCGACTTCACTATTGTTTGAATATAATTGTTATTACCTGTATCCAAGACTGAATCACTAGTATCCGACTTCACTAGTTAGTAATTAGTTATGAGTTGTTTAGAACATGCTTAAGGTGAGGCAAGAATAACTATGAATTTGATTACCTGATATGTTGAATTTCTTTACAGGTAATTAATTATTATTTTGCTATAGTTGCGTGACTAATTAGTTGCTATAGTCAAACCATGGATAAAAAATGGATGACTGCCAATCGATTGTCGAAAGAGTATGAGGATGGGGTATCAGAATTCGTTAAGTTTGCCGTTGCGCACGCCAAAGAACCCAATGGAATGATATGTCCTTGCTTGAGATGCTGTTATGGGAGACGGGTTGACGCGGTTCAGTTGGAATCGCATTTACTGATGCATGGAATTGATAGAAGTTATGCATGTTGGAATTTGCATGGTGAGAAAAGTAGCGGGAATGTTGAATCGAGTTATAATATGACGTATGCTTCAAATGAGGATTTCGCAGACGCATACGATTATGATCGAGTCGAAGAGATTGCAGAAGCGCTTGAAGAAGATCTTGAGGATTGTCCCAAAATGTTCGAGAGGTTGGTAAGCGATGCAGAGAAACCGTTGTATGATGGTTGTACAAAATTCACAAGATTGTCTGCGGTGTTAAAGTTGTACAACTTAAAGGCGGACAACGGATGGTCGGATAAAAGTTTCACACAGTTATTAGCCCTCGTGAAAGAAATGCTACCAGAGGATAATGTTCTTCCCAATCGAACGTATGAGGCCAAAAAGATGTTGTCCTCTATTGGCATGAGCTATGAAAAGATACATGCATGTCCAAAAGATTGCGTTTTATTTCGAAACGAGTACGCAGTGTTAAATGAGTGTCCTAAATGCGGTGCCCCTCGATATAAGGAAAAGTTGTCTCCGGAAAAGGTGTTATGGTATTTTCCTATAATTCCGAGATTTAGGCGCATGTATCGTAGTGAGACCGATTCAAGACACTTGACTTGGCATGCAGATGAAAGAATTATTGATGGGAAGTTGCGACATCCGGCAGACTCACCACAGTGGACGAAAGTTGATATTGATTATCCTGAATTTGGAAAAGAAGCAAGAAATCTTCGCTTGTCGTTGTCTACTGATGGAATGAACCCGCATGGTATTCAAAGTATCTCGCATAGCACCTGGCCTGTGATTCTTATGATATATAACCTACCTCCGTGGCTATGTATGAAGCGTAAGTACATGATGCTATCTATGTTAATTTCTGGGCCCAAACAACTAGGGAATGACATAGACGTGTACTTGGCACCCTTAGTCGAAGATTTGAAGTTTTTGTGGGAGACCGGTGTGGAGGTTTACGATGGGTATAGGAAAGAAAGTTTCAACTTGAGGGCGATGTTGTTTGGAACAATTAATGATTTTCCGGCGTACGGAAATCTATCAGGGTACAACATTAAGGGTCAAAAAGCGTGTCCTGTTTGTGAAGATGAAACCGATACGATGCGATTGAACTTTTGTCAGAAGAATGTTTTTCTCGGTCATCATAGATTCTTAAATTCTAATCATCACTATCGATGAAAACATTGGAGATCAAGGTGATATTGGCGTTGGCATTGAATCTTGTACAAGAAACGATCAAAATGAGAATGAACCTTGTACTAGAGATGATCATAATGAGGGTATTTGGATCAATCCAACCATCCGAGTTGTTAACAGAAGCGTAAAATATATTGCTACCAAGAAAAGAAAGAGACGTTAGTGAAAAAGGTATTATTATAATTATAGCCTAATATTGTAAGTAATATGTGAATAATGTTTTGAATTTTTGGCATATCTTTTGAACCGTTTTGAATTTTTGCGAATGTGACTAGTGTTTATTTAGTAGAACAATGTTTCCGGAGCTGATGGTGAGGTTTATTTCTTGCAAGTTTGGTTTTTTAGCATTTTATTCAATTTTGAGTTCCTTTAGTGCTATTCATATCTTTTTCGACTATCCATTTTCATGTAGTGTACTAATGTGCTTGTTTGACTTTTGTTACAGGTCTAATGACTATCCATTTTCATATCTCATTTTTATTCCACCTCTTTCTATTATTGAATTAAAAGTAATATGTATGCATATTGGTTTAGGGCATTTCATCTTGCCAACTATACGTAATGGCATCAGATTATCACCTTGTTGGCAAGGGAAAAGTGTACAACACTTTGGGAGATTTAATTCATAATACACCGATCCCGGCTGGACACCTGAGAGTATCAGTAGATTATCCTATTGATCCCGATGCGTTGGTACCGGTACCTGACGTGGCCTTGGATATAAGATCGGTGCGAGACGCAGTAGGGTCGTTTGTTGCATGGCCCTTGGACCTCATTTTCATTGATGATGAGGTATGTTTAAAACCGTTAATATGAATCATTTAGATTTCAAATGTCAATTCTGAACCGTTAAGTTAATTATTTTTTAATATTAGCCTCCTACAAAACCCGCTAATAAGGGTAAGGAGATTTTGCAGCAAGGCGGCGAGTCTATGGCATCAATTCCAGAGGTACACTTAAATTGTTTATTATATGATATGAATTTAAAACTGAACGATTTTATAATTTACCTAAGTTATATGATTGTTAGGTATCTACGAAAGTGTCACAACAAGTGACCCAGCCTGTTCGTAGCAGACCACCCCCGAAAAAGTCAATGCATAAGGGGGGAAGAGGCGGGGGAAGAGGCGTTTTTGTACCTCGATATCGGAATACACTTGGAGTACTTTTGGAAACCTCAGATTTGAAGTCAGGTGGTATTCGTCGAATCCTTATGGATGCAGATATCTTTGGTCTTGACTGCCAAGAAACGATAGGAATGGACGAAATGACTGAGATTATGACGCATGGTGAATTAGGCATCGGCAATGTTCACGCATACATCTGGTATTCCGATAAATATATCATTTAATTAGTTGAACAATTTATTTACACATTTCAATGAAAATAGTCTAATGTTTATATGTTTTTATTTAAGGTTGTTGTACGATAAAAAAATGCGCGAGACTGTATTGGCAAGACGCTTCCATTTCTTGTCTGCCCATATTGTCAGCGGAGCGACAATTGTCAGGGAACCGGGTTCAGTTAGGGAGTACTTAGTGAATCGATACACGGCCTACGTCGGCAACCCAGATAGCTTGTTTATTTTGCCGTATAACACTGTTCCAGTGGGGTGAGTTTTTCATTTATTCTAATATATCTTTGTTTATTTTGCGTAGAAACTTTTCTTCTAAACTGTTGCTTAAATTTTTAGAAAACACTGGTTGTTGTTGGCTATCGATCCGATTAAAGAAGTTGTGTACTTTCTAAATTCGGTAGACGGGGAATGGACTAACTATCCCGCTATGAAGGAAACTGTTGATCAGTAAGTCAGATCGTTCTAACTATTCGTGTATATTTATATATTTAATTATTTCTGTGAGATTGATCTAAATATATGTTTTTATTTTCTTAGATCAATACAAATATTTCGTAGTCAAAGGGACGCACAGGTACCCCGGAGTAAATCATCAAATATTACTTGGATCAAAGTGCAGGTACAAAATTAGTTGCTTATAATAATAGTTATGTTACTTGATAAAATTACACGACAACTATAAAATATATTCTGTTTTTCTATGCAGTGTCCGTTACAGAATAACGATGTAGATTGCGGATACTTTTGCTTGAGGTTTATGAAAGAAATCCTTCATAAAAATCAAGTAGAGATTCCAAGCACGGTATGGATTTATAACTTAGAATAATTTTGTATGATTTCTACATTTAATAACATCATGCATATACTGAAGTAATAATTTCTTATGTAGTACTTTGATGACCTCTATACTATGTCGTACACGAAAGTTCAAGTGGAAGAAGTCAAAGAGGAAATATGTCAATTTTATGTTGAAAACAGATTATTCTGATGGGTATGAATAAAATATTATTGTACGTGTTAGTTTGATTGTGTTGGAGCCTTTAATATTGTTTGTTTAATTTACCGTGTTGTTCATATTCATACTTTGCAGGATGACGACCGTGTCGGTGGAGCATTATTTTCGATGTAATTATATATGATTTAGTTACATATGTATATATATATGGTTACAAATTAACACGATACTTTGTATGTGATTTAGTTATGGTTACAAATGTATATATGGTTACAAATTTAGTTATATATGATTTAGTTACATATATATAGATAAGGATTGAATATTATATGGTATACCGGTTTCTGTTAATATAATACCGATTTCTTAAAATATATGTATAGATAAGGATTGAATTACAGGTTAAATTATTGGACCAAAAAAAAATTACAGGCCGCACAGGGAACCTCAAATTATAGGTTTCACTTTAAAAAATTTGTATGAGCTACGAAAGCGCTTTTGGCTAAAAAGCGCTTTCGTAGGCAGGATAAATAAAAAAAAAAATTAAATAGAAACCCCCTATCAAAGCGCTTTTTATGGAAAAAGCGCTGTGAAAGACCCCCTATCAAAGCGCTTTTTCCATAAAAAGCGCTGTAAAAGCCATGATAAATAAAAAAACAAAAATTAAATAGAACCCTTATCAAAGCGCTTTTTATGGAAAAAGCGCTGGGAAAGACCCCCCTATCAAAGCGCTTTTTCCATAAAAAGCGCTGTAAAAGGCCTGATAAATAAAAAAAAAAAATTTAAATAGCACACCTATCAAAGCGCTTTTCAAAAAGCGCTGGGAAAGACCCCCCTATCAAAGCGCTTTTTAAGGAAAAAGCGTTGGGATAGGTCCACCTACGACAGCGCTTTTGGCCAGAAAAAAGCGCTTTCGTAGCCTACGGCAGCGCTGGCTACGGCAGCGCTTTTAAGCGCTTTTAAAGGACAAAAAAAAGCGCTGTGAAAGCCCATTTTCGTAGTAGTGATGATAAGGAAAACCATGCGAACAATGTGAAGAAACCCGAAGAAAAGGAAGACACACAAAAAATAAATCAAAAACCCTCGAAAATCCGGAGGGGAGTAACGAAGGGAATAAACAAATGGGTTGATGTCTTAAGCGGGAATCAAAGCTCTAACAATGGGATGACAATCGAATTTATCACACCAAGAGTCATAAACGGTGAGATTGAAGTGTAGATTGAGAAATTAAACATCGAAACTAAAGTGAAGTTTTGAGATTCAGTGTTGATCGTGTATGTCATTGGAGGTGAACTCAATATGAATGGAGTGAAGCAATTCATGATGAAGCAGTGGAATTTAGTGAAACTACCTGATATATACTATAATGACGAAGGGTATTTAATCTTATGTTTTCACTCATAATATGATGAAAGGGAATATGTTCTTATGAAGGGGCCTTACACTCCTTACACTGTAAGGAATATGCCCATGTTGCTTCGTGAATGGAAACCTGATTTCAGACTCAAGGATGATATGTTGCAAACAATTCCAATTTGGGTCAAACTTCCCCAGCTTCTGTTACACCTGTGGAGACCGAATATCCTGAGTAAAATTGGCTGCGCACTGGGAACTCCGGTAGTTACTGACGAATGCACAACAAACAAATATATAATCTTTTTTGCCAAGATATTGGTGGATGTGGACATAACTCAAGAACCCGACAAAGAGATCACAATTAAAGATGCAGAAGTGAGGAAAATGAAACAACTGAAAGAGTATGAATGAATGCCAAGATATTGCAAAAAATGCCAAAGAATTGGTCATAGTTGTGGTGAGAAAACCGTGAAACAATGGATGCCCAAACCTCCAGAAAGGAAGAGATAATACAATGTAAAAACTCGGGTAATATCACTCCTACATAACTTGTACAACCTACTCAAATTCTAACTGTTAATTCAAGTGGAAATGCTACCAAGGAAAATGAGGAATGAACGACAATTACAAAAGGAAGCAGGGATAGAGGGAAAGCACGAGTGAAAACATGATGTATAGTTTGTGAAAATGACTTTGAGACACTAGGGGTGTGAAGAGCCATAGTGTTTCACAAGGATGTCCCATGACCTTAGCTTGAAATGTGAAGGGGCTCAATAAAATGGGGAAGGTAAAAGAGATAAGCTCCTGCCTCTTAAGCATAAACCCTGATATTGTTATATTGGTTGAAACTAGGGTGAAGGAAAAGAAAGCTGCAGAGATTAGAAACAAATTGAAGCTATATAGAAACTACATCCACAATTATATAAAACATGTTAATCGAAGAATATGGGTCTACTGGAATCACAATAATATTAAGGCTCAAGTGGTGAAGACAACTGATCAAATGGTTCATTGCATCATTTTTTACTGTAATGGCAAGTGGTTATATTAGATGACAGTGATCTATGTGCAAAACCAATTGGAAAATAGGAAAATATTATGGAATCATCTTGCAGCAATTCACAAGAACCAACAAGGACCGTTGTTCTTGATTGGTGACTTTAATAATGTGTTGAAGCACAATGATAGGGTAGGAGGTAGAAATGTGATTGAGGAAGAATTCAAAGATTTATGCAAGTTAATGGATGTAGCAGGGCTGCACAAAATGAAAAGTAAAGGCCAACACTTCACATGGTCAAACAACCTAAGTGAAGGTGCCATCTATTCTAGGATAGACAGAATTTCAAGAGAAATCTCGCCCTTTCATTTAGAGACATGTTCATTCTCTATGCAATACCATTTATTGTGATGTCTTATAAATTGAGAAATATATTTGAATAATGTGTTTTCACATAATCTCTTAGTAATATCGAATCGGTGTACTCTATCCCATTATATGACCATAAATACTTAAATTTTCTTCTTGTTTGATTCTCTACCTTTGATTTCTACAACTTGAGTTTGGTAAAGACTTCATATTTTTTACTCAATAAATACACCCAAATATTTCAAGAAAAATCACTTATAAAAGTCATAGAATACTTGAAACCACCCATGGAAACCTCTTTGATAGCCCCCCACACATCTAAATGAACAATGTCTAAAATGCCTTAATTTTGTGATTTCCGATCTTGAATCGAACACAACAATATTTTTCCAAGTACACAATACTTGCCCAAATTTATCTTGCAACTAGAAACAGCCTTCAATATATTTCTCTTACAAAGTTCCATCATCCCATGCTCATTGATATTACCCTGACATTGTTGGCTAGGATTTTTACAAAGGGGTCTAAATCCAACCAAAAGCAAAAAGGGTTCTTTGAAGATTTTTTATTATAGGAAGTCGACCACACAAACTGTCGACCAAAAGAGTTTTCATAAAAGGCCAATTTTGGCTTGTAGACACGGTCGACCAGAAGAGAGGCCTCATGAGGAATGGATTGGGCTTAAGAGTGTTAAAAAGCCCAAAAGAGAGAATAACTATCAAAACAAATCCTTGTGAATAGAGAACTTGGGTTCAATAGAAAGAATGGAGAAAGTGGATTCATGAAGGGAAGTTACAATAGAGAATGTGGGTTCAATAGCAAGAATGGAGAACGTGAGTTCATGAAGGGAAGTTACAAGGGACACGTGTCTCATAAGGAAGCGAAACCCGTCAAAAAGTAGTTATTTTCATGTATTATAAATAAAGCACTTAGTGCATAATGTAAGAGATTCAAACTTTCACATTCCTACACGCTAGTCACTCAGAGTACCCAAGCGAACGAGCAAAATGAGTCAGGCATAGGAAATATAAATTTGAATTAACCTATTTTCAATTGTTTTGATATTATATCATCTATTTTTACCGTTTAAAACGTCTTTGTTTTATTTTGCCTTTCCTGCTTTATTGCTTTTAGGTCCGTTTCGCCTTAGTCGAACATACCCTTTTGAACACACTTTGTGAAAACACTTGAGAACTGAGGCACTGTACTGAGATTCCTTGGTCGATCTCGCCAGTAAACTCTCTGTTAAGAGACCAGCGTTGTTTACGAAAACCAGAGGTAAACAAACATATATTCCATAATGGTTGAATCATTATCTGACTCAAATAATGTACCATCATCTACAAGAGTGTTCCTCAATAGTTTATACATGTTACCCGCAATACTCATTTCTCTCATCAAAGTCAATGCACCATTGATAACCTTCATAATTTCCCTTCTCCATCATACGTGTAGGAGAAACCATTCGCCTATAGAGTACATGGGAAAATCAAGTTCTTCCTTAACTTTGAAATATATTTTACATCATTTAATATTTGCACGCCACCATCGTCCATGGAAATTTTAATCTGTCTCATTCTAATGATATTACATGCTTTATCATCATCTAGATAGACAAATCTATAATTACCTGACCAGAATGTAGTGAGTTATTCCTGGTGTGTAGTCAAGTGGTAAGAACAACTAGAGTAAAGAATCCACACATTTGTGCACTTACTGATGTTACCTGGAAAATTCGACGCTCCAGGTTTCATGAAAATATTAAGGTTTTTAAAGAAGAATCAAGAGTATAGGAAAGATGCTTCGACGGAAGCATATAATGGTCTTTTTGACCAGACTTTCACTTAAATAAGACGACTTTGAAAACCTCACATTCAAAAGATATTTGGGGCTGGTTCGACGAAGAAATTTGAAGTAAGGATGAACATTCGAATTTTGGCGCTTACTTGTTTCTTTTGAAAAGAGACATGTGAAGGCCTTTGAAGGATCTAAGCGCATGCAAGCGAGAACGTGACATCTTATGATAAGAATACTATTATACCCCAAAATTTTCCCTCTCATTTATCAAGATTTTTCTCACAAGACTTCTTGGACTCAAGACAAGATTAGAGTTTGCTCAGCTCAAGACCTCATCTTACACTGATGACCTTAAATTAGGTTTTGAGTTTGCACAAGGATTTTTGGACTATCAATGCTTCATGTGACTTTCATACACCATCTTAGACCCCTAAGATTGCTCATACCAAGTTTCAAGCGTTGAACCACAATTTTGACCAGTCAATTGGACAGTTGACCTAGAAATCAGTTGTATTGGGGAAAAAAGTCAACCATAGCCAATTTACAGTCAAACTTCATAATTTTTTATACATAACAACATTTTAGACTCATATGATCAAGTTTGGATCACAACTACTTAAGAAATTTGATGAAATCATCAAAAGGGCAAAATGGTCAAAATTAAGGTTTTTACTGAGAAAGGGAAATTTCTGATTTTTTAACCTAGCCAATGACCAATTGGGTTCAAGAATGATTTCAAGGACTCAATGGCATCATCTTGACCTAATCACACAGTTCAAAAGATCTCAAATGCATAGGATTGACAGATGAATTTTGCAGTCAACTGATCAAAAGTCAACTGTACACTGAAAAGTCAAACTTTGACTTTTTGGTCAAAATCAAGTGCCAAGGATCATAATTCATCAAGATATGTCAAAATATGAAACTTGTTGATCAAGAAACTCAAAATTGCAAGTTAGGGTTTTAATTTGAAAATTTTTCATAACTTAGAATTTTTCTAAGTATGGAAAATTTTTATTTTTTCCCAACTTTCCACAACTTTTTCACCATGATACAATAGGATTCAAAAGAAACTTCCAACATGAAAGTTGTATTCCTCCATGAAATCTACAACTTTGATTCATAAAGTTTTCCCAAAGGATGCTTGGATCTCAAGATATAAATTTGTGAATAGGGGTCCATGAACTAAAAGACTTGGTGAAAATTTGCCCTAATTTAGGCAGGTTTAACCCAACTATATGGACATTTTTCACCTAGTTCCAAGAGGTATCTCAAAATTCATTTCAAAGATGGATTGTAGATCATGCTGCAAGATTTCCAAAATTTCCAAGAACTCTCCAAGATCATTTGTGGTTAGGGAGAATCGAAGAAAAGAAAATGGCATTTTATCACTTTTGTTCAAGCCATTTTCACAATGCACCAAGTTGCAAATCTGATCAAGCATGCTTGTAGCTTGAATTACAGGTCCTAAATCCCATCTACACTCCAAAATTAAATGCTAATTCAGTGGATAATGGCTTTGTTTTGGCTTTTGAAGGATTGCACAAAGAATTAATCCATAAATGGCATAAAGGGCACATTGCCATTTTCATAAAGCAAGCTTTTTCCAACTTTACAATTCTTGAGCCATGGACCTGTTTCTTTGTTACAAGCAATGTCCACAGATATCAGGCAATGTTTACCAACCCTTGGCATCCCTAGAAATAGCAAGTACATGCCTTTGGCACAAGTCACTTCACTTTTCTTCAAAAGCAAGAAAAGTTGCAAAAGTCAAGAGAACTTGCACATCTGTTAAAGAGTGGACTTGGACTCATTCAAAACAACTTCACAAACTAGTTGCAAGCTAGAACACGAGTGCATAACTTAAAAAACTCTCCCAAACACAAAACACGATTTTTCTGCCCAAACTTGCAGTTTCTGCAAAACTCTTGCAAGCTCAATATTGGCTCGTGCGTTTCTCCCTTTAACACTTGAAACACCTTCCATACATCACATCCAAACCATCCAAGCCCTTATCCTATTGATGTACCCTCTATTTTAGACATTGCCATTTTCAAACTTGAAGGTTGCAGGTTGACTTCTACAGGGAGTTTCAAGCATCCTCAAGGCAAGCTAAGCATTGGAATAGCTTGAGGGAACTTCAAGGAAGCTCACACGATCCTCAGGCCTCACTCAAAGTCCCCACATTGCCATATCCAAATACAGTTGAATGAGGTATTTTTCAAAAATTTATATCTCTGTTTAGGTATCCTCAAGCCACGATTTGTGAAGCAAAAATGTAGTCCTTAACTTGCTGAAGTTGTACATATGTATAGTTGTCATTTATATTAACTGAGCTAAGAGAATTTGATTGTTGAACATGCTGAAAAAACTAGGTCAGAAATTAGGGGTGATTAAATTCTCTCTGATATTTGAGAGTTAGTTTACAAATTTTATATCATTGGAATCGTGAGATGAAATGCTACATTTTTCATGTTGCAAGTATTTGATTTTATGCAATGAATAGAGAGTTACAGGTTTGAACTCAGAACGCGCGCAAATGGAAGCTGGAAGATAGGGATGAAGTGTCCTGGGCCTGGCGCGCCTTGGGCCTACTTGTTTTGTTTTCCACACCCCCCATAAAAAGAAGAAGAAGCGAGCCGGTGTGGTTATCATGGGTAGAAGGTTTAAAGGACAAGCCAGAAGGACCTTGGAATTTCCATCAACCTCTGAGGAAGGGGAAAGAAAAGGTAAGGAGACGGCAGTACCATCTGATTTTGAAGCAGAAGAAGAAGAGGAAGAGGACTACTCCGAACAACAGTACCCTCCGGCTGATGACAAATACAAAAATTTGGAAGAGCGTCTAGCTGCTATGGAGATACAGAGAGTACCTGGGCTAGACTTTGAGGAGTTGGGGCTGGTATTTGGAATCGTAATCCCGCCTAAGTTTAAAGTACCTCTATTTGCCAAGTATAATGGGGTGTCTTGTCCCAAGATGAACCTACGATCTTATGTCAGGAAAGTTCATCCGTATTCTGCTGACAAAGACTTGTGGGTTCACTTTTTTCAGGACAGTTTGTCAGGAACTCAGCTTGATTGGTTCTACCAGTTGGAGAGGTCTGATGTGCACAATTGGGAAGATTTGGCAGCCGCCTTCTATAAACAGTATCAATACAATGCCGACTTGGCACCAACCCGTACTCAACTCCAGCATATGGCCATGGTGTCCAATGAGGGCTTCAAAGACTACGCCCAAAAGTGGAGGGATTTGGCCGGAAGGGTGCAACCACCTTTATCTGAAAGAGAGCTAGTTGACATGTTCCCGGGAACTCTATCAGGTCCTTTCTTTAATCACCTGATTGGAAGCTCTTCTACAGGGTTCACCGAATTGATTTTAACTGGCGAGAGGGTGGAAGCCGGTATTAGAAGCGGGAAAATTCAGAAAGATGCATCTACCTATGCTACTGTAAAAAAGCCTTTCACCGAAAAAAAGGAAGTGTCTGCTATCTACGCACAGAGGAATCAGGGAAGAACTAAAAGACGACCAACAGTGGGGGCTGTTACGATTCAAAAGTCTGCATCAGACCAGCCAAGAAACAACCAACTGAGAAATGATCCGCCGAGAAATAACCAGCAAAGGGTGGAAAGGCCTGTAAGGCAATTCACCAAGATAAACATGACTCCTGCTCAAGTCTTACCACATCTCTTGAAGTTGAACCTGGCCATGCTAAAGGAGGCCCCTAAAAATCCTAACACTGCTTCTCCATATTATAATTCCAACGCCAAATGCACGTACCATTCAGAAAGTCCAGGGCACAACACCAACAACTGTTGGGCTCTGAAGAACAAGATTCAAGATCTGATTGATGCAAAGGAAGTTGAATTTGAAGCTCCTGAGAAACCGAATGTTATTTCTGCTCCAATGCCGAGGCATGGACACAATGCCAATGCTGTGGAAGAAGATCTGTTTGTTTCTACTGTGGATGAATTGTTAACTCCTCTCCTAACCATCAAGTTGAATTTGTTGAAAGCTGGGGTGTTCCCAGGTTATGACCAAGATTGCCATGCTTGCCTATCCTCCCCATTTGACCGTCCTCTGTTGAAGAAAGGAATCTAACAATTGATTGATAACCAAGAAATTTTGTTCGAGAAAGCTCCTGTCTCACCCATTCCCGTTCCAGAAGTTTCTATAATAACCATATACGCCAATCCTTCCAGGGTTCCTAAAAAACCCATTAGGATTACATCCGCTCCAGTGACTACTCCGTTGAAGATAACAATGCCCGGGCCAGCCCCATACAAATCTGATAAAATGGTACCATGGAACTATGGTGGAGAAATCTACTACCATGGTGTCAAACAGATTGAACAAATTGCAGAAGAAGAAAGCTCTGAAGAGGATACTCCCGACATCGGTAACATTGCCAGAACGAGCAAGGTTACCCGTAGTGGAAGAATCTTTTCTCCAGAGATTGCTCCTCCAACAGCAGTCTTTGGACCCGTGGTCATTCCGAAGATTACACCTATACCAGTAACTGTACCTGCAAGTGTACCCGCCAACAATGACAATGCAATTCCTATCCCTACTTCCGCTGCTGAGAAAAAAGGAAAGAATGTTCAAGAGGAGCCTATCCTGACGAAGGCTCAGTCACTAATTATTCCTAAAATGTCCAAGAAGGAGATGGAAGAAATCCTGAGGATTATTAAGAAAAGTGATTATGATGTGGTAGAACAACTGGGGCAGACCCCCTCCAAAATCTATATGTTAGCATTGCTGTTGTGCTCTGAGGCACATGCTAAAGCTTTGGTCAAGTTTTTGAAGACAACACAGGTACCGCAAGAGACTTCGGCTGATCAATTCCAAGAGTGTGAGGCCAGTTTAGCAGCTGACAATGGCCTGGGTTTTTCCGATGCAGACTTGACCTCCAAAGGGAGAAAACATAACGACGCACTACAAGTCTCAGTGGAGTGTAGGGGGACGACCCTAGCCCATGTCTTGGTTGATACGGGATCTTCCCTAAATGTCTTGCCGAAGAAAGCCCTGGATAGACTGGATTGTGAAGGGCTGACCCTAAAACCCAGCAACATCATTGTGAGAGCATTTGACGGCTCTAAAATGATGGTCCATGGGGAGGTGGACATTCCGATCAAGGTGGGTACCCAGACATTCAATTCGACATTCTACGTGATGGACATCCGTCCTTCTTACTCTTGCCTGTTGGGACGCCTCTGGATTCACAATGTCGGAGTGGTCACATCCACCTTGCACCAAATGCTCAAGTATCCCGTCCAAGGGAAAATTATAATTGTCCATGGGGAAGAGGAATATATGATTAGTCATCTGAATTCCTTCTGTTATATGGAGTTAGATGGCGAATTCATAGAGACCCCTTTCCAACATTTTGAAGAAGTCTCTGAAGAAATAGCAGTGACCAAGGCGGTGTCCTCAACTCCTGTGATCACAAGACCACCACCTCGGATGTCATCTTTAAAGGATGCTAGGGCAGTAGTGGAAGAAGGCGGATCCACCATCTGGGGGCAGCTTCCAGACTTCCTCTACAAATCAGACAAGTTCGGCTTGGGATTTACTTCGACTGGTCAGAAGGCCGTGCACCGCTCCCGTGCCAGAGGGCCACCTGTGAAGATCAGCCACCAATGGGTTAATGCACTAGAGGACAGTTGTGATTGGTGGATCTGGAACTGACTGTTTAACGCTGGTTCGCGAAATGTCGCGAAAGCAAGAGTCGTCACCGTCTTTTATTTTCTCCAATATGGAAAGGACAAAAGCACAGAAAAATTCCTTATGAGATTGTTTCTCGGTTCGGGAGGTAGATTTATAGAAAGGGAAGGTGTTAGCACCCTTTCTATCCATGGTTATCCATGGGCTCTTAGATACTTGCTCATTTGTGTTTTCAAAATGTTTGTTTGCTTTTCAAAGTGTGAGTGAGTTTGAAAAATTTTCGTTTAAAGTTTCAGATCGACTCTTGTATCAGTCCTCAAGAGTGTTTGAAAAATTGTTTTGAAAGCTTTTTTAGAAAAGTGTCGGTGTGAAAAGAAATTTTGATTGGTTTTGAATTAGAGCAAGTATCTACGAGTCATCTACCTACCCTAAGGAATTAGGCTGTGTAAATGTCCTTAAGGTAGTGCCATCCCACCATTGAGAGGTAGGTAGCACCACCGTTGGAGGTGTTCGGGTCAATTCGTTTGTAGGGACAGTGTGGTCACCAGAGCAATAGTAGGACACCTTAGAAGCTACCCTCATGCCATGTTCATGGACATGAGGACTTACTAAAATGTCCTATACTCGACGACCACGTTTCGAGGGGCAAGGCAACAGTGAGGCGTACTGTTGTACCCCAAAATTTTCCCTCCCATATTCTTCAAGATTTGCCAAAAGCATGCTTCAAAATCTCCCAAGGGTTGCATAGTTCAAGGGCCTCCTAACAGTCAAAAACTAGGGTTTTGGTTCTGACAAAGAAAATGAAGTTTCCAAGGGCCCAATCAAGTCCCATATGCCTACAAATATGGTCAAGCATCCTCATACCAAGTTTCAAGACTTACAACACAAAATTGCACAGTCAAAACCCTAATTGCTCAACAGTCAACTGCAGGGGCAAAATGGTCATTTGACAGTCAAAAGTTCAAATTTTTTGTCAACATCTCATTTTGAAGCCATAAACATCATTTGATCAATGCTTGATCATGATTCTCAAAGCTTGGCTCAAAAAGTCTCAAGATGCAAAAGTTTCCATATTTGGACAGTTGAAAAAGTCAACTGTAACTTGACCAAGGCATAACTTCCACATGGTTTATCAGAAAAATTCCATCCAAAGCTCATTTTGAAGAGAAAGACATTTCCTACAACTCCTCTTCACACTTCAAGTCCAAGAAATGCTCTCACAAAAAGTTATCAATTTCAACATTATAGGTCATTTTCAAAAGTCAACAAAAAAGGACTTTAAGTCAAAGGCCATAATTTGAGATTGGTAAATCAAAAAGACATGGGACCAAAGGCATTGGTTAGAGGACTTCAAGGCCTTTCCAAAATGTCCAAGAACATGATCAAAGCTTAAAAATTGAGCAAGATATGCCTTGTGGAAGTTGGGAAATATTTGGGTATTTTGAAAAGTCAACTTTGCTTCAAATGCCTTAAAATTGCTAATGGGCCACATTTTCTTCCAAGATTCATCATCCAAAGCATATGCACGACCATTTGGCCCAAAGGGAGTTTATTCATCATTTTTATTTATTTATTTGAATTTTTAATTGCTATTAATTCATTTAATAAAATAAAATATGTGAAAAATACTAAAGCAAGCTTTTCAAATCTTTTTATGCATGGAATACCTTCAAGATTTCGTGCATTATCTGATATGGAAAGAATCAAGGTGATTTGGACATGATTGGTATCAAAACACATGGAAAAGATTGAAAAATATGCCATGAAAATCAAATATTGTTCTCATCAATGCAAAGATCTTTTGATTCAAAACTCAACCCTAATTCATTCCTTACATAAGCCAGATGCTAGACCTAGTGCAAGAGACCTCTAAGTTGCGCCAGAATTCCAAAACAACTTTGCACTTTTTCAAGAAAACTCTAAAACTGAAAATACGATTCCAAGGCTTTTCAAGGCAAAATACCAATTGCAATAGCTTGCAAAAGCTTCACTGAACCTAACTGCACTATTTTACAATCCTCACGCACCCAGAATTGGTACCTAGCAATCAAACTGTCTCATCTTTTTTGCATAATCGTATTTTATCATTCATGCCATAATTTTGAGTTCTAATGATTGTTTTGTATTAGTCTTATCATGCTGAAGCTAACCATGTAGTTTGATTGAGTTTTTGTGCATCATACGCGAAATCACCATTGAAGCGTTTTAGGGTTGCAGAGGTTCAAATTTGGGGTTTCTCTGTTATGGAAAAATTGAGACATGATACTTAGACCATTAAAACCAGGAGCTTCAGACGAACTCAATGCTTAGGTCGCGCCTAATTTATGATCAAAGGATTTCTATTCGCTATTTTTTCATACAGCATATAGTGGGGGTTTAAAACCCTCGCAATCTTGTTTATGTTTTTTCAGGCAAACGCAGGACACTTGGAGAAAAAGAGAGAAAAAACCTTGCCACAACACTGTTAGAATATCAAATTCTTTCAAGAACCCTAAAACCTTGAAATCCTTATTACAAATCCCTCTCTCACTACAAACAAGCCATCACAGTTACAAACCAACACCTCACTACTTCTTCAGTAAGGATAAGGCTGGCTTGATCTCCATGATCCAAAGGGCATAAAAGCATTCAGGTCACTAATTTTCCAGTAAGGATTTAGACAGGATCCCATGCAGGTTCATTAAGGAACGTTGAGGCCAAAATACAAATGGCCAAAAGCCAAAAGCCAAATGGCCAAAAGAACAACTTATGCATGACACCAATACATGGCGAGACAGACATCCTGAGAAGATTAAGGAACGTTGAAGCCAGAACACAAAAGCCAAAAGCCAAAAGCCAAATGGCCAAAGTAGAACAACTTATGCATGAAACCCAATCCAATGGTCAAAGAATGCAGACCACGGTACTCAGGAGTCAATGAACACACACGTGATGCCAGAAAGTCAAACAAGGCTTTTTGTCTAATGGGCCAGAATACTTCAAAAAACCTCCAAATGGGCCAGACACCCCCCAATGTTTGTATAATTTTTAATTTTCTTTTCTTTTTCTAGTTCTTTTAATCATTTTTTATTTAATTCACTTCAAATAATTTTCTTTTCATAATAAAACCAGAAAATAAAAAAAACTAAAAATATGTTTAATTATATTTAATTTCTATTAATTTATTTTGTAAATAAATGTTAAATAATTAATTTAGTTAAATTAGGTTTTAAAGCTTTAATATTTTTCTTAATAAATTAAAATATGTAGAAATTAGGGTTTTTAACTTTTCATCATTTTTTTTAATAAATAATTTTTTCATCATTATTATTATTATTAATTACTAATTTATTTTGTAAATAAACATATACATTAATAATTTAGTAAATTAGGTTTTAAACTTTAACCTTTTCTTTAATAATTAAAAATATTTAGAACTAGGGTTTCCTTCTAATTTTAAATTCTTTTCTTTATTTTCATTAAATACCAAAAAACATAAAAAACATTTCTTCCCTTTAATTTAACAATTAATTAGCTTTTTTTTAATTTCAATTTAATTTCAAAAGGGTCCAACGCCCTCGAACGTTCTATTTTTTATTCTTTCGCGTTATTCTTATTTTCCTTCCAAATATTATGTAATTGCTCAAGCCTTGTAATAGTAATTAGGAATTTATTTACTTTCCGCGTTTTTATTAAAACGGGTCTTTGTAATTTGGCGATGTATAGACCCGCGCCTCGTAATAGCGTAGGATTTTACTTTCCGCATTTTAATTTCCGCACTTTTAAACTGCTAAACTTTGCATGAAAGAATGAATGGTCTAAATTAAAAACAAGCGTAGATCACCATGATACATGTACAAGATAAAACATAACTGAAAATAACACACAAATTCACACACCACTCTTAGGGTACGCCTCACTGCTGCCTTGCCCTCGAAACGTGGTCGTCGAGTATAGGACGTTTTAGTAAGTCCTTATGTCCGTTGATCCAAATGCCTCAAAACAAGTTGCCTCGGAAAAGTTGCCTCAGAATAAAAAAGGATCAATGGCATAAGGGTAGCTTCTAAGGTGTTCTACTGTTGCTCTGGTGACCACACTGTCCCTAAAAACGAATTGACCCGAACACCTCCAACGGTGGTGCTACCTACCTCTCAATGGTGGGATGGTACTACCTAAAGGACTTCTACACAGCTTAATTCCTTAGGGTAGGTAGATGACTCGTAGATACTTGCTCTCTTCAAAAACAAAACAAAAATCTTTTTACACCGACACTTTCAAAAGCT
This sequence comes from Vicia faba, assembly GCA_948472305.1. Taxonomy (NCBI): domain Eukaryota; kingdom Viridiplantae; phylum Streptophyta; class Magnoliopsida; order Fabales; family Fabaceae; genus Vicia; species Vicia faba. The sequence continues at coordinate 1,309,760,920 of OX451741.1, read as the reverse complement.
TTCAAAACAATTTTTCAAACACTCTTGAGGACAGATACAAGAGTTGTTCAGAAAAATTTCGAAGAAACTTTTTCAAACCCACACACACTTGAAAAGCAAACAAATTTTTGAAAACACAATGAGCAAGTATCTAAGAGCCCATGGATAACCATGGATAGAAAGGGTGCTAACACCTTCCATTTCTATAAATCTACCTCCCGAACCGAGAAACTATCTCATAAGGAATTTTGCTGTGCTTTTGTCCTTTCCTTGTTGGAGAAAATAAAAGACGGTGGCGACTCTTGCTTCCGCGACATTTCGCGAACCAGCGTTAAACAGTCAGTTCCAGATCCACCGATCACAGAACTGGCGACTCTGTTGGGGATAGTTTAAAAGTGAGGTGTACCTTAGGACTAAGATCACTTGTGTTTTCAATTGTCTGAATTGTTTGCTTTATCATTGTGGGCACTATCTTGGGAGTTCTATAGATCCTAACCCGGATCTGGGGGATACCTTCTTAGAAAGTAGCAACAAGACTGTGAGGAAACTGTGCGGGGTATACCGACATGGTTGAAGCAGTCTGCTACGTTAATGTGGCACTTTGGTGAGTACCGGTAACCCTTGAGTCCAGTCAAGGAGAGTACGGGGCCGCCGCGTGGTGTCGTGAAGCATCAACTGACCTTAGGAACCTTAATTGAACCATCTTAGCCTCTTTAGGGTAGTGAGATAACTGACTTTGGTGCAGTCCGAGGTTGGTTGATACTCGATACTACACTCAATTGAGGGTTGTTTTCTTGGAATATTTCGGTCGCCAGTTCAGTGGCTAAATCGAAACGATGAACAATGAAAATAGTCCAGTGATATTGGGACCCTTAGAACCCGGTTACTTCTGATAGGACAGGTTTCGAGCCCACCAACTTCAAGAGGGTAATACCTAGACCCCATGCTGGCCTTAACTCTAAGGGCTCTCTTGTGTGACTTGTGTGCCTTCAAACTTGACTACTTGCATGCTTGTTATCTGACACTTGAGTTTCTTGCAGGCTTTGTTTACAGTCCTTAATTGGGACTCATAACAGGGTTTACCTACATTACCCCATGCATAGCATAACATCATACCATTGCATGCATCCCGCATAAAGACTAACCCATTTCAAGGATCTCAAGGGCTTGTGATGCAGGTCATGATGAATCAAAATGTCTAGCAAGGGGCAAAGGGGATTTATTTTCCTCTAGCCAAGGTTGATGGCTTGAGTCAGGGGATATGACCCACTGGATATGGTGAGCCTTTGACCCTTGAAGAAGGACTCTCAACAATATGCAGTTCCTTCAATCAAGCTACAAATTCAAATGCTAACAATTTTCTTGTTTACCCTGCAAGATCCTTGAAAACATTGCATGCATACATACACATCATTGCATTACAGGTATCCTTGTTACAGGTCACTTACCTTCCTCGCTGTTTATTTCAGCAATGGCTTTCCAACCAGACAACCAGGATCCTCATGCTCAAGAGACTCAGTTCAGGGAGATCTTATTAAGCCTATCCAAGGGGCAAGAAGAGTTGAGGACACTCCTCATGGGGAATTTGGCCAAGAAAAGTCCCGAAGATGACAAGGACGAACGACTGAAACGCCTGCAAGCTGAGGTAGACACAATGAAAACCCAGATGCTGGGGCAAAAGGATCTCATCCAAGGTTTAGCTCGGGAGCAAGAAGAGTTGAGGACCATGATCAGTCAACTCCACCAAGACAGATCCAACATGAAGCAACCTCGCCCAGAGCAACAGATTGATCAAGGTAAGCCAAGCAGGTCCAAGAGGCAATTCACCCAGCTTAACGTGTCGCTGTTTCAAGCTCTACAACACCTGCTGAGGTTGAATCTGATTACACTAAGGGCTCCTCCCCGGAACCCCAACACTTCTGCTCCTAACTATCATCCCAACAAAAGGTGTGCATATCACTTTGATAGTCCTGGACATGACACTGCCGACTGATGGGCTCTGAAGAACAAGGTCCAGGATCTGATTAATGAAGGAGTAGTGGACTTCACCCAAGTGGGTCAGGCTGAGTGCTTCTACCATCCCTACAGGATTCACCATTTGAAGTGACAAGACCTGAGACTAGAAGACTTTTGTTCATTAGAATTTTTCAAGTTGTAATTTTCTTTTGATTGTTCAAACATTTATTCATGTTAAACGTTGTTATTTCATTAATACATCGCATATGTCTGTTTTGAAGCAATACATTCGCATTCGCTATATTCAAACTGCTTTCATTTTTTGATGTCAACTCTCAATTAATAATCCTAAGCCTCTTGAGGGAGGATGACTAAAACGATACCGCGATCATTACAGTATGCTTTTGAACAGACCCCGCTGATGAGGTACAGGCATTGTTTCAATTCCTAAACACTGGAGTTATAAGGAAGATAATCCCTCGTCAACCCCTCTGAGCCAAAGAAGTAGGAGTTTTTCTTTTCGAAATTAAAAACCCTTAATCATAACCTGGGGCAGGGTAGTTCTCTCAGTTGATCCCAGTGCATAACAAATGGCACCAAAGAGGTCCTTACAAAACAAAGAAAGACAGTGATGGTTCCGAACAATCATAAAGACGGGCAGTCATTACTTCTCAAAATAAAAACCCATTAAGTCAAAACCTATAAAGGAGACTTACAAAACTGGGGCATCCCGCTGACTGTAATCACAAAAGAAATAGTTCAGGCAAAATTTAGGGATAGCGAAATCAAAAAGAAAGAGGTCATACAAACCCTCAACAAAAATAAAAAATGACTGCCTATTCAAAATAAACTATCAACATCCGAACCATCATTGGAATATCAGGACAAAGACTCAAACAAGGTCTAACGCACGATCAACTGAGCTTAGGTTTGAAGAACATCACGAAGAACAGGTGGGTACAAATAATTTGAGCCTTTATCCTTTGTTTCTTAAACCATGAACCAGGCCACATTATAACCCTTAAAAAGTCCTAGCTGAAGCATGAGTTAGTTCGAAAGCATACTGTTACGAAAGGTATCCTGACTCCTTAAGGCTTGCGGTAAAATAACGAGTTGACATCACAGTTTTAAAAAAAAAAACTCACTTGCTTTTATTGAAAAAATGCATTTTCAAAAATTTCAAGACAGACATAAGCTTTGCATTCTTAAGATAACATTGTTTGCATATGATTATTTGTTTGAACAGCAGAGAACTTCGCACGACGAATGTCTAATGAACAAAAGCACCTCCAATCAAGGGGCATGGCATGATCATCATCCGTCATCTGGGGCAGTTAAGTCAAGATTCGGAGAATCTCTCAAAAGGCCAACCAGCTTGGGGCAAATCTCCATCTGGATCACCTGGGGCATTCCGACAACGAATCTTGCCTGATCAGACATCTTCTAGTGGTACGGCAACACAATGCTACTGACAGGGGCAACTCCCTACATTCTGAGTGCGTGAACATAGTCGAAAAATACTACGCATAATCAAAGACCCGCTAGGTTGACACACCTAGGCAAAACTCAGGGCTTCCCGGCGAACCAAAAGGGTTCGGGCAAAATAAGGGATGAAATGAAAAAATTTGTACACCCGGCAAGTCGAAAACCTGAAAAGGCGGCTTGGGCAAAAATGGGTATCCCGGTGGACTGAAAACCCGAAAGGGCGGTCCAGGCAAAAGTTAGGGATCAAAGCGTACGACTATGTTCCGTCATCTCGTCTACCAGAAGAAGATTCGTCAATCGGCAATTGTCAAAGCACCTCCACAGGTAACATCAGAAACAGGGGCAATAATGAGTGGTCTAAGCGATCTAATTGTTCTGACCACCAAGGTACCAAGGTAAGTTCAACTGAAGAACATAACCAGTGTATCTTAACTCCCCAGAGAGTGAGTCAGTAAATCAATGCACTCTCCCCAAGCAAAGCTATAACGTCAGCCTTAAGGAAGTTGGGTATACTCCAGCAGATCTCAACATTCCCCAGCAATATACGGACATTCTTAACAAGCATCCCCGGCAGTCTTGGCCTAAAGATTGTTCCCCGGTGGTATATCAAACATTCAATGGAGTCATTTCCCCGGTACAGTTCAAAACTTCCCCAGGAGAGTCCGACCCAGTTTCCCCAAGAAAGTTGGAATCCATCTCTCCAAGCAGAAAGCTTATCCCCAGTAGATTCTGGAAGCTTATCCTCGCAGAGCACGAACGCGTCTCCCGGCTTTATTCAAATAGTTATTTCCCTACTGGGATATAACTGGGTTATCCTCAGCCAAAAGCCGCGGAAAGATCGTCCTCGGCGAAGTCTTCTTATCCCCAGCGAAGTCTATTAACACTTCCAGCACAACAATGGTATCCCCAGTGAAGTTACCATCAACATTTCAGCAAAGTACCTCTCTCCCCACAGAGTATTATCCCCCGGCAAGATCGCTAGAGTAATTTTCTCCCCGCAGAATGTTCTATTCACCAAGTTTATTCCCCAACGGAGTTATCTTCTCCTACCGGTATGCTTGCAACTATCATCCCCAGCGGAAGCAAAATCTATTCTTTAACATCAGCCCAGGAGTGACTTCCCGGCACCCGTCAAGGATTTATTTTCCTAAGACGAAAAGATACATTCATAAACATCGCACTTCCATACATTATAGCATGCATATACGCATCATATCTTACAAATCTCGTTTATGTTGAGAACATCATAGCTTGATTCATATCATGCCTTGCATATGACTGACCTTTACCTTTCAGGAGAGATCCAGTTGAGTTCTCAGCTACATTTCAAGACCTAGACCGGTTCAGTTAAATCGACCCTAAGATTTTTCTGTTTCTTATCCAGTCAAAGGCCTTCTCTGGTTCAGTCAGATCGACCCTAAGATCTCCCTGTTTCTTATCCAGTTGAAGATTTCAAGACCTAGACCGGTTCAGTTAAATCGACCCTAAGATTTTTCTGTTTCTTATCCAGTCAAAGGCCTTCTCTAGTTCAGTCAGATCGACCCTAAGATCTCCCTGTTTCTTATCCAGTTGAAGATTTCAAGACCTAGACCGGTTCAGTTAAATTGACCCTAAGATTTTTCTGTTTCTTATCCAGTCAAAGGCCTTCTCTGGTTCAGTCAGATCGACCCTAAGATCTCCCTGTTTCTTATCCAGTTGAAGATTTCAAGACCTAGACCGGTTCAGTTAAATCGACCCTAAGATTTTTCTGTTTCTTATCTAGTCAAAGACCTTCTCTAGTCCGGTTAAATCGACCCCTAACAGATTTTCCTGATGAAGACTCAGTAGAAGACATCCAAGATTCTCTCAGCGTTCCTGTTGAGGTAGTAATCGCCTAAGATTCTCTCAACGTTCCTGTTGAGGTAGTAATCGCCCAAGATTCTCTCAGCGTTACTGTTGAGGTAGTAATCGCCCAAGATTCTCTCAGCGTTACTGTTGAGGTTGAAGTCGCCCAAGATTCTCTCATCGTTACTGTTGAGGTTGAAGTCGCCTATGATTCTCTCATCGTTACTGTTGAGGTTGAAGCCCCAGATTCTCTCCCCGTTATTGTGGAGGTAGTAATCGCCCCAGGTTCTCTCAGCGTTACTGTTGAGGTAGTAATCGCCCAAGGTTCTCTCACTGTCCCGTGGAGGTAGTAACCATCCCTGATTCATTCATCACCTTTTGAAGCTCCAGATTCAATTCCTGTAACCAGTCAGGGCGCATCTACACAAAGAGTTTGAAGACCAGCTCCTGTAACAGGCCAGGTACTCATTTTCTTTTTCAGGTACGCAAGTTCTCGCTAAGGAATCTCTTACGCGATCGACACCCAGATGGCATCTATAAGCCCATCCACCTATCCATCACCTCTCAGCATGGCATCTATAAGCCCATCATCCTATCCATCAATCTCCAAATGGCATCTATAAGCCCATTCCTACCATCACACTACTATGTGAGCGCAAATTTCTGGGCACTCTAGTGTTCAATCATCTTCCACCTTCGGATTACGAAAGGCACGTCAGCCAATCTACATCCTCAGGTTTAAGAAGATTAAACAGGGGCAACTGTTGTACCCCAAAATTTGCCCTCCCATATTCTTCAAGATTTGCCAAAAGCATGCTTCAAAATCTCCCAAGGGTTGCATAGTTCAAGGGCCTCCTAACAGTCAAAAACTAGGGTTTTGGTTCTGACAAAGAAAAAGAAGTTTCCAAGGGCCCAATCAAGTCCCATATGCCTACAAATATGGTCAAGCATCCTCATACCAAGTTTCAAGACTTACAACATAAAATTGCACAGTCAAAACCCTAATTGCTCAACAGTCAACTGCAGGGGCAAAATGGTCATTTGACAGTCAAAAGTTCAAATTTTTGGTCAACATCTCATTTTGAAGCCAAAAACATCATTTGATCAATGCTTGATCATGATTCTCAAAGCTTGGCTCAAAAAGTCTCAAGATGCAAAAGTTTCCATATTTGGACAGTTGAAAAAGTCAACTGTAACTTGACCAAGGCATAACTTCCACATGGTTTATCATAAAAATTCCATCCAAAGCTCATTTTGAAGAGAAAGACATTTCCTACAACTCCTCTTCACACTTCAAGTCCAAGAAATGCTCTCACAAAAAGTTATCAATTTCAACATTATAGGCCATTTTCAAAAGTCAACAAAAAGGGACTTTAAGTCAAAGGCCATAATTTGAGATTGGTAAATCAAAATGACATGGTACCAAAGTAATTGGTTAGAGGACTTCAAGACCTTTCCAAAATGTCCAAGAACATGATCAAAACTTAAAAATTGAGCAAGATATGCCTTGTGGAAGTTGGGAAATTTTTGGGTATTTTGAAAAGTCAACTTTGCTTCAAATGCCTTAAAATTGCTAATGGGCCACATTTTCTTCCAAGATTCATCATCCAAAGCATATGCACGACCATTTGGCCCAAAGGGAGTTTATTCATCATTTTTATTTATTTATTTTAATTTTTAATTGCTATTAATTCATTTAATAAAATAAAATATGTGAAAAATACTAAAGCAAGTTTTTCAAATCTTTTTATGCATGGAATACCTTCAAGATTTCGTGCATTATCTGATATGGAAAGAATCAAGGTGATTTGGACATGATTGGTATCAAAACACATGGAAAAAGATTGAAAAATATGCCATGAAAATCAAATATTGTTCTCATCAATGCAAAGATCTTTTGACTCAAAACTCAACCCTAATTCATTCCTTACATAAGCCAGATGCTAGACCTAGTGCAAGAGACCTCTAAGCTGCGCCAGAATTCCAAAACAACTTTGCACTTTTTCAAGAAAACTCTAAAACTGAAAATACGATTCCAAGGCTTTTCAAGGCAAAATACCAATTGCAATAGCTTGCAAAAGCTTCACTGAAACTAACTGCACTATTTTACAATCCTCACGCACCCAGAATTGGTACCTAGCAATCAAACTGTCTCATCTTTTTTGCATAATCGTATTTTATCATTCATGCCATAATTTTGAGTTCTAATGATTGTTTTGTATTAGTCTTATCATGCTGAAGCTAACCATGTAGTTTGATTGAGTTTTTGTGCATCATACGCGAAATCACCATTGGAGCGTTTTAGGGTTGCAGAGGTTCAAATTTGGGGTTTCTCTGTTATGGAAAAATTGAGACATGATACTTAGACCATTAAAACCAGGAGCTTCAGACGAACTCAATGCTTAGGTCGCGCCTAATTTATGATCAAAGGATTTCTATTCGCTATTTTTTCATACAGCATATAGTGGGGGTTTAAAACCCCCGCAATCTTGTTTATGTTTTTTCAGGCAAACGCAGGACACTTGGAGAAAAAGAGAGAAAAAACCTTGCCATAACACTGTTAGAATATCAAATTCTTTCAAGAACCCTAAAACCTTGAAATCCTTATTACAAATCCCTCTCTCACTACAAACAAGCCATCACAGTTACAAACCAACACCTCACTACTTCTTCAGTAAGGATAAGGCTGGCTTGATCTCCATGATCCAAAGGGCATAAAAGCATTCAGGTCACTAATTTTCCAGTAAGGATTTAGACAGGATCCCATGCAGGTTCATTAAGGAACGTTGAGGCCAAAATACAAATGGTCAAAAGCCAAAAGCCAAATGGCCAAAAGAACAACTTATGCATGACACCAATACATGGCGAGATAGACATCCTGAGAAGATTAAGGAACGTTGAGGCCAGAACACAAAAGCCAAAAGCCAAAAGCCAAATGGCCAAAGTAGAACAACTTATGCATGAAACCCAATCCAATGGTCAAAGAATGCAGACCACGGTACTCAGGAGTCAATGAACACGCACGTGATGCCAGAAAGTCAAACAAGGCTTTTTGTCTAATGGGCCAGAATACTTCAAAAAACCTCCAAATGGGCCAGACACCCCCCAATGTTTGTATATTTTTTAATTTTCTTTTCTTTTTCTAGTTCTTTTAATCATTTTTTATTTAATTCACTTCAAATAATTTTCTTTTCATAATAAAACCAGAAAATAAAAAAAAACTAAAAATATGTTTAATTATATTTAATTTCTATTAATTTATTTTGTAAATAAATGTTAAATAATTAATTTAGTTAAATTAGGTTTTAAAGCTTTAATGTTTTTCTTAATAAATTAAAATATGTAGAAATTAGGGTTTTTAACTTTTCATCATTTTTTTTAATAAATAATTTTTTCATCATTATTATTATTATTAATTACTAATTTATTTTGTAAATAAAGATATACATTAATAATTTAGTAAATTAGGTTTTAAACTTTAACCTTTTCTTTAATAATTAAAAATATTTAAAACTAGGGTTTCCTTCTAATTTTAAATTCTTTTCTTTATTTTCATTAAATACCAAAAAACATAAAAAACATTTCTTCCCTTTAATTTAACAATTAATTAGCGTTTTTTTAATTTCAATTTAATTTCAAAAGGGTCCAACGCCCTCGAACGTTCTATTTTTTATTCTTTCGCGTTATTCTTATTTTCCTTCCAAATATTATGTAATTGCTCAAGCCTTGTAATAGTAATTAGGAATTTATTTACTTTCCGCATTTTTATTAAAACGGGTCTTTGTAATTTGGCGATGTATAGACCCGCGCCTTGTAATAGTGTAGGATTTTACTTTCCGCATTTTAATTTCCGCACTTTTAAACTGCTAAACTTTGCATGAAAGAATGAATGGCCTAAATTAAAAACAAGCGTAGATCACCATGATACATGTACAAGATAAAACATAACTGAAAATAACACACAAATTTACACACCACTCTTAGGGTACGCCTCACTGTTGCCTTGCCCTCGAAACGTGGTCGTCGAGTATAGGACGTTTTAGTAAGTCCTTATGTCCGTTGATCCAAATGCCTCAAAACAAGTTGCCTCGGAAAAGTTGCCTCAGAATAAAAAAGGATCAATGGCATAAGGGTAGCTTCTAAGGTGTTCTACTGTTGCTCTGGTGACCACACTGTCCCTAAAAATGAATTGACCCGAACACCTCCAACGGTGGTGCTACCTACCTCTCAATGGTGGGATGGTACTACCTAAAGGACTTCTACACAACTTAATTCCTTAGGGTAGGTAGATGACTCGTAGATACTTGCTCTCTTCAAAAACAAAACAAAAATCTTTTTACACCGACACTTTCAAAAGCTTTCAAAACAATTTTTCAAACACTCTTGAGGACAGATACAAGAGTTGTTCAGAAAACTTTCGAAGAAACTTTTTCAAACCCACACACACTTGAAAAGCAAACAAAATTTTGAAAACACAATGAGCAAGTATCTAAGAGCCCATGGATAACCATGGATAGAAAGGGTGTTAACACCTTCCCTTTCTATAAATCTACCTCCCGAACCGAGAAACTATCTCATAAGGAATTTTGCTGTGCTTTTGTCCTTTCCTTGTTGGAGAAAATAAAAGACAGTGGCGACTCTTGCTTCCGCGACATTTCGCGAACCAGTGTTAAACAGTCAGTTCCAGATCCACCGATCACACGTACCCTAAGAGTGGTGTGTGAATTGTGTGTCATTTTCAATTATGTTTTATCTTGATCATGCATTGGGTGAGCTACGCTTTGATTTTATTTGGGCCATTCATTCTTTCATGCAATTAACAGTTTAAGGGTGCGGAAATTAAAATGCGGAAAATAAAGGTCCTACGCTATTACAAGGCGCGGGTCTATACATCGCCAAATTAACAAAGACCCGATTTGAATAAAATGCGGAAAATAAATAAATGTCCTAATTACTATTACAAAGTGTTGTACCCCAAAATTTGCCCTCCCATTTCCTCAACATTTTCTCATCACAAGACCTTTGAAGATCAAGATCCAGTTAGGGTTTCCTCTGCTCAAGACTTCTCCTTGCACTGTGGACTCAAATTAGGGTTTGTGTTTGCCTAAGGATGTTTTGACCTAAAATGCCTAAGATGACTTTCATGCTTCATATTGGACTCCCAAGTTTACCTATACCAAGTTTCAAGTCTTGATTCCAAGTTTTGCCCAGCCAATTGGACAGTTGACCTAAGAATCAGTTGTATTGGGGAAAAAGTCAACTGTGGCCAATTGACAGTCAAATCTCATGAAATTTGACCCACATCAATATTATGAACTCATATGGACCATTTGATCAAGTTTGGATCACAATTCCACAAGAAATTTGATCAGATCACCAAAAGGGCAAAATGGTCATTTTTAGGGTTTTGACTGCACAAAGGCAATTTTTGACTGTTTGACCTAACCAATGGCAAACCAAGCTCCCATATGGCCTCAAGGACTCAATGGAATTATCTTGACATGTTCATCAAGCTCAAAAGATCCCAAATACACAAGATTGACAGTTGAATTTCCCAGTCAACTGATCAATTTTGACTGTATACTGAAAAGTCAAACTTTGACTTTTTGGTCAAAATCAAGGGTCAAGATTCATTTTTCATCAAAATATGCCAAATCATGAAACTTGTTCACCAAGAAATCACAATTTGCAAATTAGGGTTAGAAAATGGAATTTTTCATAACTTAGAATTTTTCTAAGTTATGAAAAACCCTAATTTTTTCCCAACTTTGCCCCACCTTTTCACCAAGATCCATTTGGATTCAAACAAAAGTCAAAACATGAAAGTTGTAGCTTGTTGCATAATCTACAACTTTGATTCACAAAGTTTTCTCATTTGAAGCTTGTATCTCAAGTTACAATTTTTTGAATAAGGGCACTAAACCATTTTTAACTTAGTAAAATTTTGACCTATTTTGACAAGGTTTTCTACCCTACTTCAAGGCCATTTTTCATACCCTTCCACTTGGAATTTCAATTTGCATTTCAAAGATGGATTGTAGTACACATTCCAAGCTTTCCAAAATGTCCAAGAACTTCTCAAACAACTTCATGGTTAGGGAGAATCGAATTTCACAATATAGCAAAAACTCACTTTTGAATTGGCCATTTTTCATGTTCATAAGATTATGCAACTTCTCAAAACCAGCATGCCCTTGATTACAGGTCCTTAAACCAAGTTACACTCATAAATTTAATGCATATTCTTTGTACCAAGACCAAGTTCTTTGAGTTCAAGCTTTGTCTAGAGGATTAATCCCAATTTGGAAAAAGTAAACTATCCATTTTTGCAAAAGTTCACTTTATGTCAATTTGAAAATCAAACAAGTACAAGCTAAATCTAAATGGCACAAGATTATGGACAAATTGCTCTGATCAAGAGAAGATTATGCAGCCCATTAGGAGGCCCCCTACATGCCTAGGAAGCCATTTTGCTTTTGTTGCTTAGAAAAGAAGAAAAGTCCATAACTTGTGACAACACTCATCTCAGCTTAGAAACAGAAGAGCAAACTTATCAAACACACTCAGTAGATCCCAACCAAGCTTTTGCACAAGTCCTTGCCCTCCAAAACACCCTCCACCTCAGAATCATCCTCAAACTGCAAAAACAGAGTTGCCTCTGCAGTTTGAGTGCAAACTCCCATTTCCCTCGAGCATTCTCACCAAAATCAATCCATACACCTTCCATACAACATATGCAAACTAACCGTGGCCTAAAACCTGACCTGTAATCACTCTAATATTTCCACCATTTTTAATTTTTCCTTTTGCAGTTGAAGTTCTACAGCTCGATACAAGGAGTTTCAAGACAAAGTAAGCATTGAAAAAGCATCCCTGGACCTCAAGGAAGCTTTTCCAATCATCACCTTGCACTGAAAGTTCCTCATTCTCCAGATAGAAGTTCAACTGAATAGGTAAAAGTTTGAATTCGTATCTCTCTTATCATGCATATTTAGTCTTAAGTTTGTGAAGAAACAAGGTCCTACTCATAGCCCTGAACATGTACATAGCTTTACATTTCATTTCTTTTGCCTGAGTAGAGAGAATTTGAGCTTTGAAAATGACAGAAAAATTAGGTTAGGATTTGGGGGAGGAGAAATTCTCCCTCATCTTAGAGAGTTAGAACAAGTTATGCCTATGGTTAGAACCGTCTCTTCATGCTTAACATTTTTTGTGTTGGAAGTTTGTTGAAAAAATCAAAGAATCAGGACATTCGAAGGAAGCTTGTTGGCGCGCGTTTTTGAACAAAATCTGTTCAGAGGTTGAAGAAGAAGTGGATTGGGCTGGGCCTGTGTTATTTTTGCTATCCACACCATTTTTTCTGTTTCACACCCCTCAGCCCATTTGCTTCATTTTTTAACATTTTTGACTATTTCTTTTTTTGTTTGACTTGTTTATTTTTTCTCAACATATTAAAATTTTGAAAATATTTTTCTCATCATTTTTTGATTTTATTTGGTTTTTATTTGATTTTCTTTTTGATTTGTATATAAATAGATATATATTATTATTTAGGATAAATAGAAAAAATATGTAAAAGCACTTCTATTTTTATTTTTTATTTTATATAACCCTCTGAAAATATTTCATATAAAAAAATATTACTTTCTAAATTTTTTTTATTATTATTACTATTTATATATATATAGTACATATTTAAATAATATAAATATACATATATATATATATATATATATATATATATATATATATATTAATATACTTAGGATAAAAATGACAAAAAAAATGTATATACTTTATTTTTAATATTTAATACTAAAAAATGACCTTTTTACAAATATACCATATTTTATTTTATTTTTGTATGCAAATAATAAATATTATGTGAATTAATTAATTAATATACATTTTGATTAAAATTAGGGTTTTTTTTTGCCCTAAATATGAAAATACTCAAAAATAATACCTTTTTTTTTTCTTCTTGTTTTATTTTACATAAACAATACTTTTTTTCATACATATAAAAACTTTCTTTTTTGCATTTTGCATATTTATTTAATTTCTATTTAATTATGCAATTTATTTACCTTGCAAATATTCAAAAATGATGTAATAGCCTAGATTTAAATTCTTGTCTAAATATCCCCCATTTGTAAATTTGTACCCCCCTCCCTATATTATTATGTTGTAATAGCGTAGGAATTTAAATTTCGCACTTTATACGCTTCCTAATTATGCCATGTTAGAATTAGGGTTTGCATGCGAAAAACGACAAAAAATAGTTTGACCTAATACAAAGATAAATGAGCATGAAAATAAACAACACTTCTCACACTTGCACCCCCTAGGGTATTCCACTTTGTTGCCTTTCAAAAATGGGCCATATTGTATGTTGAATTTCTTTGGGCAAAGCAAACAATTTGAATGATCATAGTCCCTCGATAAAACTTTTCAAAAACAAACAAAAACAAATGATCAAGTCCCTTAAAGAAATTGCCCAAAGATATTTAAACGCCGTTGCAATTATGGTCCAAACGATGACCCGCGCCTGTCCCTTTTTTTCATCTCCTAAGACAAGATTGTCCACCAAATGCAATGGTGGAACAAAATTGTCAAAAGGTTTAAAACATAACAAAAATCTTTGAGGAAATTTTTAGGGTAGATAAACTCTTAAGTACTTGTCAATTTGCAAAGAAAACACTTGCCTAATTTCAAAAACCCACTTCACAAACACTTTCAAAATCAAACTTTCCAAAACCCTTGAAACATCTTTTTAAAAGATAAAACACCTTTTGTAAAACATTCGAGTAAAGAATTGTTACAAGGTTAGCCTGATACAAGGCATCTTTTCAAAACATTTTCAAAACCACACACCAAGCACCATTCCAAACAATTGAAAAATAAGGCAAGTTGATCTAAGCAAGTACCTAAGAGCCCATGGATAACCATGGATAGAAGGGGTGCTAATACCTTCCCCTTCTATAATCTACTCCCCGAACCCAAGAAAAATCTCAAAGGTTTTTGCTGTGCTTTTTAAACCTTTCCTTAGGATAAAATAAAAAGTCGGTGGCGACTCTTGCTAACCGCAACATTTGCGAATACAAACGCAAAACCCTAGTCAGTTCTCCCACCGTATCACAGAACTGGCGACTCTGCTGGGGAGACTTTTTAAAGTGGAGTAACCTTAGGGCTTAGATCACCCTCTTGCATGACTAATTGTTTGATTTGCTTGCTTTATACTTTGGCTCTATTGTTTGGGTTTACAATCCTCCACCCGGATTTTGGGAAACATTCATAGATAGCAATACGTTGTGGAAACTGTGCGGGGTATACCGACACGGTCTAAGCAATAGCTATATTAGTGCGACATATTTGTGAGTACCGGTAACCCTTGAAGTTCAATCAAGGAGAGTACGGGGCCGCTGAGTGATGTCACTAAGCACTAATGACCTAGAACCTTACTTGACCATCTTGGCCTTTTATTAGGGGTAGTGAGATGACCGGCTTTGGTGCAGTCCGAAGTTGGTAGATACTCGATACTACACTCATTGAGGGTTGCTTTCTTGGAATATTTTGGTCGCTAGTTAAGTGGCTAAACCAAAACAATGAACAATGAAAACAATCCAGTGATATTGAGCTCCTTAGAACCCGGTTACTATTTATAGGACAGGTTTTTAAGCCAACTACACTCAAGAGGGTACTTACCTATGAAACCCCACGCGAGCCTGAAACTAGGGTTTGGTGTGATTTGCTTGTACATATGTCTTGCGCATACATCATAAACATCATAAAGCATCATATGCATTCGCTAACCATTTCAAGGGTTTGGATCTTCATCATTGTTCTTGTTTTGTAGGTCATGGAAATACCTCGCAGAAATACCATTCAAGTCAACCTTGTGAGAATCTCTCCTCAACTCAAGGAGATCACTTCAAGAATTCCGGAAAATTCATCCTTCAGTGAAAGACATGGTAGACTGATCAGCCTAGTCAACACCAACATTGAAGAAGATATGATGAAAGTGCTATTCCAGTTCTTTGACCCTCTTCACCACTGTTTCACTTTCCCTGATTATCAGTTGGTTCCCACTTTGGAGGAGTTTTCTCAACTCCTAAGAATCCCTATCCTTAATCAACTACCCTTCAACGGTACGGAGAAGGAACCAAAGCCTGAAGATGTTGCTCGAGCATTACATCTACAACCATCTGAAATCAAGGGGCATTGGGAAATCAGAAGCGGCGTCAAAGGATTATTAGCAAAGTTCTTGTTTGAAAAGGCACAAGAATGTTGGAACTCATTGGACCTACAAGCCTTTGAAGAGATTGTGGCACTCCTTATCTATGGGTTGGTCTTGTTCCCAAATCCTGACCAATTGGTAGATGTCAACGCCGTCAAAATCTTCTTGTCCAGGAATCCAATACCAACATTGCTTGGGGACATTCTTCACTCATTTTACACACGAACAATGAGAAAGAGGGGTGTTCTCATGTGCTGTACTCCTATCCTCGCAAGGTGGTTTATTTCGCACCTTCCACAATCTGTCCTGAAGAATGATCAAGGTACAAGGTGGTCCCAACGGTTGATGACTCTTACTCATTCTGATGTGCATTGGTGTTCTCGGTCCAGAGAAAATGTCATCATTGTCGATCGCTGCGGAGAGTTTCCTAATGTTCCTTTGCTTGGAATCAGAGGAGGTATCACCTACAATCCTTGCCTAGCTTTGAGACAATTTGGATATGCACGGAGGGATGGCCCTCATGACATGCTGATTCCTAGCCTAGTTTTTGACTTCGACAACGATGCGCAAGGACTTCGCCAAAGATTCATCAGAGCTTGGGGAAAACTCAACAAGGTTGATAGCAAGACTCTGGGACACAAGAACTCCATCCCTCTTGAGCCCTATCTCAAGTGGGTACGAGCTCGAGCCCAAAGTCTAATGATGCCTTATCCTCATGTACTCCCAGTGATTAAAGAGCCCGTCAATGAAGGAGAGGTTCCCTACACCATCCTGCATCCAGACATGCCTACATCGTGGGAGGAAATGCAGAAGAGTTGGATCCAGCTCAAAGAGGAACGGAACACTTTTGAAGCTAGCTACTACGCCAGTGAAAAGAAGGTTCTAGAGCTTACCCGCCGACTCCACGAGCAAGAGGCCCTCAATACCTACATCGCACCAAAGAGGATGCGCAATGTCTTTCTGCCTTAGGAAGTTTATTTTGTAATATTTGGCCCATGGGGCATTTATGTACTAACAAATTTCTTCTTATTAATACGACGTGCGTTCTTCTTTGTCTGAAACAATTTTGAATGTTCTAAACCCTTGAATGCATTGCATACATAAGCATACCATTCATCATGTGCATAAGCAGGTCTCACTCCAAGGTTCCTTATCTATCTGCTGTTTATTTCAGTAGGATGGATCTCGAGCAAACAGTCAAAGACCTACAGGCTCAGAATGCACAGTTCCAGCAACTCTTGATGACCTTGGTCAAGAGTCAAGAGGATATCAAGACTCAACTGGAGAATAAGGAACCAGTGAAGAAGAAGAAGAAGAGGGTTGGAGTGGCCACTTTGGGGAGAAGATTCAACGGAGAAGCTCGGAGAGTGCTTGAATTTCCTCCAACTTCTGATGAAGGGACTAGTAAAAGAGATCAAGTTGTGGTGCCTTCCGAGTCTGATGCAGAGGAGGAAGAAGTTGAAGAGGATGAAGATTATTCTGACCAGCAGTATCCTCCAGCTGATGACAAATATAAAGGTTTAGAAGACAGATTGGCTGCTATGGAATTGCAAAGGGTACCGGGTTTAGATTTTGAAGACATGGGCTTGGTCGCCGGAATTGTGATTCCCCCAAAATTCAAAGTACCAGTGTTTGTGAGGTACGACGGGCTATCCTGTCCCAAGATGCATCTCAGGTCTTATGTGAGAAAAATTCAACCCTATACGGCAGATAAAAACCTCTGGATTCACTTCTTTCAAGACAGCCTGTCGGGGGCTCAGTTGGAATGGTTTTATCAGTTAGAAGGAACCAGTGTCAGAAGTTGGGAAGATTTGGCCACCGCTTTTTACAAACAATACCAGTATAATTCCGATCTTGCTCCTACTCGTACCCAACTTCAGGGTATGTCACTAGGAACAAGTGAGGGATTCAAAGAATATGCACAAAAATGGAGGGATTTGGCTGGCAGGGTGCAGCCTCCTTTAACCGATCGTGAGCTCGTTGATATGTTTCTTGGGACCCTATCTGGGCCATTTTTCAATCATTTAATTGGTAACTCTTCCGCGGGGTTTACTGATTTGATCTTAACAGGCGAGAGAATTGAGGCTGGCATCAAGTCAGGAAAGATTCAGAAGGGTGTCGCTGCAAGTGTTGAGAAGAAGCCGTTTAAGAAGGAGGCAGCTATGGTATATTCTCAAAGAAGAGCAGGGAAGGTGGAGCGTCGGCCGACTGTGGGGGCCGTAATGATTCAAAACACTCCGAGTGAGCAGCCTCGCTATAACCAGACCAGACCAAATCAGCAACGGGTAGAAAGGCCACACCGGCAATTCACCCGTATTAATATGACTCCAGCACAGGTGCTTCCCCATCTGTTGAAATTAAATCTTGCCACTATCAAGGAAGCGCCAAAGAATGTGAATACGTCTTCCCCGCATTATCATGCCAATGCTAAGTGCGCCTATCATTCAGACAGTGTTGGACACGACACCAATGATTGTTGGGCACTCAAGCATAAGATTCAGGACCTGATAGAGGCTAAGGAAGTAGAGTTTGACGCTCCAGAAAAACCCAATGTGATATCTGCACCTATGCCGAAGCACGGTCGGAATGTCAATGCCATTGAAGAGGATCTGTATGTTGCTGACGTTAGTGATCTGACTACTCCACTGTTAACCGTTAAGTTGAATTTGTTGAGGGCCGGGATCTTCCCGGGATGTAAAGAAGACTGTTACTGTTGCCACTCTCTGCCGTTTGATTGTCCGCTATTGAAGAAAGGCATCCAAGGCCTCATGGATAGCCGACAAATTTTGTTCGAAAAAGTTCCTGCCGTTCCAGTTCATGTTGGAAATGTCTCAATCATAACCATTCACGCCAATCTTTCCGAGGCCGTCAAAAAGCCAGTTAAGATTACACCAGCTGCAAAGTCTATACCTTTGAAGATAACAATGCCGGGGCCTGTTCCCTATGTCTCCGAGAAGTCGATACCTTGGAACTATGGTGGTGACATCTACTACCATGGTATCAAGCAAGTTGAAATAATTGAAGAAGATTCAGATGATGAAGAAGCCAGCATTAGTAATATTGCGGGCACCAGCAAAATCACCAGGAGTGGGAGGATATTTTCTCCAGAGATTGCTCCTCCAAAAGCAGTCTTTGGACCCTCATCAGCTAAAGAAGTCATCCCCGCACCAGTAAAGCTCTCTGTCAGAACTCCTTTGATTGAAGAAATTTCCGTTCCTAGTGCTGTCTCTCCTACCATTGCCGATAAAGGAAAAGGAATACAAGATGAGCCCGTCAGGACGAGGGATCAACCCTTGGCGATTCCAGAAGCTTCCAAGAAAGAAATGGATGAGATTTTGAGGATAATCAAGAGAAGTGATTACGATGTGGTGGAACAGTTGGGGCAAACCCCCTCCAAGATCTCTATGCTGGCACTGTTACTTTGCTCAGAAGCGCACGCTCAAGCTTTGATTAAGTTTCTAAAGGCAGCTCATGTGCCCCAGGAAACCTCTGCAGATCAATTTCAACATTGCGTGGCTAGCCTGACTGCAGACAATGGGCTAGGTTTTTCTGATGCCGACCTGACCCCTAAAGGCCTAAACCACAATGATGCGTTGCATATTTCAATCGAGTGTCGCGGAACCACCCTTGCACATGTTCTGGTTGATACCGGTTCATCACTGAATGTTTTGCCTAAGAAGGCCTTGGACCGGCTAGATTGCGAAGGGTTGGAATTGAAGCCGAGTGATATTGTCGTCAGAGCTTTTGATGGGTCGAAAAGAATGGTCCATGGAGAAGTTGAAATTCCTGTCAAGATAGGTACTGAGGTGTTTAAATCCACTTTCTACGTAATGGACATCCGCCCATCATACTCCTGCCTGCTGGGTAGACCTTGGATACACCATGCTGGGGCAGTCACCTCATCCCTGCATCAGATGCTGAAGTACCCTGTCAAGGGAAAGATCATTACTGTCCACGGCGAAGAAGAGTACATGATTAGCCATTTAAATTCTTTCCGGTATGTGGAAGTTGAAGGGGAGTTTATTGAGACACCGTTTCAACATTTCGAAGAAGTGCTTCCTGAGATAGCAGTGGCAAAATTGACAGCTGAGACACCAAGGCAGATGGCCAGGATGGCATCTCTGGAAGATGCAAGGGCTGCAGTTAAAGAAGGGAAGAATTCAGCGTGGGGGCAGTTACCCGATTTTCCGCATAAAGCTGACAAGTCTGGATTAGGTTTCACAGCTGCCGGTCAGAAGGCTATGCGCCGGTCAAAGATTGAGAGGGCGCCAGTCAAAATTTCTCCTTACAGAATCAACGCCTTGGAAGATGAAGACAAGGACAACAACATTGAAGATTGGGTTTATCCAACTGTCGGAGGAGGGTTGAGCAATTGGGAGGCAAAAGACTTTGTCCCCATCACTTTTATTCCTCAGTAATTTATCTATCGAACATTTCCTATTTTGGTCTGTAATATTTTACTTTCAAACAATCCGTACACTATCTTTTTCACCTCCTGCCTTGCCCGGGGCATGTAGGTCCACCTGTAAGGGTTTTGACTATTTTTCATATTCATATGCCATGTTTAATGATTCATGGGACGTTTTTCATTTGATAAACTGCTTGTGTTCATTTCCTTTCCTTTTGCATTTTTGTTTAAGGATGGCTATCCCTTACACACACCCACACTCACCAATGCAGGTACCCATCCACTCCGGTTTCCATGGGTGACTATTCTGCTGTATCTTTCAATAACTCTGAAGACCTGGTCAATCTAGCTGAGTTCGAAGATGACGAAGGTTGTGAAGTACCAGGGGAACTAGCCAGACTTCTGCAACAAGAGGAAAGAGCCATCTTACCGCATGAGGAGCCATTGGAAACTGTTAACTTGGGAACCGAGGAAAATCGGAAGGAGGTGCAGGTGGGTGCCAACCTGGAACCAGAAGTTAAGGAACGCTTGGTACAGTTACTGAATGAGTATGTTGAAATCTTCGCTTGGTCCTATGAAGACATGCCGGGTCTGGACACAGACATCGTGGTTCACCGTCTCCCCACAAGAGAAGACTGTCCACCGATCAAGCAAAAGGTTCGCCGAATGAGGCCTGACATGTCTGAAAAAATCAAAGCAGAAGTAATGAAGCAGTTCAATGCTGGCTTTCTGGCTGTTACATCCTATCCTCAATGGGTCGCTAACATTGTGCCAGTGCCTAAAAAGGATGGCAAAGTCAGAATGTGTGTGGACTATCGGGATTTGAATAGGGCCAGCCCTAAGGATGATTTCCCGCTACCTCATATTGACATCTTGATCGACAATACAGCTCAGCATAAGGTGTTTTCCTTCATGGACGGGTTCTCGGGCTATAATCAAATCAAAATGGCCCCCGAGGATATGGAGAAAACAACTTTTGTCACACAATGGGGCACTTTCTGTTACAAAGTGATGTCGTTCGGGCTGAAGAACACGGGGGAAACTTATCAACGCGCCATGGTAGCTTTATTTCATGACATGATACATCATGAGATTGAAGTTTACGTAGACGATATGATAGCTCGGTCGCAAACAGAGGAAGAGCACCTTGAACATCTGGAAAAGCTGTTTGCCAGATTGAAAGAATACAAGTTAAGGCTGAATCCAAGCAAATGCACTTTTGGAGTTAGGTCCGGTAAACTCCTGGGATTCATTGTAAGCAACAAAGGCATTGAAGTCGATCCGGCAAAAGTAAAAGCAATACAAGAGATGCCTGCTCCCCGTACTGAAAAGGAAGTTAGAGGTTTCTTGGGGCGCATAAACTATATTGCCAGATTCATTTCGCATCTGACTTCTACCTGTGAGCCAATTTTCAAACTCTTGAAGAAAGATCAGGTAGTTGAATGGAACGACGACTGCCAAGCTGCTTTTGATAGAATCAAGGAATATTTGCTAGAACCTCCTATTCTGATGCCACCCGTCGAAGGAAGACCTTTGATCATGTATTTGACCGTCTTGGATAATTCAATGGGGTGTGTTCTGGGCCAGCATGACGAGTCTGGTCGAAAAGAGCATGCTATTTATTACCTTAGCAAAAAGTTTACCGACTGTGAGACTCGCTACTCACTGCTCGAGAAAACTTGCTGCGCTTTGGTATGGGCTGCTCGCCGACTAAGGCAGTATATGCTGACTCATACTACCTTGTTGATATCCAAAATGGATCCTATCAAATATATCTTCAAAAAGCCCGCTTTATCTGGAAGGATAGCTAGATGGCAAATGATCTTAACTGAGTATGATATCCAGTACACCACCCAAAAAGCTATAAAAGGGAGTGTATTAGCTGACCATCTGGCTCATCAGGCTATTGAAGACTATCAACCCATGAGATTTGACTTCCCAGACGAGGACATCATGAATTTGGACAACATTGAAAGTGACGGACCGTATGACGGACCCGAAAAGGGATCCCGATGGACCCTGTACTTTGATGGTGCTTCAAATGCACTTGGAAATGGTATTGGCGCGGTACTCATTTCTCCGGAAGGATGCCACACTCCTTTCACGGCCCGACTTTGCTTCAGCTGCACAAACAACATGGCTGAGTATGAAGCCTGCATCTTTGGTCTCAAGGCTGCTATAGACTTGGGGATCAAATCTTTGGTCGTATTCGGGGACTCGGCTTTGGTCATCAGCCAGATCAAAGGAGATTGGGATACCAAACATCCCAATCTTATTCCATACAAAGAACATGTTCTGACATTGTTGCCTCACTTCGAGCAAATTACCTTCGAGCACTTCCCGCGAGAAGAGAATCAGCTAGCAGATGCTCTAGCCACAATGTCCTCCATGTTTAAACTCAACTGGGATAACGAGGCTCCCCAAATCACTATCGAGCGAATGGATGAACCTGCGCATTGTCACGAGATTAATACCGAAGAAGTAGTGGAACAACCTTGGTTCCATGAAATCAAAAGGTATCTCGAGACCCAAGATTATCCTGAAGGAGCTTCCGTGAATGACAAGAAGTTCTTAAGGAAATTCGCTGCTAAGTTCTTCCTGAGCAACGGCATCCTTTACAAACGAAGCCATGATTGCGTATTACTCCGGTGTGTGGATAAAGCTGAAGCAGAGTTGATTATGACCGACATACACAGCGGACCATTTGGCACTCACTTGAGCGGGCATGCAATGGCTAAGAAGATCCTAAGGGCAGGCTATTACTGGTCTACTATAGAGGCTGACTGCCATCAACATTCCCGTACTTGTCACAAGTGTCAAGTCTATGCTGACAAAATTCATATTCCTCCGGTTCCCCTCAACGTCCTGACTGCTCCGTGGCCCTTTGCAATGTGGGGCATTGATATGATTGGAGAGATCAAGCCCACGGCTTCCAACGGACATTGCTTCATCCTGGTTGCCATTGACTACTTCACTAAATGGGTTGAAGCAGCTTCCTTCGCCTCTGTCACCAAAAATGTGGTTGCCCGCTTTATCAAACATAATCTCATATGTCGATATGGTGTTCCGGACAGAATCATCACAGACAACGGTACAAATCTGAATAATACAATGATCACTGCATTATGCGAACAGTTCAAGATTTATCATCACAATTCATCTCCCTATCGGCCGAAAATGAACGGTGCTGTTGAAGCTGCGAACAAAAACATTAAAAAGATCATTCAGAAAATGACAGTCACTTACAAAGACTGGCATGAGATGTTACCGTTTGCTCTGCATGGATACCGTACGACGGCACGTACTTCAACCGGGGCAACCCCATTTTCTCTGGTTTATGGCATGGAGGCTGTTTTGCCTATGGAAGTTCAGATCCCTTCTCTAAGGATTATGAAGGATGCAGGTTTGAATGAAGATGATTGGATGCAGACCCGACTTGATCAACTCAATCTGATCGACGAGAAGCGACTTGCTGCGATATGCCATGGTCAGACGTATCAAAAACGGATGATCAAGGCCTTCAATAAGAAAGTCAGACGTCAAGTGTATCGAGTCGGGGATCTCGTAATCAAGCGGATTATCTTACCGCAAAGTGATCCCAGGGGCAAATGGACTCCTACATATGAAGGACCATTTGTGATCAAGAGCATATTTTCTGGTGGTGCAATGATTCTGACCACCATGGACGGTGACGATTTGCCGCACCCTACGAACGCAGACATAGTCAAAAGATACTACGCATAAAGTAACCCGACAAGTCGAAAACCCGAAAGGGCGGCTTGGGCAAAAATGGGCATCCCGGTGAACCGAAAACCCGAAAGGGCGGTTCAGGCAAAAGTTAGGGATAAAAACAAAAAAAATCTGTACACCCGGCAAGTCGAAAACCCGAAAGGGCGGCTTGGGCAAAAAGGGGTTTCCCGGTGGATCGAAAACCCGAAAGGGCGATTCAGGCAAAAGTTAGGGAATTAAAGCGTATGACTATGTCTCGTCGGATCACTTCAAAGACAGTCTCCTCATCAACCGGTTCCAGGTTTCTGATCAATCCAGCCATCGTCAAACGAAGCATTGAATGGACAGAGGTTCAGAGTTGTGAAAGCTACAGCAGAACGGAATCCCATGGAATTATTTCACATAGCCATCTTTATTTTGTATAAATTTTTCAAATATTTACGGCAAGATCCTCTTACTAGGATGATTGTTTCCTTTGTACAAATATACTCAAAGAAAATCAATACAAATACTCTTCCCAAAATTTGTGCCATTTCCCTTTTTCTTTTTCTTTTGCACTATTCGTTTTATTTTGAGAAACGTCCAATGTTTTGTTAAATAGGCATATGCATTTGAAACATGATCAATTCCTAATTAAAACCTAAGAAAAGGATTACCGATAGGATGAAAGTACAGATGGATATTTTGACACCTTTTCAAAGGAAACCCCTCAAAACCTGTAATCCACATCCCTGGCAAACCCTGAGGTCTCTCTCCAGCAGACCCTCGAAGCTTGTCCCCAGTAAGGTTCTGAAAGGTATTCCCCGCAGAGTACGGACGTCCCTCCCGAGTTTTATTCAAAGTTATTTCTCACAGAGGCTTATAACTGGGTTATCCTCAGCTAACAACCAGGGGAGATCGCGCTTGCCGAAGTTCTTCCCATCCCCAGTGGAGTTCCTCAAAATTCCCCCAACAATAACTTATCAATACAATCCCTGGAGGAGGTTATCTTTGCGAAATCCCCAGCCAGAGAATCTTCCAGAAATCATTTTCCCTCAGAGTTTAAGCTTCAGTATCTCCAGCATATCAAAAGCTTCGAATGGACAATCCCCAGCGGAATCAGACTTTTAAACCTTCTCCCCACAGAGTTTTTAGGAAGAAAAATCTTGAGTTCCCCAGTGAAATTTCCAGAGATACTTCTCTCCTGGCTGAAGATTCTCAATCTAGTCTCCCCAGCATTAAGTCTACTAGTTTGGTACTCCCCAGTAGAAGACTCCGAGAATTCCCCAGAAGATTGGTATACAACCCAAGCTCCAGGTTCCCCAGCAACAACCCAGGACTTATTTTCCCCGGCAGCAGTCAGGATACTTCTATCTTCCGCTGTCCCGGATTCATCTATCCTATGCAAGACAGCTCTCCAGCTTACATGCACATCCATTTACATCCATAACACAAAATATACATTGTATCATGCATCATAGCATTGCATACGACTAACTCTTTGCCTTTTCAGGTAAGATCAGTCGACAGACTAAAATCATTCAAATCTCAAGATTTCTGAAAACAGTTCACGGGTTCTCCGAGTAAACGGATGTTAACCTATCACTTGTTCAGATTCTTCTCAAGACTTCTGAAAACAGTTCATGTATTCTTCCCAAGTAACGAATGTTAATCTATCAACTTGTTCAGATGCAACTTTTGAAAACAGTTTACGGACGCTTCCCAACAACGGATGTTGTTCTATTGCTTATTCAATCTCAAGATTTCTGAAAACAGTTCACGGGTTCTCCAAGTAAACGGATGTTAACCTATCACTTGTTCAGATTCTTCTCAAGACTTCTGAAAACAGTTCATGGATTCTTCCCAAGTAACGGATGTTAATCTATCAACTTGTTCAGATGCAACTTTTGAAAACAGTTTACGGACGCTTCCCAACAACGGATGTTGTTCTATTGCTTATTCAACTTCAAGATTTCTGAAAACAGTTCACGGGTTCTCCAAGTAAACGGATGTTAACCTATCACTTGTTCAGATTCTTCTCAAGACTTCTGAAAACAGTTCATGGATTCTTCCCAAGTAACGGATGTTAATCTATCAATTTGTTCAGATGCAACTTTCTGAAAACAGTTCACGGGTTCTCCAAGTAAACGGATGTCAACCTATTGCTTGTTCAGACCTCTAATTCAAAAGTGGTCCAAAGCTTGGACACTTTCCTGATATTCCCTTCCAGATGGCATCTTTAAGCCCATCCCCGATAAGTTTCTATCACTCTCCCAGATGGCATCGTTAAGCCCATCTCCAAATGGCATCTCTAAGCCCATTCCCGCATCCAGTGCTTTGACGAGTGCAAATTTCCGGGCACTCTAGTGTCCAATCTCCTTTTACCCTCAAGTCACGAAAGGCAAGCTTGCCAATCTAACTCTTCAGGTCCAAGAAGATTGAACAGGGGCAACTGTTGTACCCCAAAATTTGCCCTCCCATTTCCTCAACATTTTCTCATCACAAGACCTTTGAAGATCAAGATCCAGTTAGGGTTTCCTCTGCTCAAGACTTCTCCTTGCACTGTGGACTCAAATTAGGGTTTGTGTTTGCCTAAGGATGTTTTGACCTAAAATGCCTAAGATGACTTTCATGCTTCATATTGGACTCCCAAGTTTACCTATACCAAGTTTCAAGTCTTGATTCCAAGTTTTGCCCAGCCAATTGGACAGTTGACCTAAGAATCAGTTGTATTAGGGAAAAAGTCAACTGTGGCCAATTGACAGTCAAATCTCATGAAATTTGACCCACATCAATATTATGAACTCATATGGACCATTTGATCAAGTTTGGATCACAATTCCACAAGAAATTTGATCAGATCACCAAAAGGGCAAAATGGTCATTTTTAGGGTTTTGACTGCACAAAGGCAATTTTTGACTGTTTGACCTAACCAATGGCAAACCAAGCTCCCATATGGCCTCAAGGACTCAATGGAATTATCTTGACATGTTCATCAAGCTCAAAAGATCCCAAATACACAAGATTGACAGTTGAATTTCCCAGTCAACTGATCAATTTTGACTGTATACTGAAAAGTCAAACTTTGACTTTTTGGTCAAAATCAAGGGTCAAGATTCATTTTTCATCAAAATATGCCAAATCATGAAACTTGTTCACCAAGAAATCACAATTTGCAAATTAGGGTTAGAAAATGGAATTTTTCATAACTTAGAATTTTTCTAAGTTATGAAAAACCCTAATTTTTTCCCAACTTTGCCCCACCTTTTCACCAAGATCCATTTGGATTCAAACAAAAGTCAAAACATGAAAGTTGTAGCTTGTTGCATAATCTACAACTTTGATTCACAAAGTTTTCTCATTTGAAGCTTGTATCTCAAGTTACAATTTTTTGAATAAGGGCACTAAACCATTTTTAACTTAGTAAAATTTTGACCTATTTTGACAAGGTTTTCTACCCTACTTCAAGGCCATTTTTCATACCCTTCCACTTGGAATTTCAATTTGCATTTCAAAGATGGATTGTAGTACACATTCCAAGCTTTCCAAAATGTCCAAGAACTTCTCAAACAACTTCATGGTTAGGGAGAATCGAATTTCACAATATAGCAAAAACTCACTTTTGAATTGGCCATTTTTCATGTTCATAAGATTATGCAACTTCTCAAAACCAGCATGCCCTTGATTACAGGTCCTTAAACCAAGTTACACTCATAAATTTAATGCATATTCTTTGTACCAAGACCAAGTTCTTTGAGTTCAAGCTTTGTCTAGAGGATTAATCCCAATTTGGAAAAAGTAAACTATCCATTTTTGCAAAAGTTCACTTTATGTCAATTTGAAAATCAAACAAGTACAAGCTAAATCTAAATGGCACAAGATTATGGACAAATTGCTCTGATCAAGAGAAGATTATGCAGCCCATTAGGAGGCCCCCTACATGCCTAGGAAGCCATTTTGCTTTTGTTGCTTAGAAAAGAAGAAAAGTCCATAACTTGTGACAACACTTATCTCAGCTTAGAAACAGAAGAGCAAACTTATCAAACACACTCAGTAGATCCCAACCAAGCTTTTGCACAAGTCCTTGCCCTCCAAAACACCCTCCACCTCAGAATCATCCTCAAACTGCAAAAACAGAGTTGCCTCTGCAGTTTGAGTGCAAACTCCCATTTCCCTCGAGCATTCTCACCAAAATCAATTCATACACCTTCCATACAACATATGCAAACTAACCGTGGCCTAAAACCTGACCTGTAATCACTCTAACAGTTTCCACCATTTTTAATTTTTCCTTTTGCAGTTGAAGTTCTACAGCTCGATACAAGGAGTTTCAAGACAAAGTAAGCATTGAAAAAGCATCCCTGGACCTCAAGGAAGCTTTTCCAATCATCACCTTGCACTGAAAGTTCCTCATTCTCCAGATAGAAGTTCAACTGAATAGGTAAAAGTTTGAATTCGTATCTCTCTTATCATGCATATTTAGTCTTAAGTTTGTGAAGAAACAAGGTCCTACTCATAGCCCTGAACATGTACATAGCTTTACATTTCATTTCTTTTGCCTGAGTAGAGAGAATTTGAGCTTTGAAAATGACAGAAAAATTAGGTTAGGATTTGGGGGAGGAGAAATTCTCCCTCATCTTAGAGAGTTAGAACAAGTTATGCCTATGGTTAGAACCGTCTCTTCATGCTTAACATTTTTTGTGTTGGAAGTTTGTTGAAAAAATCAAAGAATCAGGACATTCGAAGGAAGCTTGTTGGCGCGCGTTTTTGAACAAAATCTGTTCAGAGGTTGAAGAAGAAGTGGATTGGGCTGGGCCTGTGTTATTTTTGCTATCCACACCATTTTTTCTGTTTCACACCCCTCAGCCCATTTGCTTCATTTTTTAACATTTTTGACTTTTTCTTTTTTTGTTTGACTTGTTTATTTTTTCTCAACATATTAAAATTTTGAAAATATTTTTCTCATCATTTTTTGATTTTATTTGGTTTTTATTTGATTTTCTTTTTGATTTGTATATAAATAGATATATATTATTATTTAGGATAAATAGAAAAAATATGTAAAAGCACTTCTATTTTTATTTTTTATTTTATATAACCCTCTGAAAATATTTCATATAAAAAAATATTACTTTCTAAAATTTTTTTATTATTATTACTATTTATATATATATAGTACATATTTAAATAATATAAATATACATATATATATATATATATATATTAATATACTTAGGATAAAAATGACAAAAAAATGTATATACTTTATTTTTAATATTTAATACTAAAAAATGACCTTTTTACAAATATACCATATTTTATTTTATTTTTGTATGCAAATAATAAATATTATGTGAATTAATTAATTAATATACATTTTGATTAAAATTAGGGTTTTTTTTGCCCTAAATATGAAAATACTCAAAAATAATACCTTTTTTTTTCTTCTTGTTTTATTTTACATAAACAATACTTTTTTTCATACATATAAAAACTTTCTTTTTTGCATTTTGCATATTTATTTAATTTCTATTTAATTATGCAATTTATTTACCTTGCAAATATTCAAAAATGATGTAATAGCCTAGATTTAAATTCTTGTCTAAATATCCCCCATTTGTAAATTTGTACCCCCCTCCCTATATTATTATGTTGTAATAGCGTAGGAATTTAAATTTCGCACTTTATACGCTTCCTAATTATGCCATGTTAGAATTAGGGTTTGCATGCGAAAAACGACAAAAAATAGTTTGACCTAATACAAAGATAAATGAGCATGAAAATAAACAACACTTCTCACACTTGCACCCCCTAGGGTATTCCACTTTGTTGCCTTTCAAAAATGGGCAATATTGTATGTTGAATTTCTTTGGGCAAAGCAAACAATTTGAATGATCATAGTCCCTCGATAAAACTTTTCAAAAACAAACAAAAACAAATGATCAAGTCCCTTAAAGAAATTGCCCAAAGATATTTAAACGCCGTTGCAATTATGGTCCAAACGATGACCCGCGCCTGTCCCTTTTTTTCATCTCCTAAGACAAGATTGTCCACCAAATGCAATGGTGGAACAAAATTGTCAAAAGGTTTAAAACATAACAAAAATCTTTGAGGAAATTTTTAGGGTAGATAAACTCTTAAGTACTTGTCAATTTGCAAAGAAAACACTTGCCTAATTTCAAAAACCCACTTCACAAACACTTTCAAAATCAAACTTTCCAAAACCCTTGAAACATCTTTTTAAAAGATAAAACACCTTTTGTAAAACATTCGAGTAAAGAATTGTTACAAGGTTAGCCTGATACAAGGCATCTTTTCAAAACATTTTCAAAACCACACACCAAGCACCATTTCAAACAATTGAAAAATAAGGCAAGTTGATCTAAGCAAGTACCTAAGAGCCCATGGATAACCATGGATAGAAGGGGTGCTAATACCTTCCCCTTCTATAATCTACTCCCCGAACCCAAGAAAAATCTCAAAGGTTTTTGCTGTGCTTTTTAAACCTTTCCTTAGGATAAAATAAAAAGTCGGTGGCGACTCTTGCTAACCGCAACATTTGCGAATACAAACGCAAAACCCTAGTCAGTTCTCCCACCGTATCACACAAAGCTTTGGGGCAAATACATAATATTAAAAAAAAGAAAACATAAGAATAAACGCGCGAAAAGGAATTATAATCGAATGTGCGAGGGCGTTGGACCCTTTAAAGAAATTAAATTGAAATTACAAATTAATTAAATTATTAAATAAGGAAAAGAAGTTATTTTTGATTTTTTTGTATTTATAAAAATAAAGAAAATTAAAAGGAAAAGGAACCCTAATTCTACATGTTTTTAATTGTTAAAGAAAAGATTAAAGTTTTAACCTAATTTATACTAATTATTTAATTACAAGTTTATTTACAAAATTAATTAATAATTAATAATAATGAGAATGAGAAGGAATTATTTATTAAGAAAAAGAAAGAAAAAATGCTAAAACCTAATTTTTATGTTTTTTAGTTTATTTAAGAAAAAAGATTAAAATAAAACCTAATTTTACTAAATTGATTTATTAAAAGATTTATTTACAAAAATTAGTGACTTAAACATTAAATACAACATATTTTATTCTTTTTGATTTCTGATTTTTATTTTATAAAAATTATTTTGTGGAATTAATTAAAACAATAAAACAAATTAAAAAAAGAATTAAAAGGAAAAGAAGAAAATTAGAAGGAAGAATACAAACAGCAGGGGGGTGTCTGGCCCAATTTAGGAGGTGTTATTGAAGCCTTTGGCCCACTGAATTCAAGGCCTTTGTGGACTTTTCTGTACTTGCATGTGGACCCATTGACTGGCGTGCATGATGAGCCTCTTTGGTGGCCTTCAGGTTGGAGCTTTTGAGCGCGTGGCAAGCCAGATGGTGAGGTTGTATGATGTTCCCTTGAGAGTGTACTGCACAGAAACGTATTGAGAAAAATAATATTGAAGAAGTGGGGGACCTGGGAATCGAACCCAGGTCCCAATACCTGCAAGCCAACGCATCTACCAACCGTGCCATTGAGCTTCTTTGTTATTATGATAAAACACAATTAATATAATAGAAAATAAGCGCTAGTGGCATAAAGCAAGAAAACGCGCGCCAATGTTTGAATCACCCCATCATGTTATGACACATATGCATCGTCTTCCTCTTTTTTCTGCAAATAACATAAGATAGCGGGGGTTTTAAACCCCCACTAAGTCAAACCTGCAATAATAGCGATTAGAGTATGGTTAAAAAGAAAAAGGGCGCGATGTGTGAGTTCAGCTCGTCAGAAGGTCCTGATTCCAATGGTGCTAGTTTCATTGTCTAATTTTTCCAGATATGTAAACCCCTCTTTTGGAGCTTCAGAAACCCTAGAAAGCTTTAATGGCAACTTTGCATACAGGCGGTGTTACTTCAATTAGAGGGCACCAATAGCTTCAGCATATTCATATTAATACAAATCAATCATTAAAACACAGTAATCATGCATGAAAAGTGAAACACGAATACGAAAATTTTAAAGAAAAGTCAGACTTCAATCTACCAATTCCTTGAGTATGAAGGCGTGGTTTTGATTGGAATAGCTTCCTGGTAGTGTCAGGAGTCTTTTGGAATATTTTTGCAGTCTTGAATTATGCTCTAGCTATCAAAACAGTTTCAAGGTTTTTTGTGAAAAAATGCAAAGTTGTTCTTGGGTTTAGGCGCAGCTTCTTGTGTTCTTCTCATTAGGGTTCAATTGTGCATATATGTGTGAATGAATTAGGTTAGAAAAATAAGCCCATGATCCATTGTTTCAATGCTTTTGAATTTTTGATTTTGCATATCTTTTTCAATCCTTTTTTCCATGAAAACTTGCCTATTTGGAAGATTTGGTCCCTTTGATGTGGTACACGAAATATTTAGGTCTTAATGGGAGAATATGCTGCACAAAAAGATTTGGAAAACATGTTTTAGTATTTTTCTCATAATTAATTTTAATTAAATGAATTAATAGGATTAAAAATTCAATTAATTAATTAAAAATAAGAAAATAACTCCCTTTTAGCTTAATGGGTCGTGCATAGCTTTTGGGTGATGATTCATGGAAGAAATTGAGGCCCATTAGCAGTTTTGAGGCATTTGAAGCAAAGTTGACTTTTCAAAATTCCCAAAAATTTCCCAACTTCCACAAGGCATATCTTGCTCAATTTTTAAGTTTTGATCATGTTCTTGGACATTTTGGAAAGGTCTTGAAGTGCTCTAACCAATGCCTTTGGTCCAATGTAATTTTGATTTACCAATCTCAAGTTATGCTCATTGACTTGAAGTGCCTTTTTGTTGACTTTTGAAAATGACCTATAATGTTGAGATTGATAACTTTTTGTGAGAGCATTTCTTGGACTTGAAGTGTGAAGATGAGTTGTAGGGAATGTCATTCTCTTCAAAATGAGCTTTGGATGGAATTTTTCTGATAAACCATGTGGAAGTTATTCCTTGATCAATTTGCAGTTGACTTTTCCAACTGTCCAAAAATAGAAACTTTTGCATCTTGAGACTTTTTGAGCCATGCTTTGAGAATCATGATCAAGAATTGATCAAATGATGTTTGTGGCTTCAAAATAAGATGTTGACCAAAAATTTTGACTTTTGACTGTCAAATGACCATTTTGCCCCTGCAGTTGACTGTGAAGCAGTTATGGCTTTTGACTGTGCAGTTTGATGCTGTAAGTCTTGAAACTTGACATATGGATGCTTGACAATGTTTATAGGCATGTGGGACTTGTTTGGACCCTTGGAAACTTCAATTTCTTTGCCAGAACCAAAACCCTAATTTTTGACTGTTAGGAGGCAATTGGACTGTGTAACTCTTGAGAGATTTTGAACCCTGACCTTGGCAAATCTTGAAGAATGTGGGAGGGCAAATTTTGGGGTGCAACAAAAGTGAAGAAGAGGGCAGCCTAGAAGATTGGATATTTCCTACTGTCAGCGGAGGACTGTGCAACTGGGAAGCAAAAGACTTTGTTCTGATTACTTTCATACCGCAGTAATTTATCTTTTCCATTTCTGTTGGATCTGTAATATTTCACAAACAATTCGTACTTTTTCAACCTTCTGTCTTACCCGAGGCACATAGGTCCATTTGTAAGGGTTCTTATTTCATTTTCATATGTCATTTTAATGAATCATGGACGCTTTTCATATATAAACCTTTTGTGCTCATTTTCTTTCTTTTACATTTTGTTGTTTTAAGATGGCTATACCCTTACACACACTCACACTCACAAATGCAGGTACCCTTCCATTCCGGAACCCATGGGTAAAGATACTGCTATAGTCTTCAGTGACTCTGAAGATCTGATCTACCATGCTGAATACGAAGGTGGGGAAGATTGTGAGGTGCCAGGGGAATTGGCCATATTACTACAGCAAGAGGAAAAAGCAATTCAGCCTCATGAAGAGCAGTTGGATACAATCAACTTGGGAACTGAGGATGACAAAAAGGAAATCAAGATAGGTGCCAATCTAGAGTCGAGTGTCAAGGAGCGCCTAATTCAGCTACTGCATGATTATGTTGACATCTTTCCCTGGTCATACGAAGACATGTTGGGACTCGATTTAGACATTGTGGTACACTGTCTACCCACCAGAGAAGACTGTCCACCAGTGAAACAAAAGGTCCGCCGCATGAGACCTGACATGTCAGAGAAGATCAAAGCAGAAGTTATGAAGCAGTTCAATGCTGGATTTCTGGATGTTACTTCCTATCCTCAATGGGTTGCTAACATTGTGCCCGTGCCTAAAAAAGACGGCAAAGTGAGAATGTGCGTGGATTATAGAGATTTAAACAGGGCCAGCCCTAAAGATGACTTTCCACTTCCGCACATTGACATCCTAGTTGACAACACAACTCAGCACAAAGTATTTTCTTTCATGGACAGATTCTCAGGCTATAACCAGATAAAAATGGCACATGAGGACATGGAGAAAACTACTTTTGTCACACAGTGGGGTACGTTCTGCTACAAAGTGATGCCATTCAGATTGAAGAATGCTGGGGCAACCTATCAACGCACCATGGTAGCTTTGTTTCATGATATGATACATCATGAGATAGAGGTATACATAGATGACATGATAGCCCGATCACAAGCGGAAGAAGAACACCTTGATCACTTGCAAAAGCTGTTTGTCAGGTTGAAGGAGTACAAGCTCAGATTAAACCCAAACAAGTCCACATTTGGAGTCCGGTCCGGTAAACTCTTAGGTTTCATTTTCAGCAACAAAGGCATCGAGGTTGATCTTGCCAAAGTCAAAGATATACAAGAAATGTCTGCTCCTTGCACTGAGAGGGAGGTCAGAGGTTTCTTGGGACGCCTAAACTACATTGCTAGGTTCATTTCTCACCTAACATCTACTTGTGAACCAATCTTTAAGCTGTTGAAGAAAGATCAGGTAGTTCGATGGAATGATGACTGTAAGATTGCTTTCGATAAAATCAAGGAGTATTTGCTAGAACCTCCTGTCCTGATGCCACCCGTCGAGGGGAGACCGCTAATCATGTATATGACCGTCCTAGAGAATTTAATGGGGTGCATATTGGGGCAGCATGACGAGTCTGGCCGAAAAGAGCATTCCATTTATTACCTTAGCAAAAAGTTTACCGACTGTGAAACCAGATATTCACTGCTCGAGAAAACTTGTTGCGCTTTGGTATGGGCTGCTCGCCGGCTAAGGCAGTACATGTTGACTCATACCACTTTGCTGATATCTAAGATGGATCTGATCAAGTACATCTTTGAGAAGCCTTCTCTATCTGGAAGAATAGCTAGATGGCAGATGATCCTAACAGAATACGATATACAGTACACTACCCAAAAAGCTATAAAGGGGAGTGTGCTAGCTGATCATCTAGCCCATCAAGCTGTAGAAGATTACCAATCCATAAAGTTCGACTTCCCTGACGAAGACATCATGACATTGGACAACGTTAAAGATTTCAGACCATATGACGGACCTGAACAAGGATCCCAATGGACCCTGTACTTTGATGGGGCCTCCAATGCGCTTGGTAACGATATCGGTGTTGTGCTTATATCTCCATAAGGATGCCATACACCTTTCACTGCCCGACTTTGCTTCAACTGTACGAACAACATGGCAGAGTACGAGGCATGCATCTTTGGTCTCAAGGCTGCCATAGACTTGGGAATCAAATCTTTGATTGTGTTTGGGGACTCAGCTTTGGTCATCAGTCAGATCAAAGGAGAATGGGATACTAAGCATCCAAACCCCATCCCTTATAAAGAACATGTCTTGACATTGCTACCACATTTCGAGCAGATTACCTTCGAGCACTTCCTACGAGAAGAAAATCAGCTAGCAGATGCTCTGGCTACAATGTCATCCATGTTTAAACTTAACCGAGATAATGAGGCTCCCTAAATCACCATTGAACGGATGGACGAACCTGTACATTGTCACAAGATTAATACCGAGGAAGTAGTGGACCAACCATGGTTTCATGAAGTCAAAAGGTATCTCGAGGCTCAAGAATATCCTGAAGGAGCTTCAGTCAACGTCAAAGAGTTCTTAAGGATATTCTCTGCTAAGTTCTTCCTAAGTAATGGCATCTTGTACAAGTGCAATCATGATGCTATTCTGTTCCATTGTGTGGACAAAGCTGAAGCTGAAAAGATCATGGCTGAATTGCATGAAGGTACCTTCGGCACTCACTCTAGCGGGCATACGATGGCAAAGAAGATTCTACGGGTAGGCTATTACTGATCTACCATGGAAGCTAACAACTATCAACACTCCCGCACCTATCACAAATGTCAAATCTATGCAGACAAGGTGCACGTGCCTCCAGTTCCCCTAAATGTCTTAACAGCTCCTTGGTCGTTCGCTATGTGGGGAATCAACATGATTGGAGAGATCAAGCCTACAACATCCAATGGACACCGCTTCATTCTGGTGGCCATTGACTACTTCACCAAGTGGGTCGAAGCAGCTTCCTTCGCATCCGTTACTAAGAATGTTATTGCCCGCTTCATCAAGCAGAACCTTATTTGCCGGTACGGTATCTCCGAAAGGATTATCACTGACAACGGTACAAACCTTAACAATACTATGATCACTGCCTTGTGCGAGAAGTTCAAGATTCAACATCACAATTCATCCCCCTATCGGCCAAAGATGAATGGTGCAGTTGAAGCTGCTAACAAAAATATCAAGAAGATCATACAAAAGATGACAGTCACCTACAAGGACTGGCATGAGATGTTACTGTTTTCTCTTCACGGGTACCGTACCACGACACGCACATCAATTAGGGCAACACCCTATTCCTTGGTATATGGCATGGAGGCTGTTTTACCTATCGAGATTCAGATTCCCTCTTTGAGAATCATGAAGGATACTGGTTTGAGTGAAGACGATTGGATTCAGACCCGACTTGATCAGCTAAACTTGATTGATGAAAAGCGACTTACTGCTGTTTGCCATGGTCAGACGTATCAAAAACGAATGATCAAGGCTTTCAACAAGAAAGTCAGACGCCAGGTATATCAAGTTGGAGATCTAGTGATCAAGCGCATTATCTTGCCACAAAGTGATCCCAGGGGCAAATGGACTCCTACCTATGAAGGACCATTTGTAATCAAAAACGTCTTTTCTGGTGGGGCGATGATCTTAACCACAATGGACGACGACGACCTGCCACACACTGCGAATGCAGACATAGTCAAAAGATACTACGCATAAATGACCCGCTAGGTTGACACACCTAGGCAACATCCCAGTGAATCGAAAACCCGAAATGGCGGTTCAGGAAAACTATTAGGGATAAAAATAAAAAATCTGTACACCCGGAAAGTTGAAAACCCGGCGACTTGGGCAAAAAAGGGTTTCTCGGTGGACTGAAAACCCGAAAGGGAGGTCCAGGCAAAAGTTAGGGAATTAAAACGTATGACTATGTCTCGTCGGATCACTTTAAGGACAATATCTTCACTGACAAACTCTGAGCTTCTGATTAATCTAATCATCTTCGGACGAAGCAACAGATGGATAAGATATTCGGAGACACGAAGGCTATAGCGGAATGGGAACCCCATGGGATTTTTTACACATAGCTATCTTTCTTTGTATAAAATTTTTTCTTACTTTTATGACATCATCCTCTTACTAGGATGACTGTCTCCTTTGTACAAAACACTTATTCAAAGTAAATACAAAGATATCTCTTTCAAAGTACAAAAAACTATTTGCCTTTTTCTTTTACACTTGTGTTTTTATTTGCAAAAATGTCCAATGATTCATTGATGAACATATGCATTTGAACAGAATTACTGTTTACAAATAAACAGAGTGGAAAAAAACAATTACTGACGGATTGAAAGGATAGGAAAACGTCTTTAGACTATTCCATGAAAAATCCCTACAGTACATCATTTAGATCCCCAGCGGAGCTAACATTCAAACCCTTAATCCCCATCAGAGTTAAAACTTCAAACTCTCAATCCCCAGCGGAAACCATTCAGTTTCTCCAAATTACCCAGCAAGTTGTCTTGAAGTCTGGAATCAACTGGATAACAGTTAACCTTTGTCTCTCCCTAACCTAGGATAAATTCTCAGTAGAGTGGCAGACAACCCAAACTCCTAAAACCTACTCTCCAACAGTAAGCCTTCTTCCCCAGAGTTTTTATTTTTCAACATAATGAAGATTCTCATTCTTAATTCCCCAGTGAAGTTGCTAAAGTTTTCATTGTTCCCCAACAGAATGAAGATTCTCATTCTTAATTCCCCGAAGAAGTCATCAGAGTCTTCCTTATTCTCCAGCAGATCAAGGATTTCCTTTGTGTAATCCCCAGTAGAAGTCATCAATTTCTCTGGATTCTCCAGGTAGATTACTCAAGCAATATACGGCATTACTCACAATAGAATTCTTGTCAATACTCAAACTTCAAGACATGAAGGATCCTCACATCCCCACAGAAGTTATCAAGGGTTTTTAATCCCCAACAGTCGCCCAAGATTTCTTATC
Organism: Vicia faba; assembly: GCA_948472305.1. Classification (NCBI taxonomy): domain Eukaryota; kingdom Viridiplantae; phylum Streptophyta; class Magnoliopsida; order Fabales; family Fabaceae; genus Vicia; species Vicia faba. The sequence goes on along the minus strand of OX451741.1, from coordinate 1,309,722,789 downwards.
CTCAGCAGTCAAGGATTTATTCTCCCCGGCATCAGTCAGGGATTTATTTTCCTCAGCAAGACAGCAAATCAGCTTACATGCGCATACATTACATCCATATATCATAAACATTGATGAGACACATTTATTGCATCATGCATTTCATGCAACATAACTTTGTGTTTCAGCTAACGTTTTACCCTTTTCAGGATAAGATTAACAGCTATCATTAACAATGTTCAAAGATTTCAGATACAGTACAGATACACTCCAGACACGAAAGTCATTCTGTCACTTATTCAGATTTCAGATGCAATACAGATACACTCTAGACACGGAAGTCATTCTCTCACTTATTCAGATTTCAGATACAGTTCAGATACGCTCCAGATACGGATGTCATCTTGATACTTATTCAGATTTCAACTATCAGATACAGATTAGATAGGCTCAAGACACGGAAGCCATTCTATTTCTCATTCAGATCTAACTTATAGATACAGTACAGATACACTTCAGACACAGAAGTTATTCTGATACTCATTCAGACCTCAACAATCAGATACAGTACGGATACGCTCCAGACACAGTTGCCATTCTATCACTTATTCTGATTTTCCCCATCTTGGAGACGCTCCAGACACGGATGCTATTCTATTGCTCATTCAGATACAAAGTTCAGATACAGCTCAGATACGTTCCAGATACAAACACCATTCTGATGTTCATTCCTTTGACTTACAACAAACATTCTTGGATGGCATCTACAAGCCCATATCCAACAAGATTCTATCACCTCTCCAAATGACATCTTTAAGCTCGTTCCCTCAACTACATTTTGCCGAGTGCAAATTTATGGGCACTCTAGTGTCCAATCATTTTTTACCTTCGAGTCACGAACGACAAAACTCGCCAATATAACTCTTAAGGTTCAAGAAGATTGAACAGGGGAAGGTGTTATACCCCAAAATTTGCCCTCTCATTTATCAAGATTTTTCTCACAAGACTTCTTGGACTCAAGACAAGATTAGGGTTTGCTCAGCTCAAGACCTCATCTTGCACTGATGACCTGAAATTAGGGTTTGAGTTTGCACAAGGATTTTTGGACTATCAATGCTTTATGTGACTTTCATACACCATCTTGGACCCCTAAGATTGCTCATACCAAGTTTCAAGCCTTGAACCACATTTTTGACCAGTCAATTGGACAGTTGACCTAGAAATCAGCAGTATTGGGGAAAAAGTCAACCATGGCCAATTTACAGTCAAACTTCATTATTTTTGATCCACAACAACATTTTAGACTCATATGGTCAAGTTTGGATCACAACTCCTCAAGAAATTTGATCAAATCATCAAAAGGGCAAAATGGTCAAAATTAGGGTTTTTATTGAGAAAGGGCAATTTCTGATTTTTTAACCTAGCCAATGACCAATTGGGTTCAAGCATGATTTCAAGGACTCAATGGCATCATGTTGACCTAATCACACAGTTCAAAAGATCTCAAATGCATAGGATTGACAAATGAATTTTGCAGTCAACTGATCAAAAGTCAATTGTACACTAAAAAGTCAAACTTTGACTTTTTGGTCAAAATCAAGTTCCAAGGATCATAATTCATCAAGATATGTCAAAATATGAAACTTGTTGATCAAGAAACTCAAAATTGAAAATTAGGGTTTTAATTTGAAAATTTTTCATAACTTAGAATTTTTCTAAGTATGGAAAAATTCTTATTTTTTCCCAACTTTCCATAACTTTTTCACCATGATGCAATTGGATTCAAAGGAAACTTCCAACATGAAAGTTGTATTTATCCATGAAATATACAACTTTGATTCACAAAATTTTCCCAAAAGATGCTTGGATCTCAAGATATAAATTTGTGAATAGGGGTCCATGAACTAAAAGACTTAGTGAAAATTTGCCCTAATTTAGGCAGGTTTTTGACCCAACTTCATGGACATTTTTCACCTAGTTACAAGAGTTATCTCAAAATTCATTTCAAAGATGGATTGTAGAGAATGTTGCAAGCTTTCCAAAATGTCCAAGAACTCTCCAGTATCATTTGTGGTTAGGGAGAATCAAAGAAAAGAAAATGGCATTTTATCACTTTTGTTCAAGCCATTTTCATAATGCACCAAGTTGCAAATCTGATCAAGCATGCTTGTACCTTGCATTACGGGTCCTAAATCCCTTCTACACTCCAAAATTAAATTCTAACTCAGTGGATAATGGCTTTGTTTTGGCTTTTGAAGCATTGCACAAAGAATTAATCCATAAATGGCATAAAGGGCACATTGCCATTTTCATAATGCAAGCTTTTTCCAACTTTACAATTCTTGAGCCATGCACCTGTTTCTTTGTTACAAGAAATGTCCATAAATATCAGGAAATGCTTACCAACCCTTGGCAGCCCTAGAACTAGCAAGTACAAGCCTTTGGCACAAGTCACTTCACTTTTCTTCAAAAGCAAGAAAAGTGGCAAAAGTCAAGAGAACTTGCACATCTGTTAAAGAGTGGACTTGGACTCATTCAAAACAACTTCACAAACTGGTTGCAAGCTAGAACACGAGTGCATAACTTAAAAAAACTCTCCCAAACACAAAAACACGATTTTTCTGCCCAAACTTGCAGTTTCTGCAAAACTCTTGCAAGCTCAATATTGGCTCGTGCGTTTCTCCCTTTAACACTTGAAACACCTTCCATACATCACATCCAAACCATCCAAGCCCTTATCCTATGTCTGTAACCTCTATTTCAGACATCACCATTTTCAAACTTGAAGGTTGCAGGTTGACTTCTACAGGGAGTTTCAAGCATCCTCAAGGCAAGCTAAGCATTGGAATAGCTTGAGGGAACTTCAAGGAAGCTCACACGATCCTCATGCCTCACTCAAATTCCCCACATTGCCATATCCAAATCCAGCTGAAGGAGGTATTTTTCAAAACTTTATCTCTCTGTTTAGGCATCCTCAAGCCACGATTTGTGAAGCAAAAATGTAGTCCTTAACTTGTTGAAGCTGTACATATGCATAGTTGTCATTTATATTAACTGAGCTAAGAGAATTTGATTGTTGAACATGCTGAAAAAACTAGGTCAGAAATTAGGGGTGATTAAATTCTCTCTGATCTTTGAGAGTTAGTTTACAAATTTTATATCATTGGAATCGTGAGATGAAATGCTACATTTTTCATGTTGCAAGTTTTTGATTTTATGTAAAGAATAGAGAGTTACAGGTTTGAACTCAGAACGCGCGCAAATGGAAGCTGGAAGACAGGGATGAAGTGTCCTGGGCCTGGCGCGCCTTGGGCCTGCTTGTTTTGTTTTCCACACCCCCCGTGACTACTATTTGCACCCCGTTGCATATTTTATTTATTTTTCATATTTTCTTTTCTTATTTTATATTTATTGTTTCTATTTATTTTCCTGAATCACAAAAATCATGAAAAATATTTTCTTTATTTTTTGTAATTTTATTATATTTTTTTATTATTTTTTGGACATAAAAAATAGTTTATTAGGTTAATAGACTTTATTTTCTTAAATAATTTGTAAATACAATATAAAAATACTTATTATTTTTGTTTTATTGTTTTATACACAAAATATTATTTTCACACATACTTAATTTTTAATATTTATGTATTATATTAATTATTATTTTCTTGTACAAAACATAGACAAAATAATAATAGAAAACTTAATTTTCTTTTAAATAAAAAAATTAGGGTTTTCCCTTTCAAAAATAATAATGTTATTTTTTCTTATTCTTAGGGCTTAAATATTTTTATTTTCTCATACATAAAATAAATACAAAACATTTTGCATGATTACATTTTATTTGCATATTTAAATATTTGTATATTTATTTATCTTGTACAATAATTCAATTGGGTTGTAATAGTATTTTAGGTTTTATTTTTGTGCAATATCCCCATTCAAAAACTTGTATCCCCCTCGCATAATAATTGTTGTAATAGCTTAGTTTTATTTTACGCAATTTATCGCATTATACCATGTTTAGTAAAACTAGGGTTTTGCATGATAAGACAAAAATCAAACAAATAGAATGACCTAATACAAGACAAACAAAATGCATGTAAAATTACACACATTGCACACAAACACCCTTAGGTTTTCACCCACTTGGTTGCCTTAAAATAAATGGTCATGGTATGCACGCGAAGTATCTTGGCAAAACAAAACAAAAGATCATAGTCCCTCGATGACGCTATCAAAAGGTTGCCTAAAACAAAATGATCTTAGTCCCTCAAAATGCTAAAGATACTGGCAACATTGCTATCATGATCATACGATGACCAACGCCCGTCCCGTTTAACATCCAAAGATAGGGTTATTTACCAAAATAATGGTAAATCAACAATGTCAAAGGAATAAAAATGTACAAGAAAGACTTTTGAGTAGGTAGAATGCTTCTAGTTACTTGATCAATTTGCAATCAATCCTTGCTATTTTCAAACAAACACACACATTTCAAAACATTTTCCAAACAAATTTCAAAACATTGAAACATTTTTCAAAAGACAAACATCTTTGTATACATTCTTACGAACGAGAATCATTACAAAGATCTCTTAAACGATGGCCTCTTTTCAAAATACTTTCAAAACAACACAAAGCACCATTTCAAACAATTTCAAAAGCAAAGCAAGTGATCTAAACAAGTAACTAAGAGCCCATGGAAAACCATGGATGAAAAGGGTGCTAGCACCTTCCCTTTTCATAATCTACCCCTCGAACTCAAGAAAACATCTCAAAGGTCTTTCCTGTACTTTTTTACCTTTCCTTTTGGATAAAATAAAAGTCGGTGGCGACTCTTGCTAAACCGCGGAATTTGCAAACACAAACGCAAAACCTCAAGTCAGTTCTCCCACTGCATCACAAAAACCGTTCGTGTAGATTTAGTATAAATAAGAGTCTCTAGTTTAGACTTTTGTGTGTTCAATTGTTGTACAAATTACTCTATTTACTCAAAGTATCAAAGTTAATCGAGAAACGAGTTCTAAGCAATGTAAGTATGAAACACCACATTAATTTTTAGTATTTGTTTACTTCTATTCGAGTCATTTAAATTTCTTTAAAGATTCAGTCAAAAATTTTATACATTCCTGTTATTTTTATAAATCATTTTATCATTTCCTTTCGATTTAGTTTTATTTTCAAAGAGAATACTATTCAGAAAACTTAGAGAACACAAAATATACATTATTGTCCTAGGATCAATATAGTCGATCCTGTAAGTAACCAAATTCACTAGAATTTGGAAGACTAATGATTGTTTACTAAATTTCACGGTAAACAAATTGTCACGTCTAGTGGGACAAGTGTCTATTTTGTTAGAAATTTTCATCATTTTCATACTAAATTTTTCTTTAACATTATTGCATGATATTAAGAAGTGGTAGAATAGCCATAACTAACGAAGCATTACCCAAAATAAAATAGGTTAGAAGATTGACCAATCCACCAAGCAATAATGAATGACAACGACCCCCTTTGACAGGGGAAAATACGGCTGCAGTATATGTGACCAAATCTATACCAATCTAAGTGAGTATAGCAGAAATACCAACAAATAATTATAGTGGACCATTTCTCTCCCCAGTGAAAACACACGATCCGCCACAAACCCGAAGACCACCAGGGACGAATAATACCAGACATTTTGCATATGGATTTACAATGCTTGTGGATGGACGTGAATAAATTTATGGCATGCCAAAATCAGTAATGGCAAGTTTAAATAATAGAAAATAAATGTAGGCCTTCGAAGGCCAAACTATACTTCCCCTTTTTGTGAATATGTTTTACAGACTGAATTCCCAAGGGGATGGAAACTCCCAAAGTTCAAAAAAATCTCTAGTGATACTAGTGAATCTACTGTTGAACACGTAGCCAGATATTTTGTTGGTTTTTGAGTGTACTTGAGACGGGGTTGAATAAAGTGTATTGTAAATTTTAATTCTTTTATGCGATGATGTTCTTATTTTTCTGGTTTGTGTATGAATATGAAAGCGGTAAATGCAGAAAAATAAATAACATCAGATATATCATGGTTCCCCTCACAGTCCGAGAGTACCCCAGTCCCCTTTCAACACGAAAGAGATTTCACTATAGTTAGAATTATTGTACAGATTATCCACATCAAGTGTAATTCTTACTATCTAACCTATATGGCGATTAAAGACTCTTAAAACCTTTAAGATCTAAATACTAAGTGCAAGAAGAACAATACTCTTAAATGCACACACTTGTTTCCAACAATTCTGAAAACAAGGTAACCAATAAAAATTAAAAAGAGAACAATCCTCCCTTAATAATATCTTGCTTCCAACAATCCTAGATAACAAGGTTACACCATAATCACTTTGGAAAAAATGATTAGAAAAAAATTCTTGAAGTAGATATGAAAGTTTATAATCAATGTCAATACCAAGTATTGATATCTTCTCTTTTAAGAAAACAATTTAATGAATATATTACACAAGTTCTCAATGCATGTGATGAAACTTTTCTAATGATGTATTTGAAAATGTAAGAGTAAAAGTTGGATGTAAGATCAAAATATTAATCAACGCACTTGTTTGAAAATGAGATACAATACATTGTATTGTATGTTGTGGTTGTTATTGTTGTCTTAATTTGCATCAGAAATGAAAATGAAATTTATACATGTAATGCACCCTTTCAAAAGGTTCTAAATGCATGGAAGAGTGCAATGGTCCATGGCCAATAGAAGCAAACCAACAACATTTATAACAGAAAAGTTTTTCAAAAAACTTTACTCGGTACCGGTTACGAGCCTGCAGTAACTGGTTACTCAGTTCAAGTAACATTCAAAAAATTCAAAAACACGAAGTTTTAACCGGTTATCAGAATACAGTAACCGGTTACCACTGAACGAAAATAGTTTTCCAGAAATATTTCAAAGCCTGTAGCCGATTACCCATAACCAGTAACCGGTTACCATAGTTATGGAAAGTGAAAAAAAATTTCAAAAAACTTGGGAATGAAATGTTAGTGATCTTAAAGCCATGAAATATGTATGCAAAATGTTTAGACATATTTTGAGCACTATAGTAACATACTATATTTAATAGGAGTCTTGTACCATGTTGAAGATCAAATACCAAAGTCTTATTTAGGAGTAACTTAACATGAAAGCCAAAAATCCATTTTGATTAGATACTTTTTCTTCTTCTTTTTTATAATGCCTTTTTCCTTGATCATGATGTTTGTAATAATAAAAACATAAACTTATTGAAGCATGACTCTACATTCTCCCATTTTTTGATGATGACAAACACTTGTTATGTGAAATGCTTTGGATCACTTGAAAATGCAATATGCTACCCCTATCAATGATAACTCCCCCTTGATCAATGCTCCTCCTTGATCAATAAATTATGTTGACAATTTCTGCAAGAGATAGAGACAAATCATATACATATATCTTCTCTCCCTTTGTCATTAGCCAAAAGGAAGAGAAAAAGAAACAAAATAATATCATAATCAAAATAGAAGAATATCATAATATTAATTGACTTATCCTTTAGAAGATTTTGTCTTAATCCTTCATCATGAAGTATTTTCTTCATTGGATATGAAAGTAAGTGCTTATCTTTTCCTTGCCAAGAATCATTCATTTGATGTTGTCTTCATATATGACATAACCCTTGGCCTATTAGATTTGAAAATTTTCTTATACCTCCAATCATATGCTTGGATCAACCACTTATTAAGATATCAAAGATTTTGAAGTGGTCTTCAAGCAAACCTACAAAACAAGTTAAGTTTTTTTAGGTACCCAATGTGATTTAGGTCCTTCATGGTTAGTTCCTTTCTTGATCCACACATAATTCTCACTAGTAACATTAAAATTTCTTGCACGACAAGCATTATGTGTGTGACCAATAATTCCATAATATAAACAAGTAAGAAGAAAGTTGTTTGTAACATAAGTTTTCTTTTAGCAACTATTTTCTTAGGATAAAAATTAGTAACATTTTCTTCCTTCTCACCATCAGAATGTTGTAATTCCATAAACGAAAGATTTGAATATTCGTCGCTTTCCGAATCGGATGAAGAACTTGTATTACTTTCTTCAATGTAATCCTTTTTGGATTTTGAGATTTTTCTTCCCTTGTAAGCGTTTTTCTTGGACAGATTTGGGCACTTCATCTTTGTGTGTCCCCCATTTCCACATTCATAGAATTTGACATTGTGTAGTGACGAAGAGCCTTCTTTCTTTATGAAAAGTTTCTCACTTTTTGAAAAGTTGAAAGATTTATCATTCTCGGCGAAAAACTTACCGAGCCTTTTTACAAGATGCATGAATTCCTCTGAATCATCTTCGTCAAGTCTTCCCTTGAGTTAACTTTCAATGCAACGCCTTTGCAATCCTCATCTTGAATCTCATGTTGTTCTAGCTTTCCAAGTTTGATTTCATGTTCTTGAAGTTTTTTGAACAATTATGCGGATGTCATTTTTGAAAGTCTTTTCTTTTTTGATATAACGGTCACTTTTGGTTGCCATTCCCTGGAAAATGATCTAAGAACTTTAATATTTAATTCATCATTAGTAAGTGTCTTACCGAGTGCTATAAAATGGTTCGTCAGATGAACGAATCTCTTTTACAAGTCGAGAATTGTCTTCCGGGGCTGCATTATGAAAATTTCATACTCTTGGCTTAAAGTATTCAATCCTGACCTTTTAACTTCAGCAGTTCCTTCAGGAGTTTCTCCCAAAGTATCCCAAATTTCCTTTGTTATTGTGCATGCAGAAACAGGAAATAATTCATCCATTTAAATTGCACCTTGAAGAAGATTGATTGATTGTTTTCTAGTCATAAAGGACTTTTTTCTTATCATCGTCATCCCATGATGTTTTGGGCTTTGATGTTCCAACACCATTGACAACACATGTCAGAGTTGAAATTCTGGCTGCAGATACTCAATGTCACGTTCAATGTTATGACACCGTATCTGACTTTCTATAAGACAGTATATACAAAAACAGTAAAGAACACAGTCAGTTGTTTACCCAGTTCAGTGTGCAACAACACCTACTCTGGGGGCTACCAAGCCAGGGAGGAAATCCACTATAAGAGATATTAATTCAGGAATAAACCAACCAGTTTATCTCCTTCACTTAAGACCTACCCAATGCAACTTCAATCTAAGTACAACTTAAACCTGAGTTCCTACTCACTCCCCCTCAATCACAACAGTGATACATAAAACAATTTGACTAATGAATTGATGAAGACACTCTTCAAAACATACACTTGATTATGCTTCACAGCTTTTTAATCAAGCAACACAAACACTTTTGCTTCACAGCTTTGAGTGATACACAAACCTAACTTGACTTTGCTTCAAAGCTTTAGTCAAGAGACATACAAACACTCTTGCTTCAAAGCTTTGAGTGATACACAACCCTTACAATTAAAACCTATTCCAAGTCACTTATCACAATGATAATTTCTTGGATTACAATAGTTAAAACTATACAGCTTCTAAATGATCTTCTGTCAAAAAGGGATTAATTCCAAAACAGCAGCTCTGTTGAATATATAGCAGCTGCATCTTCAGTTAGGGTTTCCACAAAAAGCTAGGATTAATTCCGTTTGACCTTAAGAATAGGTCACAGGACTTTATCAACCAGGTTAGGGTTGAGCTAGGTTAACCCCTAGTCCACGAGATTTTCTGTTCTGGAAAGACTGAGTCATTTTCCTGAAAAAACTCAGAATTACCCAAACTGCATAACTGTTAGTTCAGAACAGGATGTCTTAACATTTGTTATGACATTTGAATTCCTGTTTACTGATTTTGGTAAATGTGATCTTTTTGCAAAATGCTCAGATACACACTTATAAACAGCAGCACCTGTATGACAATATTTTTCTGCAAAGGTACCTAATACAACAGTACCTAATAAACTAGAATGTTATGACATCAGTCATGACATTCACACACCTGGTTTTACCAAAAATGCATGCCAACAACTAAACAACTACAAACTCCCCCTTTGGCAGATTTTTGGCTAAAGACCCTAAGCAATCAGAGATAGATAGCAGCAGAAAAAATGACTGCAGAAAAATAGAATGTCTAATTAAGTACCAAAATATATCTCCCCCTCTTTAGCCACAAATGGGCCAAAGATACATGTTCATAAAAATTATACAGTCATCCAGAAACAGTAATAAGAGCAGCAACTAAAAACTGAACACACTTCCAAACTCTACCAGGGACCAGCATCAACTCCACCAATCAGCAACTCCACCAACCTTTAAGCACTGTCATCATACTCAGAGGATTCGGGCTTCTTCCTTTTCTTGTGAGCAATGTCAGCATTCTTCTCTTTGTCTGATGTCTCAACATCCTTAGAGACATCTGGATTTGTTTCAGCATTTGAACTTTCTTTATTTAAAGGAACAGAAATGCCAGGAACTAAGTGGTTCTCGTTCAGAATTCTTGAAACAATTTTAGCTATTGCTTGACGAACATAGGCTGACCCTTCCCTATTTGCAATTTCAGGGGGAACTGAAGAAGAAGGATGAGATGGATTACCAGAGGCAGAAGCTTGGGACCTTCCTGCATGTCTTGTTCTCAGCTCTTTGACCTTGGTGGGGTTAGTTTCCACTTTTCTAAGAGAAGAGATCTCCAGGACTTCAGAGTCCAGACACGAAGAGACTGTCCTAGAATCTTGATCAGAGGAAGAGGTTGAAATAGTCGTATTGGATGATGATGGTGTTGGAGACATTTTGACAGTCTTAGAGGACCAACAGCAACTGAAGAGAAAATTCTGATTGAGAGATTGGGTTTTGATGAGGAGACGAGAGGGGAAGGAAGAAAAGGAGTGTCTATTCAACTTCTTAAAAGAATTGAAGGAAATGGGAAAACATAATTTTAACCCAATCAGAACAAGCATAACTCCTTTAACCCTTGTTTTAAGCAAAATTAATTGCTACAATTCCTCATGTTGGCAAATACCCAACTTACCCCTCAAGTTTTCAAATTGATTTGCATCAAGAGCCTTGGTAAAAATGTCAGCCAGCTGTAGCTCAGTGGCAACATGTTCCAATTTGATTGTCTTCTCTTCTACAAGGTCTCTGATAAAGTGATGTCTTATGTCAATATGTTTGGTCCTACTATGCTGAATGGGATTCTTGGAAATGTTGATTGTACTCAGATTGTCACAGTACAATGTCATAACATCTTGTGTGACATTATACTCAGTAAGCATCTGTTTCATCCAGATCATTTGAGAACAGCTACTACCAGCTGCAATGTATTCAACTTCAGCAGTAGAGAGAGACACACAATTCTGTTTCTTGCTGAACCAGGAAACCAGATTATTTCCCAAGAAGAAACATCCTCCAGAGGTGCTTTTTCTATCATCAGCACTACCAGCCCAATCAGCATCACAGTAACCAGTCAGAGTTGGTTCACAGCCATGATAATATAGCAACCCATAGTTGTAAGTTCCACTCACATACTTCAAAATTCTCTTCACTTGATTGATATGACTGACTTTGGGATCAGCTTGGTATCTTGCACAAACTCCAACTGCAAAAGCAATATCAGGTCTGTTGGATGTTAAGTATAACAAGCTTCCTATCATGCTTCTATACAGACTTTGATCCACCTTAACCCCACTTGAATCTTTGGAAAGCTTTAAATGAGTAGGAGCAGGAGTCCTTTTGTGACTGGCATTCTCCATACCAAACTTCTTTACAATGTTCTTAGCATACTTGCTTTGAGATAAGAAGATTGAGTCCTCCATCTGTGAGACTTGCAGTCCAAGAAAATAAGTTAGTTCTCCCATGAGACTCATTTCGAATTCAGCCTGCATCTGGTCAGCAAAATGTTTAACCATAGGTTCTGACATTCCTCCAAACACTATGTCATCAACATATATTTGGGCAACCATCAACTTCCCTCCTTCAGTTTTGACAAAGAGTGTTTTGTCCAAGCCTCCTTTTCTGTATCCTTTGTCTGAGAGAAACTTTGTTAACCTGTCATACCATGCTCTAGGAACTTGTTCCAGGCCATATAGAGCTTTTCTCAATTTGTAGACATGATCAGGGTGATTTGGATCCACAAAGCCTTTAGGCTGTTCCACATAAGCTTCCTCATTCAAGTACCCATTTAGAAAGGCACTTTTCACATCCATCTGAAATAACTTGAACTTCAGAAGACAAGCAATTGACAATAGGAGTCTAATTGATTCCAGCCTGACTACAGGTGCAAAGGTTTCATCAAAATCAACCCCTTCAACCTGAGTGTATCCTTGAGCAACAAGTCTTGCCTTATTCCTGGTGACAACTCCTTCAACATCTGATTTGTTCTTGAAAATCCATTTTGTGCCAATGATGTTAGTTCCTTCAGGTCTAGGAACCAGTTCCCAAACTTCATGTTGCTTGAATTGGTTCAGTTCATCTTGCATTGCTCTAATCCAGTATTCATCAGTTAAAGCTTCTTTGACATTTCTTGGTTCCATTTTGGACACAAAACAAGAGTTTGAGATGATTTCTCTAGATCTTGTAATGACTCCACTGTTGAGATCTCCTATGATGAGCTCTTTTGGATGATCCTTCTGAATTCTGATGGAAGGGATCTTGCTAGTTTCCTTTGATTCAGATTTTGTTGTGGTGGTGTTAGGTAGATCATTCTGTTGGGTTGAAGTCTCAAAGAATGTCTCAACATTACAAGGGACATCTATTTCTTCATGATAATAATCAATTATAACATTTATTGATTCCATCATGGCTTTGGTCCTGGAATTGAATACTCTATAAGCTCTGCTGTTTGAGGAGTATCCTAGAAATATGCCTTCATCACTTTTAGGGTCCAGTTTTCTTCTTTGTTCACGATCTGCCAGAATATAGCATTTGCTGCCAAACACATGGAAGTACTTCACAGTTGGTTTTCTTCCTTTCAAGAGTTCATATATGGTGGATGAGGTTCCCTTTCTCAAGGTGACCCTGTTATGGACATAGCAGGCTGTATTCGTAGCTTCAGCCCAAAAATACATAGGAAGTCTCTTGGCATGTATCATTGCTCGGGCAGATTCCTGTATGGTCCTGTTTTTTCTTTCCACAACTCCATTTTGCTGAGGAGTTATAGGAGAAGAAAATTCATGACTAATTCCTTCTGAGGAACAGAAATCATCAAACTTGTTGTTTTCAAATTCCTTGCCATGATCACTTCTGATTCTGACAATACACCCTTCCTTTTCTCTTTGAATTCTTTTGCACAATTCTTTAAAAACTTCAAATACATCAGATTTTTCCCTAATGAAGTTAATTCAGGTGAATCTGGAAAAATCATCCACAACCACATAGGCATATCTTTTTCCACCAAGACTCTCCATTTGCATTGGTCCCATCAGATCCATATGAAGAAGTTCTAGAACCATAGAGGTGGTCAGATGTCTTGACTTTGGATGTGACATCCTAGTCTGCTTACCAACCTGACATTCACCACAAACTCTTCCTTCATCAATTTGCAGTCTTGGAATCCCTCTGATTGCCTCCATGGAGATAATCCTTTTCATACCTCTTAGATGAAGATGGCCAAGTTTTTGGTGCCACAGTTTCACCTCTTTTTCTTCTTTTGCAATGGAACACACAGAGGAGAAATTAGTGTTCTCAGGCTCCCACAAGTAACAGTTGTCTTTAGATCTGACTCCTTTCATTACAATTTCTTGTTTTTCATTAATTACAAGACATTCAGATTTTGAGAAATTGACCTTGAATCCTAGATCACACAATTGACTGATACTAATGAGATTAGCAGTCAGCCCTTTTACCAGCAGTACTTCACTCAGACTTGGAACTCCAGGGCAGTCCAAATTACCAACTCCTTTGATTTCACCTTTAGCACCATCTCCAAAGGTCACAAAACTGGTGGTGTGAGGTTTAACATTATTGAGGAGGTTCTTGATTCCAGTCATGTGTCTGGAACACCCACTGTCAAAGTACCAGTCTTCCTTTGCAGAGACCCTCAGGGAAGTGTGGGCTATCAGGGCAGTAGCCTTTTTCTTCCATTTAGGAGCTTGTGGTACCTTTTTAGACTTAGGTTTGACACCTGAGTTCTGATTAGGGTATCCATGCAATCTGAAGCAGAAAGGCTTTATGTGGCCATATCTCCCACAATGATGACATCTCCATCTTTGGTACCTTTTCTTCATATGTCTCTGTTCCTGATGTTGAGAGTTGTGTTGAGACATCTGTTTTGACATTTGCTTATCAGGCCTGGTCTTCTTATCTGTACCAGATTTCTTTGCTTCCATAAAACCTAGTCCAGATTTATTTCCCACATTTTGTCCAACCTGAAGGATCTCTTCCAATTTGTCTGTTCCATTAGTCAGCATCTTGACAGATTTGGTCATTTGATTCAGTTGTGAGTTCAGCAATTGAACTTCCCCTTCTAGATGACTTATAGTTTCAAGGTTTGCCCTTTTTTCAGCCTCCAGCTTTATGATGAGTTTTGATTGTTTCTCATTCTGCACACAGACTTCAGTACTTCTGATACACAATTTCTTGTAAGTATCATCCAGTTCTTCAAATGTCACTTCTTCATCACTAGTGTCACTTTCAGAGGTACAGACACCAGTTGGAGCAGTAACTAGTTTGGCAGATTCTTCTTCAGAATTACTTTCTGAATCACAGTCAGACCAAGTAACAGTCATTCCTTTCTTTTGTTTCTTAAGAAAGGTAGGACATTCAGCTCGAATATGCCCATATCCTTCACAGCCATGGCATTGAATTACTCTGCCTTGATTTCCCTTCTCTTCTGACATTGGTCTTCTGCTGGAACTGTCAATGTCAGAGGGAATGTTATGAACATTAGACCTTGACTTTGGATTTATTCTTTTGATGAGTTTGTTGAACTGTCTTCCAAGCATGGCTATAGCTTCTGAAATATTTTCTTCTTCATCCTCCTTGTTTTCAACATCAGTGTTGGATACAAGTGTTATGCTCTTGTTCTTCTTGTCACCATTTTCAGTGATCCCCATCTCAAAAGTCTGAAGAGACCCAATTAGTTCATCCACTTTCAACTTTCTGACGTCCTGGGCTTCCTCTATGGCAGTTACCTTCATAGCAAATCTTTTAGGCAAGGATCTGAGAATCTTTCTCACCAATTTTTCTTCTGACATCTTTTCTCCCAGTGCTCCTGAGGTGTTGGCAATCTCCAAGATGTTCATGTGAAACTTATGAATGGTTTCATCTTCCATCATTTTTAGATTCTCAAACTTGGTAGTCAACATCTGAAGCCTTGACATTTTCACTTTGGAAGTGCCCTCATGAGTAGTTTTGAGAGTGTCCCAAACTTCCTTGACCAATTCATATTGATGTACTAGTCTGAAAATGTTTCTATCAATTCCATTGAACAAGGCATTTAAAGCTTTGGAATTTCCCAGGGCTAACTCATCTTCTTCTTTACTCCAATCTTCCTCAGGCTTCAAACTGATTGTCCCATCTTTCTCAGTTATGGTGGGATGGTTCCATCCTTTGTCAGCAGCTCTCCAAGCCTTTTTGTCCAGAGATTTTAAGAAGGCAATCATACGAGGTTTCCAGTAGTCGTAATTAGTTCCATCCAGAATGGGTGGTCTATTTCCAAAAACTCCTTCTTTGTCCATAGTGCCAGAAAGTGATATCCCTAGATCTCACCCAGTAATACAGGCAGGGTGCCTGCTCTGATGCCAATTGAAATTCTGGCTGCAGATACTCAATGTCACGTTCAATGTTATGACACCGTATCTGACTTTCTATAAGACAGTATATACAAAAACAGTAAAGAACACAGTCAATTGTTTACCCAGTTCAGTGTGCAACAACACCTACTCTGGGGGCTACCAAGCCAGGGAGGAAATCCACTATAAGAGATATTAATTCAGGAATAAACCAACCAGTTTATCTCCTTCACTTAAGACCTACCCAATGCAACTTCAATCTAAGTACAACTTAAACCTGAGTTCCTACTCACTCCCCCTCAATCACAGCAGTGATACATAAAACAATTTGACTAATGAATTGATGAAGACACTCTTCAAAACATACACTTGATTATGCTTCACAGCTTTTTAATCAAGCAACACAAACACTCTTGCTTCACAGCTTTGAGTGATACACAAACCTAACTTGACTTTGCTTCAAAGCTTTAGTCAAGAGACATACAAACACTCTTGATTCAAAGCTTTGAGTGATACACAACCCTTACAATTAAAACCTATTCCAAGTCACTTATCACAATGATAATTGCTTGGATTACAATAGTTAAAACTATACAGCTTCTAAATGATCTTCTGTCAAAAAGGGATTAATTCCAAAACAGCAGCTCTGTTGAATATATAGCAGCTGCATCTTCAGTTAGGGTTTCCACAAAAAGCTAGGGTTAATTCCGTTTGACCTTAAGACTAGGTCACAGGACTTTATCAACCAGGTTAGGGTTGAGCTAGGTTAACCCCTAGTCCACGAGATTTTCTGTTCTGGAAAGACTGAGTCATTTTCCTGAAAAAACTCAGAATTACCCAAACTGCATAATTGTTAGTTCAGAACAGGATGTCTTAACATTTGTTATGACATTTGAATTCCTGTTTACTGATTTTGGCAAATGTGATCTTTTTGCAAAATGCTCAGATACACACTTATAAACAACAGCACCTGTATGACAATATTTTTCTGCAAAGGTACCTAATACAACAGTACCTAATAAACTAGAATGTTATGACATCAGTCATGACATTCACACACCTGGTTTTACCAAAAATGCATGCCAACAACTAAACAACTACAAGAGTAAACAAACCATTTCCGAAAGCATCCCATATTTCTTCTCCTTGGGCTTCTAAAAGAGCCTTCATGCGAATTTTCCAAAAGTTAAAGTATTCACCACAAAACAATGGAGGCTTGTTGTTACTACCACCATCTTTGAAAGTTGGTTGTGCGGAGGCTGTCGTACCCCAAATTTGTCCTACCTCGATGATTTTGTTTTTTGAGATTAAAATTGAAAAAATATTTAATTAAAGATGGTACAACAGTATCTGATGGCCCATCTTTATCCAAGACTACGGGGTGTATTGTAAATTCAGGAAAGCAGGGCTTTCTAAATCAGAAAGACTCGTGTATCTCGAAACCCATTTGCGTAGCATGTTGGCCAGCGGCCCATGCGATTCGAAAATGGGAAATTATTTCAGAAAAATAACTATTAAATAGTTGCTATTGTAGAGGCTAAAATTAAATTAAGTCTACTTAAGTTTAAGTTGCTATTAATTAATAATTTATTTTATTAAGGGCATTTAGGTGTTATTTCGTTGTTAGTAAAAACGGTGGTGGCAATTTACTTAGTTGGACCATTTCTATTTTCTTATCCAAACAATGATGTGTTTATCAATATAAGGCCCATCTAGTGATTAGCGAGGAAAAGAAATATTCTTGTTAAAATTACTGTTTTTGTTTCAATAAGGGAAAAAGAGATATACAAAAGAAATAATGTTATTAAAGAAAAGTTATTTGTTGTTTTAAATAAATAAATAATATTTTTTTTCAAGAAATAAGAATGTATCGTTTTTGATTTTTTTTACAGTGATGTTTTAAAGTTTGTTTAGTTATTAAAAAAATATGGCATTGTGCCTGGTTTAAGGGAAAATGTTTTAATGAAATTAAGGCCCAATCTGATTTAAAAAAGAAGAGGTTTGCTAAAAATGGTTGGTGGCCCGTTTTGTGTTTTAAAACAAAATTACTTTTGGTTTAAATTGATTAATGGTGTAAATTAGTGTTAATAAATTAGATTATTAAAGGTTTGTTTGGAAAACATAATTGGGTTACAAAAATAATTTAGGGCCTAGGATTATTAAAAACTGGTTTTTGCCGTAGTAGAAATAATATTGTTGGGCTAAGTGAAACAGAAACCAACCCAGGACCAAGAGTTTAGAAACAACAACTCTTCAGATCGTACCCAAAATTCACGCTTGTTTTGCAGTAAACAACTACTGTTAAAATCAAATCTCACAAATACAATCCAAAATACAGAAAATCTTTCTACAAAACTGAATCCAATATATTACAGTACATTATCAAGCCAAATCAAATAAAAAATCATATCTCAGTACAAATATCCAATCTATAATACAAAAATCCAAATTTGAACTGAATCCAAATATAATCAATTACATCCCTAATTTCTATCCCTAATTCTTCTCCAATCTAACGTTAACAAATTTCTAAAAAACCTAATCAAACCTATAAATACAGAGGTTAACAGAAAGTGAGGGGGAGGACGGAGGAAGAGCTGAAAAACCGCGAAGAACAACAGTACCAAAAAGGGGGATCAAAGATAAATACAGAAAAGGAAAAGATATACAGAAGAGAAGAACGAGAAAATCGGAAGAACCCAGAAGAGCAGAAGAAGTGTCGTTGGGGTTCCAACATCTGGAACCCTAATTCCACACTCTCGCCGCTGTCATCATCATCCTCTAATCACCGCAGGACACCATCAATTTCAACACCTTCAAAACCTGCAAAAAAGACGCCCAAAGAAGGGATTAGAAGACCGGAAACGCTCAAGCTCAGAACTAGAACGAACTCGCAGAAAGGGTAACAAAACATTATCTTTATTTTTTCTTTTTATGTTGGGGGTTGGGGTTCGGATCAAAGGGGAGGGTTGGCTTTGTAACCGCCATGGAGAGGAAGAAAGAGGGTTGTGTTCTAGGGTTAGTTATAAGATAAGAATGGTTTATGCGCATATGAGAGAGAAGAGAGAAGGTTGATATGCTGTAAGTTAACAAATAATACTGAAATGAAAAAATTAAAACAAATTGTTATAATGTGTTTAGATCACATGCACCGCGCTTATCATACCTAGTATACTCCCTCGTTCATCATCCATCAGATCTTAATCTAAAGGCCATTTGGCCAAGTCATATGGTAACCCATACTCCCCCACCACTCAATTACGCCTGACCCCCTCTCCAAATGTAATGGGCCCAAGCCCACTGTTTTTCACACCACCTTCCCCCTAAATTAGTAAACACCTAAACAAATTGCACCCCCCTGCCAGCCTGCGTATTGGGCCTACTGCAAAGTATTTTCAACACCCCCTTGTTTTATTTAATAACTAGAAAATGCACCCCCAGGTTTAACTTAATTAAATTATTTTTTTCTATTATCACTTATTTTCTATTTTTTATAATTATTATATTTTAATATTTTTATTATTATTATATATTATTATAATTACCTAATTTCTTATTATTAGTATTTATAACTTATTATTATTATAATTATCATCTATTAATTTTATTTTCCATTTATTATTATTATTATATTTTATTTACTATGTAAATATTATTTATTTCTTACTCTTGTATAAATAATTTAAATATTATTTATTATAGCATATAAATTATTTTATTCAAAAACTCATGCATTATTTTATATATTTTTGCATTAAATATTTTTTAATCATGCATTAATCAAGAACTTTTGCAATTAACACGATTAAAACACACTCAACAAAACTATTTTTTGCGAACAAACTAATCTAAATAACTACTTTTGCAAAAGGGTTTCAAACAGATTTTGACTCACCGCACATTTAGTCAATATCTTCGCAATCACTATTCCCGGCCAAATGCGAGGTGATTCAAAGTACGTTTGCAACCCCTAAAAAACACTAACCCCATACAAACTACAAATTGAGACTCTGATTCCTCTTAAGAGGATACGTAGGCATACGATCAAAAATCGTAGTGAGTTCCCCTATAAAAAATTTAAACCCTTTCACCTAATAAAATTTAAACCCTATTTTACCTGAACTTAAACCTAAAACCTAATATCCTTGTGAACAAGGTAGATGAAAGGTGCCTAACACCTTCCTTTCGCCTAAAGAAGTCTGAAACCTAGAATATCTATCTACGAATTAGGGTTTTCTGTTAGATTCCCTTCCCTAGGCTAAAAACTATTAGTGGCGGCTCTGATTAAAAAACCAGTTGCTACAGCCGACGACTCTGCTGGGGAATTCAACTTTAGGTTTTAGGGTTTTTACTTTGGGGTTATTTATTTATTTATTTATTGTATTATTTATTACATTATTTTATTTATTGCATTTATTTATTTATTGTCAATTCTTTTTATCATATATTTACTGCCTGGCGGGATTTTTTATTTCTCAAAATATTTTCAATAACCCTTAGAAAGAAGATCCGTCTATTAGCTTAGGGGGTACATCATCCCTGCGAGTTTATGTGACGACTTCGCCTAGAGTCGGCGGACTTCTAAAAAAGGAATACTTATCAAGAGATACCTTCTTGACGAGAAGGACTTTGGAAGGACACCCATGACTCTTTGTAATAACCTTAACCTAAAATCTCATGACAAGACCTTTCACGACTTCGAGACGAAAGTTTCCGTCCGTAAAGAGGCTCCACCTAAGAGACGCCCTTGTGCTTTGTCCCTCTGGTATTATTCATGACACCCTTAAGAAAGCCACCCTTCTGGGAGGATAGATCAACCGTAGGTCAATATTAAGGAGCCTACCTTCTAAGGATACTTATCACAAAAACCCCATCACTATACATCCCTACCCTATAGGGACACTTATCACAAAAATCCTGTCACTCAACCCTACACCTATGCATTCATACATTTCATATATTCGCCATACATTTCATATATTTTTCACCCGTTTCTTTTTATTTGTCTTATTCACAGGGGGTATAAAAGATAATAATAAACTCAAGATCTCGGTGACTGTCTTTAAAAATGGATACTGAAGGAAACAACTTGTCCGCGTCAATGCGCCAAACATGTCTGAAATCAAAGCCATAAAAGGGAAATAATGTGCTGAAGACTTTCTCAAGCTTTGTCAAGCAAAGGTTGATGGTTTCAAGAGCAGATATCCGCATGCGCACCTAGAAGACTTATTTCCTTTTGCTTGATTTCACGCAAATAAAGTTTTGGTTTAAGATTGCAATATTTTTCAATATCTGAATTATGTTACCTTCAATAACGACATTTTGTTTCCAAATCACGTTTGCGTATCTATTTTCAATCTGATCACCGAATGACAATAATAAGTAAAAGATAAATACATACCCAAGTGAATAACAAATTTAAAATAAGAAACCATTTCATGTTCATACACATCCGTTCGCACGCATGCATTCACATGCACCTGCATATCATATCAAAACTCATTTTTCAAAAAAATCTCTCCAGTTGAACCATTGGTAGAAGAAGATATCAACCTCCTTGGCCTCCATATCAAACCAAGGCCTATAAACAAAAATAAATGGAGAAAATCGAGGAAACTCAGGCTGCAGTCAAAGAGGATCTCAACCAAGTAAAGGGTGATGTTACTTCATTGAAAGGAGATCTGAGTCAAGTTCTCCTAGCTTTGAAAAACATTATTGACATGCAAGACCAGATTCCCAGGGTAGCTTTCGAAGAAGTAGCCCAAACTATTGGTGCATCAAGCGATCACCAACCAAGGAAAGAGCCAGGGGCAGGACTCCAGAAGTTCTGCATGGCCCAACAAGAAGCTGAAATTGAAGGGTTTGTCCTACCGCCACCAAAAGCAGGGGCATCACATACTCTGTAGATTCAAACCAATAATGCATACAACTACTTGGACCTGCAATATGGAGACCACGACTTAGAGGATGCCAATCGAGCACCCTTAAAGACGATGGGTACTCATGCTATTGATGAACAACGAGTGATGAATCAGTACAAATCTCTGCAGGAAAAATTAAAAGTTGTGGAGGGTTTTGATGCTTTCTAAGTAGACCCTCTCGAAATGGGCCTAGTTCCTGATGTGGCGATTCCACCAAAGTTCAAAGTACCTAACATTGAAAAATACAAGGGGCTCACTTGTCCAAGAAATCATCTTCGTATGTATTGCAGGATGATGCATGCCCATACCCATGATCAGAAGTTGATGATTCATTATTTTCAAGATAACCTGAGTGGGGAATCTTCAGACTGGTATATGCAATTGGAGCGAACGCATATTCGAACCTGGGAAGATCTTGCTAATGAATTTCTAAAGCATTAAACATATAACCTGGACATGGCGCCTACCCGCATGCAGCTCTAGAATCTGTCCCAGATGAAAGAAGAGTACTTCAAAGAGTATGCTCAGAGATGGAGGGAGATGGCATCCCATGTGCAACCACCATTGTTAGAGAAGGAATTAGTAGACACGTTCACGGGGACTTTGCAAGGGTTGTATTATGAGAAGATGGTTGGAAGTATCTCTTTGGGGTTCTCAGACCTAGTGACTATCAGAGAAAGAATCGAGACTGGAATAAAAAGTGGGAAGAGGTGTCGTACCCCAAATTTGTCCTACCTTGATGATTTTGTTTTTCGAGATTAAAATAGAAGAAATATTTAATTAAAGATGGTACAACAGTATCTGATGGCCCATCTTTATTTAAGACTAGGGGGTGTATTGTAAATTCAGGAAAGCAGGGCTTTCTAAATCAGAAAGACTCGTGTATCTTGGAACTCATTCATGTAGCATGTTGGCCAGCGGCCCATGCAATTTGAAAATGGGAAATTGTTTCAGAATAATAACTATTAAATAGTTGTTATTGTAGAGGCTGAAATTAAATTAGGTCTACTTAAGTTTAAGTTGCTATTAATTAATAATAGATTTTATTAAGGGCATTTAAGTGTTATTTCGTTCTTAGTAAAAAGGGTGGTGGCAATTTACATTGTTGGACCATTCCTATTTTCTTATCCAAACAAGGATGTGTTTATCAATATAAGGCCCATCTAGTGATTAGAGAGGAAAAGAAATATTCTTGTTAAAATTAATGTTTTTGTTTCAATAAGGGAAAAAGAGATATACAAAAGAAATAATGTTATTAAAGAAAAGTTGTTTGTTGTTTTAAATAAATAAATAATATTTGTTTCAAGAAATAAGAATGTATCGTTTTTGCTGTTTTTTACAGTGATGTTTTAAAGTTTGTTTAGTTATTAAAAAAAAATATAGCGCTGGGCCTGGTTTAAGAGAAAATGTTTTAATGCAATTAAGGCCCAATCTGATTTAAAAAAGAAGGGGTTCGCTGAAAATGGCTGGTGGCCCGTTTTGTGTTTTTAAACAAAATTACTTTTGGTTTAAATTAATTAATGGTGTAAAATAGTGTTAATAAATTAGATTATTAAAGGTTTGTTTGGAAAAAAGAATTGGGTTACGAAAATAATTTTGGGCCTAAGATTATTAAAAACTGGTTTTTGCTATAGTAGGAATAATGTTGTTGGGCTAAGTGAAATAGAAACCAACCTAGGACCAAGAGTTTAGAAATGACAACTATTCAGATCGTAGCCAGAATTCATGCTTGTTTTGCAGTAAACAACTATTGTTAAAATCAAATCACACAAAAACAATCCAAAATCCAAAAAATCTCTAAGATGGTTCGTTAGCTTAGCATGGGTTAAAATCTATAGTTGGTTGTGGATAAAATTGTAAAAACCTCAAGATCAACTTGAGTTAAGGTTTGTGGGTATAACCTATAAAATCTCAAAAGTTTATTGTCAAAAATCTCAAAAGTTTATAGTCAAAATCTCAAAAAGACCTCTTGGAGACAAGACTAAACCAACATTTGGCTAAACCTGAATAACTATATGGTGTAATCTCTCTAACCCTTACTCTCTTTAAATTTTTTCTATTTATTTTTTATTCTGCTGCAATTTACTCTTAAGAAACTACTAACACGGTCTAAATCCAGAAAAGTATGAAATAAATCACGAATATCAAAAACCATAATTCACCCTCTCTTGTGATTGAGGTCGCTTGTCAAACATAGTCCATGATTTTAATCATCTCCTACCTCGTGGTGAATGTACCATAGTTAAACAAGAGAAGTCGCATGAAAAACATAACACACTTATCATGCTTATTGCTTTGCATGGTTTATCCCAGGGGGTAGAGGCACCAGTTCCCAAATACCATTGTTTTGGAGAGCACATATCTCATCAATCATTGCTTGCCTCCACTCATGTGAGATAATGCTTCACATGGAGTGTTTGGAATAGTAACAAAGAAAAAGAAGACAAACGAGTATAATATAAATGGAAAAGACAATGAACATAAATCAATATAATACAAAGACATATTTTGTATGGGTATTTCTTATTCTACCCCATGTTAGCAAGAACAAAACCACAAGTGTATTTCTTGTTTTAGCCTGTATCTGTTTTCAGCTTTGTTTTAAACGCTGGTTCCTAAGTTAACATTTTTTTAGTACTTTTACATGAGCAATGACTGAGAGACAATCTCTATTGAGTCATGGCAAGGTTGCATAGCATGCCTCTGTACAAAGAGAAAGGAGTCAGGCCAGCCTCCTCCTGCCTTTGGATAGGCTGTATCGGGTGCACCTCCTACAGCTTCAGCCTTTGGTATTCATGCTTCAACTCCTACTACTTCGTCCTCCCGCGGTAGGCGAGATTCTCCAGCTCATCCGTCTTTGCCCCCGTCCTTTCGGATATGCACTTCTCTATATAGTGTATTTGAGGCGGGAGAGACGTCGGGTTCTCAGGAACACAAGAGGCCCAGCCACAACCTCCATCACAACCTCAGTCCCAGATGAGACCTGAGGCGGCTCCTCAGTCATCCCAAGCACATGGGGCGGCACCTAAGCCTGCACCCGCGGAACCACCAGTACAGGTTGCATCTGCGGCGCCTCAGGCTTTTAGAGGAGGGTCGTCTGATTTATCTATTTTGCCTCTTTACCATGACCATGTTACTAGATATATTTGAGACGGACAGGTATGAATTATGATTTCTATTACATTTTTATTATGAATTTTATTATGAACTTGGAATTTTGGTTTGTTGATTAAATTATTCAAAATATTTATGCAGGAACGTGATACACTAAAGGTCATTAACCATTGGCGGAAGATCAGTAGACTCGTACCCCTCGTTGAGCCATGGTTTGATAAGCTTTTATTGAGTAAAAGTTTGATAGATTTGGCCCAGTGTGGATACAACATTGTCAACTGGGATATGATTAACGCATTTGTTGAGAGGTGGCACCATGAGATGTCGTTGTTTCATCTACCACATGGTGAGATGATGATCACACTCGACGATGGCACGTATCTACTTCATATTCTGATTAGAGGGACATTCTCGGATCATGAGAGGATTGGTAAAGAGGAGGCGTTGGATATGTTGGTTGAGAAGTTGGGAGTTACCCCTGAGAGTGCCATGGCTGAGATTGATAAAACTCGTGGTTGCCACGTCAGGTATAGTTATTTGGATAGGGTGTTCACGAATGAGATTAGACGTGCACGAGAGGCTCGTGGTTATCTCAAGTAGGTTGCCATTCACCAGAGATTTGCCATGAGAGCATACATATTGTATCTAGTTGGCATAAAATTTTTTTTGGATACTAGTGCTACTTACATCTATATCATCTACCTACGGTTCTTTGATGATTTTGAGACGATCCACCAATGAAACTAAGGGGCTACTTTCCTAGTTTACTTGTATACGAAGTTGGATGAAGGAATTAAGTAGCATACGAGGCAGATGATCGACATCATATCACTCTTGACAATATAACTTCTTGGTCTTTGTGGGTTTTTGTTAATTTTTGTGATTCTAGAACTAACTATTTAATTTTTTTATTTCAGGGAAGGATCCTACAACACATCCCCTACATCTCGAGTTGGTCACTAGTTACAGATTATAATGAAGATAAGTCGCGTGCATGTGCACCCTCTCCGAGGTAGCCAGGCGACTGAGCTGTTCCGAGTGTACATTGATCGACTGGTGCATGAGGACATACACTTCTGTTTATACATCGACCACCGTGTGACGATACCATTTAATGATGTTGCGCTATTTACGGGTTGGTTGGCCTGCAGGATTTACAAGAGAGCTGCTTATATGCCTGAGCGAGTGACGCTTCAGTTCGGGTACACCCAG